>OX344750.2:39049820-39674820 GCA_947034885.2 Thuidium tamariscinum
AAGTTTTTCTATTCACTTTTGATAGGTCACATATGAAAAGTTTGTGACCAAAAATCTATGAGGTTAAAAGGGCCTAACATGCATAACTCCAATCAATTTATAGCTTCTCAAAATCTACTCTACAATTTTTGTAAATAAATTTTGAATGTGACTTTTTCTCAAAGATCTAGTTATTTTTTAGGCTCATTTTCAAGAGCTCTCAACACTACAGAAAGTCAAGATTGCAATGGGTACCCTTGCACAAAATCTTGAATAGAAAAATCACTATCATTCATTTTCCAAATTGGATTTTTGACACTAAAACTAGACTTCAGAAAGAACTTTTCTAAAATACAAACTACTAAAATAGAAACTTGGTTAGGTTTTATTTAACTTCAAAGTTTTGCAAACACTAGAGTTTGATGCCTCGGGCATTTAGGGGTTAACCATGTTTGAAAGCTATGTATAGGAGAAGGCTCTGAAATCGCCCAGGTTTTTGCAACCATCCAGTAGGAGGCTGTGAAATGGAACTTGATTGTAGATAAATGAATTTCCAATTACATTGGAGCATGATAAGAGTTTGTTCTTTCCTTCTTCAATGGATGGTTTCAGAGCCACAGTGGCTTCATTCTCAACCAAGTGAATAAAATAAGACTTGGATGTTGAACACCTTCATGGTCAAACATTATAATCTTTCAAGTAAGACTTGTTGGAGTGGGCTTGAAATGAGCTTATCTTCATATGGTGAATTTTTGAAATGTTTTTGTTCTTTAATCCTATGACCTCATTTTTGCAAATTTGGTTTTGAACTACAGTCAACACAAGTCAACCACTTGACATACTTCCACATTTGTAATTTTAGAAAATTATGTACTCCAATAATACCAAATCCAACCCTTGGATAGAACAAAAACTTCATAAAGAATTTCTAAAAATTAGGATGCCTTCCATCCAAGTAGTAACGAGATAGAAAACTAATTTCAAATCTGTTCATTGTCCAAAAATTGGATGTTAGAGCGCTCCAGGGTTATAGTAAAGCACCTTAAATGCAACATTTGTTTGACAAATCTTTGGGGTGGCTACAAAATAAAATGATGTGTGATTGTTAGGAAATAGTTCAGATAATCAACAAAATTGGTTTTGTATTTTTTGGAGTCTGTACAAATATAATGTCGACACTAGACTAATACCAAAGTGGACACAAAAACACCCAACAATGACACACTCTAACCTTGGATCCCACATATAGGTGATTGGCTACCTCTTTGAACCTCACTTGTCTACTTTAGAACCCCTTGTCTTCTTTGAGTCTACTTGTACTTGGATTTAGATTCTCTTTCAAATATCCAAGAACAATCATTGGAAGAAATTTGAGGGTTGCAGAAGATTGCAAGTTCCTAGATTGTAGAAACACAGAAACTACTATGGGAACAAGAATCCTACATGGTCCAGACGCTACCACATCATTAAATAGATTTTTTTAAATGATTTTTTTTCACATTTTAGTACCCCCCCAATTTTTTAAAATTTTTAAAATTTTTTTTGGTTAATGCTGGCGTGATAGCGGCCAACGATATTGGGAACAGTTCCAAAATGGCCCTCCAAAGCCTTGAAATTTCATCTAGTGTAGTATTATATTTAGATACTCTATCTTATTTAGTTGTTCAAAACCAAGACTTATTGATTATTGTGAACTTTTGCACCCACGTACATATTGAAGTATCAATACCTACACACTAGAACAATATAAGACATTCTTATACCTTATCTAGATTCAATAGAGTTGGTATTTTAATTCTAAAATGGTGGACTGGTCACTATGGAATCATCATTTTGGATATTGTGTGAATCATTTGTTTCACCCCTAATCTTTGAAGGAAGTTGCAAGGGATTTTTTGGCCAATGAATGTCACAGAATCCTTTTGAGTATGATAGAAGTGCAACTACCAATATTTATCCCTAGAATTTAGTGTTAAAAGTTGATGTCTTCTATAGAAGTTTGACTTCCAATGAGTCAATTTCAGATTTATTTATTTTTAAATAAATGATTTGCATAGTAGCAAAAATGATGATTTCCATAGTCACCAACTCATCCTTTAATCCTTAAACACCTAGCTAGTGATAGTGCAAATCATCAATTTCAAAATTGTATTACATCCTCTCCTCTAAAACAACCAAAAGTGCTCATTAGAGGTCGAACTATTGTACATGATCTCTCCTTTTTGCACAAAATTCTAAAGGTGAAAAATTGCACTTATCCCAAGTAACAAGAAGATTATTTATCATTCATCCACCAAAAAACAATTGCAACTTCTTTTAAGGTTTAACCCCTAAAGGACTAAGGCTTTTTTTCTACCCAAAAAAACACTTAAAATTGTCATTTCTATAGCAAAATGATAGAATTTGAAAACTATTATTTTTTAACATCTAACCATAGGATCTTACATCAAACTAGTAAGAAAATGTGCCAAAAAAATTTCAGAAATGCTAGCTGCAAAGATTGAAAAATATTTGCATTTGAATTGGAAAAATAAATTTTTGAGCACATTGCAAGATTAGATTATTTGACTTTGACCCTTCTTAATTTTTATTTTCTTCACTATAGAGTTTTGAGCTTTAAATAGTAAAAATTTTGGTTGAAAGTCTAAGGAAAATAAATAAATTCAAAAAACTTAATTTTCATTCTAAAGAAAGTTGTTAATCCCTAAATGCCCAAGCCTTTCCAAGTGTGTTTTGACTATGCAAAAAGTGCATTGGCTTGTAGTCATCCCTAATGAAGTAAATTGATTTTTTTTCCAAAATCTAACTATAAATATTCTTAAAGAGCTTTCTTATGAGTGTCAATACAAATTTTGAGTCCAAAATTGCATAGGAGTTGTGAGATTATAACAAGAGAAGATCACATTTTTTAATATTTAGCACATTGCCTTTTTCCACAATATTTCCCGAATTTGCATATAAATTTTGGGGGGATTGGAAGTGACATAATCAACTACAAACAATGTTAGCACACTAAAATGCATTTCTAAAGAACTCAATTTTACATGAAAAGCTATCAAACTCATTGCACAATTCACCTTGCAATTGTTGAATTGCAATTATTTTTTATAAGTAGAAATTGAAAATAGCTCCAAATTAAAATTTGCATGTTTAAATTTACAATGGTGAATATCATGAAAACACTTTACTCTTTCCATTGGAACCATTCTTAAAGAAAATGGATATGTACAATTTCTTAGATTCCAAATGAATTGAAATTGCTAAACTTTGCATAAAGCTAGGAAATGAAGTAAAAATTGACAAGCTTTATTCTTTATTTATGGTACATGTATGCCTTTGAAGACCTCTCAATAATCAAATGTATACTTTCTCAGTAAAAAATGAAAGTTTTCAGTAGTTAATCCTTAAAATTGCCCAATTCTTTTTTAAATAGTCAAAAGACTTTAAATACCGCCATAGAAATAAGCTTGAAATTTCAAATCGACCATATATGTTAAATTGGGCACTTAGGGGGTAAGTAGAAGTAGGTTTGAGATAGAAGGAAAATTTTAATTATTAATATCTCTAAGATGGAATTAAAATGTACTAATTCCAATGGTGAGATTGTTCTAAAAAACAAACTAAACCATGTAGAACATTTTCTTTTTACCCTAAATTATACAAAACACATTTAGAAATGAATCAATGTTTTCTATATAAACAAAAATATAATCTATGAGAAAAAGAATTTTGAATTTAATATTTTGAATAGTTTTTGCTCAAATTTTCCTATTTTGAGCTTATTTAAGCATAATTTTTATTCCTAAGCATCAATTAAGTAAAAATGATATTCTCACAAAGCTATTCAATTTTTCTTCCTTTTAAGAAAACAACCCAACAATACTCATAGGAGATCAAATGACTATACAAGACCTTTTTTTCATACAAAATTCCAAAGATGAACATTTGGAAGTGACTTGATGTTTTAATCCTAAAACATTAGGAGGGATTGGAGGCCTCTACATGGCCATTTCAGGGTTTTTTCCCGAAATAGTGCAGGGAACTACTGGTTGCTGTCAGCCAACAATTAACCACCCCCCAAAAGGATCCTAAAATATGAAAAGAAGTCCAAAATTTATTTTTTTGGTTGACCTAGCATCGTCTCGGCCACGCTGGAATCCTGCATTTTGGATTCTTGTAGTAGCGTTTCCAGTCTATGAGAACCCACAGTCTTGTAGAGGCCTCCAACCCCTCCTAATGCTTTGGATTTGATTATACCAATGTCATTTTTGTAAAATATAATGAGAATACAATTGTATTTGATTATAAAAACATTGAACAAATATTTTTTAGTGTTAAATGGATTATTGATCATAATAGTATATAAATTAAAATGTATCACCATTCATATATTAAACTACAATTGAAGGGTGATAAGGATATATATAGGTTGGATAATGGAACTCCAAAGGTTTTTCAAAGGTTAAAAAATACAAAAGTAGTCATTGGAGGTCAAGGTAGTATATAAGGTCTCTCCATTTCTTACAAAATTAAATATGAACATGTGCATTTTTGTCTTATATAGAAGGATTCTCTATCATTTATCAAATATTCAATATTTGTAGTGCTTGTCTTCCAAGGTTAATCAAACTCTTTATCTTTCAATAATAGTACCTATAAAAGAAAAAGTACTAAATTGTATATTGAATAAGAATTCAATGATAATACAATGTCAGTTTCTTTTTATTACAAATCATAAAAGTGTATCTGTACATACATAGGTGTAATATATACCTATTTAGATGTATTTCCACTCCATGTATATTCAAAACTATTATTTTATTTGTCTACTATAATAAATATAAAAAATTAAAAAATTAGCTATATTAGTGCAATTACTTTACCAAATGAGCACAATTACTTTGTTTTTAGTTGTATAGTTGTACAATATAACAATGTAACAATGTAATGAAAAGAGGCAATATGCTTGTTTTTCAATTTCCATGACACCCCCCTACCTCATCAAAAAATTACAAACTGTCAAATTTGGAATTATAAAAATCCCAACCACCCCTCCAAGAAGAATCAATAGTCGTTAGATACATGTACTAAATACGAGTATGAATATTGTACAAATATTAGATGTGGGTATAGGTATGGATACGGAACATGGGATATGATATACGAATATAGATATGGGATATGGATATGAATTGTTGGGCGCATATACAAGATACGGGTATGGAATATGAGAATTATCCCATATGCATTGTGAAAAAGCCCAGCCTCTCAGAATTATAAGAAGGTGGGGAGAATTTAAAAAAAATTAATATTAAAATTTTAAAACTTAAATTATATTTTGGGGGGGGGGGAGGTTGGGGTGAATAATTGAATTTCAAATTTTTTAATTTTTTAATCTCATTGTGACAATTTTGTCACAATGACAATGACAATGAGCTCAAAAGAGGCAATAACTCCTTCACTTAATTTGAAATGAAAAGACTAACAGAGTGGACATCTCTCATTTTTCATCATTCTATTTTGCATTGAAATTTTTGTCCGTAGGAGGTAAAACAAGACTTTCCTAACAACCTTAGTACTAAAGGAAATGAAAACATACTTTAATTGACAATAGAGAAACAATGACTTCATTCATATTTATTTTTTAATTGAGTTCTATAAATACAATAGTAACAAAGCAAATTCATCCTTTCTTTTCCCAGTAATAAATTTTTATGTATTCGTATCGCTTATTCAAGGCTGAAAACAATCAATTGGTGTAGAATATCTACTTCTAGTATAAAACAAAAATTGGATGGACTTGATGTACACTCTCTTAGGTGATTAAAGTTGGTGAGAAATATTTATAAAAAATAGACAATTAAATTTTTGTAAAGAGTATTTTTAAAATAATGACATAGAAATGAAAGAATTTTTCAAAATATTTATGTTTTTAGTATCTACCAAGAAACATTAATTTGTCAACTTCTTTCTATCAATTATTTGACAAGAGATACTAACCTTAACCAAAAGAATGAAATCTACATTAAAAGAATCATACAAATGCCTCTTCAATATTATCTTTTGTTCTACCAAATAGAATTTTAGTCATGTCCAATGAATAGTCATAACATTATTCAAGAATGAAGCAAAGATGTCATGTACAAGAAGATAGTTACTCCCATTTTTTCCAACACAAATAAAAGTATAATTCAAGCGTTGGTCATTTTTTTTCTTTGATTTTTTTTCCCCTTGGTTTTCATTTTGGGGGTCCCTTCTAAATAGTATCATAACATTTCAATCACAAAGGTGACACAAACTAATGATTCTACTTTTTAGTACATAAGTTAGATTACAAATTCACAATTCCCATAGTTAAAGTGTCACACCATCACTGAGGTACTACTCAAAAACTTATAATAATTATTATAGTTATGTCCAGTACAGTCCTTGTGTTATAACACCTACTCCAACCCCCTCCAGTTTGAAAAGAAGTTTCAGGGTCAAGAGTCAAGACATGAGGTCTGCGTGGGTCGTTCTGATTTGACATCCATCGTGATTGAATCTGTATATATATGGTAGAGGGACCATACAGTGGAAGCACCCGAAAACGTCAAAATAAGGAATTCAGCATAGTTGGAGACATCTTTTCTAAAAACTAAATTTTTTTAGTATTAGTGTGTGAAAATCATGAATATTCAAACAAAAGGAAAAAAAGAGTTTTTAGATGTTGTATGTAATTTCTACAATTTTTCACAGTGTTGGCTCCCTAGATCACTGAAATTGTTCAGTAGATGCCCCCAAATTTGAACCTTGCAAAAATCAGCAGTGAACCAATCAGATTTTGGTATGTGTCCTTAATTTATATCAGCAAATTAGAGTCAAGTATTTGGCAAACACATTAATCCTGAAGCGCTACGACGTCCATATTCTGGACAATGAATAGAGGGCTTCAAGACACTGTTTCATCCAATTAACTTCTCATTTATCAAATGTAACACTTGAATCTATAAAAGACAACCTTCCTTAATGACCAAATTCATTCAATTCTGGTAAATGATATATAAGTATTCTGTACAAAGCTATAAACGAAAAAGTGCAAAAATTCAAAAAAGAATTGAGACGTTTCAGGGTCAACTAAAGTTTAGGGATGGTTATGGATGAGTCTAGGGTCCAATGTAAAGTACAAATGCAGTATCAGTGGGTGTTTTTCCCTTAATCGTTAAAATAAGTACATGTGGACATGATGTAGGGTAATGCAAAGCACAACAAATATTTTCAAAGGTGCATTGATGGAAACGATGGGGATTGCAAAATTTTAACTCTTGAATTGGAATTACTATGAATTTTGAAAGGCAAAAATTGGGCTTGACCTATGACCAACATCTAGAGTCATCTCATTAAGATCATTCAAGACTATGAATTTTGAAAGGCAAAATTTGGGCTTGACCTATAACCAACATCTAGAGTCATCTCATTAAGATCATTCAAGATTGAATTTTGAAAGGCAAAAGTTGGGCTTGACCTATAATCAACATCTAGATTCATCTCATTAAGATCATTCAAGAACTACTTTCCCACTAATTATTTCCAACTTTCTTGCACACTTATGTGCCATTAATTTATTGGTCCAAACCTTGAAAAAATATTTTTTTAAATGCATTCCAAGAAAAAAAATCCATTCCAAGAAAAAAAAATCCATTCCAATCTTAGTTGAAAAAAGGGTACCCTATTGATTGTCGATGGGCCCTAGTTCAATTAGTAATGGGTCCCTCTACTATATCACACAAGTAGTAAGAACTTTTATTTTTTATTTTTTATTCTAAAAATGGATGTCAAAATTTTTACAATGAATAGGGATTTTAAAGGGACGAAAAACTGAAAGGAACTTGTCATGGAAAACTATAGGTGTTTGAAACATGATGAACAATTCGTGGACTCTTAAAACACCTATTTAGTGTAGAAATTAAATTTGATCTTTTTTTTGGGGGGGGGGCATGGGACAAAGAAAGGAAAATGACAAAATACCGCCAAGAAATATTCTTAGTTTTCAGCAGGGTAATTTAAATAATTATTTGACAGAGAATGTTGACCCTCCCTTTGGAGTACAACAGTACCAGCAATGGCTCTTCCTCCTCCTCCTTGCAATGTAAGTTAAAACCCAACTGCTGTTGTTCATAAACCATGTCTCCAAATTGTTCCCAAATTACTCCCTCTGCATGTTCTTAAAATCAAAAGGTCCATTTTTTGCAGCTAATAAACTTATAAATTACCAAGGACAAGGCCCCCACCTGCAGTCCTGCACTAAACTGAACTTAATTATGTCCAAAAAACAAAACAAATCTGAACTTAATGGGGAACGGTTGGAGTAACTTAACTTAAGTTATAATAAGTGAAAAGGGACTGCAATGCAATCCATCAGGGCTCATAAACCGCTCAGGCTTTTGCACCTGTCCATTAGGAGGCTCTGAAATGGATAGTTGATTGTCAAAAAATGAATTGTGGATTACATTGAAGCATGCTAAGATTTGGTTTTTTGCTAATTGAATGGATGGTTTCAGAGTCCCAATAGCTTCATTCTCAACTAAGTGGTTAGGTGTTTCCTGATTATATTTAAAATAAGAATTAGTTGTTGAAGCACCTTCTTACAAGTGTTCAAAAATCTGAAATAATGATTTATTCAAATATTCATTTCAGTTTTAGAAAGGAACACTTTTAGAAACAAATGCTATTACTTTTTACATGTTGCAGTGCTAGTTTTTGAAGCAAGTCAGATTTTTTTTCAAATTGCACATGTATGGGTTTGCAAGGCTTACTGATCATACATAGGGCCTTATGCCAGACTGTGTTTGAAAATTCATAACTAATTCAACAATGCTTCAAAAAATATGAAACAACTTGTGTTAGATTCCTCATTTATTTCTCTTTCACTGAAAAATGAGTGAAGAATATTACCATCCAAAAAAATACATGAAAAAGGCGGACCAGCCCTTAGATGAGCGGTTTATGAGCCTCCTCCCCTAAATCATACCATTGAAGGTGGGCCCACTGGATGAATCTCATTTTACTAGGGGTTGACAAGGGTTTAGGGTTTATATTTGTGTTGGGTTTTTTGGTATATTCAGGATCCCGCAAGCTAATTTGGGGGTTCTGAATTTGAAAAAAAAAATCAAAAAAATCAAAAAAATCCAGCATTTTCCTTGGGGTAAATCCATCCTGCAGGGCCCACCTTTGATAGTATCATTTAACAGTGCGCCAATTCATTTGAGGCAGGCCAGGCGGGTGCCCAACAAGGCTTTTTTTTTCATTTTTTGGTGAATAGTAAGAGTGGCGACATAAAATGTTACAAGGATGTTCTAAATTGCAACATTCATCCATTTCTTGGATGTATTGAGTGTTTTTTTCATCCAAAATCAGGTGAATTCATCTACTATTTCTCTTTATTTCAAAGTTGTCTGGCGATTTCATCCGAGTTTTCCAGCAATTTTTTTAATGTTCTGTAGCCAGGTTAAATTTTCTAGTGCAAACTGGCACCCAAAAGCCCCCAAAGAAAAAGCCCTGCCCTGGTGCCCAGCGCAGACTGGCTGCCATCCATGATCCATCCGTAAAGGTTAAGTTATTGCCCCAATTTTCCAGGGCTGTCAGTTGGAACTTACATCCAGTATCCGTTTTTGGATCTGGTGGGAAGATTGAAATCCACAAGGGTTCAGTTGCAGGCAGTGAGATTATTGTGCAGGCCTGATCTTTTCGAACACTGTTGGGCATGCCAGGCCACCTGGCTGGGAGGGGAGGGGCCTGCAGCCTGCAGTTGTAATGTATCTTCACTTATTTTTATATGGCAATGGAATTCCGATTTCATTTGTTTCAAAAATCAATAAAAGAAAAAGACACTGTTTGACATTCCTGGCAGAAGCTGAGACATCACTTCAAGTTACTAATCTCACACTAATTAACTTACACTAATCAAGTAGTAAAGGCACCGGTAAACTCTAGAAAGTCACAATGGTTTATGGACCAAGGGAGGACTGGAGGAGGTCCTATAATGGACCATCTACGGGCTGAAACAGAATTTCAGGGAGGTAAAACCTCTAGAAATATTTTTCAGTAAATTTTCCTTGAAAAACAAGTAGAATTGACATCTAACCCAAGTTGTTTCATATTTTTCTAAGCTTTTTTGAATTAGTTATCAAATTTTGAAGTTGAAAGGCATAGGGCTGTAAAATGGTGCCCTAGCTACAATGTACACTGTCAGTACACTGTTAAAGGCTATGAAAAAGAAACATGTACAAGTCCTGTACATTTAAGATAGGGCACCATTTTAGAACCCGCTCCATTTAAGAGCCTTCTACCTTAAGAGCTAAAACTGAATTTGGGGGAGGGGAGGTGAAACTTCTTGAATTATCAATATACAGTGGAAACACCCAAGACCGTCCAAATAAGGAATTTAGCATAATTTGAGGCAACGTTTTCTAGAAATGATATTTTTCTAGTATTAGCGAGTGAAAATCATGAATATTAAAAAAAATTCGGATACAATATGTAATTTCTACAAATTTTCAAAGTGTTGGCTAACTAGACCTGTAGAACTGTCCAGTAGGTGCCCCAAAATTTGAACCCTGTGAAAATCAGCACTCAACCAACCAAATTTCTCGTTGTGTCATCAAATTACGATCATACATGTGGCAAAGACATTAAGAAAAGTCTACCGACGCATTTGGGTGAATCTACAGTCCACTGCAAGGAATAGGTGCAAGAATGGGTGTTTTGCCCTTAAGAGAGGGCTCGAAAATGGTATGGGCTTTTTGAACTGTCCAGTAGGAGGCTGTGAAATGGATACAAGATTGAGGGAAAATAGACTCTTCATTACATCAGAGCATGATAAGAGTTGTTTTTTACTTCTTCAATAGATGGTTTAAGCTCCAAAAGGGGTTCATTCCTAACTAAGTGGATGGGTGTCTACTAATTTTATTCAAAATAAGAATTGGTAGTCCAATTACCTTCTTACAAATGTTAAAATATCTGAAATAATGATTGATTCAAGCATTCGTTTCTAATTTAAACAAGGGCACATTTTGAAACCATCTTTGATTACTTTTTACATGTTGCAATGTTAGTTTTTGAACATAGCTATATTCTTTTTCAAACCAAGCATGTGCAGGTTTCTAAGGCCTACGAAACACAAATAGGATACTATTCCAGATTTCATTTGAAAATTTATAAGTAATTCATAAAAGGTCCGTAAATTATAGAACGACTTGTATTAGATTCCTCATTTATTTCTCTTTCACTAAAAAAATGAGTGAAAAATATTACCATCCCCAAAAATACACGGAGAAGGTGGACCAACCCTTAAATGAGTAGTTTTCAAGCCTCTTACCTTAATTTTCTCTTAAAAGACAAGTAGAATTGGCATCTAACCCAAGTTGTTTCATATTTTTCAAAGCTCCGGTGGAATTAGTTATGATTTTTTGAAGTTGAAATAGCATAGGGTTCTAAAACCACCCACTCCCTCAAATATACATTATTTGTACATTCATGTAAAGATGAAAAAGAAGCATGTACAAACAATGTGCATTTGAGAAGGTGGGCAATTTTTGAGTCTTCTCCGTTAGGAAGAGCCTATAGGAGGAGGCTCAAAAATCAACTTGACATTATAAACCGCCCCTATAAAAGTACCTAAAACAATGTGGAGGTTTTACTAAAATAGAACAAAATGTGCATGCTCAAAAATTGTAGCAAGAAGTGTATGCTTTTAGAGTATTCATCAATTGAAAATGCTGAGTTGAATGTGTGTTCTTTGCTTATACACGAGTAGTTAAAAATCTAAAGTTGTTAATGAATTGAAGTATGTACACTGAATTCTTCTATTTGTAGTGCAACACAAATTTAATTAAAACTTATTAGTCTTTACTATAATGCATCATTTTGGACATTTTGTAGATGCTTTAAAAAACTTTCATCCACATTTTTAGCATCCAACTAATCAATTTTTGCAATGACTTGTTCTATTCAAACATATGCATTTATTGATTATCATTGTAGCCGATGCATTGGAATAGCGTCCTACACACCTTCCACTTTTAAAAATTGCAGTTAATTCATCCAATGTCTGAAATTTATGATTGTAAGGTTTTCAATTCCTCTTCCAACTAAAAATATAAGAATAAAACTTGGATCAACAGATTTTTCCTCAGAGGTTTGTTTTCTATTAGATGGATGGTTTGTGAGCCTTTTACCTTACTGTAGATAATGCTCATGACAAGAGTCAAGAAGAAAGCATTATGGAACATAGTGTCAAGTCTAATAACATAGAACCACACATACCAAATCACTTAAGCAGTTTTGGAACAAATCATTTAGAGTATGAGGCCATGCAAACTTTTCCTATGTAGAAAGATAGAAAATATTAGGGTTGCAAGTTTTTTATAATTTTATTTTCGAAATTGAAATCACAATGAATTTTGGGAGCCAAAAATTGCTCTAAATCCGTAGCCAATGTCTACATTCTTTTAATTCCAATCATTCAATAGACTACTTTTAACAATCAATATTTTTGGCATACTTTATGACACTTTTAGACATGTGTTGTGACCTTATTAATCCCAACCTTGAAAAGGAGGAAAAGAACACATTCCAAACTTTATCTATCATTGGTAAGGAATAGATGGTTCTACCTTACTTCATCATAAGTGTATGCCTTTGTACTTTTCGCAAAGCTAAGGGTGTAGAAAGAAGATTTGTGCTTTGAGTTATGATTTTTCTTTTACTGTCCAATGGAATAGTGACAAATCTGCCTTGAAAACTAGACTTGGCATTATAATATCTTAAACAATCCATTTGCTCTATTCAAATAATACAAAAAATAACACAAAGATGAGATACCAATACACAAGTGTAATAATAAGAATTTAAGCAATCAATGAAAGCTCCGAAGCTAAAAGTCTCCCTCCCCCTTTCTCAAATTTTGTTTGAGAATATGCACTTAATATGAGGAATTATTTGTGGTTCAGGGAAGATGGAGATACATAATGTATACCAAAGGTAGGGTAGGCCTCCCTAATCCTTCCCAAGAAATTAGAAGGTTTCAAATTCTTGAAATCAAAAGTCTCTTTGTAAAGCTTTTTGTTTTGGGTTTAATGCATAGAAAAGCACTATTGAAAAAACATAATGCATAGAATTTTGGACTTGAATCCCAAGTAAGGAAGACAACAACCCATTCAAATTCTCTTCATCTTTTATACATCAAAACTATGAGGCACAGACTCACATATTTGTTTTGGCATATGGCATATGGCATCAAGAATTTGAGTAATTTAAAATGGAACCTTTCAGCTACCTATCCTAATATCTCTTCTAGATAACTTTGGGATCCTAGTTAGTTCCCTTTTGATTGGATCTTTGAGTACATGAGCTCTCCTCCCTCTCTATATTGTGTACCCTTTTTTTCTTGCTTTGCAAAATGGAATTCATTTATTTTCAAAGAAATAAAAATAAAACAAGCACCTAATTACAAGTGTCTCTACCTAAATAAATACGTATTATTTTTGCACTTTTTTTTCAAATGATATTTAATATAATCTTTTATGAGACAATCTTAGGATGCTACTACTTTTTATACCTACACTAAAGAGTTTGACTAGAGATAAGAAATGAATTCTTAAGAATGATGACCCCTAATATGCCACCCTACATATTTCACTTAAAAAAAACATTGAGCATTGAAAAAACCCAATAAGGAGGAAAAAAAATCACACCACGGTACTAAATTGTACCATTTTAAAACAATTTTACTTTTCACTAGAAAAAGATTATCTTTTTTTGCCAATTTTTTTAAATTTCTATTCAAAAAATAGATGAAATTGCTAAATTTGGACGAAAAGTGTTTGTTTGCCCCAAAGATGTATGTATGTAGAAATTTAGTGCTTCACCAAATTTTAGGTACTTGCCATCTTGACACTTTCTCAAAAAAAAAATCACCATAGTCTTCAAAGAATGGTGGAGTGGAGGATATCTCCAATGATATTGAAGGGTCAATTGTAGTAGGATTAAAAGACCCTTTAAGTTTTGGGTTTGTAGTTTGAAAATATAAGGTAGAATAGTCGATTGAGGTCAAATCACTTGTGACAATCACCTAATGACCCCATAATGTTTTTTTAAGTGACAATCAATATCTTACCTAATACTAATGGAATGATTAGTGACTTTATTAGGAACAATCAACTATTTCAATGTAAATCATTGTAGGATGTGACTTTTTAATGTCTTTCATATTAGAAAATATTGTGACTACTTTAGAAGAGTAAGATGTGCATTATGGATACAATTGCATGTTGGTTTTGAGGTAGTCTATACCCTCTTTTGGAATAAACACTTTCAAAAGTTCCTAGCAAATTCATACTTGGTTGAAAAGATATAATTTCAATTGTTTTTGCAATTTCTCACACTTATCTTTGTGTGGGAATTTTTTTGAAATTTTTCATCAATGGAACAAGGGCAAACTCCTAATTCTCACCACAATGGGTTGCTTTAATTTAAAGATTGTCACCAAGGCTTACATTGGATTCTCTATACTTGTTCCTTATCAATGGAATTGGTCCATGTGTTTAAAAAAAAATTGACCCTCTAAATTTTATGAGCTTGGGATGAAACTAGTGAGA
The DNA here is from genome assembly GCA_947034885.2 of Thuidium tamariscinum. Taxonomy (NCBI): domain Eukaryota; kingdom Viridiplantae; phylum Streptophyta; class Bryopsida; order Hypnales; family Thuidiaceae; genus Thuidium; species Thuidium tamariscinum. The sequence goes on from OX344750.2 coordinate 39,064,436, forward strand.
GCTTCCTTCCGTAAATGAAGTTCAAGAAGTTGAGCATCCACCTAAGAGCACTTCCAATGGGCACACTATTGCAAATGTAGTATGTAGATTTTGAAGTGGAAGTAGGTGGACCTCATTTTGCTCTACCCACTTTTGGAAGAAAAAAACCCACCCCAATGTAAAGTTGGCAATGCAAATACCAAATGCACCATTATTGCATCATTAAAAGATATCAAAGAGAGATTCTACATTAAATATAGATCTTTCATGCAAAAAAGGAGAACTTACATTTATTAGCACTAAAGTTGTAAAGGTGTTGACTTTCACTATTGTGTGTCCCCTTCCGAGTTCTTTAAATTTTTTCTAAACACCAAGTTTAAGTTGTATAGTAATGGGACCTGGAATAAAGAGTAGCCCATGCCATTTGCATTGGGACAAGGTTTTTTTTGGAGATCCATGGCATAAGGGAGAAACACCCAATACCACACATGTACCTTGCAGTGGACCCTAGACTTATCCAAAACTATCCCTAGACTACAATGAATGTGTTCACCAATTGTTTGACTCTAATTTGGTGACGCAATTAAAGGACATATACCAAAATTTGATTGGCTCATTGTTGATTTTAGCAATGTTCAAATTTGGGGGCATCTATTGAAAAGTTTCAGTGGTCTAGGGAGCCAATACTTTGGAAAATCATAGAAATTACATATGGCATCCAAAATTTTATTCATTTTTGGAATATTCATCACTTCTACTCGCTAATACTAGAAAAATATGATTTTTAGAAAAAATTGCCTCCAACTATGCTTAATTCCTTATTTGGATGGTTTTTGATGTTTCTATTGTACTATTGTTTCCATAGGGCTTTTCGTAGGGCTTTCTGTAGGACTTTCCGTGGGACATTGGAAGTGCTCTAACATACTCAAATCTAACAAAGGGAGGAGGTCCATAAACCGACCATTTAAGGATTGGAACAAAATTTTGGGCAGGTGAAAAATCTTAAAATGTTTTTCAGTGAACTTTTCTAGAAAGATAGCTTGAATAGGCATCTAACCCAAGTCGTTTCATATTTTTTGGAGCTTTGTAGAATTAGTTATGAATTTTTGAAGTCAATATGGCATAGGGCTCCAAAACCATCCACCCCTTCAAATGTTCACTGTTTGTACATTACTGTGAAGATCCAAAAGCATCATGTACTAGAAATATACATTTCAGAAGGTGAGCGGTTTTCGAGCCTCCTCCCTAACCCTAAGTGCCAAGTTATGAGCCCTCAACAGAGGGGGGAAACCCCATCACTGCACTCCAACTGCTAGTGGTTTTTTTTCACACATGTTTCATTTTCACTTGCCTACATAACTTACATAACTTACTGCCTAACATAACTTTCAAACCATTTCATTACCCAATTGCTATCATCATATCATAACTTACCTCACCCTTGCAATGAAGATAAAAACTAAACTTCAACAGCAGATGTGAATAATGGGTGCCTCCCAGTGCGGGTTAAGTCATGGACCCACTGACTTCCACCGCTCAATTGAATGAGCTCCATAAACCACTGTCGGAGAACTCACACAGAAACCCTTACGTTATTGAAAGAAAGGAAGATTGCCTCTGAGCTGTAGATCTAACAACAACCAATAAACTCATTCATTCATTCATTCATACCCAGGCTCACCAATTGTTGTTTCAGCTCCACGCTTCCCAAGTCATTGCAAACAGAGGCAGAGTTTTTATAAGGCGCGATGATCACGTGGCTGAAAAGAGCCCGGACACCAAATAATTTTGGGTGGAATATCGAGTATTTTGAAAGGGCGGGGGTCTTGATTACTAAGCTACTGTGGATGAATGACGGATCCATGAGTTTGCTACATGAACTCCTCAAACAATAACGGAGAAACACCCATTTCCATCCCTGGACCTATTCCTGGACCCTAGAGTGTCACAAAATCTGTCCATAAGCATTCATTAAAGTGTCCGACAAATGTTTCATTCTAATTTGCTCATGCAGTTGTAAGACACATGTATAATTTTCATTCACTCCCAGCTGATTTCAGCGGAGTTCAGTTTAGGGTACACCTATAGGACGGTTCCAATGATCTAGGAAGCCAACACTTTGAAAATTTATAGAAATTATATATTGATTCCGAAAATTTTAATTTTTTTGTTGAATATTCATGATTTTCACTCGCTAATACTAGAAAAATATCATTTTCAGAAAAAGATGCCTCCAACTATACTGAATTCCTTATTTGGACGGTTTTGGGTGTTTCCACCGTAATGTGACAAGCGCACATTGACTTTCAAGTGAATAATTGATATTTCATGTTGTCCATGGACACAAATGTCAACAGCTTCATGTGACCATGGATGAAAACATACTTCAGGTTTTATCTCCGTCTTCAAATGCTTCAGACAGTGATCTCAGAATTGTTTTTGGAATTTCGTGCAATACGCACCTTACTAGAGAAACAGGCATCAATTTTGGCTATCTTGAGAGTGAGTAGTAGCAGAACAAAATAGAAAAGAAAGGGTTTTGCAAGTTGTGAAAGGATTATTGGGAGTACTGTAAGACAAAATTAACTAAATATATGCTAATTCTATTATAGAAGAAGTTGCAAATTGGCTATCAAATTTTATTGTTTGTTGTAATTTTGACTAAAATGGCTCCAATAAAGGCCCTTTTTATACAATGTAATAGTGGCACAAGGATTTTTTTGTAGAAACTGAGCGAAATTTAGCCAGTTTTGAGAACGCTACTTTGGAATGTACATGGCAGCCATGTGGGCATGACAAGGAGCCTTCTTCTTAACCCTCACAAAAAAGACATGGCCCTCGCGACCACTAAGGTAGTGACCAATATACTCCAACTAAGGTAGAAACCATTGTAGTCAAAACTGGGCGTTTATCCTCATGCCATCTCTAAATTTTTAATTTCTAGAGACAAGTATAAGAAACTGTGAAGGCAATTGAAGTTATTTATTTTTTGGACAAAGTATGAATTTTCTATGAATTTTTGAAGCATTCAACCTGTTATGGTCCGAAAGAGTCTATAGATTATCCCATAACATATAAAACTTGTATCCATAATGCTCATCTTAGACACCTAAAGTAGTTACAATTATTTCTAAATTAGAAGGCCTAAGAAGAATACTAACTACAATGAGATTACATTGAAAAGTTAGAAGTTCCTTATGAAGTCACTAATCATTGCATTATTGTAGGTGAAGCATTGATTGCGGCCCAAATCTCATTTATTGAAAAAAAACATAATAGGGACTATAAAAAATCCATAATGGAGTCATTTCCTAGGTGTTCACTATGGAGTCTTCTCACTACTAACAATGGATTATTCTACCTTATTGGACCATTACTAGGAGGACTTTTTGTTTTTACTGTTAATTGTAAAGTCATCCATCAAACCTTTAAAGCTCTCAACATCTTTACAAAACAAAGTTCTTTTATAAGCTTCATGAATGATAAATTTAAAGTTGATATTATTGATAAATTCTCTTCAATTTGATATATATTGATAGTGTCTTTTGCTTCAATAGCCTTTATGGAAAACAACTTATTTTGTCCTTTATAGTTTCTTCTAATTCTTTTGAAAGCGGAGGATTAGCTTCTTAGTCTCTATTGTTTTCTTTCTTTTTGGTTGGTGATGTGAAGGTTGGTTTATATGAAGGTTAGGCCAGTGAACCACAAGCATTCAAAGCTATTCCATTTTTTAAATGTGACTACGAGAGGTATGATCCTAAGGTAACAAAATATAGGAGGGGCTCTAAAACCGAGCGGGCATTTTCAACCATCCAGTAGGGGCTCTGAAACGGACATGTGAACTTTGGGAAAAAAAACTCTGGATTAATCTGGATTACATGGAGTTTGATGAGATTTGCTTTAACTTCTTCAATGAATGGTTTAAGAACCACAGTTGGTTCATTCTTACCTAAGTGGCTAGGTGTCAACTAATATAATTCAAATTAGAATCCGTTGTTCAACTACCTTCTTACAAGTATTAAAAAATCTGAAATAATGATTAAATGAAGCATTCATTTCAGATTTTGGAAGGGACAGTTTTAGAAACCACTTCAATTACTTTACACATGTTGCAATGTTAGTTTTAGAACAAGGACTGATTTTTTTTCAAACTATACATGGATGGGTTTTCAAGGGCCTATGATCACATATAGGGACCTATAACAGACTGTGTTTGAAAATTCATAACTAATTCAATAATGCTTCAAAAAATATGAAACGACTTGTGTTAGATTCGTCATCTATTTATCTGTCACTGAAAAATGAACTAAAAATATTTCCATATGAGGAGATACAAGAAAAAGGCACATCATTGCTTAGATGCTTGCTTTCTGAGCCTCTTACCTTAGTAATATTTCTTTGCATGGTCTTGGTGTAATTCAAGAGAGATGATAGTTGGAGGTATTATTTATTATCAAACTTGACATTGCAAACAACAAGATCAATCAAATAGATAGAATTTGAGATTGTGAGATTTTAGCCTATTGCGGTCTCTTGAAATTTTTATTAGATTTAGTTCATAGAGATTAACAACAACAAAACATTTGAAATTAGTATAACATTAACTATTGTGTCTATGGAGAATTTTAGGTTTATTTTTTAGATATGAAGAATGGATGGCCTTGGCTAAAGTTTAAACTAAATTTGAATCACTCCCTACTTCTTAATTCAATAATGGAAGTATGTGAGCATGAAAATGTGAGCATGTGAGTCTTGAGTATATATATAAGTAGATGTACTACCTCCATTGAAAGTGCTTATAACATAAGCACCTATAATATTTGTATTTATAATACAAATATACCATATCATAGAAGGTTTATTTAATAAAGACACTTATACTATAGGTGTATAGTTTTTTAGGCTCATAGGCTCACACCTCTAGGCTTATATAATAGCAATTTTCCTTAATCTATCACTAATTTTAGAATTCTAAAGGTCCCCAGCTTTGGTCTTGTTGTAAGTTGGCCCATAGATTATTTTAAGAAAAAATAGAAAGAATGAAAAACGAAATAGTCTCATCAATCTAAAGAAGATGGCTTTCTAAAGTGAATTGTTCTAGAATCAACTAATTTCAAATATTTTGTGACATTATTTTTCTAATATAATAAATTAAAAATAATAAAATTTCCAAAAGTTTTGCCATCTAGTTTTTCAATTATCTTTTGTTGACCTTAAATCCTAAATCCTAACCATTTCTTTGCTATTTACAAGTGAAATTTATTGATTTTAAATATGAAATCACATGTCTATAATTTGTCATAAAACCTTTAGTTTTTTTTAAAGAAATATCAAATTATCATACATTTTTGAAGACAAAATGAAGTAAATTCATATCAAATACTATGTACAAATTATATTCAAAATTCAAAATTTTGAGGCTAAAAGTACATTATAGTGTGGGACATTGAGGTATAAAGAATTTTTTTGTCTCACTCCATATTTAGAAATGTGGTTATAAATCTTCAACTTCAAATTTCATGAAAATGATTATTTTTTAGGTAAATTCAAAATTTTCGAATAGAGTAGAACCTATGTGTTAGAAATTTCATTTTGTAAGCAAAAAAAAATGTTTTGGATGCCAAAATCAAGTTCTAAGAGGAAAAATACCTCAAAGTGTTGGCATGCACAAGAAATTGTCCCTTTTTTTGATAAACCAACCCATTTAATTAAGAAAGCACTACAAATGTCTTGAAATCAATCCACTAAATAATGTGGCTATAACATCAATAAAGTTGCACATATAAAATTAAATGAAAACCATCCATCTTTCGACATGCCTAGAGCTTGAGTGATTGATTAAGGGAGAAATATCCAATATTGCACTTGTTTCTTGTATTGGACCCTAAACTCATCAAATCGTGTATTTGCCAAATGCTTGACTCTAATTTGATGACACACTTTAAGAGCACATACCAAAATTTGATTGTCTCACTAATGATTTTAGTAACGTTTGTATTTGGGTGTATCTACATGATAGTTTCAATGATCTAGGGAGCCAACACTTTGGAAAATCATAGAAATTACATTTGACATCCAAAAAATCTATTTTTTTTAATATTCACAATTTTCACTTACTAATACTAAAAAAATATTATTTTAAGAAAAAAATGCCTCCAACTATGCTGTATTCCTTATTTGAACGATTTTGGATGTTTCTACCACATTCAAAAGATACAAAACGCCCTTGATGTCCTTCTGGGATTAAGGGGTGTTTCACAATATGGCCGTCCAAGTCAAGAGGCCGTCAATTCCACCAATTAGATTTGAGAAACCATGATTTTCACCAATCAGATTTGAGAAAACCATGGCCTCTCAACTTGGACAGCCATAGTGTGAACCCCTAAGTTTGATCATTCAACGGAATTGGGCCCCCAACTCACGATTGATTTTACAACACCCAACCATCCACTGTCCCCATTAAATGAACCCCATCCCCCTGTTCCCTATCCCCCTGTTCCCCATCTCCTTGTTCCCTATAATCCTGTTCCCAAAGGAGACACGGCAAATCAACGGAGGACGCCTTGACTTTCAGGGCACGGGAACATGGACTGATTAATTGAACAGCCGCAGTACTCGTCCCCATGCTGTCCTCCCTAATTACTGATTACTGCTTCAATTAGCGACTTACTAATCCCAGGACAGTCCTACTAATCTCTGTCTTCCCGTGAGTTTCGTCTCTCCTCACTGTCCCCAGTCACACTCTTCCTGCCTGCCTGCCTGCCTGCCTGCCTTCCCTGCGACTGTTGCCGTACAAACTGGAGACGCTCCGTCCTCTGGCGCAGGGTCTGTGAGCTAAGTTACTGTAGGCGCGGCTGTATTGCCGTGTCTCTTTGCTTCTCTGGCTCAAGGCTCCAACCACTCCATTATTTTGTGGCTTCGGGAGGTCGTGAGGATTGCTCAACCGCCCTCTTGCACTGAGCTTCGGAGGTGGCTGGCTAAGGGGGTGTAGCACGCGGGACACAACGCTCAGGATCCAATAGTTGGCCTCTCGCTTGCACTTGCTTGTAAGAATGAAGACCCTGTGACCCGCTTGAATCGGTGCTACTTGGTGATAGTCTGAGGCATCTGGGGTTGGTTTATGTTTTTTTCTAAATTTGGGGAGGTTTTGGAAGTGTAGGGATCAGTCATTGCTGCTTTCATCATCCAAGGGTCTTGGTTCTCTTCATTGGGTAGCATTGGGTGCCATTTTAAGTTACTTGATGTGGTTTCGTGTTTTGTCGAATTGGAGGAGTTTTGGGAAGTGTAGTGGTCTTCTGCCACTGCTCGGATCATCCGAGATCGTGCTTCTCTCCGGTTTAATCCATTTTGAGTAAGTTGGGGTCGTTTAGTGTTTATTCAAATTTTGAGAAGTATTGGTAGCTAAGTGATCGATCATTAGAGGTCACTTATCTCTTCATTTTGTGCCATTTGAGACACTTTGTGTTTGTTGGGGGGGTGTTTGACGTTTTTTCGAATTTGTTGGAGTTTTGGTAGTCCAGTGATTAGTTTGGTCATGGGGGTCTAATTTTTTTGGGAGGTCATGTTTGATTCTCCATCGTTGGTGTCCTTGCTGGTATTCTGCTGCTTCAGAAGGCGGTCAGGGTATAGTTGAGTTTGGTAGTGGTTTTCATTCGGCTACAAACACGCTTGTATTGTGCGTTATTCGTTTTTTGTTAAGATTCTGGAGTTTCTAAATTTGGATTCTAGGTGTGCTCGGGTGTTTGAGTTGAACCTGGGAGCAGGGTTATGTAAAAAACAGAATTAATGTATTCTTTATTGCGTTCTTCGATCTGTAGTTCAGTAATAATTTGAATTTTTTTTTCACTTTTTTCAATTCCTGTATGTGTTCTTATAACTTAAGGACTCTGTCTATGAAAATGGAATCTTTAAAAGCTTAGTCTAATGCAATCAAAAGATCGTTACTATGGAACAGAATGGAAGATTCCGTATTCTGTTTTCCTGGAATCCTGCTGGGGAATGTTTCATTTACTTCTTGCCATGGAGTTGGAAGTTTGTAGGATGGAAACTATGGTCTTATTGCTAGCACTTTTGGTGCCTGTTTAGAATTTAACCTGGAACGAGCTGGCCTTAGGGTTCCAAGGAAGAGGTTGACTGTTTTGCCAAGTTGTTTGAGTCACACTTGGAATATAAATAGGGTAGTCTTGCATTCCTACTAAAAAGCTGTTAGTCGGGTTGCTAATGCAATCAGATCTCTGTACGCGGCCTTCTCTGTAACGACATTCTGGAATATCCTGCACACTTGCCACACTATCAGTTGACTTTAGTGCAATTTCTAACTATCTTGTAGTCTTTCTTGGGAACCCCAAACAAGTTTGAAAGAGGTCAGGTGTGATTTGCATCAGTCACGCTTTTCGTGTGAATAGGGTGGAATTGCATCCCGACTGCCAATCTATCATTCAGGATTGAGCATGTTTTCGAGACCGTTTTTTGAATCAAGAATTTAGACTGCTGGATTGGGTGACCAATTGTTCTATCTTGACATGGCTTCATTCTTTGTCAATTTCCTGGGGTTCAGGAAGAAATGGAGAAATCAAATGGAGGTTTGGTTATGCTGGCACTGTTGATCGCCGCACTTATACCCCTCTCACTTGCAAACTCTGAAGGTAAGGATCGAACTCATCACATGAAAGTTTGGATTTCCATGTGGTGTGGTGAACATCAAGTACCATGAAGCTTTCAATGAAGAAGTTTTTTTTTTCTTTTTAAGACTTTTGTGCTTATCATCCTTTTTTTGGTTAAAAGGAAGCTGCTGTGCTCATCTGGTGCAGGTGATGCGCTTTACGCTCTGCGCCGGAGCTTGACAGACCCATCGAATGTGCTACAGAGCTGGGATCCTACTCTGGTCAATCCTTGTACCTGGTTCCATGTCACCTGTGACGGTCAGAACCGAGTCATTCGAGTGTATGTTCTTCACATTTAACCCTAGTTGACCTATTTTTTTGAATAAAATAAAATCGTTTCCTATTCAGGGACTTCTTGTGACTGGTGTCCCTCTATTGCATTTTCAGGGACCTTGGAAATGCTCGCTTATCTGGCTCGTTGGTCCCTGAACTCGGAGTCCTTCAGAACCTGCAGTATTTGTAAGTCTCTTTAACCTAAGAAGTGCAGAAATGACAGAAAGCGACTGCTTCCATCCATATCTGTAGGAATTTGAAATGATTTACTTAGGAATCCTCGAAGAAGGTCGGTTAATGTATCATTAAAAAAGTTGAAAGTGTGGCCGAAGATATTTGGATGTCAAGGATATATTTTGATAGTTTAATAATTCATTATACCCCTTGATTCTGGCACGAAGGGTTAACACTGTCCCTTGTAAATTCTAAACCCACTACTCAGCACTCAGTAATTGCTCTAATATAGGGAAGATAATGGTGAATTGCATCCATTTAGTTAAAGGACTGCATCCATAATAACCAGTATTTGGGCAAAAACAATCAATATGGGGAGGACCATGCATGTGTGCCTCTACTTGTGTACATGCCACTACTTTGCTGTATTGTACCTACATGTCAGTCATTGTTGCCTACTTTGGCTTTTTTTTCTCTGTTTTGCATCATTTTATGCATTTTTACTGAAATCGGTTTCCATAACTTTCTATCAATGGAGTATAGGTTCCCTTACCTATATTTGGATAATACCTCGAGTAAAATCTTACGGCTTAAAGTAAAGAAGTTCACGTAAATTAGTTAGAACCTCACTAATGCAGTGAAGAGTGATAGATGTTGATACTAATTGAAGTATCTTGACGTTTGCAGGGAGTTGTACAAGAACAGCCTCACTGGTCGTATTCCTGAAGAACTTGGAAAGTTGAAGGTGAGTATCCATTTGTCAACTTTGAACTCAGTTTTCTACCTTTTTTCTCTTCTTATCGTTGCATTTATTTTATAGAATTGATAGACCTTAACTTTGGTGGGATTCTGTTGTAATGTTGAAGTCGCTCGTGAGCTTGGACTTGTATCACAACAACTTCACTGGCTCAATTCCCCGCGCCCTTGGGAAGCTGACCAGCTTGGTGTTTCTGTGAGTTTCTTTATCCATGTCTTTGATTGGGATCTTTACCCGTTGAAAATGCACGTTTCATTTTGGGTTAGATGTTTTTGTTTGTATTGAGAAATGCTCAAACTCTTTTACGTTCAGTTTCTTAACAAGACTTGTATGTGGTTTTGATATCGAGTACAGGCGTCTCAACAGTAACCAGTTGACAGGCCGCATTCCACGTGAATTGACGTCAATCACCACACTCAAAGCCGTGTAAGCTTGTCATATGAGCCCATGGTTAGTCATGAAGCATTAGCAAAGCGTTGTCTAGGTTTCGAAGATTTAATTTAATCGTTTAGATCATACTAGGTGATAGACTCTGCGTGGAGCTTGCACTCTCATCATAAGATAACTATTTCCAAAATCAACCCCCGAAGATTCTCGCTTAGTCTGAACGTGAGAGCTTTGGGTCGACTTTGGGTACACCTTGTTTTAGTCACTTCAAAAATTCTTGGTTTATGCCTATTGTGCCGAGCAAGTGCAGGCTAGAATGCGTTGAATTCGTCTTTCTATTGCTGCCAATATCCAGAGAAAGTTATAGATCGACTAATAATAGGAACCATTCTTAGATGTTTATTTGGAACTCTGTGGTGTGCATACCTTCCAGCTTTTGCTGTTTTTAATTTGGTGCTCCATATTTTGCTGATCTCGGTTGAATTGCAATTTGCAGGGACTTGTCAAACAATAACTTGTGCGGCACCATTCCAGTGTCCGGCTCCTTCAGTCATCTTTCAGACAAGAGGTAGGTCTTTTGACATTGACTTGAGTTTTCATTTAATGTTCCCTGGTTTTTCATTTCTAATTTTTTTCTTCTTTAAAGCAGATGGAAGTCTGTTACCAAGTTTATCATTTTGAAATATTCCTACTTATCTGTTTGTGAATATTTTGTAAATTTGCCTACAGTCTCATAAGAATCTGCAGTTTCTGATAAAAGGAAATGGAATTGGATGGGGTGGTATTAATGCAGCTTTGCGAACAATCCTCGCCTCAATGGACCTGAGCTTGAGGGTTTCGTTCCTTATGAGATGTCTTGCCACTAGCGATGTCTTGCCACTAGAAATGTCATGCCACTAGAGATGTCTTACCTCATTTTCCTGTGTGTCGAGGATTTTTGCTGTTCTTCGTTAGCTTTTCTCTCAAGAGTAATCCCAGTACCTAGTGTTTAAATTCCTGAAGTCAAGAAGGAACACTTCGACATGCAGAGGTCAAGCTTGGAGAAGCTTTAATGTAGGTGGAAGTGGTTGAATTCAAACTGAACCCTTTCTTATAAATATTGACTATTTTCCTTCCTCCTGGTATATTATGACCTTCTTTATGTTCATGCTGTACACCTTCATGTGAAGTCTCTTATTGCTCTTGAAAGCCAAGCTGGGGGAAGAAGTGTTTAGTGAAATTGCCTGTATGCCCTCCAAACAGTGCTCATGGTGTGTGCTCTGTTCACAAAATGGTCTTGAAAGAAGATACAATTATTTCCATTAATTGATCGAATACATCCACTTGTGTGGGACGAAAGTGCGGAATCTTCGATGAGACTGATAGAGGTCCAATTCGTCGATAGAAAGATGCTCTACATGAATGAATTTCTGTACAGATTTTGGAGAAGCTCAGTTACAATTACTTATTATGGTTCATTTAAATTAATGTAGTTTCATTGAAGGTGTAGCAATTTTTCTTCTTAAATAACCCAAGCCTTATATATTTTAGAAGGTGCTGCCCTCAGGCCTCCAGACATGGAACCATTGTACGATCCAAAGGATCGAATCCACGGCAGGCAACAGACGGCCGGAGCCCCAATAAAGACGGGACGGATGGACGGAGGAATCAAATTGGCCCTTAGTTTGTCCGCTTCCTCTAGAGGACTAGTCGTCCCAATAGTAGCAGCAGCACCCATGCACGATATCAGTTAGTAACAATAACTCCACTTCGTCACTAATCCCGAAGCATTTCATTCCAATCTCACTCTTCTTCAGTTCGCATCTGTCCAAATAGCATTTCGTCGCAACGAATCTTTCCTTCATCCTCGCAAATCAAGCGTAAAAGCTCACCAGACCATAGCGTGTTGGGGATGCAATTTTACCACTTTGGGATACACTTTGCAAGATTTGGAGTTCTAATGGTGATGATGATCTGATGGAAATGCTTGTCCTGTTGTTGCCATTTTCAAGGACTGAGTCTTTGCACTGCTTGTTCTGCCATGGCAATGTCGCTGATGCCCCGTGAAATTTTCAGGGCTGCGTGACGGCAAGCGTCGTCAGTTGGGGATGCATGTGTTGTGGTCGTCGTCTCCGGGAGGATAATATCTCATGATACCTATTTACTTAAAATAGCTTTTCTGTAGTTTTGTGAAGATTCCTCTGCCTCTTGTTACAACAGATAAGTAGCACTGCTTCATCTCTACTGGATCATCTCTCAGGGCCCTTCGTTACCTACTGAAGTTGCTACGTTTATGACAACTGAGACGAACCGAGGTGTCTCGAGCTGTCTCGAGCTGCTTCTTGCAAGAATTTCGACGTGACTCTAAGGTGTTGCTGTTGCAATCCGAGCTTCCGTGTTGTGTGCCTGTAAGGTGAGATCAGGTGATCTTTAACATGCAGTTTGAGGGTGATTGGGTTTCGCTGGAAGAGCATGTCACTGATGGAATCGTTTCTTGTTATGGATATCACAGAATTTTGTGTTTAGTGCAAAGTTTTGACGAGTTGGAGAGGTGTGTTCATTGTGAGTAAGGTGCAGCCATGGCGATGGCGATGATGAGTAGTGTGAAGGCTGCTACGCTTGTGGCGCATGGAGCAGTAGTGGAAGACGCCTCGCGTTCGCAGTCCGCGCAGTTTCTAGCATCCGCGAAGTCGAGCTTGTTGAAGGGGATTAGCGTTGGGTGCCAGGCTCCCAAGCCAGTGCGTTGCAATCGTAATTCCTTGAACGTGACGATGACGGCTACCGTGCCGTCCTCGTCCGTGAAAGGAGTGGGACGTACTAGCCCTACGTCGGATCCTTCCGCCCCGGATTTCAAGCCCATCCCTTCTTTCCAAGAATGCTTCCCAAGCAGCACTAAGGAAACCACGTACGGAACCGAATTTCTACCGTTTATCTCTCCCATTGCTTTCCGTGTTTCTTGAAAGGAAAGTTACTCGTTGGTATTGAAGTGCACGATACGAGCTCGTCTTGCTGCTGCAGCAGTTGTAAGATGCAAGTGTGTCTTTATTCTGTGAAGATCTTTTTGTCCCCATTAACCAGATGTGTGTGTCTTCGCTTTCCGCAGGGAAGTTGTCCACGAGCCCACCGGCGCCATTCTCCAAGTGCCCTTCCGTCGCATCCACTTATCCGGCGACGACCCCCACTTCGACATCTACGACACGAGCGGCCCTCAGGGCATCAACGCCCGTTTCGGTCTCCCCAAGGTCCGCCAGGACTGGATCACCACTCGCGAAGCCCGGAAAGACGAGCGGTGCACTCAAATGTACTACGCCAAGAAAGGAATCATCACGGAGGAAATGGCCTTCTGCGCGGCTCGTGAGAAGATGAAACCCGAGTTCGTGAGGTCGGAGGTGGCCAGGGGGAGGGCGATCATCCCGTCCAACAAAAGGCACCTGGAACTCGAACCCATGATCGTGGGGAGGAATTTTCTGGTCAAGGTGAATGCCAACATCGGGAACTCCGCCGTCACAAGCTCCATCGAGGAGGAGGTGCAGAAGCTCCAGTGGGCCACAATGTGGGGGGCGGATACCATCATGGACCTGTCCACGGGGATCCATATTCATGAGACGAGAGAGTGGATCATGAGGAATGCGGCGGTGCCTGTTGGGACCGTGCCCATCTATCAGGCAAGGATATATCATGTTGTTTATTTGTGTTTTTTGCAAATTTTGCGAACAATCTCTACTAATGTACTGCCTGTAATCCATATTCTAGATTCTTCAATAGTTTAGTAACAACATGGTCCTTAAAAACATGGTTCGTGACAACATGCTACATAAACAATATCCAACATAACAATCTTAGAGAATCCTTGTTGAGCAAACTCCAATTGGCTTCAAAGGAGTGTCTGACCCCTTGTTTTTGTAAAGCCGTGCTCAATTTGAACAAGTTAGATCCTCAAAGGCAACGAGCGATTGAATGTCTTCGCAGTGAAAGCATGTCTTCACCGCTGCTTGATTTCCCATATCTTCACTCTGATAACTCGTATGATAATTCTGCCTTATGATTAGTTGGCACTGTTAGAAAGGTGTCATGCCAGTATAAGGTAAGGATATTATGTTTGATTGATACATATTTCTGTCATTTCGACATTTTTGGTAACTAATTACACCCCAAAACCCAGCCGAGAGGTTTTGTTGAGCCATTTGTTTAACACCCGTTTGTTTGTGGTTACCAGGCGCTAGAAAAAGTGAACGGCATTGCGGAGAACTTGTCGTGGGAGGTGTTCCGGGAGACGTTGCTGGAGCAGGCGGAACAAGGCGTGGACTACTTCACCATCCACGCGGGTGTGTTGCTTCGCTTCATCCCCATGACGGCAAGGCGCATGACGGGCATCGTCTCCCGCGGCGGGTCCATCCACGCGAAGTGGTGCCTCGCGCACCACAAGGAGAATTTCGCTTACACGCATTGGGACGACATTCTGGACATCTGCAACCAGTATGACATCGCTCTCTCCATTGGGGATGGCCTGCGCCCGGGATCCATCTACGATGCCAACGACATGGCGCAGTTCTCTGAGCTCGCGACGCAAGGTAACTTTCTACCTCAATGCTTCGAATTCTGCACACAACTGATAACAGAATCTTGCTACTAGATTCAACTTAGTTTGTGCAATTGATGTTTGTGTTTTAGTTCTAGAATCCAATGCGAATCCAATGTCGGCTTCGAAGCGTTGTTGATTTAGTTGTACTTGGCGTTCCATCTGTAAAGCTTTCAGTTGGTTTTGAATCTGGATTTGAACTACTTGATGCTATATTGACTCTGAAATCCTCGTGCTGAATCTACCTTCGCTGTTTATGCAGTTGTTAGTGTTCTTGTCCTAGAATCTAATGTTGAAATTAAAGGTGGCTTATGGAGTTGTTGATTAAACTGCACTTGGTGTTCATCTCTAGAGCTTGTTGTTGAGTTCAAAATTTTGTTTTAAACTACCTGGCTCTAACTTTGGAGTTGATGTAGTTGTTGGGATGCTTGTTCTAGAGTCCAATTTTTTACTTTGAAGGTGTCGTGACGGTTTTGGAGCTCTAGAACACGGTTCTGACTTTGAAGTCGCATTTTTTGACATTTGAGATTGTGGGTTCGAACTAAACATGCGGATCACATCTTTGAATGTAATCAATATAGTATGTTTTTTTTCTCTGTTAGTGAGAAGTCTAGATAGGCTTGCATAGAGAGTGCGCAATTGTATTGCTCTGCACAGTTTTGTTAGCAAATCTGAGTAGTTTTTTGTTCGATTGGATGTCTGTGAAGGTGAGCTTACTCGTCGAGCGTGGGAGAAGGACGTCCAGGTGATGAACGAAGGACCTGGACACATCCCATTGCACAAGATTCCAGAGAACATGGAGAAGCAACTCGATTGGTGTAGTGAAGCTCCGTTCTACACGCTCGGTCCTCTCACCACAGACATCGCCCCAGGCTACGATCACATCACCTCCGCCATCGGTGCAGCCAACATCGGGGCCTTGGGAACTGCTTTGCTCTGCTACGTGACTCCCAAGGAGCATCTTGGCCTTCCAAATCGCGATGATGTCAAAGCTGGTGTCATTGCCTACAAGATTGCAGCTCACGCTGCTGATCTTGCCAAGCAGCATCCTCTTGCACAGGTTTGCCAACCAATCCTCTCATTGCTTTACCTGCCGTGCGACATGTGCATGAATGTTTCCTACTTTTCTAGATGACTTCTATAAGAGTACTTCGCAGATACGGTCCGTGAGTTTCATTCAGTGTTCAATTTTTGTTGACCAGTAATGTTTCAACCATAGACTTAGCGAGATTCGGAGTCCAGGCATGCAAGGTAATATTTGGTCGCGTAGTGTATTTGTGATCTTGCAAAATCAAAGGTCTCCAGCAGGGATTGTGCAGTTGTGAATTCGGAGAACAATAATCTCGGAGGTAAATGTCTTTGAAATTCTTCCAATGTGAGTTTTCATCTCCGAATTTTTTGTGAGCTTGCAGGGTTGGGATGATGCCCTGAGCAAGGCTCGGTTTGAGTTTCGCTGGAGGGATCAATTTGCACTTTCTTTGGACCCTGTGACTGCGCAATCTTTCCACGACGAGACGCTGCCTGCCGAGGGTGCGAAAGTGGCGCATTTCTGCTCCATGTGTGGGCCCAAGTTCTGTTCCATGAGCATCACCGAGGACGTGCGCAAGTATGCTGAAGAGCATGGGTACGGGGATGAGCCAGAATCCGCTATCAAGCATGGCATGGACCAAATGAGTGCAGAGTTTTTGGCCGCCAAGAAAACCATCAGTGGAGAGCAATGGGGCGAGACTGGTGGCGAAATCTACTTGCCTGAGAGCTACGTTGCTGCGAAATCGGAGAAATTCACCACTCCATCTTAAATGGGCACTGTTGTGCCAAGGTAGGAGCCTATTCCCATGTCTGAACGATTTTCTTTATTAGAATGTAAGCTTACAACGTAAGCTTTTCTGCCTCCATGTTTGAGAGAGGATTTCAATGAATTAAAATATACTTAATTTGGGTGTCCTATGAATAAGTTAAGACGTTTGTTTAAGTACTAGGATCCTAGACTACCTTGAACCTCGGCTATTGCTCTTTGATGAAACGTAGAAGTGTCTCAATTTTTACAAGTCACGTGTTTGGATAACACGTGCACTTCATAAATGGGGGCCTTTTCGACCTACAGGAAGGGAACCCTACCTTATCAGCATTTGAGGGGACCAAGTGCCCTTGTTGTAAGTGCGAACACAAGTTTCAGAGTTAGTACATTTCATCACCTTTTACTAAATTGGTTTAGGATCTGGCTTGATGGTGAGCAGGTGCACATGCTCCAGAAACAGGACATGCTCGGAGGACATCCCAATGCCACTGATGTTGTAATACAGAAGGGGTTTGATCTGCGGTGGCTTTGGCCTTGTGATTGAATCATCAACCACTAGTAGATAACTGAATATATATGTTGTGTGTCGTGTTTGTGAGTAGAATATTTTCTTTTTGAAGTTGGTTCTGTTTTTTTGAAGAAGGAAACTGTTCTCGTGTGATGTAAAACTGATAGAATTTGGCACCGGGGGTGCTTGCTTGATGGAGTCGGTGCAAGCGACCCTTGCGCTGATGATCAATCAATGCAGGCTGAGAGAGTCCCTTCGCACCTGAACAGGATAATACCTGCGTAGGGAGCGTGCCAAGTCTTTCGTTGTGTTTGTGTTGTTGCACAGGCCAGTGACTCGATTTGGTGGCTGCATGTCAACATTGTCACTTTGACAAAGCTCTCTCGTTTGCAAGCTCTCTGCGCCCGATGCTTGCTCAAAGCTCATATCCTCTTCTTCAATCGACAACTTGTGAGTTCTGGCTTTTAGTTTTAATGAGTGCACATCTGCATGCTCGTCACTAGGAAATGGTAAGTGTTGCCTAGATACTTAGTCGAGGTCCTTGTCAGTCTCTACAGAGAGCTTGTGTGGATACGATCCAGGCAGCAAATGTTTTGAACTTTGCGAGTGTTCAAATTTTTGTTGTAATTGAAGCTACTCTTTCATCTGACCTGATTTCAATTGCTTTCATCAACCATTAGTAGACTTCAGAGTTTCCTCCTGAGAGAGTCATTGGAGGTTCTCTTCGTTGGACAGAAATTTCCACATGGCCGTTTGCATTCTTCAGCAACTCCTTCAATTTCGGAAGTTATCAGCATTGAACAGTTAGTCTCCTAATTACTGTGAAACCCACGATTGTGCAACTTGCGTATTGAAATTCCTTGCTGAGAATAGAGGTCAGAAAAATAAAAAGAGTACGTACAAGCACCGACCAATAAATCACCAATTTGTACCATTAATAATGGAGGTTATCTGGGTCACGCGTTATGGGATCTCAAAAGAAGTTTCAGCATTCAGAATTGAGCATAAGGTAGAATGATATGGCGCCGGATTCGGGGACAAATGACAGTATCACAGGGCGAACATCGCGAACCGTAACAAACCCCATCTGATTATTCTCTTTGTAACCATGACTAAAACTCAGACAAAATCGGTTTCATACACGAAACCCATCCTCACTGTCTTAGACTTGATTTCCATAAAACCCTAGTGAATTTTCTGGAAGTGAAGCCACACTAAACAATTTGAAAACTTGGCCAGTAATTGTTCGCAAAGTGACAGGCCATGGCACAGGCATTATTACAGAATCATGATCCTCAGACGCTCAAACTGTGTAAATTCACAGAAAGAGTGACACAAGGCAACAACAACCCTGTTGCAAAACAGGGAACTTATCCCTGAAACCTCTAAAAAAACCCTCCAAAGACGCTTCCTACCACCGAGGAAAGTCAGCCAAAAATTGTGAGATTCCTAGATGAATAGGTGCATTTTTGTTCAGAGTATTCCTGAATGTCATTCATCGGTCATTCAGTCCTCAGCGTCCTGACGGGGTTAACTTTGCTGCGCAAATGCCACAACCTAATTCGAGCACAATGGCAACACCGAGACAAACTGAAGGGGAGTTCGTGAGAGCTCGTGTTCGACACAGATCCACTTGCAAAGTCATATGCAGAATCGACAATCAACCGAGCGACTCTCGCACCAGCTCATAGGCAAGGAAGCAAGCGGCGTTGGCGGGGATGCTGCGGGCCATGGCGGGGCCGAACCCTCGCGACAGTCCCGTCACGCCCTCCGCGGCGTACACTTTTCGGAAGGCGTCCACGGTGCCACGGTACTTGGGGTTGCGGTGGTTGTCCACCTGAATCACACTCTTGATCACGTCGGCAGGATACACTGAGAACCAGAACGTGGCCCCGGCCACCCCTCCTGCGAGGATTAGGGAGCCCCTTCCGAGTTGGGAAGTGTCTGTGCCGCCTGCTAGCAGTTGCTTCGTGGCTTGGTAGGCTCCGAACATGAACGCGTTTCCGGGCACCTGCCATCCACCCCGATAAGCAAATGCACAAGATGAATCATTGACTAAGCCAGATCGGAACAAGTAGCTCTATGTCACCGTGACTGGAGATATTATTCAATTATAATCTCTCTCTATGCAAGTCACTCTCTAGAATCTTGACAACAAAAATGTGAACTTGTTCGATTTAAATATGACTGAAGCTGCAATAAGAGACAATTCTATTGCGGAATCGCTGTACGAGTCTCTCCACATGCAAGGCTCTCTCTAAGTTTCTCCTCAATCGTTACAACGAAAAGGGTATACTTGTACGATCTCACTGTGACTGTAATAATTGGATTATGCAATCAGTTTCTATATGCAAAATTCCCTTTAAGCAATACCCTCCCTAGACTTCTATATCCTCACAACAACATAAAAAGTGTACACTAGTACTATTTCTTGTGACGGGAGCTGCACAACTGAATTATTCGATTACAGTCTCTCTCTCTAGAATCTTAACAAAAATGTGAGCTTGTTCGATTTGAAAATGTTCATCTTCCATTCGTTCACTTGTAAGATCGCAGAACCATACGTTGCATGAACGGGTGGAAGATGGACGTACCTCTCGTAAGAGAGTGGGCGTGAGTCCTTTGAATAATCCGAGCACCCCGCCTTCGTTGCGCAGCACCTGCTTGACCACATCAATAGGGCCCTTGTAGGATTGTTGCTGGACCGCCCCCGCGGCCATCAGCGCGCTCTGCGCTTGCAACTTGCACTTGACGAGCTCCGTGGGGCACGCCACAAAGGACACCGCCACTCCCGCCCCTGCGCCGGCGATCATCTGCTGGGCGACGTTGAGGTGCTGCCCCGGATGGGTGCGAAGCGCGGCTTCCATCTGCCCTCGCGCGCAGAAGAGCACCGCGTTGGCGACGGCCACGGTGGCGAGCGGCGCGCCCATCCCTTTGTACAAGCCCTTGGCCCCTTCTTCCGCTATGGTCTTGCGAACGGCATCCACGGCCCCGGAGTATTTGGCTGGGCGACCGGGAGATGGAGCCCCTTGACTCTGCAGCTTCACCTTGATGGTGTCGAAGGGGTGACCCACCAAGAGCTGCGCTGCGCCAGCGAATGTGCCGGCGGTTAGATCCTTCACCAAGTTCTCTGCCATAGCTGCCCTGTTGCCTTTAGAACGAGATTGAGAATAGCAATGTTGGATGCAACAATTGTTGCCCTAATTGGATGACGAAAACAAGTTGGGGTAGAATTTGTTTACAATGAATGTGCTCGCAATTCTAGCGGCATACCAGAATCAACACCTTGACACGACATGCCCTACCACAGCCCCTGCAACCCAGGATTGAGAACAGTGACGTGGTATCAACAATTATAACCCTAATTGTATCCAAAAGCAAGTTGGGTAGAACTTGTTTACAATGAAGCTGCTTGTATATCTGGCGCTATACCAGAATCAACACCTTCACTACCGAGACCTTGATGTCCCAAACGCCTCGTCCTTCACCAAGTCCCCATCCATAGCTCGCTTGCTGTCCTTACAACTAGATTTCGGCCTGGATTGAGAACAGTCACGTTGGTTGCAACAACGGTCGCTCTAATGTATCCGAAAGCAAGGTGGCCGATCTTCGTTTACACTGAAGCATCTCGCATTTCTAGCACCATTCCAAAATCAACACCTTCATACCGAGACGTTGGTGTCCCAAACGCCTTGTCCCTCGCCACGTCCACTCCCCTGCTGCCCTTGCAATCAGATTTCGGCCTGGATTGAGAACAATCACCTTGGTAGCAACAATTGTTGCTCAAATTGTTACCGAAAGCAAGGTGGCCGATCTTCGTTTACAATGAAGCTGTACGCATTTCTAGTGCCATGACAAAATCATCACGTTTACAACCGAGGTGTTCATGTCCCAAATGCCTCGTCCTTCACCACGTCCCTGCCCATAGCTCCCCTGCTGCCCTTGCAAAAAGATTTCGGCCTAGATTGAGAACAGTGACGTTGGTTGCAACAACGGTTGCCCTAATTGCACCCGAAAGCAAGGTGGCCAAACTCGTTTACAATGAAGCCGCTCGCATTTTCAATCCCATACACGGATCACCACCTGCACTAGCGAAGCGTTGATGTCCCCGCAGCAAGCGAGCGTGCCTAGCTGCTTTCACGCAAGCAATGAAAGCGACCTTTCCGCGCATTCTGTGGGACAGATTGCATAGCAACAAGCAAAACTCTGTCAACAGTAGCGTGTATTGAGCTCAAAGAATGCAGGACACTCTGCTCCGCACCTGAATCTCTCACCTACACGATTCTTCCGGTCCTAGGTCGCTTCTGGAATCGAAGATGATGGCCAGTCGCCCCTATCCTCGAACCATATCATTCAACCCTTCAGTTTGTGTCGATCGGACCCATTTCCCCTTCGCACCCTAAGAATCAGGAACAAGCTCGATTCATCCAACCCCACTGAACCTGGCACACACTCCTGAATCCCCTGCTGGACATCCCTACGTGATCTAGAATCTCGTGATGCGTCAAGTTGGACCATCAGTAGTGATCTGACCTCAACACAACGAATCCAATTGACCTACTGTACACCGAAGGTGCACTCCATCAACGACAGAGCCACGCAAGGGTTCACTGTAGACTTGAAATCAAATCCATTGGAAGGAGTGCAATTCTCGGACACTGAGCAAGGAACGAACCTGCCGAATGAGACGACTGTAGGAGTCAGCACCACCTGCTCCTCGAGTGGCCTGGCAGAGTGGTAAGGTAAGAGGTCCTATAATGGACCATCTAAGGGCTGAAACAGAATTTCAGGGAGGTAAAACTTCTAGAAATATTTTTTAGTAAATATTTTTTGAAAGACAAACAGAATTGACATCTAACCCCCAAGTCGTTTCATGTTTTTCTGAGCTTTGTGGAATTAGTTATCGAATTTTGAAGTTGAAAGGGCATAGGGCTCTAAAATGGTGCCCTAGCTAAAATGTACATTGTCATTACACTGCTAGAGGCTATGAAAAAGAAACATGTACAAATATTGTACATTTAAGGTAGGGCACCATTTTAGAACCCACTCCATTTAAGAGCCTTCTACCTTACACTAGAAGGTAGGATGTTAAATCCTACCATCGAAGGTGGGCCCAACAGATGGATTTCCCTTAGGAGAACAATTTTTTATTCTTCAAATTTTGAATTCATATTTGCAATTAGAGACCCCAAATTAGATGAGAAGGGTGTAGAACATATCCTAGACTCTGCCCAAAATAGAGAGGTTTTTTTCACTTTTATTTGGAGAACCCAAAATTTACCCTGTTGGGCCCACCTTCAATGGTAGGATTTAATGTTTAGCTACTAGAAGCTTACAACCAATTTCCGATTACCTAAGGAATTCAACGCAACTCTTGATTGAGTTTGGCAGGGGAAGGGGAATTTTTTCATGTGTGGAGAAATAGATTTAAGATGGATTTGGAATTTTTTAAATATTTTTCTGCCCAAAAACAAAATTATTGGGAATTTTTTTTGTTAAAATTCTGTGGAATTTGTTCTTGACATTTGAGTATGTCTAATTATGACCATAGGCTAGTTAGAAATCCACAAGAAATCAATGGTTCATAAATGCATCATAATGGATTGGTTACCTTTACTTTCTAAACTTGGAAATAGAACAGTCTGGACTTTGGAAATGAGGGGATTAGAAAGGGGTGGATTGCCTTAAATAGTAAAATTAGATTGCCCTACACTAATTTCTTCATAGTCCATGTTATCTAAATATTTATTGTTAGTGTATAGAATAAGGATGCACTACTTTTGAATTAGTTATTGATGTAGTTGGAACTCATAAACCTCCATGTGTGGCTCGTTGCAAGAAACACTTACCGGTTTTGGCTCAAAATGGCTCAAAATCAATGAGTCCTGTGAGTCCTATGACCCTTTGAAATAATTTTTTTTTAAATTGAAAAAAATATGGATAATTTGAAGAGCAATGAGAATATTACGTATCTTGAAATTCAGACCTAAGAAATTTTTTCTCTAAATGTTATAGACAATGAAAAATACAATGAAAATAGCTCTTTTTTCACTAATTTGGTAAAAATAGTAAAAAAATTCAAAAAATGAAAATGAAAATTTTATTTTTTCTTCAAGTAAAGGTCTTTCTTTTCCAACAAATTTCATCTTTGGAAAAAATAAATTCTATTCTCTACACTTGCGCAAAGTTAGCCACTTTGACGACATGTGGAGGTTGGACAGTTTAATATTTTCAAAAATACTTTTTAGGGATTGTGTAACTATACTATAGATCTAAGTATGCCAATTTTCAGCTCAGAATTTTCATTTTTGGGTCAAAAATAGGACTAAAACCCCCCAAAATGGCCAAGGTAGACAGCCAATTGGGGGCAGTTTAAAAATAGTAAAATAATTTTTAAAAAATTGAAAAAATTACACAACATATAAAACTTTTTTGTGCACCTTCATTCCAAATTTCAAGTTGATAGAGCAAACGATGCAAAAGTTATGAGCAAAAAACTACCTGTTGGAGGTCAAGGTGACAAAAAATAGGACAAGTGTTTCTTGCAATCACCCGCGTATAAATGAAAGTATTTGTAGAAATACTTGTTGACTTTCATAGCTTATAGAGAAACTTTCTTGGGGTAAGGCAAGCTAATTAAAAAGGCAATCTAATTCTACTATTTAGTCTAGGAGTAAAATATCCATAAATGCACTCTTAAGTCCTATTTCTTGTCCTTTGCTCTCAAGTCATTGTTCTTAACCCTTAACCCCTAAATGTAATGTCTAAACTCTTCTTCAGAATTCATGATTTGGGAAAAATATCATTATAGAGTATTATTTGGAAGAAAAATTTGAAATTGATATACAAATCATATTTTCTTCTTATAAAATATATTTTAAATTTAAATTATAAATTGGATTTTTCATTCTAATCTTCATTTATGGTAAAGATTTGAGATTATTTTGATATGTATCTTAATTGATATAATTTTATTTTCACTTCTAACTTGAAAGAAAACATAGTTATTTAATTTTTCCATAAGTGTTTTTGGAAAAAAACAAAAAAATAGAAATGAGTTTTTTCCACTAATAAAAGTCTTTACTATATGCATATTTTGTCTATAAAAATAAAATAACCTTTTGAAAAAAGTTTACACTAATCTTCATTGCAATTTGTACCTCTTAAAAAGTTTCAAACAATTGTGTTTTGTATTGGATTGTATTTTCTATTTTTACTTATTTATTTTCAATTTTTACAACAAAGTTGTTAATAATTATGATTTTTTCACGTAAGAAATTGGGATTTTTGTCACTAGTATATAATTCACAATTTAAAGTAACAAAAATACAAGAGTAGTAGTTGAACACCATCTAATAGGCTCATTTAGTTTAAACATGATGTTTGAGCAATTAGTAATGGATTTCATCCTTAAAGGATAAATGATCTATATATGGTTACAATTCCAAAATTTATAAATAATTAGTGTACTCTTTGTTGTTGCTACAACCAAAATGAATGTGAAGGTAATTTTTTAATTTTTTAAATCCATATAAACTTCAAAATTTTATAGCTTTCACATTGTAGGTCCAAAAGCTACAAAACAAAGTCACGCACCCTCCTTGTTAAGAACTTTCTATTTTACCAAGAATTCATTCTTAATATCAAACAATCAAAATAAAACAAACAACCTATTATAACCCTTCACCCCTAAAGGTTTTTGACTATGTTTTCATTGAAAACATTCCAAAATTACAATTTCTAATACAAGTGCAAAATTTTAGAAAAAAAAAGAATTTTTTTGATAAAAGTAACTATAGGATCTTGTAGTAAGGTGGTTTGAAAATATGTGAAAAAAAATTCAAAAACTTCTACCATGTAGATTTTAAGATATTAACATTTGAATTGACAAAAATCCTTCTTTATCCCTATAAAAACCTAGGCAGTTGCACTTCATAAGGTCACATTTGTATGAAAAAATGTTCAAAATGGTGGTTACTCTTTGAATTCCCTCTTCAATGCAAGTTGGCTATATGCTCAAAAAATAGAAAATGAATCAAAATATTGAATTGTGAACAATTTATTTACGGAAATGAAAAATGCCAATCCCAATGGTTGTAATATTGTAATAAAAATCAACACCCGATGTTTTGTTTTGTTTCAAAAATATTAAAAATTGAACAAAATAAAGAATTTCAATTTTTTTTTGTAGAAAATAGATTTTATAACTACTTGCAAATTACCCCAAACTAAAACTCCTCATAACTTTTGACTCATTAATCAAAATGGAATAATTCAAATTAAAGTTTTCTACATAGATATAAACTACTAAACCGATTTCAATTTTATTTCTTCAAAAAAATAATTTTTAAAGAAGTTTTTTTAGCTACCTGGGCTACCTGTAGAGTAAAACAAATGACATGATATCATGCCATAAATTTTAACCATGTAGTCAAAAGTTATGAAAATTGTTGCACCTTAAAGCTACTCTTTGAAAAAAAAATTGTTAAAATTTTGAAGAAAATACATAAAAACTCCATTTGTAATGAATTGCCCCAAATTGCTTTGTTGTCAAAAAAACACAGTTTAGGGCTTTAGAGGTTAAAGAAGGTTGCTATTTTGTGAGCTCAGAAATGTGAGCCTATGAGCTTAGAAGACTATATACCTTTGATATATTAAGTGTCTATAATATAGTAACCTTCGATACTAATAGTGCATATATGCTATAAATACCTATATTATAGGTGTTTATATTATAAACACCTTCAATTAATGGTTGTATGATATGTACTTATATATATGCTCAAGTCTCACATGCTCACACTTTCATGCTTACATATTAGCACCATTGAATCCTTGAATTTTTAAGTCGATGTTTTGTATCCAATGGAAGGCAAAGAATTTGTATGTCTAAGACAAAAGTGCAACTATTTTTTTAAACCAATGATTTCTATGGTATCAAAATGCATGAAATCTATGGTCACCAATTTGTCATTGAAACTATTTTTTCATCGATGAATGAGTGAAAATATTTTTGTGAAGGACAAAAATGCAATTAGTCATCCTTGAAATTAGGAGTGGAAGGGGAGGATCTTTTATAGTAGTTCAACTTCCAATAAGTGCCTTTGGATTTTTTTAGACCAATGATTTCTATAGTATCAAAATTGATGATTTCTACAAGGTCCACCAAAACATTGTTTAAGGGTTAAAGGTTACAATAAGTGCTTGTGTGTGTAGATGGATATATGGATTCATTCTATAAAGGTTCAAAAAAAAATATGAAGTGTAAGGTAGGAGGTTCTAAAAGTACTTAGGCAAGTCCTAAAATCACCTATCTCCTTAAATGTAGACTATTTGTACATGTTGGTTTTCATATCCTTGAGCAATGCACATACAATGTACATTTTAGGAGATGGGTGTTTTTCAAACCCTATGCCATTTCAACTTCAAAATTTTATAACTAATTCTTCAAAGCTCCAAGAAGTATGAAACAACTTGTTTTAGTTGCCAATTTCAATTGTCTTTCAAAAAAAACTTACTGAAAAATATTTCAAGATGTTTCACATCCCAAAAATTCAATTCCTATCCTTACATGTAAAACAATCTGTAGCCTCATATGAGGCTGCCTTTACTCTCTTTAGAACATTTCATCCAATTCATATTTATGTGTCAGATAATGACCTCCAACCTCTCTATTGCTTATATACTCTCCCAAAGAAAACCGGTTCCATGCTTAAGAAATTTAAAGCCTGAAATTTAAATTAGGCCATGTGTAACTCATTGAAATCTCTAATTTATTTGTTTTTGCAAGATTTCCTCTGACCCATTAAGGCAACTGGTCACTCAACTATTCAAGATCATTTGTTTAAATGATGTTAGCTTTTAGTACTAACAATATCTTAAAATTAAGTTAAGTATGTAAATGATGATAGTGACTTAAAGTAGAACCACCTATATATAAGAAAGTTAGGGATTGCAAATTTTTCATAATTTTATTCCCAAAACTGGAATTACTATGATTTTTAAAAGCCAAAAAGTGCTTTGAACCCATAGCTAATGTCTAAATTCTTTTAATGCGGATCATAGCCAAGACTACTTTTCCAATCTGTACTTCTTATACACTTTATGACACTTTGGAACATGTATCATGACTTTATTAGTTCCAACCTTAAAAATAAGGGAAAAGCACATTTCAAACTTTGATTGTAAATCTCTTCTAACCTTGGTTTCAAATAGCCATATCCTATAGGTTGGATATGGATCCTTGATTGAGAATAGGTGGTTCTAAGGTAGAACCACCTCAATCCGATCATTTAAGCAATTCTAGAATAGATCATGAGGAATATGAAGCTATACAATTTTTTCCCATGTAACAAGATAAGAAAGATGGGGATTGCAAATTTTTCATAATTTTATTCTCAAAACTGAAATTACTATGATTTTTAGAAGCCAAAAAGTGCTTTGAACCCATAGCCAATGTCTAGAGTCTTCTAATTCGGATCATAGCCAAGACTACTTTCCCAATCAACACTTCCCACACACTTTACAACACTTTGGGACATGTGTCATGACCTTATTAATCCCAACCTTAAAAATGAAGGAAAAATAAATTTCAAGCTTTGATTGTAAATCTCTTCTAACCTTGGTTGGAAATAGCCACATCCTATAGGTTGGGTATGGGTCCTTGATCGGGAATAGGTGGTTCTACCTTACCTTAGTTGATTGTAGTTAGAATTTTGACACTTATTGATGCGTGTCCTTTTTAGCTAAAGACGGATGTGACATATTCTACATCATTCTGTTGGAAAAAAGGCAGGGCAGCTCATTGCTACTGAATGTTATGTGGTCGGTTTATGGACCCTACCTTGTGTTGGATCCAATTCCACTTGTCTTTGTGAAAAAGGTCTCAAGACAAAGTCCTCAGACGGCTCGGGAATGGCTCCGTCGGGAGCGCATCGGATGAAAGTCATCCCCTGAAACCGGGGAAAGTCAGGTTCAGACCTGGCTGCCGTGGCAGGACTACGTGAGATCAGTACGGACTACGGAGGGGTCTTCCAAATTTGTGCATCAACTTCGTAATTTGTTGCTGTGGAAGTGGTAGCTGCGATTCAAGGTTTGCTAGGGTTTAGGTGATGGAGGTGGTCAGACAGTGTGGCTTTTCGTCTCGCTCATTTTGATGGCGTTTGGAGTGGCCGCGGTCTGGAACCACGCTCATGGCCCGAAGACCAGTAAGTATCTTACCTCAGGAGCTCTTTATCCTTGAATTTCTGTCAATTGGGGGGTTCTTTCGTGTTTGCAATGGTTTTCGTTTATGTAGGTGGTATGAATGTTGGATTCGTCCGTTCCTTTGGTCGTGGGTTCTGGTTCTCCGCATTTTGTGGGAACGGCATCTTGCTACCGACTTCGTCAAACCTTCTCATTTTCGCGGAAATGGTTGTTTCTGAGACACAGAATACTTTTTCTTTGAGTGTGTGTGTATTTGTAATCTGAAATGACACCTGACCAAATTTGGTACATCAAACAATGAGTCATAAGCAAGGGTTCGGGGACATGACTACTAGAAAAACTGTAGCCCAAATCTGTTCTAGAATACCTAGTTATTTAGCAGGATTCAACTTTAGAGAATGTTGTATGTGGCATTATAATTTCGTAGCGATGAAGGCAGCTAAATCTTCGAGGAGGAGGTATGTTTTACGTTAAAAGATTCGTTACAGGGTGTAACGTAGGGATATCTGTATAGTCTTAGAGCACATGGGCATGATAAGTTGCATGGTAAGTTTTGAGCAAATCTCCGACTCCCTGGTCAGAATTCGTGTGTTCAGTTTATATGCTCCATTCTTTTTCGGTTGCCTTCGAGCCACACAAGCGCAAGCTATGCGCTTAAGACGCCACTACACTGGAGTGAGTGTGGACTTGCTGGCGGTCTCCACACTTCATAGTCATCGTGCTAAAAGCACATGGACATGGATTGTGCAGGATGCTATCAAGTTAGCAAGAACGCACGCTTTCTATTTCATTACTCTCCAATTAAGCAATCACACAAGTTCTTACCAGCCTTTCTTTTTAATTCAACAAGTCTAGAACCGAAGGTTGTGTGGCACAGCTGAATTACCGGTAGTAGCTATAACAGCTCGGATTCTATCATAGTAATTTGTTTTTGTGATTTGCTGACACGCTTGTGAATCTTACATCTGTTTCCTCTGACATCGCTGTTGTTGCCCGTGGTCTACAGCTTAGGGTTTAGGGTTTAGGCACCTCCGGAATCCTGTCGCTGCTGAAGAGCTAGAGTGTCCAGGCATCTTCATCAATGGAGTCTACCAGTTCTCCTTCTCGAATTCGCCACACCACTGGCGTCCCGGCTCCTGCTCCCTATCCTCCTGGTATGTGCCATTTTTCTTACTGCGCATGATCCTTCTTCGATTTCACCTTGGGAATTGGTCTTTGTCTGTTCACTTGATATGACCCTCATTAGGTACAGGATACTATTTGCATCACTTACTGCATTTTAACCAATATGTAGGAGTGTGATTATTGGAGATCTCTACAGTGCAGTAGATTGATCACTTTGGATACAAGAACCAGAACTCTTTTGAACTCAATTCTATGATGATTTCTTTTGGATTCGTTCAAAATGGGAGCTTTTTTATCGCTATTGAAGGGATATTAGACAACTCCATTCTGTTCAAGATCAGTTGCCATAGGCAAATTCACCAAATCATTCTTACACCCAACTTGCTAATTGAATCCACCCAAGTGTATGAATAGACGATTTGCTGTTGTGTAGGGCAGGGGATCCGATCCCTAATGGTCAAATTATCTTCAACTTTATCGCTTGGCAGGTTCTGGATTTGCAACCGGGGCAATTTCGCTTGGAGAAGTGGATGTGATACCCGTTGCAACGTTTGAGGAAGTATGGACGGCCCTCGAAGGTGGCGTAGATAATAACGGTGCTACTTTCTACAAGCCAGTTGATGTTCCAGCAGGGTACAGTATTCTTGGCTATTACGGGCAGAACAATTCTAGACCTCGAGCTGGTTGGGTTCTTGCTATCAAAGAAAATGGGAGTAAACCTGCGTCTGCGCCTGCGCCTGCGCCATCGTCTTCGTCTTCGTCTTCGTCATCGGCCAAGTCATCACCACCATCCTCCCCCAAGTCAGCTTTGGCAAAACTCAATCCGTTTGCAGGATTGACGTTAAATTCAAAGGGAGATGATGCTAGTGAATCTTCCAAGGACGTCTTCAATCCCTTTGTGGGGAATCATCTATCTTCAAAAGAGCTTCAGGCTGAGGCTGGTGAGGAAAATATCAATCCATTTGCACGGATCACCGTGGTCCGGGATGAAACTCCAACTGAAGCAGTGGCCCAGGATGGTACTGCTGGGGTTACTGTAGCCCAGAATGTTACTGCTTCTGGTAGTGCACAGCCAGATGATACGAAATCTAGGTCTCTTTTAGATTCAGTGTCCGCTCTTTTACACCATTCCCCTGCTTCCTCTGCTTTGAAAAGCCCATCGGATTTTAGGCTGGTCTGGAAGAGCTCCACCTGGACTGGCAAGCAATCTGGGAACGCGTGGATCTGGTTGCCACTTGCTCCGGACGGATATTCAGCTCTTGGATATGTAGTCACAAATTCAGAAGATAAACCTAGTGCCACTGAAGTGACCTGTGTCCGCACTGATCTCACGGATACATTAGCGGTGGACAGCAAATTCTTCAGCACAAGTGGATCTGAGTTTGTTTTTCCTTTCAGCATTTGGAGCACGAGACCATCCGTGCGCGGAGTGACTGCAGCAGGTGTGAATGTTGGCAGTTTCTTCTGTGCTCGCTCTGATGAAGCAGACACGATTCTCCCCATATCATGTCTCAAGAACATAGCCTTCAATCTGGATCACATGCCAACCATGACACAAGTGCGAGCCATCCAGCAGTTCTTTGGACCTACTGTGGTCTTCCACCCGTCTGAAATTTTTTTGCCAAGTGCCGTTTCCTGGTTCTTTGATGCCGGCGCAATGTTATACCATAAGGACTCCAGCAATCCACCCATGGCTATTAAAAGTGATGGATCGAATTTACCGCAGGGAGGTTCCAATGATGGAACGGTTTGGATCGACCTTCCTAAAAGTGGGAGTAGAGATTCAGTCAAGAAGGGCAATTTGGCGAGTGCAAAGGTGCATATTCATCTCAAGCCGGTTTATGGGGCCACTTATACTGACCTCCAGAGCTGGTTGTTTTTCCCGTTCAATGGACCTAGTACTGCAAAGGTGGGAAAGGTCAACATTCCTTTGGGACAGGTGGGCGAACACGTCGGCGACTGGGAGCACTACACTCTCAGGGTCAGCAACTTCACTGGAGAGTTGGAAGCTGTTTATTTCTCTCAGCACAGCAAGGGCCAGTGGGTGAAGATCTGGGACCTTGAATTTACCGATGCCAACAGGCCTTTTGTGTATGTCGCCAAGAACGGTCACCCTTGTTATCCGCACCAGGGAGATCACCTCCAGGGAGATGAGAGACGTGGAATTGGGTTGCGGAATGACACCGCTCTTAGCACACTTTTGCTCGACTCCTCAGAAAATTTCCTGGTATGTTTATGTCCCTTGCACTCTTTGTTGTTTAGGGTCTCTTCAGATTGCACACTTCGAATATAGCCCTGACCCTTTATGATTCATTTGCGGTGACAAGTGTCCAATCCACCTCAAAGAGGTAGGTTGAAACCTTTTTATATCTCAAACTGATTTTTAACATGCCACATAGGAGCCATGTAAGCACCATCTCTTTCATGCTCATTTCACTTACTTGGACTAACGCAATTACTATACTGAACAATTCAAGTTAAGTACTGATTTTGAACCAATCAAAGTGTGGATTTTTTGGTTATCTCAAGCTTGTTTCTTCAACCTGTGCATTATAAAGCGACGCTTACGTTACTCTCTCTTTACGTGGTCTTTGTCCTCTGCTCTCCCGACCATCACCAAGTGTTGTTGAGCAATTAGTTTGGATACAGTATGTTCTTTAAAGTTGGTGGCTTAATACTAGGTGACCTGCTTGTTGTGCATATATATTCACACTCCCTTGTACTAATACTGGAAGTTTTTTGGGGGTGAACAGGTTTTTTCAGCTGCCTATCTGCATGAAAGAGGTGATGCAGATGCGCCAGAAGAACCAGCCTGGCTACACTACATGCGAGAGTGGGGTCCCAAAATTGAGTATGACAGGAAGAAGTACATTGATAAGCTTTTGAGGATTTTTCCTGCCAAGATCCGCGAGTCTCTTGAGGACGTGTTTGAGAAACTTCCTGATGAAGTCATGGGCCAAGAAGGGCCAACAGGACCCAGTGAGAAAAACATGTGGAATGGGGACGAGAGAAGCTAACTGAGGGAGGGATAAATCTTGACTGCGAAGACTCGTTTTGTGGATTACAAAGTAGGTTTTTAGATCATGTGCAGTTGATGGTCAGTTGTAGTTGATGATTCGAAAAACTGAACTGGGCGGGGTTCAATTCTCTCGAAAGACGTTGTTGCTCTTTACCATGGGCGTGTGTGGTTTAAATTAATTGAATTCCTGCATTTGTATACCAGTATACCGTACTATGCGAGGTCTTCCGTTGCTGGACTTCACATTTTTACAGTGATAAGAAGGGTCTTTGGCAATCGGATTTCCTTTACGCACCATGACCTTGTCCAAGCTTAAGCATATTCCGAAACAAAGATATCCGTCGTTGTGCACAAATCTGACTGGAGAATTTCCACATGTCAAGTTGGCTTAACATTCTGAACCCTGGGAGGATGCCACCGCATCACCCAAGCAGTTAGCCAAAGAAATTGAGGTTTTTGAAATTGAGAAATCTGTGATGAATACGGTGGAAACAACCAAAACCGTCCAAATAAGGAATTCAGCATAGTTGGAGGCATCTTTTTCTGAAAATAATATTTTTCTAGTATTAGTGAGTGAAAATCATGAATATTCATTAAAAAAATTAAAATTTTTGGAATCAATATGTAATTTCTACAAATTTTCAAAGTGTTGGCTCCCTAGACCATTGGAACCGTCCTATAGGTATATCCTAAACTGAACTCTGTTGAAATCAACTGTCAGTGAATGAAAATTATACATGTGTCTTACAACTGCGTCAACAAATTAGAATTAAACATTTGTTGAACACTTTAATGAATGCTTATAGACAGATTTAGTGACACTCTAGGGTCCAGGAATAGTTACAGGGACGGAAATGGGTGTTTCTCTTTTAGGTGTATTCTTGGTCTACACACTTTCTTATAAAGTCCTCGGTGATGTTACATAAGTAACCTTCACTAGAAGGGTCCATTTGCCCTCCTTGCTATACTAGGTGGTTGCCAATCATGGCAAGCATCAATTAGTTCTTCAATTAATTATTAACCACCACTAGATATTCAACAAGAAATAACTCTTGTTTTTAGGATCAAAAGGGAAAGGAGGGGAATCTTATCTTCAAACTATCAATTAAAAATAAGATTCACAAAAACTAACTATATCAATTGATAGTAGCAATTATAGCTCTTAGAACTATAGAGAAATGGACAAATGATTTGAATCAACATCAAAAACATTATAAGAGTCAACATAGGGCAACCTTTCAAATTGGAGGTTGAATAAGGGTATTGGACATTGAGGGGTTAAGAAGCCTTAATCTAAGTTTGTGCAATTAGAGAGAGTTGAATTGATGCTTGTCTACATTCACCATTTCCACCTAGAAATTAACTACCTACAATCTTAGAAATCACCAAGCAACATTTTCATTTAATACTTGAAAGCACTTGGGTTGCAACTTCGCAGCTTTGGTGACAATGATCTTGTAGCCGTGCAAAGTGAAAGTATTGTAGAAATAAGTGAACTTCGGCAGATCCAATTGACTTGTTTTTTTTAAGAGAGTTGGGTTCAACCCTCTTCTTAATCCTTAAACAACAAGCTAGTGACCGTGGGAATTGTTGGTTCTAAAAAAATCCAAAAACTCTCATTGGAAGTCAAAGCACTATAGAAGATCTTCTCTTTTCACCCTTAATTATGTAGAAGAATAGTTGCGTTTCTGGCCTATGTGAGAGATTCTCTTGCATTCATTGACCAAAAAACCGGCCTGCGCATGGTTTATGAGTTAAACCCGAGTGACAAGGTATTATCTAGCACATTCTCAATGCTAGAAGCAACCATCATTCCTTCCAGTTGCTTTACTGACGTTTCTTTGCAATCTTGAGGAGTGTCCATTATATCCTCAGCAGGGCTTCCTTTTTTTGGCTTCTTAGTGCCAGATTGCACCACAATAAAATAATTTGGTTAAGAAATGACAGAAAACTGTGAGGTTTATGACCAAAAAACTTTGAATTAAGAAAAAAATTCGTGGACGAACTCACCAAATTGTGGATGCAAACATAATTATAGACATGTGATATGTACAAATGTAATATTTCCTTTCCAATATGTACATGAATGTTGAAATTTGGACCACTACCATAACATTTTATATCACCACTTTGGCACTTCATTTAAAATGAAAAAAAGAATAAAAAAAAATGCCTTGATCATCAGTGTCGTAGTCCAGGACTGCCTTCTATGCATTGATAAATTCCTATACAGGATTGGATGCACAAGAATAAATTTGGTACAAACATTTCCAATAAGGTAGTCTATTCTAAAAGCGACCACTTGAGCCTACCTAACTCATCATTGACAGTAGTACATATTTCAAACAACATGTCAATCATTTTTAGATAGAGGTCGCATTTAGAACAGAGTTGCTTTTAGAACAGACTACCTTATTTTTCCAAATGCCAAATCACGTAGCATTGTTATATTCATAGGTGATCAATGAAACTAAATGTTTTCAAGGCAATTCGTTGACTAGCATTTTGATAGGTGCTTACACATCCTTCAATTCTCACAACAAGTAGCAATGATCCCAAAACTGGCTAAATTTCGCTCATTTTCTACTTTATTTTTTCATGTCCTTTGTAGATTTTTAATAAAATCTTTCAAAAATGAACATTTGGCTAAAACCCTGAATCTGTTCTGAGATCAGTGACAAGCAGTCCCTACTGGTATGTCCACAACTTGGATTATCCCAAAATGAATAATCTTTGGCTTATGCAGGTAATGAACATTCTTGTGAGAACAGAGATTCCGGATTTACCGGACCTGCATAAAGCTAACCTCTTTAGTTGGGCGGAAGCAATTGTTGTAGTCTGTATCAAGCACGTTGTAGGGCTGCCTTGGAAGGAATGGAAGCTTTGGAAAGTACAAGCAACCCTTTTGCTGAAACCATCTATTTGGTAGAGAAATATTGAGGGTTGCTATTATGTAAGCATAAAAGTGTGAGCCTATGAGCTTAGAAAACTATATATCTATGATATAAGTTTTTAAATATAGTAATCTTCTATGTTAATAGTGTATATATGCTATAAGTACCTATATTATAGGTGTTTATGTTACAAACACCTTCAATGGTTGCATGATATATACTTATATATATGTTCAAGGCTCACATGCTCACACTTTCATGTTCACATACTAGCATCGTTGGAGAAACATCGGACTTTCTAGACGACTATAAGGGTTTGACAAGCCAATCTAATTCTTAAGCTTGACAAAAAGAGAATCTCTAACAAAAAAGATGTTCACTATGTGTGAATCTCGGGACTAACAAACGATATAATTTGTGTATTCTATTGCACACTTGTCAAAAGAAGGAACTTGTTGTATCCCTCCTCCATTTTACTATTGATATTTGTGATTTGATGCTCTATCCATTGTCTATACTAACAATGAATAGTAATAGGGGAAAAGTTATTGTGCTACCAAAATAAAAGTCATCTGGGATCCATTCTAGCACTTCTTAGTGGCCTTGCAGATTTTCTCTAATATTTCTTTCAAACTCATTAATCTTCACCTTAGCAAGCTCTTTAATTATTGATCACACACAAGACTCTCCCACAAATGCCTGGGGTATAGCATGTTGGACTATCATGAACATAGAGTGTCTCTACTTGTAACATTTCACAATGGGGTCATTACATTGGAGACCATTCAAGTCATCAATTCATAATGCCTCAAAATAAACCAATCCATATGAGGCCATACTAAAATAGAGATTTATTGGATACCCACATCATTCTTTTATTTTATTTTTATAATGGCATATGAAGACAATCCCAATGATGAATCAATAGTGAAGAAGGCACTATTCAACTCATTTTTCATTCCATGAGCTAGAAGGGAATGTTGATTGAATATTGAATATCATTCAAGCAATCAACGTAGAAAATTACAAAATACTGGCACCTCAATTGATTGTTTAGTTTCATTATAGTTGTAGATGCCTTGTTAGGAAGATGCAAGATATTAAATCTTGCCATCAAAGGTAGGCCAATAGGAAGACTTACCTCGGGGAAATTTTTATTTTTTGCAATTTTTATTTTTTTCAAATTTTGAATTCATATTTACAATCAAAGACTTCTAAAATGGAACTAGAACATTCCCTAGACACAACCCAAAATAGGGGACTTTTTTTCATTTTTACTTGGAGAACCTAAAATTTACTTTGTTGGACCTATCTTCAATGGTAGGATTTAATGTCTAGCTAGGAAGATGACATTAAGATGGGTACATTTAAAAGCGCTGCAAATTGATATTGTAGCTAGTTACTATTATTAAACTATTTAGATTTTCATATACAATATGCAAAAGTTATTAAAGGTTATAGATTGTTTCTATAAACGCCATCTATAGTCTGTGTATATAACTAATTTTGAAAATGTACACAAACTATAGATGCCGCTTTAAAGTAAATTACAATTTTGGGTGTACCCACCTTAATGGAAGAGTTTCAACGGAAAGAAGAAGACATTGCAAAGCTTTCAAAAGTTGTAATATTAACTTTTGAGCCATGATCTCTAATCCAGAATTTGTAGTGTATCTGGGTGGCTAGCAAATCCAAATTTTGGTGATGCAACTTTGTACAAACGACTTACTTGCCGATTTGAAGTGTTAATTTTATAGGGGCAAAAGCAAGTTAGGGTGATCCACAAAGGACTATCACAATCCATTTTTTTGGTTATATTTTATTTTCATTTTTAAGATTAAAATACATTTGGTATGAGCCTTTAGTCCTTCAAAAGTTAAAACATATAGGAGGACGTTCAAAAACCACTCGAGGCTTTTCAAATCATCCTACTTAAGTCCCTGAAATTGTGCAGAAGGAGGGCATGAGTTTCTAGGAAAAGACCTAACATAAATGTTTATGCATGGTTTTGCAATACTTGTCAGGTGGAAATGCTCCATGTTATGGATGCTTCTTGGTAATAATATGAATATGATTTAGATCAAGTAAGATTTAAGAACTTGCCAGATTACAAACTGAACACTCAACTCTTACTTTTATGTAAATATTGCTATTTATGGTGCATGTATATGAATTGCTTTTACATGTATATAGCTCCATCTTTGTAATAAAGCACATGGTTTTAAGACTAATCTCAAAGCATCCTAAGACTAATGTTGTTGCACATTGGTATTCATTGACACTATTCATAGAGCCCACTTGTGCAATTACACCACTTGTCTACAAGCAATTGAAGCGACCTATGCTATTGTGACTTCAAAAAAAATGTACATAATTCATACAGAACCTAAAAATTATTATGAAAACTGCCTTTTGTTTCCTTTAGATTCCTCCTTCTCTAGAATTTTGTAGAAAATTAATAATTGCCACACCCTTCCCTATAGAGATGTATTCAGCTTTAGATGGTCTATTATCAAGCTTCCTTTCTTAATTTTGGTTTCTATTGGTACAACAAATACAAGCATGAAGAAAGAAGGATTGACATTGTAGTAACCAAATGACACCATTGTTACCCATCTAAATTGCATCATTTTTTGGACCTAAAGGCCATACTTGAAAAGTGGAGTCCAATATAAAGTAGTGAAAAGAAGACACAAGCATTGTTGAGGATGACATAACTTAGCCATAACAAATCAATCCTTAGTTCTTTGTAAGACTTCCTCTGAAAATTAACCTTGATCTCAAGCTTTAAAAATTTTTATTGTACGTATACATATCAAACATTTCAACAATTTTACTAGAATTTTTTTAATTTGCAAAAATACTCCTTGCAAGATTAAAAGCTAAAATTCTACAAGAAGTTTCAATTGGTTGTTGATTTTATAGTTAGAGCCTTCCTATTGCATCCACTACATAAAGATTTAGATGCACACTATAATGTTTATAGATTCAATTTTCAATGCACTTTTTTGATTATTTCTTTCCATCATCAGTAGACAAGCTTCTACATACTCCAATTCTAAATCATTGCATCATATGTGTTCTCTATCTACAAGAATATAAGACTTACAAGTGTAATCTACTATTTTAAAATTTACCAACTATGAAATACAAGCCTAGATACCTATTTGAGCCAAAGATCAACTAGGATTCATCACTCTTTACACAATCAAGTGAATTGTATTAATTTGAGTTTGATTCTAAAGTCGCTTACATAAACAAATGATTTGCACAAGGATTTGCACTAAGGGATCTAATTCTCCTACACTACAAAAAAAATACATAGTGGATGCTTAGGGGTTAAACTAGTCTTGTTGTCATCCTAAATAGAACTCAAAAATCCTAACCACACAAAGTATGGAGAAGATGACTATTTTCGAAATGCATTACATAACATTGATGATACACTTCCTTCATAGAATTAGAATTGTATAATTAGATGCCATTGAAAATCTTCTCATAAAAGCTCAAGGCTAATCACATCCATGCCATCAATCTCACCAATGACCATTCTAATATTTGTATCTAATGCACTTTGTAGATCAAATTCAACAAGCAAAATTTTTTGTAGAAAAACTCAAAATTTTAGAGGTATCTATACACTGCAAGGAAATGTAGTCCAAGATGACAAGTTTATAATACAAAATTGTCCAAAATGACAATAGCCATGTTTTCACATACTTATCTTGTGGATTTGTGAGAACTTGTCAATATTTTGTCAACTTGTTGTCAAATTCTTAATTGACATTTGATCACCCCATTTTCAAGATAACAACTGTTCATAGATGACATGAAGAGAAACAAATGATTGTAAAGATAGTTGGTTTGCCAAAAATCCAAAGAATATATTGTGTATTTAACCAATGCAATCTTTAACCATTAGCTGTTAATATCTTGGCTCGAATTGTTTGTAGAGAAGAAATACTTTCTATATATAGATGGGATGGTAGGATGTTGAACAATTCATTTGGGATATGTAATTCAAAAGTTGTAGGGTCTCAACCGCTCATCAACGATGCTAGAGTATGAGCAGGGAGCAATGAGCGTTGAGCAACGAGCAATGAACAATGAAACTTGAATGCTCATTGCAAGAATGTTTTTTAAAAATAGACATGTTAGAGAAATAAATAGTATTATAAAATCCAAAAATAATAATGACAAAAAATTTAAAATTAAATTTTTTTAAAAAATCTACAAAAAAATTATATAAAATAGTTGATAGTATAATAAAAGGTTGCATGAATGAACACCCATTCATTCATGTGTGAATGAACTTCATCCATGTCATCCATCTATCATCCATCATTCATCATTAAGTTTCCAAATTGTTAAAAATTTTGCAACTCATTATAAGCTTTTTTGAAACCAAAGAGGCTTTGAACCATCTATGCTCTTTAATATTCTCTCCCTAAAAGCCTCTTTGGAGCCAAAGGGCTCTCCTAGTATAGGCTTTTTTAGAATTTAAAGAATGCTCTTCGGATTCGAGGAGCTTTTCTTTAGTGCCAAAAAGCTTTTTTTAATAAGGCTTTTTGAATTCATAAAAGGCTCCTTGAATTCAAAGAGCATTTTTTGGTGCCAAAAAGGTCTTTCATTGAAACCACTTTGGAACTAAAATAAGGGTATTTCAAATTAATGAGCCCTTCATTTGTGCCAAAAAGATCATTTAGAGCATCTTTGAATTGAAGAGGCCTTAAAACCATCATTGTTTTTTAATATTGTCTCCCTACAAGCCTCCTCGGAATTCCTAAGAGCCTCCTCGGAACTCAAAGAAGGCTCCTCGGATCCGAGGAGCCTTTTTTGATACTCAAAACTTCTTGCAATGAAGGCTCCTCGGAATCCAAAGAAGGTTCCTTGGATCCGAGGAGCCTTCTTTGGTGCCCAAAACTTCTTGCAACAAAGGCTCTTTTAAACTCAAGGAAGAGTCTTTGGATCCAAGGAGCCTTTTGTTGATGCCAAAAAGTTCTTTCAATGAAGGCTCTTTACAATCCAAAGAATAATCTACATCTATAGTTCTTAATTTTTTCATCTACATTCATCTTGTATTATTTTCATCCATCTAAAGTAATGAATGAAATAAGGCATTTACATCTAAAGATTTATTTTTTATAAAATTAATTTTTAAGTGTTCATTCTTAAATTTTTTTCTTAAAATTCTTAACGCTCAAATCTTCCCACTCAATGTTCAATGCTCAACGCTCATTGCTCATACTTTACCAACCCTAACCCGCTCATAGTTAAGGTTGAAATAAGAACTGTGTTAAAACTAAAATTTTAGACCTCATTTAGGCATAGTAGAATAACTTGTTGCATAAAACTTTAAACTAAGATTAGTTGGGAATTCAAATTTAGTTTAACATCCAGAAATTTATTTGAAAATTCAAGCCTCCAATTAAAAGTCATAGACTAATTTTAGAGAGGATGTTTGAAATAGTAAAAAAAAATTCCTTCTAGTGCTTCTTTGAAATTTATCCATAAATTTTGATTGGAGGCTTAACCCCTAAAGTACCAAGGCCACTTTTCTGTCAAAAACTTCTCAAAATTGCCATTTTTATTGCATTCATCCAAGAAAACAGAAAAACCATTTTTTTAAGAATCTAACTATAGTTTCTTGTACTTAACTTTACTAAGATCATGTGATAAGAATTTCATGAAGTTTGATCATATAGATTGGAAGATATGAGCATTCAAAGTTGGAAATACAAGTTCTTTTGAAACTATGGTCTACAATTTTAGATGACTTTGACTACCATTTGTAAAAATAATTGCACTATAGAGCTTGGAATTTTTAATTTTTTGTGTTAAGAAATTGAATTGAGGGTCTAGGAAAAAAAATTCACACAAAAAACACTTGGTTTTCATTCTTTAAAAAATTGTTAAGTAGATGTAGGTCCAAGATTGAAAGGAAAACTAAATGGTTAATAACTCTAAGACAAGATTGAAATTATACAATAATTCCAATGGTGAGATTGTTCTAGCAAGTAAATATAACCTTGTCCAATAATGTTTTGAAAATTTGTGAAAATTGCATTAAAAAATGAATCCTACAAGTTATTTTTAAAGAAGATGTTTAGATTGCCCCCAAAACAAGATTGTCTACCATTTTCTCATTATAAGTCCAAATAGAATGAATCAAAGCTTCACATGTAGGCAAAAATATATTATTTCAAAAAAAAATTCAAAAAAAAATTTAGACTTCTTGCAAAAAGAATTTATGCCTGCCAAATGAAAATATGGGCTTTTTATGGCATAACTTTTCTTCCCAGTCACCAATTGAAATTAAAATTACATTCACACTAAGTTTATCAATTTTTCTATCTTGTGAGGAAGTTTCAAAAGGTTTCTCCAAAAATTGAAGTCATGGGATAATATTCCAAATCCATTTTGTCCCCCGAGGGGACAATGGTTCTTTAGGGGTTAAAATCATTTTTTGGACATTTTTTGGGTAAAACAAATTTTTGGTCATGAATCTAAACTTGATTTTACAACTAATTTTAGTTTAAAATTTTACACAAAAAGATATTCTACTATGCCTAAATGATGCCTGAAATTTTAATTTTAACATAATTTTTATTTCAATCTTACCTATAAGTGGTTGAGCCCTTGCAATTTCTAAATTACATATCCCACATGGGTTGATCTACCTCCTATCACTCTTTATGTATATAAAAAGATTCTCTTATTTATAGTTGCCACAAAAAAAAATAGTTCATGGAGTAAAGCAAAGTAGTTAGTGAAGTCCATATTCAACTTCATCTTTTTGTTCAATATTTGAAACTTAAGATTTAAAGCAAATTCAATTTTGATATTCCATCTTTTATAATAAAAGGGGATACTTATTATTGCTAATTAGGAATCATTCCAATATAGCAATGTGCCCATTGACAAAGGAAGATGTAAGGGAATAGAAGTTGACATAAATTCTATTAAAGTGACAAAATAGTTGACAAAATTTTGTCAACTAATTGGCTGAATCAACACTTTCCCACTAACAAAGTAATTGTCAATTTTTGTTAATTTATTGTTGCATAGGACACAAAAATCTTTGTAATGATATTGTACTACATCCTTGATTTTTAGAACCCTACAGTGCAACCCTCAAATCAATAAGAAATAAAGAAACAATTAATTCATCTATACTAGGCCACTCCCCAACCATATATTGAAGATCTATGTTGATCAGTTCTTCTAATTTCATCACTTTTCACTATAAAAAATCCATATTTTAAATGACAAATTTTAGGTGACATTCAATATAAGAACCCATGTTTGAATGTCAACATTAATGTTCACAATAACATCAAAATGTTATGGTGGACATTAAGTGACAAATTTTAAATGACATTCAATTTAACAACTTGTGTTTTTATGTCAATAATAACGTCCGCCATAACATAAAGGTATTATGGTGGCTAGGATAGTGGTCGATAGCGCTTGGGGAGATTTAATCGTTGTTTGGAACAATTTTGTTGACCGTGACTAGGTGGGATTTGGGAATTTTCATCAAATTCTCACTTCAAGGTCGCACTTCAGGGTTTGTTGATGCCATAGAGTGTATGGAATAAGCATCAGCTATAGCATTGGCAACAAACTCTTTTGTTTATGAAGATGCTTCATTTGGATGGATATGAACACTATGCTGGTATTATTGGGGGAAGAGTAGCATTTGACATTTCAATCAAACTTATGATTGTAATAGCATCAAATTGGATAGGTTTTGGGCTGCGATCTGAGCTCCTCCTGG
This sequence comes from Thuidium tamariscinum, assembly GCA_947034885.2. NCBI lineage: Eukaryota > Viridiplantae > Streptophyta > Bryopsida > Hypnales > Thuidiaceae > Thuidium > Thuidium tamariscinum. Next base: position 39,107,556 of record OX344750.2, read on the forward strand.
ATCTTGTATTGACTGTTTTGATCAGTGTAAGTCTTGTACATTTTGGTTGCAATTACTATCTACTGCTTGTGTGTGTGAGCTGAAGAAAGATATTGGAGTTTTGTGTTTATCGCAAGGCTTTGAATCAGACTGTGATTTGTCTTGCGATGGCTAATCTTTCTTCGCAGCAGTTTAAACCTCTTGCGGTTCTTACCGACTTGAATGACAGTTGGCATTTATATTATATGGATGGATTAACAATATATCGGAGTCCTTGTGAGTCGAGGGTTGCTGCGAGCTAAGAGTTACTGAACATGAGTATTCTTAATTAGTGAGTTCTACCACATTTGCTCTATTGGGAGCAATCATACATTTCTATCATCGCCTGTGAATAAGAAAGATGTGTTCAATCAATGATAACCTTTCACTTATGGCCTCTTGTATGAGTCACTGGTGCATGTTTATATTGTTGAAGTGTTGCTGAACTTGAAACATGCTTGTCTTGCTTGAATTGTGGAGATAGTCGAATGTATGTGGTGTTTTTGTGCTTCCTGATTTCATCTCGGATTTCTTGCTTATGATGCTCGTTACCTCTAGCATCGGTACATCACTTGCTCCTCCAATTTGATTTGTCTAGCAACTTTCAGCATATGTAGCTGTTATGGCAATTCCGAAAAGTTCAATTGTACCTTCCCAACGGTTCTCAGCCTCTTCCCTTACAGCATATAGAGCCAATGCGAGCCCAAACACATTGGAGAATGCTGATGGTTTTGACTCTAGGCAGTTTGTTCCGGACTGGATGTTAACCCTTAAATGTCGGGCCTATAGCCATTGGTTTCAGGACTCATTGTCCATCACCCAGTTTGTTGCCATTTTTTAACCAGATTTGTATGAAATTTTTTATTTTATTTTTCAGAGATGAAAATATATGTCCTCTATACTTCACAACAATTTTAGATTATTTTGAGGAAAATTGTATTTTTTGGAATTTTTTGAAGAAAAAATGAAGAAAAAATCATATAAAATAGAAAATAATCTCAAAAAATCTGAAAATTTCACCATGTGTGAAAAATATAGTGGAAATCATCATGGTGTAAACTAATTTGCCGTGTACATCTATAATTAGAATGCAATGGACATTCAAAATACAGCCAAAGTTCAAACTGCAATAAAATATTCAATTTTACGAATTTTTTCAAAGTTTCAATTGGAAAAGAAACTAGAGTAGAGGAATTCCATTTCATTAGTTGGGCTCAAATTCAAAAAATGTCGTTTTCAAGGAGAAATTTCAGATTTACTCAATTTCTCAAAATACACTAAAATGACAAATTTTGCCATCCATTTTCCTTCATTATTTCTCAATTACATGAAAGAAAACATCAATTACACTAAGAATTCACTTGGACACTCTTTGTAACTCAACATGAAAGGTCATTGGAAAAAAAATGGATGAAAAAAATTCTGTTCAACCCTTCTAGTGGCTTGGAGAAGTCATTCGTAAGCCACAGAATGGCACTGCCGGCGCTTAGGGGTTAACGTTGGGTCGGAGGCATTCTCTATTCAGATCTCCCTACCCACATTCCTTCAGTTCAGTTACTAACTTACTATAGTACATTAGTACAGTTCTCACGGATGAAGTTCATCCAACGAAAATGCCACAGCGATTTCGTCACATCCATTGCCACAGCCTTGGAGAGAATAATGGCCATCGGGTGAAGGTCTATGCTCTCAGTCTGGCGCGACGTTAAATAAAACCATCGAAGGTGGGCCCGGCCGACGTGGCCGACGGGCTGGACCACGGGCCCGGCCATGACCCCGCAGCCTAGCCGGCCCATCTCCGATGGAGCCCGACCCGGCACTGGACGCCCGCTCCCATCACGACCCGGACGGAGCTGCAGGGGGACGGAGACGAGCGGCAGTCGACGGAAGCGGAGGTCCCGTGTTTTTGTTCTCTTCAACTTCATTTGCTTGTGCCGCCGTTTGCGATTAGGGCTTTGTGCATGCGCCGCTGTTGTCGTGGTTACATGTTGTGGTTTAGGGTATGCTTGTGCTTCTGTGCCTCGTCCGCGCCTCATTTGCGCCTGCTTCATGCCTCCTGCCCAGTCTTGGAGAGTGTTTGCTTGCATTTTAGTAGAGAAGTATGGATATTGACCAAAATTCTGACGCACGTTCAAAATCTGGTGCATGAAGAATCCCATTATCTGCAGACAAGTATTGAAGTATTTTGAAGCAGAATTATGCTTAAGTGATCGAGTAATTGAAAGTTTTGAGAATTATTGAACACCTCATCGTGTACTCAAGAAATTCATTTATAAGCGGCAAGGTTGGGCAGTGAGATACACGCAGAGAACTGATTCTCTATCATACTTTCCTTGGAACAAAGCATAAGACTATCTGCATGAAATCACTTGTGAGTTTGTATTTGCGTTCCAGCCAGCTTTGCAGATCATCTCAAATTCTTGTTTGTTGCAGGCAATGCCACCTAAGGTGAAAACTGGCCGGATAATTTTGCAGAAACTCACCAATCCTTGCAGCAATTTCAAAGCATTGGCTCCTTTTGTGTGCAATTCCTAAGTGTGGAGTCTTCTCTCCAATTTAGCTGCAACTTGCTTGAGGGGTCTGTGTCCTCAGCTTTCTAAATAGCATCTAATTTAATTTAGCACCTATCAATTCTGTGTTATACGTTGTAATCCTCCAACATGCCACATTTGACCAAAGCACAAGCTAGATTAAGAGCAGTTTGTCCTCTCACTATGTGCAAAATTGCATCCAGTCTCTCCTTTTCAATCACCGATTCCACAAGCTTTCTCGTCAACAGTCTCTGGATTGGTTAGAGTTAATACAGTACACTTTGTAGCCTTCTTCCTTCAATGCCTAGCACACTTGTGTTCCTGAGCAATCAAACTCAAATGTTTGGCCAATAACAATAAGCCCTGTCAAGAAAAAACACAGGATGAGGAAGTTTCAAAACGGAAAGAAAGTTTAAAAAATGGCGCAAACCCTAAGCGCAAACGGCGACAGCCCAAGCGAGAACAAAAACACGGGACCTCCGCTTCCGTCGACTGCCGCTCGTCTCCGTCCCCCTGCAGCTCCGTCCGGGTCGTGATGGGAGCGGGCGTCCAGTGCCGGGTCGGGCTCCATCGGAGGTGGGCCGGCTAGGCTGCGGGGTCATGGCCGGGCCCGTGGTCCAGCCCGTCGGCCACGTCGGCCGGGCCCACCTTCGATGGTTTTATTTAACGTCGCGCCTCAGTCTGCCCATTGTTCTCGTCGTCGCAGTTGCAGCTCCAATTCAAGCTTTGCTAGGGTTCCGTGGATGTAGCAGGGCAAGCACAGTGTAGCTTCTCGTCTCGCTCAGTCTGATGGCGACGAAAGTGGCGGCGATCTGGAACCATCCTGCCGGCCCCAAGACCAGTAATCTCTTCAATCCCGTTCTTTCTTCCCTCGAATCTGTACCAATTTTGGGTTCTCTCGCGTTTGTAACGAATTGGCTTGGAGTCGAGACTTAGTGGTGGAGCATGAATACTGGGCCCTGTTTTTGTGTGCTTATTAGAGTTTGTCCAAAAATCAAATACGTATTTGTCGGGATCGGAGCCTTTCAGTCTCGAATTATGGTGTGTTAACCTAAGGACTATGATCTAGGGAAGCGTGGGTGTGTGCAGATCCCTTATTGAAGATTCTGTGAATTGATAGTCCGTGCTTATCGTTGTCTGTAGATGTTATTTTCTGACTTTGCTACCCTTATGAGTGCCGTTATGAATTGGCAAAGGTTTCAGTGATTATTGTGAATTGAAATATTTATCGCATCCTGTCGTTGGCTGTGGAGATTGATAAGTAGAAGCGATCCTTAAAATTTATGAAAATAGTCATTTGTGATAGAGATTGAATTGTCAGAAAGGTGTGTAGAGTACATTGGATGAGCTTTTGTGAATCAGACCTGGCCAATTGTTGCTTATTGCAATTTTGCCAGTCAAACTAGGTATCTACTGTGGGCAGAGTGTTGCTCGGAGACACACCGTGTGTGTTCTTTGGAGAGAATGTACCGGTCTTCTAGATTTCAGATGGTGGTGTTCCCTGAGCAACATTCGTCTCTCGATTGTGAGGCATAAACAAAGGATTTGGGCAATTGATTGCGTCATGCTTTCTCGGTTTGTTCGTGCGTTTTACATTATTTGAATGACATCCGCGATCAAGAACATGTGCTTCCTCTGATATTGCTTTTGTCTTTTGCGTGCAGTTCATTTCTGGGCACCAACATTCAAATGGGGCATTTCTATAGCCAACATTGCTGATTTTCAGAAGCCAGCTGAAAAAATTTCGTACCCTCAGCAATTGGGTAATGCCCGAACTGTACTTTTTCGCAGAGAATTTCTCTTATTGAATTTTGTCCTGGGTTAACCTGTAAGTGCTCAAACTAAAAATCGATAGCCCACCTTGTGAAATTCGAAACATATTTCTATCGTTCAAAATGTTGGGCATTATTTCTTTTTCCTATTGATACGTTATGTTACCTTACTTGCAGCTTCCTAGATAATTTAAGTCCTATAGATGTGGAAGCTGCCACTTTTAGCCATTTGGACACCTAGTGGTTAACATTGAAGTTACAATCTCTGATTCTCTGGAACGTGATAGATTTTTTCTTATCTCGATCCTCTATAGACAATGCAATTTTATTTTTCACGGATTTGTAAATTTACTTGTGCTCCTTCTCGATGTTCTGCAGCTGTAACAGCCACGGGCTTGATTTGGTCACGGTACAGCATGGTTATCAAACCGGTAGGCCCTCATTACCTCAGTCTTTGTTTTATGCTAAGTATGCGAATTCTCAATGACAAGCCCTGGACCTCTTTGGACTTAGAACCCTCGAGTTGTCATATCACTTTGATACATAATTATGAATGGATCAAGATTGTTTCATCCTGGTGGGGACAGAAGTAATTTACCTGTTGAGCAATGTGTTGCAGAAAAACTGGAACCTATTCAGTGTCAATGTTGCTATGGCAACAACGGGGCTTTATCAGCTCTCCCGCAAGATCCGGTATGCCTCTTCTCTCTATGGATTGCAGTGACTCTGTTTTACGTTCCCTCAGTCATTTTCGATTACCTGTACATGCTCTTGTATGAATGTTGTCAAGCTATTATGGAATACTGGCGAAGGTAATTGCCACTCGAAATGAATGTGATCTGTACATTTCAGGTGACTATCCTGGGTGCTTGTGCCTTGTTAGTAGATGCTGTTGTCTCATTCAGCTTTGTTTGGCTTGCAGTCAAGATTACATGGCTGTCCCTGAAGCGCCAATAAAGAAAGCCGTGGACGCTTGAAGTTGTTTGCTGCTTGAAGTTGTAGCTTTATTTGAGTTGCTGTATGATTCTCGGAATTGAGCTATTTGCTCGTTAATGTTGTCAAGTGGCCTGAACAGGCCACAAGCATTCTACGAGATAGCCTCCATAATAAACGGATCCTACTTGTATCACTTTATCCTATTGTGCAGATAGTGATGCTGTTGTTTGGAGTTTTTAAAGTAGGGTAGGGTCGGTTTACACCAGGACGACGAACCAAGGGACGAACGAAGGGTACCTGACTTTGTTAGATGTGACCATAGGAAGCAAGAGCCTGAGAAAAAGAAGAAGAAAAAAAAGAAAAAAGCGAGGACACTTAGCATGGTCTTGGTACAACCCAAGAGAGACCATAGCCAAACCATATTTATATATTCTTAGATTCAATGTTGTCATTTGCAAGATCAATTAAATTGATAAAATCTATGGTGTGAGATTTAAGTTTGTCATGGTCACTTAGAAATCCATTAGTCCTATTCCAAAGTTATGGTTAAGGAATAAGATGTTAAGAATCAACAAAGAAATGTTTGCTTTGGTCATGTATGATTCTAAGTAGATTTTTTATTCATAAAAATGCATGGGCCTTGGCTACAATGTAAATTGAATTTGGACCTTGCTTATTTCTTCACCAATTATTGCTTTGATAATTCAAGAGGGCCTTTGTTCTTGCCCTTGTGTAAATCATCCCTTGCAAGATGCAAGCTATTACCTTGGTATTGCTTTTCTTGTTCATACAATTGGAAGTTTTTGTAGCATTGAAATATTAGCTTTTCTATATTTATGATAATTTTCAATCTTGTTGATAATAGTTTTTTTAAATGTAGAATATTGTTCTTTAGATTTTGTAGACTCATAGCAATGTGTCAATGCTAAATGAGGTGTCTTCATCCTTTTACAACTTTTTCAGTTTAACCCCTAAATGCCTCAGGCATGTTCTTAGCTTTTGGGAATTTTCTCTAAGTTGAACAAAATGCCAACATTTTGATAAATTGTATCAATTTTGTTTGAATTGTTACCATATAAATTCAAATTAGACATGTCAAAAATTGCATAGGAAAAGGAAACACAACGATATCATTTATACAATGAAAGATTATAATGTTTGACCATGAGGGTGTTAAAATTGCAAAAGTAATGTAAATTGTTTCTATCCTCTTTTTGCAAGTCAAATTTGAAAAGTTGGTGACCAAAAAAATATAAGGTTAAAGGGCCTAATGTGCATAACTCCAATCAATTTATGGCTTCTCAAAATCCACTCTACAATTTTTGTAAATGAATTTTTGAATTTGATTTTTTTTCTAAAATCTAGTGTATTTGAGACTCATTTTCAAGAACTCTCAATACTACAAAAAGTCAAGATTGCAATGGGTACCCTTGCACAAAATCTTGAATAGAAAAATCACTATCATTCATTTTTCAGATTAGATTTTTGACATTCAAACTAGACTTTTGAAAGAACTTTCTAAAAATATAAACTACTAAAAATAGCAACTTGGTTAGGTTTTATTTAACTTCAAAGTTTTGCAAATACCAAATTCTAGTGCATTGGACATTTAGGAATTAATAACATCATTGTTTTTCAAGCCTTATAAGTCTACATATCCCTAGGGTGTGAAAATCTCAATCATACAATCTTGTAGTTTGTATGTTGTAGATGATGTGGATCAAATCTAAAGTCATTTAACTACATAGATTATAAGATTATAATGTTTAAGTGTTGAAAAAAGATGCTAAAATTTCTTTAAAATACATATGGAGGTGAAATTTGATTTCTAAACCTACTCAAATGTAAAAACTTGGATTTCCATGAAAATTTGACTACAATAACTAGACTTCTACATGAACATAATCCAACAAATTTTATTGAAAACAAGCATTGGATGAAGGAGATACAAGCCTTTGAAGTTGCAACCATCAGTTGCAATTTGGTGAATTCAAATTAAACCTTTGAACTTCAATTGGAAAGCTTTCAAAAAATTGTACATCTCATTAGGGGAAATTTGAATCTTTGGAAGAGTGTGGGAAAGACACATAATGCTTGAAATGCTACCACATCAATGATTTGGCATAGTTAGGTGATTCTCATGTTAGATAACATTAATTAACTATTTTATTTTATTTTATTTTATTTAATTTGAAAAATATTTAAAAAGATCATTTTTTCATTTTAATAAATTCTCAAAATTTTGGATTTTAAAAATATTTTTAAAAAAAATTGCAAATCTGGTATATAGTATGGGGAATAGTTTCAAGGGATGGCCCTTAAACAATTTCTCAAAGGCCAAAACTCCTCTTATGTAGATTAATTTGAAAATTTTATTATACAAACTAGACTAGAATTTGCAACTTTTCCAATAAGATTTATTGAAATAAGACATTGGATGCAAAAGTTACAACACTTTGAATTGGACTTCCAGCTAGACTATGTGAAGCCACGTTTGAGCCCCTTGGGCATTGAGGGAATCCAAATATAACAAAAGCATTCACTCAAATGCAACATTAGATTTCTATAGGAACCAATGGAAGTTGAAGGGTTATTTGAAGCAGCAACCATTGAAATTCAAACCATTTTTTATTTCAAGGATGTTTGATCAAAAGTAGCTTAATATCAATGGCACGTGTTCCTATAACCTCAACTTTTTAAATATGTAATATATTTATATAAGCTTCAAAAAGCCTCAAATTCAATGGCATTTACTTTTACCTTCATTTGCTAATATTTTAGTGTTACATTTTTCCTAATTGTGTTGATATTGTCCATTTGAAAAAAAATGTGTTCTAAGTCAGGATATCTTATTCAATCTTATGTCCCTGGCTATCTTAATCTCTAAATTTTCCATTAATTTAAAAGTTCAAGCCATATAAATGACTTTTTAGCAAAATAAAGAGTCTTTCTATTAAAAATTGGATCATCTCTTTATTTTTTCTACAAAATTTTATAATTTCAAATATATATTTTGAATTATTTTTTCAAATTTCAATATGTACTAATTCTAATAATTTGCAAATATTGAGACTTAGATGAATTACCATCATATAAAAAAATATTATAGTTCAATATACTATGTTGGATTACCTTTTCTAATACTACTTTTGAGACCAACTACAAAACCAACATATCTTTTGAGTTTGCTAGTTGAATGTATGATACATTTGTATGATTTTAGTGTCCTTTATTGATTGTTTGATGTATATATTATAATTTTTAAAGCATTTAGATGATGAAGTCTAAATCTATTGTAAAGACATCAAGGAAAATTTGAAGGCAAAGGAAGGCCATTTTAGGACCATTCCCTTGCATGTTCACTATGTTGTCCTAAAATAGTAAATTGACCTATAACAGCTAAATTTTTTAATTTTTGGAAAAAAATTCTTTTCAAAAATTCCAAAAAGTGTTAAGAAACCTAAAATTGATTAAAATTTTATTTTAAAAATAAAAAAATATTATTTTCTAATGTGGCAGTGTTTCCACTACATTAGATTGTTGATGTAGCATGTTCCTATAGTTTGAAAACTCAAGATAACTTGTAGTCTTCTAATACCCTCAAATCTCCCCTCATGAAGATGATATTTTATGAATTATAGTGTTATTTTTGTAAATATTTAAAAAATTGTTTTATTGTATGGGATATAGCTTTGCTAATTTGTGAGATTTTTGGTTTTTATATTTACAAGACTTTTGCATGCATATCCAAAATTACAAACTTAAAATTTTCTTTTGAGGGTGTATTAGTACAATAGGCTTCTATCTTCAATGCAAGGGCACTTTAAAATAAAAAATTTCAATCCTCCTTGCACATGTAGAGAAGGCTATCTTGTATGTGCATTTTTAAACATTTAAAGATATTCTTCATTTATTTCTTGGATAAAATAGTCAAAGTAATTTCCTAAAACAATGACTTCAATGCCTTAAAATATTCACTTTTAGTGATGATTTTCTACCTTAAAAAAACACAAGTTCTTGTTGTAATCACATATTCTCTCCATTACCATTAATCAAAACTTTGATTGTAGTTGTTATTCATTTAATAGTAATCCAAATCTCAACTAGCTAATCAACAATGATTGCTTTAGGTTGAATCCACAATTCTAATTGGCCCAATTCTAGCCACCTAAAAGAGTAAAGCATCAAAAGAGGTCTTCACATTTAAAATTTGAATCATTAGTAAGAACAATAAAATATTCCATGAATGACATTTATAGGAATATAGGAACAAAAAATGCAAAAAAGTACTTAAAATAATAATATATTTTTTGGTTGACTACCTCAATGATAGGCATTATTTGTTTGTAATTAAATTATTATTTTAATGACTCTAGAAGATTGAAATGTGCTACTAATTTGCATTATTTGGATTCCAATATATATATATATAAATAGGACTTTTTCATCCAAAATTGAAAACTTCGTGGACATTTAAAATTGAATTGAAAGAAAATTGTGAAAGAGAGAAAATATTTATTTAGTGAAATGTAAAGATTAATTTGAAACGATATAATTTGACTTCAAGATGCCCCCATGTTGGTTGAATAAGGTAAGACCACCCATTCTTCATTAAGGATCTATACCTAATGTAAAGAATGTAGCTATTTCCAACCAAGGCTAGAACATATTTTTAACCAAAGTTTGGAATGTATTTCTTCCTCCATTTCAAAGTTGGATCCAATAAGATTGTGACACATGTCTCAAAGTAGTGAGCAAGAAAATAGGAAGTCATTAGAAAAAACTTGTGCTTTTTGTGGTGTTTTAAAAATGTTAAAGTACAGTTTTTTTAAATGCATATGTATCAACTCTAATATCAACAAAAATCTGTTTTAGACAATGTTTTTACAAATGGTTGAAATCTATTGTAATGCACCTTCATATCTACATATTTACAAAAAATAGCTCATGATAGCTCATGCTTGAACCATCTAAAAGCTTGCCGTGTAGATGTCACATGGTAGCCACATTATTTCTCAATGAAAAAATCACTATGAAAATGTGGCATTAATTGTATGAAATAATTATAAAAAATCAATAAATTATAAAAAATATTTGTTTTTTTTAAAGTAAAAAAAAATCAATAAAAAAAATCTCAAATTCATTAAGAATTTCTCATTTACAATGAAAAGAATTTTTGATGGCAAAATCAATTGATGACTTCATTAGCATTTAATAAAAATGAAAGGTTTTTTTATAGTGGAATCCATTGTCCATCTATGGCAAAGGATATGGGATAGTTCAAATATAGGAACCCCCAATTGCAGTGGCACTTCCATGTTTTGAGAGACATTCTAAAAAATGTACTTATGTTTTATTTGATGTTTTGAAAAACATATAGGTCTTCTATGACAAAAAACCTCTTTTGCTTTGACATCCTCACATTTTTTCCAACATCCAACAAAAATCTACCTTGCATAAGATCAAAATTTAGAACATAGTGATGTCAATAAAACTACATGTGACCCGTTTCTTTGTAATGCAACAAAAAATATGGGTTTCTTCTAGTAAGTAGTGAGTAGGAAAGTATTCAATCTATGATTGGAATTAGAAGAGTCTAGACATTGGCTATTAGTTTGGACAACTTTTTGGCTTCCAAAAATCATAGTAATTTCAATTTTGGAAATAAAATTCCAAGAAATTTGTAGTCTTAATATTTCCTATCTTTCTACTTGGCAAAAATTTCACTTGCTTCATACTACTCACAATTTGCTTGAAAATTGTTTAACCCTAGATTGTTGCCAATACCATTTTGTGGCATTTGGATGATAATTGAAGATCCTTAGAAGAGATGAGAAGTGGCTTTTTCATCCACTTTCATTTGTTGACCTTTCACATAGAATAACAAAGAGTATGCAATTGAGTTTTTAGTCTAACTAGTGTTTATTTTCATATAGTTGAAAAGTAATTAATAAAATTAGATGATAAAATTTACTTTGAAGTACTATTTAAGTGTATATAGAGAAGTTGTTGTTTCTTGCTCTAAATCTAAAATATCTCCACAAAAAATGATATTTTTTGAGTTTGAAACCAATTATGGAGATGAAGGTCATCTACTCTTATTCCTATTTCAATTTGAATTTTGAAAAATTTATAATATTGAATAGTTTATTGCATTTTGAACTTTGGATGTATTTTCAATGTTCATTATATTCTAATCAAGGAATGACACAAAAAATGAGTTTACATCATGGTGTTTGTCATTGTAATGTACAAATATGGTAAAATTTTTGGATTTTTCAAAATAATTTTCTATTTGATGTCATTTTTTCTTCAAAAATTCTCTTGAAAATCGATTTTCCTCAAAAAAAATCCTATGTTTTTCTGGAGTAAAGAAGGCATACAATTCCATCTGTAAAAAATAAAATAAATTTTTTCATACATATCTATTTCCAAATGGCAAGATGAGCAACGATGCTTGAAATCAGTGGTTATAGGTCCGTCCTTTAAGGGTTAAGTAAGTGATGGACTATGGTAACTTACCTCTACCTTGGAACTCTCCGCACCTAAAATAATGATTGTCGCACGGTTTAAGGTGATCCTAGTGTAACGTGGGCGCAGCTACTGCAGAGGCCCGTCCCGTCCCGTCCCCCGCCCGGTCCGCTCGGCCCCCGCCTCCAATCAGCCCATCTCTCCGTAAAACTTCAGTTTCGGGAACATGATCTGACGTTTCTCACCCCGGCCGTGCTTGTCGTTGTAATGCCCATTACTGAGCTTCGAGGTTGCGCGAGGGTTTGGTGGTGCGACGAGCACCATGGGGGAGACGCTAACTCTCCTGAGTTTGCACGACATTGAGCAGGTTTAGTTCGATTCTAATCTTCTAACTCTCTCAGAGAAATCCTGTTCAGTAAGGGTTTTGATCTGCTCATTGGTACCGTAGGTGTGCAGATCGCGACCCCTTGCTCTTGATTAGGTTTAACAATGGTGATGATCTGCAGGAACCAGAGCTTTTGAGAGTCGATGGAGAACGAATCCGACGGCAGATGCAAGAAGTGGCCGTTGGACACTACAGAGCGTTCATCAGTGCGGCAGATGCGGTCCAGAATATCACGCATGAAATTACAGCTGTGGATGAGCATTTGAAGACTTTGGTAAGTCGCGAGTGCTATGCCGTTCGCTTACGATTTATGATGCATTTTGCGCTTGGCATGTTTCTCCTTTTTTTCTTTGTTTCCCCTGCAAGGTGCTGAGGTTTTGTCTTGTGGAATGTCCGACGATTCACAATTTTTGCAGATGGATAGTTTTGGTGTCGCTGTTAGGCTTGTATCTTCTACTCATTGGTATATTTTTCTGTAAGTGGCGTGCATTTTATCTGAACCTGCGTTCGAAGAGACGAGGGCATGTACATTTCCCACTCTTTTGAAACAATTATTTGTTTCTGTTAGTCAAGCCGAAGACTGTATTCTTGTCAGTGACTGAGGTTTTCTTTTGGTCTTTTATTTGCCAAGATCGCAGAAATTCCGAAGCTCATCACCGGCTGCAATGACTTCATGGAAGATGCGCAACAGATTTTGGAGAAGCGACAGCTGAATCGAACTCTGCTCGCTAATCATAGTTCCCTTTTGGATTTACTGGAGATACCCCAGCTTATGGACGCGTGAGTCTATCTATGAGTGCTCGAAGGCTACAATCTAAAACATTAATGAAAATGGTTTTGGTAACTCTGTAATCTTAGATCAACAGAGAGAAAGCTCATCGAAAGTACAGGGAATCGTTTCTGCGTTTCTTTGCATTCTGCTTGATTCTACCTAGTTTTGCCAGGTCTGGAAGCAAGTTAGACTCAAAGATTCCCTTTGGTTCGCTTCCTCGTGCAGATGTGTACGAAATGGAAATTACGACGAAGCTCTTGATCTGGAAGCCTTTGTTTCTAAACTGGCCATGATGCATTCAAGGTAAATATCGTATTTTCAATTTCTATCTGTCGTCTTTCCATAATTTAATATCGTAATGAACTTTGTTGTGACCTAATTTCATGCACTCTTTTCGGATGGGATGCAGACTTCCTGTGATTCAGTCATTAGAGGCAGATGTAAGGCATACAACTCAATCATTGCTCGCTCAAATTCTGCAACGACTCAGATCGAACATTCCGGTGAGTTCCCATATTAATACAGCATATATGCAAGCCAATGTGCTAAGTACTGTGACTTGCAACTGAGTCAATTGGTGATGGCCCCTCATCTGTTGCATCCAAGTCTATAGTCACGGTCACGTCTTACAAGAGACTAACTTTTTTCTTTCTGTAATGTTTCTCGACATTGCGCGCAGTTGCCAGAATGTTTGAGAGTGATTGGCTACTTGCGGCGATTGGCTGTATTCAATGAGCATGAAATTCGACTTCAGGTAAACCTTTTTGTACATTTTCTACATATCTAGCAGTCCCAGCATGTAAATGCCTCTTAATTACACTCCTACGGACATTATCTACCATGATTCTCTTGCATGGGGGCCAGACCATGAATTATGGTTACGCTTATGACGTGTTCGTCTACATGTGATTATCTGTGAGGACGTGGGACACTATGAAGCTCGTTGTACAAGGGAGTCTAAGACATGTATTCTTCTATGCAACAGTTTTTGAGATGCAGAGAAGCATGGCTGGTGGGTATTATCGACGATTTAGACCAAAGCAATCCATACGAGTATTTGAAGAGGATGGCGGATTGCCATCGAGTACACCTTTTTGACGTAGTTATGCAGTATCGTGCTATTTTTTCTGACGACACCTCTGGTCACGAGGAAAACACCGATGGAGGTCTCCTTTACAGTTGGGCCATGCATCGTGTATCGTCACACCTTAATGTGCTTCGTGACGTACTTCCTCAAATCACTGAGGGCCCGAATCTGGCTATCATCTTGGATCAGTGTATGGTAAGGACTCGTAAGGCAGTTTCAATTATCACTCAGATCATCGTTTCTTTCATCAGTCTCAGGAAATCCAAGAAATGAAGCCCGCTAGGACTTGATAAAGAAATTTTCTTGCTCAAAGTACCATTCACAATAGTGGAGGTTGTAGGACAGTGGAGTGGGAAAGCCTGACATAATATTCTGGTCCTTTCAGTATTGTGGAATGAGCCTTGGGCGCGTTGGTCTGGACTTCAGAGGCCTGCTTCCTCCACTTTTTGAAAGGTAGGTAAATCAACGCCTGTAATACGGGCCTGTGACGTTCATACCTCAACTACTTTCTTTAGGTGTTTTTCGTTTGCATTTGTTTCATATCGATATTCTTGTCTCTGGTTTATGCTCCTCGGTTCATTTTTAGTATGGTACTGACTTATGGCTATTTGCTGTCGATGTGCAGCTCGGTGCACGACCTATTTGTGCGCAACATGTCTGTCACAGTTGACAACTTCCAGGTGCCCTTGGCTTTTACTTCTTACTTTTCTGTTAAGTCCTTGCTGAGATTCTGTGGGTGTCTAATTACTGAGTGCAATTTATCTGTCCAATATTTGGAGATAAGGTTTTTGGAATCTGTAATAGTATTTGAATTCTGGCATGGTTTTCTTCGTTGTAAGAAGAAGCTCTTAGGAATATACAATATGCCTTAAAGTGGCACTTCGTAAGTCCGTGAGGGTCTCAGCATCTTCCAATATTTTGGATGCACTTGAGGTACTCGTAACAATTTTGAATCAACTTTTCTCACTTCGCATTTGACCTGGAACAGCATGTCCTTGATTCACATCGTTGGGTTCCTCTCCCTCCTGTGACGCTTAGTAGAGTATCTAGTAGCTTCGATCATGCTCTTGATGACGTGGCTCCCCCCTACTCTATTATGGAGCATCCTCCACTTGCTGCATTTGTCAATGGTACGTTTGGGCCTTCTTTCTGTCTAGAGTCTTCAGTTTGGTCCACGGTTCTTGCCCAAATTTGATTCGGGCATTCGTTGGTCTTCTATTCGTCCGTTCTGATATCTGTCGTTTTACAGTGAACAATGGATTTCGTATTTGCTAAATTGGTTTTCGGAATAAGGGATTTGTCGCATCTGTCTACGTATCTTTGTGCATTGTATGTTTTGGGCGTGACCTCTATGATGAAACTCTTCCAAAATCTGTTACCTTCTTAGAGACGGGGACTAACATTTTCTATTTGGCCTCAGGTGTCTTAGCTGCGCTGAATGAATTGAGACATTGCGCTCCCATCAACCTGAAAGCCACGTTAGCTTTGGAGCTCCAATGTGCTTTACAGAGTGTGTCTAATTCTCTCTTACGTTACAATGCAACCCGCATTGTGAAGGACAGTGAGAGAACATTATTTCTGGCTATGTGTCGGGCTTTTATAGAGGTACTGTCGTTTACTCTCCTTGTCGGGCATTTCCATGTGAGGGTCCGCACGTTCATCTGAGGCTTTTCCTTGCACGAATATCACTGCCTTTGTGACCATTGGAGCGGCCGTATTGATCAGTAAGTAACTTAGGTACATGTCACATTTTGCAGGTCGTTTGTCCGTATTGTATACTCTGCTTTGGAAAGTGCTGCTCAGGGGGATCTGCACTCATCCAAACGAATGAGGTTCTGGAAGGTGTCCGAAAGCTGGTGTCTACACAAACTTCATACTCAAAGGAGATCAGAAATGGAAGTCGTTCCCTGGACCTCAACCAATTACCGCAAGATCTACCACCTTCAGTGGTGACTACAGTGGTGACTAGCGAAGCTGCCAACGGAAGAAGTCAAGATGCGAATGGTAATGGTAATATTACCGAAAATGGACATGGAGGTTCATTATTGGAGGAGAGCGTTGAGGTAGAGAACTCTGCAGTTATTGATGAGCCACGACAGGAAAAGACACCTGATTCAAATCCCAGTACAGACAGTCAGGTATTAGAATCATAATATTTTTCTGTATGATGTGCAGCATCATGGCAGAACCAACTAATTTTGTAGTTTACATTTCGTTCCAATTTTCTTAGTAGATGCAGCCTGTGTATATCTCATAGCTAATTTATTCTACATTCTTTAGGGCCTTTGAGAAACCAGTGTCGGTGGATTGTCCGCATGAGTGGCTATAATTTTCCTGAATGAATGTGTTAGTCCCGAATAAGTACCTTACCCTTGCCGTAAGAGCTGTGACACTAGTACAATCGTGGGCCGCGTAGAGCAGCCAATTGACCCAGCAGACAGCCTGCATTGGGTCTAAAAATCCTGGTCTGCTTTGAGAGGGGCCTGATCGAGTTCGCCATCTCCTTGTCAGAACGTGGAACCACGAGCCATATCCGTCTCGGGTGGGGCATCAAGCTGGCATATCTCTGAAATTACGGGACCTGCGGTGGTGCTGCTGCTTCGGGTAAGAAAGAGCCGCAGAAACTCAGTGCTTGCGAACGGAGAGGCCCACTCGGTTTATCCAAGGCCAGACTCCATTCGTTTTAGGGGGACTTGGACTTGGTACCCGTTTGGGCTTGGTGCCCGTTTGAGGTGGGTACCTCATTGGGCTGGCTACCCGTTTGGTTTGGGTACTCTTGGAGGGTCCTTGAGTACCCGTTTGGGACTGATATCTGTTCGGGGTGGGTACCTGAATAGGTTGCTACCCATGTCGGGTAGATACGCTTTGGGGGTGCCTACTCGTGTGGGTAGAGTATCCGTTTCGGGTGGGGCAGGTATATGTTTGGGGTTGCCACATGTTTGTGGTTCGTACCCATCATGGATCCGCAACCGTTTGGGAGTGGTTCATGCTTGGGGTTTGTACCCATTTGGGGTTAGTACTCGTTTGAGGTTGGTCCATGTTCCTGGCTCTATGCCAGGAGAGAACTCTATTGTCACAAAGCCGATATCTTTAGAGACACCCTTGTCCAATACATATATTAGATACACCCGGATTCCTATTGAAGTTCCGTCTTGTGGTTCAAGGTATACACCCAAGTGTATACCTGAGGTTGCCTTGATGCCCTCACTGCAAGGAGTTTTATTGTAGTAGAGCATGAATTATTTTAGATAAGTGTAAATTATTGTAGCAAGTCCATGAATGTCATCCAAATAGTGATTACTAGAATTGTAAAATAACACACAAATAATGTGCTTAAATCTAGGGGCCCAACATCTGATACTATTTTACAAGGTTGTCACGGCTTTTGCCATTCTACATGATTACATGTGTTACATGTAAATTGTGAACTACCATCTTACATTCAATATGAGAATAAAGTGCCCATCACCTTGGCTACACTAAAAACTGAGTTTTGTATCAAATGTCATTTTAGTTATTGACATTTTCTTGTACAATTGTCATATTGCCATGATTGGGATGAAGAATTTTTGGGTAGGGAAAGATAATACAAAGGTTTTAGGGCAAAGAGACTTGAGTGTGCTATTTTCTCATAGTTTTGGTTGGTTGTTATTCTTGTTTTCAATGTAATGGTACCCAATTTATTTCAATCTATAAACAAATTATTCCAAGGTAATATGTAAATGGCAATTTGAATCTACTACCTTCATTAAATGTTCTTTGGGCATTTTAGGAGAGTGTAGGTTTTTAGATTGCAAATGTTGAGAATTTTGCCACGCAAGCAATATGACATGTCCAAGAGATTGCCATGTTAGAAAATATTAATTAATAAAAATATTAAATCAACTATTGAATATTTTTAAAATATTTTTTTAGAAGAAATTATAATTTTAAAAATCAATTTTCAATTCTTTTGCAATTTCTGAAAATTTCGAATTTTATTTTTGAACTTTTTTCTTAGAATTCAAAAAATCAGCGTGGTTGACTGCATAAGGATTAGTTTTAGGAATCAACCTTAAAGAAAACATTTAATGTTTACAAGCATTCTTATTTGGCTTGAAAATTGGCCCCTATATATTATTATGTACAAAAGTACCTTATTTTCTACCAAGTGCTTCATACATCTTGAATCCAAATTGAGTCTTTGGACTTTAATCTATTGTGCCTTTAAAGGTACTTAACGATTAAAATTTCAAGCAATTTTTAAGGTGTTTTGGATTCCAATTTTGTAAGTTACAAAGAATTGAAGCCCAAAAGGTGATGCATCATTTTAGACAAAATTGACTATAGAATCTTATAGAAAGTGAAGTACTTATTATCTCTTTAAAGTTTGGTATCAATCCAAAATTAGTGAAGATTACTTCAAGGAAATCCATATTTGGGTATAACTAAAATTGTGCTTTGAATAGCTCTTTTGGACACATAGCATTTTAGAAAGTTGGCATCTAAGCTTATTCTCAAGGTAATTAATTAAGTTTTGCATGCATGGAAACAAGTCTTGTATTTTTAGGACCAAAAATGAGTAAGAAAATGGTCTTGCGATAATGATTGTTTCATTATTAACTCTCAAAAAAATATGAGAAAAATGAAAGATTTGTCACAAATTTGGAGCCAAAATTCAAGATCAATCATGTTAGAGGAAATGAACATAAGAAAAGATGCACAATAGGAAAGAAGTATATAAAAAACGGCTCAAATCCAAGTACAAGATGTGTATTTTATGGGTTGTCACTAGATATAGACCATGAAGAGCTAATTAAAAACACATATCTTGAATTCCTAATTTGATGACTATGCTTTGGAGTTTTTTATATTTTCAATAGTGAATCTTCTTCTTTATCTTAATACACTACTTCATAGTTCTAAAAACAAAATGGCAATATTATGGTTGATGAGAGTTTTAAGGATCAAACATAATCCTTGGATATCGATATTGACTTGGATTTTTAGTACTTTATTTCCGATGAGTTTGGATGCATGACCACAATTGGAGCACTTTCAGATTTCAAGGTCCTAATGAACAGGAGCTTTATCTATCCATGTTTATTTGATATATTCTTAATTATATATTGAAAGGTTGATGAACATAATTGTAAAAACAATGCAATCCCCATATCACTTATTGACATGGCAACTAATGCTTCTCATCCAATTCTATTTGTAAGAACCTTTGTTAATTAAGTACAATGGTAATGTAGAGGCAAATGAAAAAATAAGTTTAGATAATTTAGTGCATGTAAAGATAAGGTACAATTTTTTTTGTAAATATACTTTATATAGTGGATTCTAATTAAAAAATCTAAATCTATGACATCACTTTATCTATTCTCTTCTTTCATTATCCAATTGATTAGATAAGAAGGGTTTCAAGTTCTTTTTTAACGTTTGAGTAAATTGTTGTACATTTTGACTTTTAAGTTTCATATAGTTTGAAGGCTTTAGTAACACATTTTTAGACTCACTCTCTCATTATCTACTTCCCTTCCAATTTTGATTTAATCTAAATATTTTGAATAATATAGTTTTCTTCCTTTTATTTCAATGTTTTTCTAAAAATTTGTGACTATTGGAATAAATGTTTCACTATGGTAATGTAGGTTTTTTTGATAGATCTTTGTTCTAAAGCCAATGTCCACTTTTCTTTCTTATTATCATACATTTGGTTTTTATCACTTGTGATTCAATGTATATGTATAGTTTTGCAATAACTACCTTGGTCTTTCAAAACAATTTTGTACATCATGTTGGTAGATTGTTGTATTAACTTTTAATCTACACAATGGTACTTTTGCAATGTATAATTTTTTTCATTTTTCCAATGCAAATGTTGTGCATTTAAGAATGCAAATTTACACAACAATTTTCTACCATTTTAATTTGATAACAATGTTGATTCCTATATTGAGTTCAAAGTAACACTTTTGTATGGTATCTTTTCTACTATGTTGTTTTTTCATCAAGCTAGTGTTATTTAGGTTGGAAGTATGAAGAATTTGTGTCCCATTCTATCATTATTACATTTCAAGTTGTGTGGCTATTATTTTTGCTTTGTTGTATTATTCAACATTATTTGAGCTTTTCTACTTAAGAATCTGAAGATTTGGCTATAGACTTAGGACTTCATAGATTTAGAAATTTGTAAACATAGGATTTTATAGATTTATGGACTTATAGATTTATAGGTTTAGAAGTTTATATATTTAGGAATATAACTAGCATTTAAATGTATTATTAATAATGATGCTTTTTATACAAATTCTTCATTGATTTGAAGTATTGTATAGATTTAAAAAAAATTCAAATATTCAACTTTTGTGTGATTACAAATAGTATGTAATTGTATATTTTGGTTCATTATTGGATATGATAGTATATTTTCCAATTTTTTACATTGCCCATATTTTTCAAAATGCAAATTTCAAGTTTATTATATGAATTGGATTTTTTTAAATCATCATTATTATACATTTGCAAATCTTTGAATATTGTACAATGCATAATTTTCTTACAAAATATGATGTGGCTTATGTATCATAGAAGTAAGGTTGATGTAGCATAAATTAATAAATTTGTGTTATTTCTTCAAATTGAATTGCCCAAATTATCATCATTTTTTGAATATACATTTGTAGTCTTGTTTGTTGTCGTGGATATCAAATTTAGTAATAGTAGAGAATGAATCCAAGAATGGTTAAATATTCTATATCCTACATCCACATCAAAAATTCATCTATGTAGTGTAGCAAACTAGAATATAGGAAAAGGTGGATTTTGAATGCTTTGATTGCATTCTCACAATATTCATAACATTATTATCTAATGCTTCAAGGGTCCTTTTTGCTCCCCTACAAAGTTGGATGATACTAGCATTGTAACTTTTGAATTGACCAATGATTTTATATAAATTAAACTAAATTTATTTCCAACAATTGAAGGAAAGATTATCCCAATTTTAAAGAAAGAATGGTATAGGTTGATTAACAATGTTATCCTAACCCAGTAAGCATGTTAAAGACTAAGTTAGTGAAAGACTTTCAAAGAGGCTATAAATTCATATTCATCCAAGAATGTAATCATTTTCAGCATTTATGGCTTGGGATAGGGCCACGTCCTCCCACTGTTAATTCCACTCTTACCGGAATACCGTATCGTTCCAAATGATGTGGCCCCCACTAAATACCGCGAAGGAGCTCCTTGTATTACAAGTCTGCTCGAGGCCATGCGATTTTCTTTTTGCAAGGTCGTTGCATGCTCTGAGGAGGGACAGCGTTAGGGTTTCGCCATAGCCGTGTCCCAAGGTATAGCGCCCGACGGTGAGGAACAGCAGCGACAGGGAGAGCAGGACGGGCGGGTTGAGAGAGACCATGGCAGACGGAGTGCGACCCTACGACTCGCCTCCGACGCGCTCGCAGTCTCATTCTTACGCTGATCATGGTCACGACGAATATCGCGAAAACGGCGACCGAGATAGGAAGCGCCGGGTACTGCTCGTTTCCTGACTAGGCGTCTTTTTTTACGAATTTTGAGTTTTTCTCTGGCACTTGCTTGCTAACCGTGTGGTGTTTCTTACATTTGAATAGTCACGGCGGCGATCTTTCAGTATCCGGAGCAGTTTCTTGTTATTTGTTCTGGTCTCGTCATATTGCAAGTGGACGAGTTCTGCGTTCGTTTAAGGTTTTTCTTCTGAATTGTCGCTCGTTTGTTTAATTAAGAGATATTTTTAAACGGCGCTTGTTCTGTCTTCGTGTGTCAAATTTTATTGTATTCACGGCTTCCACATTACATAGTTGTGTTCCTGCATGAGTCGAAAGTGGCAAATTATGAAATGTAGGATTGAGCACGCATGTCATAAGCAGGTTTTACGAAATTGTCTTCTTTGGTAGTGTGTATGAGGAGCTGCAGAAGTCATTTGGTCCTATTGTTATGTTTTTCCCTTCTATTCCTGGGCTTTAGGTTTAAAGTTATGACCTGCTTGGATGATGCTTTTTGATTGTGGTACAGTTTACAAGTTTATCTTGTGATTCGATGGCTCTTGTTAGTCTTGTTGAGATCGGCCTTTGGAAAGCGTATTTCGTTATAACAGTTAAATAATTCTGAAAATGTTTGCAGTTCTTTGATGCCGTGCTTGTGTGACTGAATTATTGTTTTGGTGCAGCGTCACTCTCGCGAATCTGGTCGAGATAGAGAAAAAAATCGGGATAAAGACAGAGACAGAGAGAAAGATCGTGGTCGTAGGGATGGTCGAGATCGTGATGCAGACAGGGATGACCGAGTAGACCGAGTAGACCGAGTAGACCGCAGAGAACGAGACCGGACGGAGCTTCGTCGCAGCCATGACCGAGACAGGTTGGTCCTTGCATCTTACGTTTATGAAGCAGCATTTATTATATATGATATACTTGGATTAGAGATTTTGGTTTCTGGTTGGTCCTGAAGTCGGATTTTAACCCCTTAGCGCCTGAATCCTATCTTGAATTTTTGCTTATATCTTTTTAAACATATATTAATTACCTCAATTTCAGAAATCCATCTAAGTGTTGGTTTAAAAAAAGTTAAGCACCGGCTTTTGGATGAAGTTCTGTGGTCGAAAAAGCCCGGAACCTCTTTGTTCATCGTTCAGAATTGGGACGTCGGAGCGCCAAGGGGTTAAACATCTAAAGATGCAGGTTGGAATTGGGATAAGGAGAGCAATTCTTGTTTGTTGAGAGTTTAAGACTTCTGTAATGTGAGATGTTCAGGATTCAAGGCCTCTGCTGTACTTATAAGAACGACGAAACTGAAGCATTTGTATTGATTGAGTGCAGGAGTAGCCGCGATTATAGCGACCGTGATAAGAGGCATAGGCACCAGTCTCCTTCCGCTTCCCTTAATAGTTCTGCTTCTCGTGACCGCCGAAGGTCTCGCTCGAGATCTCCTTCGCACGATCGTAGAAGGTATGTCTCTTAACAATTTTTTTCGTTTTGTGGTTATTCCGTTATTTACTGTTGCTGATTCACATGTTTAAGAGACTTCAATTTATTATTGCAATCCAAATCTACTGCACGCCTTCCAATGAAGGGTGATCAATTTATAATTGTTGCTCTCTCGCAGCTATCTCAGCAATAGGAGTCGAGACGGCGGGTACGGACACCATCATGATCGAGATCGAGATCGAGACCGCAGTGATAGGAGTTACCAGAATCGAAGCTCTAGGGAGGAGTTCAATCGTAAGGAGGAAAAACAAAGGTTAGTATGCTTTGCTGAATTTGGTTCTTGCAGTTTTCCTTTCTCTGTGCATTCTCTTTGAACCATTTTGTATGCTTTCACTGAGATGTCGCAGAGAATATTAAATTCTTTTTTGGAGCCTTGCTTCTTTAGTTGATCGACCTGAGCACCACCCACCCACCCACTCCACTCACCCAGGCTGGTATTTATATTCATGAACCTGAAGTATTGCTTGGTATCAGACGATCTGTTCAATGTTTCTATGTTCTATGTTTATTTTTGTAGGAGAGAAGAAGACGAAGAAGATTATCAAGAGCGCGTTGAGGAACAATTGGCTGCTCAAGAAGAAGAGGATGTGGAAAGGATTAAGGAAGAAAGTAGACGGCGAAGGCAAGCAATTTTAGATAAATACAAGCAGCCAAAAGAGCAAGAGCAGCAGCTGTTGGAACCACAGCAACGAAAAGTGGTGGTCGATAAGGCTCCCACAGCTAACACAGGTAACGCGAAACCAAACATTTGGTTCTGCTGGAATTAGTTTTCTCCTCTTTCTAAGTTGGACAACCTGTGAATTCATCGAGATTGTGCTATCGCTGAGAAGTTTATTGAACCTGTCCTGAAGGTCAGGGATATAGTATTCTATGTGAACATGGGGGTGCATTAGTTGGGAATTATGTGTTCTTTAAATTGATTTGACCAATCACATGGGGTTTCGAGGATGGTTTTTGATTATCAAGTGAGAGTTTAAGCAAATCAAATGTTATTGCTGGAATCGTTTTTCTTCTGAACATCTTTCGACCTGATTGCAGTTGATAACAGCTCAGTAGCAATGACGGGCAATGATCTGCATATAGTGCCAGACAACAATCTGGAGGTGAAAGCTGTGGAGCAGACTCTTAACGGCTTGGAAGTTGACGTGAAAATCAGAAATTTTGTAAATGGCAATACTGTGAATGAGGCTGCACCAGGGGCCAGTGCCCTGGGACAGGGATCACCGAAAGTAAGTTTCTCTATCAGATATATACCGGTAGTTACGCTTAAGCCGAGAGTGACTTCTTTTCAGAATGTGATAATGACCGGATTGGCCAAGGGGATAGATTAGAAATACAGAAACAAAAACAGCAATTGGACCAGAAAAAGCAATTGCATTATAAGGACGTAATTGTACAGATCTAGCTAGCTCAAATTGGCGCAACATAAAGCCTATTAGTGCAAAAGCACCATGAAGAGCAACGAAAGTCCATAAACCTCCTAATTGACACCAACGAGTGAAATCTCCTTGTGCTTCAGGACCCCATAATAGTAATAAAGAATGTGCTAAACTATTGGCGGGGGTAGAAACTGCAGCAGTTAGAAAATAAAAGGTGCCTTTTATGGTTCACTGATGTGATGCTTTTTTTGTTTTTATGGTGCAGGCCGAGCTAGAGAACTCTGGTGGCGATATGTTCTGCGACGACATTTTTGGAGAGTCACCTGCAGGCGGTCGGAGAATGGTATGGTTCTTCAGAATTGTTCTGCAGTCACTTTGTCAAGCCTATTGTTCAATATTGGTTTATCTTTTTTTCATTTGGCACTCAGGAAATGATTATGTCCATTGCAGGGAAAAGGTGATGGATTGGCTATTAATTCAAGCGGGCTGAATGACAATTGGGATGACCCTGAAGGACGTTATTGTAAGTGAACTAAGTCTTATCGTTATAGTTGCTGCTTTAAATTTTGTGAGAGATGTGGTATTTGTTTGGAGAGTGATTTATTGTGTGGTATGGATTATGTTTTTGAGACGCAAGACGAGGAATTTGAGATGGTAATATTGGATGACAATGACAGCTCCAATATGTTTGTGATCCCTCACTAAGTGGACATAATTTTGTCTAGGTTTCCGCATTGGCGAGGTTCTGGATAGTCGCTATGATGTTCTGGCGTCACATGGAAGTGGTGTGTTTTCAACTGTGGTTCGAGCTCACGACTCAAAAGCAGGTAAAAATGATCTAGAAGAAGTTGCAATCAAGATCATACGCAACAATGATACAATGTGAGTTCCTCTGATCAATTACATATTTTAAACTTTTCAATTTTAAACTTTTGATGATCTTCAGTGTGTTCATCACAGGCTAGGATTTTGCTGCAGGTTATATCGTTGTGGGTGCCTAATGTTTTCTTGTTTGTGATGTAAAGCTGAATTTTGGCATACGACTTGCAGACCTGCAGGCTGCCTACACATGTTGAAAGAATCGTTGTTTCATTTTTATCTGTCTAAAAGAGTTCTTGTGGGCGTGAGCATTTGATTTGATTTGGAAATAAGTCCTTCCACGTAAGAGATTGATCTGAATAGTTTGAGAAATCTGCGTTGTGAGTTTTCAGGTATAAAATCGGGCTTCAGGAGCTGGTGATTTTGAAAAAATTAGCTGGAGCTGATCCTGAGAACAGGAGACATTGTGTACGACTACTTTCTAGCTTTGAATATCGGAACCATTTGTGTTTGGTCTTTGAGTCTTTGCACATGAACCTCCGTGAAATTCTGAAAAAATTTGGTCGCAATATTGGCATCAACTTGACTGCAGTCCGAGCTTACGCAAAACAGTTGTTCATTGCTCTCAAACATTTGCGGAACTGTGGAGTTTTGCACTGCGACATCAAACCTGACAATATGCTGGTATGTAATTCTATCATCGAGACAAGTTTGAAAGAGCTGAAGTTCTTATTGTGCCCGCATGTACATGCTTGATTTATCTCTGCTTCCCAAGTTGTTAGAGAGGACCAAAGTGGTGAGGGAATAAAGACATTTATTTGTTGTTCATTATCCTATCCGACAATCGTTGTCCCCTTAGGCCCTAATATGTCTCCCTACTGCTAGATTTAGAGTTGTTATCCTTTGCCACCAGAGCAAAATAGCTCATTTGTACGCTCATGTATAATACTCATGCAGGATCTTCTTTTGTGCAGGTGAATGATGCTATGAATGTGCTGAAGCTCTGTGATTTTGGATCAGCGATGTTTGCTGGAGAGAACGAAATCACACCTTACTTGGTCAGTCGGTTTTATCGAGCACCTGAAATCAGTGAGTTCCTGAACACCTGCAAATTTATATATGCCGATGTGGAATATACGCTATCCATTGAAATTGGTTGTTGTACTAATCCTTTTTTCCTAACGTTATTGTTTCTTTGCCGCCCCATTAATGAGAGCGCCATGTAATGGGGATGCATATTGTTATTACCTTTCCTTTCTCCAATAAGATCAGGATTTAGGGCAGTTTTATACGAAGTTCTCTCGTTCATATCTTATCCTTGACTTCTTTGCACAGTTCATGCGTCTGTTAGTAGATCGACCACCCAAAATTTCTTTTTACCTCTTTTTTCTTGTTTGTTCAGGCATTAGTGATACAGATTCAGTCGCATGTTCCTAATATTTTCTTTGGGTACCATTTTGGTGCCTCGATGATAAGTTGACAACTCAATGTATGTGTCTGACTCATTTCCTTTTGTATGTTGCAGTTCTTGGCTTACCTTACGACCATGCTCTTGATATATGGTCGGTAGGCTGCTGTTTGTATGAGCTTTACTCAGGAAAGATGCTGTTCCCTGGGCACACCAATAATGACATGCTGCGATTGCATATGGAGCTGAAGGGGGCTTTCCCTAAGAAGATGCTCAAAAAGGTACTTATCCAACCATCTGGTTAGCATCTGTTGCCACTCTTATGTTGTGAATAGTTTTCCTCTTCTAAGGTCTTGGATGGTTAACATTCTGTGCCTCCCGGTTGACAGGTGGAGTTTTAAGATCTCAATCATGACAAATTCATACAGCCTAGGTGAAGGGATAGGAGGCCTGCTCGGTTTGATTGGTGAGCTGTGCAGCTTGGCTTGTAGAGCATGGGATAATGGGTCTTTAGGCTCCTCTTGTGTATTTACACAATCCATATCATTCCTCCATTCAAATAACGACATCACTACATCGCTTGGCAACGTGATATTTTTATTTGGATGAAGGTTTGATATGGCGTATCCCTGAAGTGCAAGCCTTAGAGGCCTCTCGAATGTACGCAATAGGGGCCACATAAGTTATCGTAACACACCTTCAAATAGCTAATTCCGGCAGGAGAAGAAGATTATTGTACTAACGTTACAGCAGAATCGCAGCATCACACTGGCAAGTTACCCTAGTATGATGTGCTTGTTTAGAATATCCTTGTTTTAATGGCTTTAGTGGTTTGCTTTGTTGTGCAGGCGCAATTCAGGGATCAGCACTTTGACCAGGATTTGAATTTTTGTGCTGTGGAAGAGGATCCCGTCACTAAGAAGGTAAGATTTGACATTGAGAATCCTCATAATACATCCTTTTTACTGCCGTACGTCCTTCTGCATGTGCCATTATTGAATCCTCATATATGTTCTGTTTGCTGCAGATGGTGAAGAGGATTATTAGGAATGATCATTTTGTTAAACCCAAAGATATGGGTCATCTTATTTTCAGCTCTGGAACAGTTGATGAAGACTCAAGATTGGTGGCGCAGTTCCGAGATTTGTTGGAGAAGATGTTTGTTCTGGACCCAGACAAGCGGATGACCGTGTCAGAAGCATTGAACCACCCATTCATTTCGGGAAGGTGATGCAGTTATGCCAGCTATTGGCGTATACATTGTTGCCTGTCTAGACATCAAGTTGTTTCCTGCATATGTAAAAAGCAGAAAGCTCTTCATAATTTTAGAGTCTTCAGCATCTATTAGATGAACAAACAAAAGTCTGTTTTTTTTCGATCTACAATTCCAGCTATTGATCTCAAACTCACTGTGTCGTGGCACTGGTCGTCGCGAGATCTCGCCAATCCATCAATGGCGCCTGGCGAGGTGGGCTTCTGCTGTTGTTTCAGGGCGATACCCTCAGAGCATAAAACTCTGTACTTTTGTAAGACAACACGCACAAAGCGTTTTCCTGTCCATCTGCTTCTGATCTCGAACATTGTAATGATTGTGTGAATTTTGTGGGGTTTTAATATCTTGTTTGTGAAGGATTCTTTTCATTATTTATTTTAGATTCAAACCAAGTTTGCTAACATGAAATTCTGATCTCTTTGGTCTAGTGATGTTTACTCTGGAATCTTCTTAGTATTGGGATTGACTTCATTTTGTTCCTATTGCCTATTCTGAGTGGCGAGAGTTTTTTTATTTCTCTCTTCTTCCGAAGTGAGGTGTCAAGTGTTTATTTTTTGGTGTCTTGTCATTCGTTTGTGGTAGGATTTCTAGTTCTTGGTATTTGTGACTTTTGAAGCTGTCTTCACCAGGTCCTTTGTAGAATAGATGTAGACAGAAGGAAGTGGAGTCTGATCCACGTTCGTTCTTCAGGGATGCTCCCAGGTCTCAGGCGATTAGACCCTTTGGTGCTTTAAGCGACGAGAAGGTACTCTAGTTCTCCTGAAGGTTGTTCGCGCACAGTTTATTAGTACTCGGCCGAAGTCCCTTGGTTGGATTTGACATTTTATTGCTGATGGTCTTGGGCTTGTATATGTTCGATTTCTCTATCATGGTAATTGAATTAAGTGATGCGTTGTGGATCATCTAGGCAAGGGTACATGGATTTTGCTGGATCTTCGTGGTAGTCACCTCGCAGGTTTGAGTGTTTTATATTCATTAGAAACTGTTTGTGAGAGCTTGTAGTCGGATCGTATTTGTGGCAACACAGCAGACTTTGTGGCTGTCTTTGTCAGGTACGTTTCTTGATGAAATGATGTGTTCGGCTCTCTACTTGTTACACGTCCAATGGAAGTTACTCTGAATGCTGACATTTAGAGTGCTATAGTGCTATGTTGCTCAAGTTCCTGCATGTTGTTCGTAACTGACGGTGAGTGTACTCTAGGTGGTGGACGTCTTTTGCTGTGAGCACCTGGGGGGTGATATTGCAGACTGCCTCAAACGATGAGAGTCAGGTGGGATTTCATGCTTTGCTATTTTGATTAGTTTGTAGTTTTCACATTACGTTGCATTGCATAAGCTTGTGAGTTGCACTTTATTTTTATACTTCGCTTGAGCTTTGCTAATATTCGTCTCCCTGGAACGTCTATGTTGCTTGCAGATGAAAGGGAATTCTGTGAGGACATTGAGCTCGAGATCGTCTTCAGCACGTGGTTTTTCGCTTCCTGCAGGTATATTTAGGTAATTCCATGCCGTCCCATGTAGCACGTTGCACTCTGTATGCTCGAATGCCTAGCAATCATGTTGAAGGTTGTGTTGACGGGACAGCCTAGCTGCCGAGTTGTACAGTTGCTTCTCAAGGAATGAACAAGGTTTTGGTGCATAGTGGTGTAAAGGATTATTTTATTGTGTATCGAGTTGAAGACACCATATGACATGCGCATCCATAATCACCTCATCGTGCAATTGAGGAAACAATGAAAGGAATTTGGATGTAATAATGATTTTTAATTCT
Organism: Thuidium tamariscinum; assembly: GCA_947034885.2. Taxonomy (NCBI): domain Eukaryota; kingdom Viridiplantae; phylum Streptophyta; class Bryopsida; order Hypnales; family Thuidiaceae; genus Thuidium; species Thuidium tamariscinum. Next base: position 39,137,189 of record OX344750.2, read on the forward strand.
TAGCAAATAGAAGAGAAGATGTGCTCTAGAAGTCAAAGTAAAGAATTCTGGCTCGAAAATGGAGAAATATTCACTTCCAAAGTTACAAGTACTTATGGTTGATAGTAGGATCTGCCATAAAAAACTGCAATGTACGTTGAAAAGAATGCAATGAGAACACAAATTGGTGGATTCACGCTGTGACTTCTCTCAAGTGCTCTCTATTGACAGTTCACCATGACTTCCTTGACCGTTGGTCATATTTTTAGTGATGATATTTAGGCAGTGTCGATGTTGGGTGCTCATACCTTACAGAGTTTGTGTCTGAAAGTCATTTGTTTTGGTCAGGCAACTCCAAACATACCATTACCCAAAGTTTGTGCAAATAATTTCAGGTTGTTTGAAATGGCATGTGAATGGGTGATTTGCTAGGTACAAATTCTTTCCCATGGATACTTTTTGGATTTTTATTTAGGAAATGTATAGGAAAACTGTTAAGACAGTTGGATTGCTCTGAAAATTGAGGTAGTAATTTGGTTAGGGGTAGAGACTGGACTGGGGTTTTGCGTCTCAATGTCATGTATACTATTTCCATTCCCAGATGCAGATTATCCTTGTCGCAGTAGTTTGAAAAATCCCGTTGTCAAGATACCTGTGAGTTTTACTTCTTATGGTTTAGCCTTGTCGTAGGGACCCTATTGCTTCAAACTCCAACAATTTACAGCTCCTCCTAATATCTAAATAATACTTTCTCTCGAATGACGACAATCCTAATATTCGAAACCACTCAAAGAAGCTGAGAACCAAAAAAATGTTGCAAAAAAGTTCAAAACGATTTCTTACATCAGGTCAATGGAGGAAAACAGAAGGACGCTATAAAACTAGACCCCAGTGGTATGCCCTCGTAAAAGGCATGCCATAGAATCCATATGATCTGTAGAGCGTAACGTGTGTGTATCTATAATCATAATTACAACAATTCATTACAATCACTGCTACGAAGTATAAATTATTTTTATTGGATCATTTTGGCAAATGAATCCCATTGCACTTTAGCATGCTCTTGAAGCTTGAAGTTTTGTTAAGGGAGCTGGTGAAGTGGGTTAGGGATTTGTTTTTCATTTATTTTATGGAGAGAAAGCAATATTTGTTTTAGTTATGTATCTATTTAAGTACAATTTCTCACAAAACTGAGTAAATATTGGGGACATTTGTATTCACAAAGTCATAGCATAAGAATGAAAGAAAAGTAAAAGTACCAAAATTCAAAAAAACAAACATTTTTGGACACATATGACCAAAGGGTCTTCACTCCAAAACATGTGGAAATTTTTTTAGAGATTCTCATTGTAGGGGTTGTAGGATATGAGCTTCAAATTCACATAAATCCATTTTGATGTTGCAAAAAATTAGGGAGTTGTATTGGACAAGTTCACATTTGTATGGAAAAATGTCCAAAATAGTAATGCTTCTTTGGGTTCATTCCTTAAGGCAAATTAGTTGTATCCTTGGAATTGTACAACATATAAAAAATTAATTAGGTTGAAAGAAATAGATAATGATTCAAAATACACAACATTGTTAATTAGAGGATTCCTTGCCTAACAAAGAGGGATAAATGCTTGATTGAAATTTTAGTTATAATGCTTGCAATTGGTTGGTGGGAAAGTAAGCCAACCAATGACGTGGTGCAGATTGTTATTCAATAGAATTATATTGGCTATAGTATAGCAACTTTGGAAGTTGTGTTGTTGGAAGGCTCTTACTTTTGCAAAGAGCAAAAAGACTCTTCCAACGTTATATCTATTGTAGAGTGACAAGTTCATTGCGGAGGTTGCTTTGCCCTCTATTTTTATCCCTAGGAAAAATGCTAGAATATTTTATTTGCAATGCATGATAAAATTTGAAAATTCTAAATTCATATATTAGCTCCAATTTAATAACTTGGAAAGTTGCTTTGCTTGGGGGGCTCCTACTTTTGCAAGGAGCAAAAACAAACCTTCTAGGATCGTATCCAGTAGCACAATAAGTTGACTGCATAAGCTATTTTCCCCCCATTTTATCCCTAGGGAAAACATTGGAACATTTTATTTGCAATGCATGATAAAATTTGCAAATTCTAATTAGCAATTATTTGCAATTAAGGTAGTCAGCTTTGTAATGGAGCATTTAAGGGCTAGTCCCTTTTTTTCATGTATTTACTTGAATGGAAATATTTTTAGTCCATTTTTCAGAGAAGGAGAAATTGAAGAAGAATCTAACACAAGTGGTTTTATAATTTTTGACGCATTTTTGAATTTGACACATTTTTGAATTAGTTACGAATTTTCAGAGGAATTAGTTACGAATTTTAGGTCCCTATTTTATGTCTCTAGTCTTCCATGAATGGTTCTCTTGCAATTTCTAAAGAAAGATGGAAAAGCAAAGAGCATGATTGGCTCTCACTATTCCCAATGCATCTTTTCTTGATTCATTCAATGAATGTGGAGGTCCATTTAAGAATCACCAATTGTCCATTTTACAGCCTTCTATAGGGTCCATTCATAATGCCCGTTCCATTTTAGAGTTGACTACCTTAGAGGCTCCAAATTACTTTTAGGGAGGTGCTAGCATCTGAATTAACACGGTATAATATATGGGGCTTTTTTTTAGTTTCACCATAGGGTGGGGCTCCGTGATCAGCTCGTCACACTACTTTAGACTCAGTCCCCCCAGCACGGGTTAACAAAGTTATGTATAAAATTGTTAAGAATTTAGTTGTAGAATTGAAAAATGCCAATCCTATTGGGTACTATATTGTAATAAACAATCTACATCCAATGATTATATTTTTTTCAAAAAGTATTGAAAATTGAATTCGATAAAGAACTTTAAAGTTTGCTTTAGAGTAGAGAATTTGTAATTGCGTGCAAATAACGCAGCGGACAATTTCAACTGGCGACATTATTTTGGGGGTAATGGTTCAACATTGACAAATTCCGACACAAAGGCAACTAATTATGCTGCTCTCTAAAGATGCGCCTACATAAAACTACACATGTATAATTTACAAATTCATAGATTCACTCAGTCAGTCAGATGCTCTCCGACTCTGCTGCTATCTGCTCCGACGTCTCCAGAGGCTTCATATCACACACATCCCCACGACATAGAGGACACACTCTGCATTCCAATAACCCCACAGAAGAGTTGTAAGACGGCAGCAACACAATCAGCGTCCCCCAGAAGAATTATGTACGTAGTACAAAAGATGCACAAATAAACGTCCCTCCCAGTAATAAAAAAAGCCAACCGGACGATCACAATCAGAAACAGTCTGCCCACACCTCTTCAATCGTCAGGGAACAAGTGGTACCTGTGAACCTCTTTGAGCCACTTGTCGACACAGGCTTTGTGGTACTCATGCTGACAAGGAAGAACCCTTATCTGATCGCCATCCTCATAGTCCACCAGGCAGATGTGACACCTAAATGCACCACGAAACCCACGCAACAAGTGAGGAAGGGAGAGATTTTCACCCGCAACCCAAAGTCCCACAAGAACAGGGTTAGGAGGCAAAAGATGCAATTCAAGAACAAAGACAACCATACTCACTGGTCAGTGGGCCAAGCACAAACGTATAACAGAAGGTCAGCAACGCCTTGCGCTCAAAGAGACGAGAAACAATGAGGGACAAAAAAACTGGGGACATACTGCAAAGTTTCAGTGACGGCAACGGCAGCCTTGCTCAAATGAATGCGAGTGGGAAAGCCGTCCACGATAGCAGACGGGGCAGGGAGAGATGCTCGTGACACGGTTGCAGACCGAGAAAGCGCCACGGATTGCCTGTGTATCTCATCCAGCACCTGCATACACGACCACCCTAACCACATGCTCAAGTCTCCAACCTAGCGACACAGGCTCAACCTAGCCCATTGTAAGAAGAGCCATTCAAGAAAGAATGTGCACGGGCTTCTTGAAATCGTGGCAGAAAACCCCAGCAAAATAGCAGCTGGTGCACTCGCCACGGTGCAGACATCTGCTAAGCTTACATGAACACATTGACATTGGAACGTTACCTCGAAAAGGGCTTCAGCCAGCATAATTATGCGAGAGATGCTGGCCCGGGTGTTAGTATCATCAGCCATTCCGTGCGCGTCACACGAGCAGCGGTGACCATGATGGTTGCCGGAGCAGGTCCTGGAATGCCACGGAACGCCCTCTAAGCCATTGCTCAATCGCCGAAGTGCCCAGACCTGCACCAATAGACTGGATTCAAAAACGCACATGCAGCAAGCTTAGCTTCCCATTCCAACACTGGACGATACAGAAACTACCTGCCATTCCACGAGAGAATCCAACACACAGGAAACGACGTACCTGCGATCTCACCCTTCTGCGTCGTTCCTCCAGATCCAGGGCCCTGCTACCGTGCAGCCCCCCCACGTCCACCGCGCTATCCACGCCGTCAAGAGCCATGGCATCCGCCTCATTGTCCTCACTCACGGCGGCAGCCGCTGTCACCGTCGTCATTGACGCAGAAGAGCGCCGATGCGAAGTAGCCCTCGACAGCGCGTCCCACAGCCTCCGCCCGCTGGTGCGTCTGCTTTCTCGACCGGACGTGCTACCTCGTCTCAGCCCGGAATTCGTGTCGCCCAAAGGGGGGCTGGCACGCCCAGAACTGGCCACAGTGTTGGACGGGCCTACGTAACTTCCCTCCCATAAGTCGGAGTGATCCAGCGCCTGCATGAACGAAGGCGCTGCCCACGCGGACATCTCATGCAGGTCCCTGCCGCTGCCAGAGCTGAACAGACCATGGTGCACCGTACCCGACATCACTTCCATGCGTCGCTGTGCCTCCACGGTTTCTGATGCCATCAACCCCCGTCTTTCGAGCTCCTGCAAATCCAGCGCCGGTGGAAATCCCGCACATCTCCGCAGTCGTTCCTGCATTTCGCTCACCCTCTGCCGCCGCAGTGTCGTCTCACACGCTACATGCAACCTTTCATCATCTAAGGATTGCCTGCTACCTTCGCCAAAAAGGAGATTATGGTTTCGGTCATCTTCTTCATGAATTTCCCTGGACGGCCCTGTTCTCCCCGTGGTCAGAGATGAACTAGCATTAGGGTATGGACTTATGCTCGACGAAGGCCCTGCCTGCCCGATTCCGCGTATCTCCATATCTGCAGGTGGAGGGGCAGGGCTCTCTAAATGTGCAGGAAAAGGAAAACACAGTAAAGAATTGCTGCTGCCGCCGTTTCCACCTCGGAATAGAGGCCCTGAGTCGGAAGTAATAAGAACGCTCCTACTTGTGGTTGGTCTCTGGCTGTCGGTGTCCCTCCCAGCGGGACCATCCCTGAAATTCTCAGTACTCAACCATCGGGGCTGCGGCTGCATACCACCGCGCAATTGCACAAACTCCTCAACACTCGTAGTCTGCAATGAATGGGTTGCACACCCGCACTTTGTTAGTGAAAAAGCTCCAAGACGATACGACAACAACGACGCAAGCTACAGGCCGACGCACTTCGGACCGCACTAGATCTCAAACATAGCCGGCAACAGAGAGTCAGTTTAGGCTGGCAAACATGACAAATTCACAGAGATTGCAAGAAACAAGCTCCGCAAAACAAGACATCCACAGATGTAGCATATCCTTTGAAAGAAGCCAGAAGCAGCATCCAGCAGGATAGGAAAGACTGGAGCAAACAAGGCGGCCGGCGCTGGAACCCAAGACCGGGCAGCCGAAAGTCGACGGAAGTGGAAGAGTAGCTGCAGGGAGGAAAGCAAGCGAAGGACAGCGGGGGTAGGGACAAAGTGGGAGGGACAAACCTGAGGAGGGTGGGGGCGATGCGGAGCAGTGCGGCTGGAGGCAGAGCCCATGGTGGGCGACAGCAGGCAGGGACGAGCGTGGAGATGGGGCAGCGCACATGAGGGGGAGAGCCCAGCACAACACAGCACGAGACGGGACAATACAGGAGATACACGGAGCCAGGGGACGAAAGATAATTGCAGGCGACCACGGGGAAGGGAAGGGAAGGGAAGGAGAGGAGAGGAAAAGGAAGAGGGACGGAGGCAAACAGGACAGATCGGGAGGCACAAAAGTCGGTGGAAGAGCAAGAACGTTTCAACTTCGAAGAAAGCAAAGAGAAGCCCGAGGAGGGAGAAGCAGCGACGGCAGCGTTTGGAGGGGTGGAATGCGGAAGCGAAGAAGAGACAGAAGAAATAACTTAGAGGGGAGCAGAGGATCTAGACAAGAGCGAAGTCAAGCCTGCACAGAAAGGGCAGGCCAGGCACACAGGAGTGAACGAGGGGCGCAAGGGAGAGGAGAGACAACTCAGAAAGAAGCTGCAAAGAAGGCCGGGCCGGGCTTGGGCCAGCCTCGCCACTCTCTCCCACCTGGATGGTAGGAGCCCACAAGAGCCACGGTGGCAACAGGCTGTTTCCCACGTCGGTCAGCTCTTCTTCTTCCCCTGCCCGTGGTCCTCGTGCCGCAACAAGGAACCCTCCGCCCGTCTGTTTTGCCGACTTTTCCATGCGATTGAGCTTCACGCAATCTCGTGTTCTCCTCTTCTTCTTTACATGATCCTGTATCGTCATCGTTTCATTGAAGTGTTGCTGTTGATTATTCATTTCAATGTGTAGAGTTCGGAAAAATTGTACTGCCTCTGATGGAGTCGCTGGATTCTCTCGACCTTGGCCTTGATTTCGACGCCTTTTCTCTTCCGCCCTCTCCAGAAGAACTCTCCTCCTTGTTTCTTGGCGACGGAGCAATTGATTGTATCGACGAGGTGTGGTGGAAAGAGATCGCGCTCATCTCCCCTGATGATGGGATAGTAGACGAGACGGGCTTGGGTGAAACTCCTGTTGGTGTTGGTGTTGTTGTCGACGGGGACGGTGCTGCTGGTGCGGCGCCGTCGTCGTCGGGTTCTTCACCCGCGCCTACGCTTACGTCGGAGCATGAGGCTGTTGCTGTCCCTTCTGAGTCGGGGACCAAGAGGAGCGCTGCTTCCAGCCCCGAATATGAAGAGGATGACCCTAAACGTGCCCGAAGGTCAGCCCTCTTTGCCGTAGCTGTACTCTGGTTTTTTCTGCTTTATGAGTTTTTGTATGGCTTGGGAAATGTCTGGCATATCAAGGTATTTGCGGTTGGATTGATTGCGAAACTCGAAAGAAGACCCTAAAAATCATTGGTGATTTTGTCTCCTTTTGGAAGGAGACTTTAGAAAATGGATTTGAGCTTCGAAACCCCCAAAATTTCTTCGGAAGTCGATCGATGACTGTATGCATTGTTAGCTCTCATGGAAAATGATCTTTTCTTTATGGAAATGAAATTTCTGGTTGCTATTATCAGAGTACTTTTGTTTGAGATTATGATAGAATGCTGACTCTCTGTGCCACGTTTTTGTTTCATTTTATTTCTATCAGATTAGAAAAGAACAGGGAAGCTGCCTCTCAATCTCGGTCTCGAAAGAAGTCGTATGTGAAGGAGCTCGAAATGAAGTGTCGCATGCTGGAGGCGCATGTCGCACAGCTTCAACGGGTCATGACTGTGACTTCGATGGAGAATTCGGCGCTCAAGGATGAGCTTGTCCGTGTGAAGAAACCTAAGGATGGTGTTAAGACTGGTCTCGCAGAGCCTGCAGTGCTTGAAAGCAGTAAGTGCTTGGTTGGGACAGATTTTTAATATCCATCTTTGTAAAAGTCCCGGGGATTTCGTGTTTCGTGAACACTCTTCCGGAGATTTGTCCGTTGTTGAAAAGTTATTTTTGAATTTAATTCTATTTTACTTCAGTTCACTAACTGGCCATTGACGTACCTTCGTGTTTGATTTCAGACTCCCTGCCGTCGGAGTTCCTGCGCCACCATTCATGCCGCTACCCTATGGGCCAGCAGGTCACTTCCCCTACCGCTGGCCGATTCCCAAAATTTCTTCTCACCCTGCTGGAGCTACTAATCCTCGCAGCAGTAAGCGGATTAAGCGGTCCTCAACCAGCAAATGAATCCCTGCCCCTTCGTGAAGGCATGTCATCTTTCCCCATCGGGGTGGAGATGTTCCATGCCTTCCAAGGTGGCATGGTAGGGGGAAGAAACTCTAGGAAGCGGAAGAAGAGCCGCAGCCAGTATGACTTGAATTTCAGGTCATCCAATTGGCCGGCGGGAATGAGAAGGCGGAAGGTTAAACACATCCGGTCTAGGCGTATACTCTAGAAAGTTAGATCAGATTTGCCTTGTACATATCCATTTGAATATGTGAGACACAAAACTCTACTACGGTATTGACGATGCTTTGTTCGCGAGTGTATTGAATTTGGTGAGCTTTTCTTGAATCGAAGCTTGTGAATGCCTTCGGATCTTGCTGATGACCGTCTCTTGCCACTTTCTTGTTGTGAGGAATTTTGTGCATTGAAATCTTCACAAGTACCGGTATAATACCTCCCAAATTCCATTCTAACAATGGTAAGCACTTAAACCCAACCTTATTTCGCATTGCAAGGTATTCACTTCAGTAAGCAGCACGCGACCACTCTGGAATGAAGCATTATTTTCGTGATCTCCCACTTAGGGGAAACTGCAAGAACAGAATCAAGTATGCAAATCTTGATCAACATCTCGAATTTTACGTATGCAGTGCTGATAGTCATGCCACGGTTTCCCTTCGTCGTTTATGTCGAGTCTTTCGTTTTCACTTTCGCGGTTGAGGGTTTTTTGAGAATTGCGTTGGATTGTTACCGAGTTTCTAGGGATCTCGGAACTGCTTTTAGTGTCTCGGTGTTGTTTTTCTTTGAAATTACGTCACACTCATTAGCAATTTTTCTTCTTAGGTTACAGAGTGTAGATTGTAGGTTTGAAGTTGGTACATCGCTATCCGGTTTTTCGACGTTTTAGGTCAGAATCACTCTGAGTCTGCGCGAGAAACGAAAGCATGAGCATTATGATGTCGTGTTCCCTACTTAATTTCGGTGGTCCTTCATTCAGGGTATCGATTTGAAGGCCGGTGGCCGTAACAAGAAGACGAAACGCACAGCTCCCAAGAGCGGGAATGTTTACCTTAAGCTTCTTGTGAAGGTAATTTGGAACTCGCGCTTTCTCGCATATTTATCTTATCATTCTTTCCGCTCTTGATGAAGGCGTGCACTTCTTACTCATACGATTCATTACTGTATATCCTATCTTGATCATGGACAGGAACTTATTTCCCAGCTGACTGTTTCAGTGAGGATATTTGTCTTGACGCTTTGGAGGATGAGTTTGAATTCCTACGGATTGTCATCCTACCTAATCGCGTCAGAGACTTCTCCTTGCTTTACCGATGTAGGGTTTTGTTGCGCAGTTTTAGATTTATGGAAATGGCCGTCTATGGACTCCACAGACAGAATTAGGGCATGCAAGGTTTAACTTAATTACGTAGTATATTATTTTTGGGTCTCACAAGACCTAAGGCTTGGTGGTATGCAGCTTTACAGGTTTTTGGTGCGTCGGACGGATGCTCCCTTCAACAAGGTCATATTGAAGCGTTTGTTTATGAGCAGAACGAACAGGGCCCCTCTTTCATTGAGCCGCCTTATCCATTACCGACATTTCGAAATTCAATGAAAATGAATTTCTTTCATCAGTGAGATGCGAACTTCTGTGGGTATATTATGCATTATTTACTCCATATATGTATCTTATCTAAATCTGTAGGAGGCCAAGATCGCAGTGTTGGTTGGTACCATCACTGACGATATCAGACAGTACGAGGTTCCCGCTTTGAAAGTTGCTGCCTTGCGCTTCACTGAAACTGCACGAGCCCGTATTTTGAAGGCTGGAGGAGAGTGCTTGACATTTGATCAGCTTGCGTTACGTGCACCAACTGGAGCGAACACTGTAAGTTCTCTGTGCGGATATCCCATTTTGTCGGGAGGTGATCTAGCAAGAGGTGCTTTCAGGTGATTGTTTCATGGAATTTGCTGAACATGTTTTGCTGGTGGAGCAATAGTTTACACCTCAAATTTAATACACATTCTGCCTTCTTTTTCTCAGCTTACAGAATATGTAGTTAGTTTTTGTATGGGATGAAGAATTGATTGTGAGATATAGATTTTTTTGTCCTCAACTTTACTGTCGAGAGTGTTGCATGCGAGATAAGCAGCGCTTGGGGTGGGTGGTGGGGTGTGGGTTCGAAATTGTGCCAGATTGCACCAAGAAAATAATTTGGCTAATTATTGGCGGCAAACTTCTACTTAGCGCACTATCTTGGATGAAATTGCCAGGTTGTTGATGAAAATAAAATAAGTGATATGTGATATGCTAATGTTATATATTGTATCCCATGCGGAGATGAATGTTGAAATTTAGGGAGCACTACTTTAACATTTCGCTGTTTGAGGTAGCAGCATCCATAACCGTTAGTGCACCCATTCACCGACAACAAAGTCACCTTCGCTCTTTCACAGCAGACTCGTCTCTTGCTCGTCGCACCGCATGACTTCTGTCTCTATGATTACTGTCGTCGCAATTCTATATATTGAAACTTCTGCTGTATCGTGCGCTTGGTAGCTGTTAAATGTGTCTTAGTTTTCTTTATCTGCTCCCATATTGTTTCAAATTGACGACAATCACTTTTCCAAGACATTATAATATTGAGGAGCCTTTTTGTAGCTGGCTCAGTACATTGAGCCTCCACCTATCTACTCAATTATTGATGAAGTATTGTTAGATGTGGAATATTCTATACCATCTATTATAAAGCTAAGGCAATGATAGAGAGCCTCTATCTATCCACTTAGCTATTCATAAAGTATTGTTGGGTGTAGAATATTCTACACCATATACTATAGAGATAAGGTAGTGATAGTGCATGCTAATGAATGTTATGAGTCTTTGAAGAGAATAAAATATAATCATTCATTTAAAATATGACATTTTTCTTGTAAAATTGTTGGAATGACTCTACAATTCAACAATATTGTAAAGTGGTGTTCTCTAAATTCCTATGTCATGTATTCCACTTTAGCTCTACTTTAGTTGCTAAGGAAATCGTTATATAAATGTGGTTGGTATTTCAATTAATATATTAAATCATATCAATACATTAAATCGTAAAGGACAAAGTTGCGTTTTTTGGCAACATAGCAATTTTGGGCAACTCATTATGGATGGATTTTTATTTATTTTTCTTTGAAATACTCACATAGTGTGTATCCAAGGTGTAGCTTTAAGGTCCAACAATTTTCATAACTTTTGACTACATGGTTAAAAAATTATGGCATAGTATGTAGTTTTCATTCTTTAGTAGGCTATCCAAATATACATACCAAGTATCACGAAATTAAAGCTACATCCTTCCTAAATTGTTTCATTTAACTTTCATGGCTTTACATGATAATTGATTAGAAAATATTAGTGATGAATTTTTACAATCCGATTGCACAAATATATAAGAAACATTCATATGCAAATCTTTTTTTGAACAAGTATCTCCACAAAGTTTTCAAAATTTCTTCTTCAAAGATTTCAATGTTGGGGTGACAATGCTCAAATTTTGAAAAATAGATATCTCTTTATTATAAAAAAATTTATTGAGATTTCAATCATATATAAAGTTATATGAAAGTCGCGTACTACAGTACTTGCACCTGAAATAGTGCCATATAGAAGTTCAACTCCAGAAGTCAAATGAATCTCAAATGACAATGACAAGGAAGCGTTTTCGAGATGTGGAAGTTCACTCTTGCTAACGTAGAGATAAAGGCATCCTGGCAGGTTTCCTTTGCCTGTGGTGCCACCGCCATCACAAAATTCGAATGTGAACATGAGCGGCGCAGAAAGAGCGCCTGCAACAGCATTCCACACCACAACATCAACGAATTCCTTCATTCTCACCACACCCACAATTTCAAGCCTTCCTCAATCCAATCCATTGCAATCCCGGAATTCGAATCCCACAATTCCAACTCCAGAATCGCAATCCCAGAACTGCGAACCCAGAATTGTAATCTCGAGGGACAGCTATGGCACAAGCAACCTCTTTCACTGCCGTTGCCGCAGTAGTGTGCGCACAAGCCGCTGTCGCATCTGCTTCTCATCAGTTGGACTCCAGCTTCCTTCCTCCATCGGGGTTTAGGTTGAAAGTTCGAGTGAGAAAGGTGGTGGCCAAGCAGGGGCAGTCCTCGCAGGTGCGAGCCGTGGATGGGTTTTTGAGCTTGCTGGGATTAGGCTCCCGTGGCGCCCCACCCACCTACGACCCCGCGGAGGTCGCCATCGCGCAGGGTCCAGACGACGATGCACCTGCGAGTGGGTGTGAGTTCGCTTGCTTCGGGGCTGGGTGTTTCTGGGGCGTGGAGCTTGCGTACCAACGCGTGCCGGGTGTGATGAAGACGGAAGTGGGATACACGCAGGGGCAATTGCATAACCCCGGTTACGAAGCTGTCTGCTCTGGGGATACTGGTATTGCATTGCCCTGGTGAAATCGAAATCAGATTTTGGATTGCGTTTTTGCAGTTGCATTTGAGCATACACTGCATCCCTTTCTTCTGTAAATTGTTCTATTGGTTTCATCCTTTCTTCCGAATTTTGGGATTAAGGTCCGAACCCCGCTGTAGATACTGACTTCCTCAAGCCAACCGGCAACACTGGTAATACATTGCCCTAATGAATTTGAAATTAGCTTTTGGGTTGCATTTCAGGAGAATTCTTGGAAATTCTCTTTCTTCTGTAATTTGTTCTATTGGTTTGATCTTTTCTTCCGAATTTTGGGATTAAGGTCCGGACCCCGCTGTAGATACTGACTTCCTCAAGCCAACCGGCAACACTGGTAATACATTGCCCTAATGAAATCTGAAATCAGCTTTTGGGTTGCATTTCAGGAGAATTCTTGAAATTCCCTTTCTTCTTCATATTTTTCACCGAATTCTGGGTCAAGGTCTGAAACCCGCTGTAGATACTGAGTTCCTGAAGCCAAGAGGTGTGCGGTGAAAGAGAATGTGGTTGAATTTGACTATGGAATAATCACAACATTCAAACAATGAAGAAAGTTTGCAGACCTTGAATATAACTTATGGAATTGAAGAGTGATCACCTAAGACATGACGAACACGACAGAAGGTGCATAGCTGGATATTGAACTCTTTCATGTCATTACTTATGTGGGAGAGATGGGAAACAAGTTACAAGTTTAGAATCGATGGTTTTACTCTGATACGTTTGTAAATTCAAGGGTTCGAGGCAGGCAGTATCAATTGCCGCTAGTGTCTGAGAATCAATCAATCTGTAAGAGATCGTTTTGTTTGGCAAGTATAATTCTAAACATATTGCAACCTTAAAACTATTCTTATGGTTGTGTCCTAATATAACTATTCTTATTGCGAATTGTGGAGGGAATTGATTGCTTGTTGCTATTTCTGAAAACTATTTAGTCTTGACCTTTTCCCCCTTTTGTTGAAGGGCACCTGCCTGAAGTGTTTACTTACGCCTCAAAGTTATTCTGGTTTGAAATTTCAGGGCATAATGAAGTTGTTAGGGTTCATTACAATCCGGCAGAAGTCAGCTACGAGAGTCTGCTCGATGTATTTTGGGACCGCCATGATCCTACCACTCTAAATCGCCAGGTAAATGGATTGTGCTCTCTGATGATGTGTTGACACCAAGATGTTCAAATTGATTTTTATGGTTATGTAGAAACTTCGAGCTGGTCGTATGGAAACTATCGCTTGTCCAATTTTCATTTCTATTTTGACCAACACATGCGATGTTATTCACACTTTCTGGTGATATACAGAAATTGCCCCATCTGAAGCACGTTGTGACATTAGTATTTGTCAAACTCTAGTAGCAGAATAATTGCCCACTGGTAAATTACAATTTGGTTTTGAAAAGGTATCCAATTAGGAAGCCTACATTTTTGTGGGAAGTTTGAAACCCTTTTCTTCGGAATCTCGTGAGTATTTCAGAACCGTAAAAAAGAAAAGTCGGCGATGAGTTGAAATCCTTAACCCTTTAAAGACCAAGAAGCCATTATTTGGTCGTATGTTTTTTATAAAGGTTTTGAAAGGTTCAGAGAAGATCAATCCTTGTTTCGAAAACTAATTTCTTTTGACCAGGACATGCAATGTTCTTCACCTTCTAAAGTCTGATCAGCTACCAATTGATCAAATACCTTCAAAATGGTATTCTTGAAACTATGAATCTATGGTCATAAAAAGTGTTAATCAACTCATAGATGTCTTGACATGCCCAAGGGGTAGTATTGTAGAGATAGTGAAGATCGTTGCAACCACCAATAAAACAACTCTTTTACTTTTTCCTTACCGAAGCGGTAATCAAGGTTTGATTACTTCCAATATGACCAATTGAATTAGTCATTTTCAAACCAGAAATAAGTGATTTGGGGAAAGAAGTCTAATCTATCAGTAAACGTGAACGTTTTTGCATCGCTTTTTTCTGCATTGAAGTGCTCTTGCCTCAGTTTGAGAAAATTTAAGCTTATGGTTGGGTGGAGAGATGCTGAGGATGTGTCGGGGGTGTGGCAGGGCGGTGACGTAGGAACGCAGTACCGATCAGGAATCTACTTTTATTCCCCTGAGCAAGCGAGAGTCGCCATGGAATCGCTAGCGAAACAGCAGAAGTCGAGGAACCGGAAGATTGTCACGGAGGTCGTTCCTGCGAAGAAATTTTACCGAGCAGAGTCGTATCACCAACAGTATTTAGCCAAGGGTGGCCGGATGGGGTTCAAGCAGTCAGCCGAAAAGGGCTGCAAAGACAACATCCGGTGCTACGGCTGAATCATTCATGTGACGTACGTGTCCTTGTGCAACTGTATAATCATGAAAGCTTTTGAAGAGTACGCTTCATATGTCGATCTCTGTATGAGGATCCTTGTTTTTTCTTTCTTTGAGTTTAAAAGGTTCTTCAGATGTTTCAGATGGATACTATTTTCTTTGAGTTGAGAATCCTCAGATTTTTTTTGTCAATATTCGTTGTAAGGATATATATACTCGAGTGGGGGTTAAACAGGGATCCCTCTTGGGTTACCTTGCTACCAAAAATGAAGAATAAATTGATTTTAAACTCGGTCAGTGGCATTCTGCTTAAGTTACTACCCTGCTACAGCCGCCAGGAAGGAATTGAATTGTTCCGGACAAGTGCCCGCCGTCATTACACAAGCAAGCTGCACCAACCCTCTCCAAGGTACAACTGCCTTCCCCATGTCAATTCCAACAGTTTCTAGAAGAATGGTTTTGAAAACTACGGAGGGTGGAGACGAAGTTACGAGTTGTCGTTGAAACAAAACTGCAGGTTCGTCCTCTGGATACGAATAACAATTGCCTTCATAGCCCTCACATCATGTAGGTAATTGATCCAAGTTCAAAGCAAATACTGATTGGAATGCTACTCTAGTCAATATTTAGCAAAGTGTTGGAATACAATCTTTGCCTACACACGTGTGCAATAAAATAGTAGATCTTAATCATATACTAGACATAATCTCACAACTTTGAAAATTGTGTGCCATTGTATTTGGAGTGACGCTTGCAAACCACAACTTTACATGCAAAAGTGACCAAAATTAACTTTAAAATTCAAACCACCATGAGTAATTGAATATCATGTAAACTAAGTCCTTTCCCCTCCACTTCAAGCATTTCACCTTAAGTAGTTGAATATAATGTAAGGTAAACCCTTTCCCCTCCACTTCAAGCAATTCGCCTTAAGCAGTTGAATATCATGTAAGCTAAGCCCTTTCCCCTCCGCTTCAAGCATTGGAAATGGCTCTACCATTGAGCAAGTATTTTGGCTTTTTTAAACACTTTGGTCTAAAAATATGTACAAATTTGAGAGTTTCTTTTTCAATTTTTGATTTCAAACAATACTATATTTGCCTTAGATTCCAATAGAATTTTTTTAGGGGATAATCAAGTATAATTCATCTTCTTGAAAGTATTCTTACTCAAAAGATGCCTATTTTGCCTATAAATTTATTATTAAAAAAATTTATAATCTAAAATTTGTTATAATCTAAAATTTTGACAATCAATATTTTCTACAATTAACACCTAAAGCCCTGAGCTGTGTTTTTTAGCAACATAAGTTTTTTGGGCAGCTCACTACGAGTGGAGTTTGTTTTTTTCTTTAAAATTTTCACACAAGATATGCCCGAGGAGTAGCTTTAAGGCCCAACACTTTTCATAACTTTTGACTTTGTGGTTAAAAAGTTATGGCACGATATGTTATTTTCTTTACTCAAAGGGTAGCCTGGGTAGCTAAAAAAACTTCTTTAAAAAAACTTTTTTTTCAAAAGTGAAATTTCAAATTGATTCTTGAGGTTTTTAAAGACATGGAAAGCTTTGTTTCATTCCATTTGGATTAAGGATTCAAAAGTTATGAGGAATTTTAGTTTGCGGGTAGGTATGGTTTTTAAAGATTCAGGATGGTAGAAATGGGTAGTACAAATCTTGCTTCCCAAGTCTTAAGAACATCCCCATGCCTAGTGTGGCAAAAAGGCCTAGCCAAGGACCACTTGGATGTGTCATTACATGAGCCCAAGTCCAGAGTCATCATTTTACCCCACCCCAATGCGAGCAATAAGTACTCGAAGTAGATTTTTCAAATTACAAGATGCCATGTCATGAGTGTTGACAAGGTGAAAGCTTTTTCAATTCTAACGTGCCTCAAAACTTAGAATTAAATTCTTTTTAAAGGATATTGAATCTAAACGAAGACTCTTCATTTGGCCAAGCCTTCATCAAATTTGGCTAGGCTTGACAACTTATCCAATTTGCATCATATCTTGTGTTGCTATGGTAATGCTCTAAGGCAAGAAGCCCATTTTCAACCATATGACCAGCTTGCCAGAACTTGGTTTCACAAATTGTACTCCTGTCAACATTCCATCTTTCTCTTATTAGATCTTTGCTTTTGATCCTACAAAACTCACACATTGCATAAAGTTGCATGCTATTGAATAAGAAATCACAATGATCAATTAAACATGCTATAATTGAAGATCCCTTTCCAAAATGGCATCAAAAGCATTAGATGAAATTTCGCTCCTTAAAGGGCTATTTTAGGCCAATTCCCCCTATTATTCTCACAGTAGTGAAGGAACGGCTGATAGCACTCAGCCAAAATAAATACAAAAAAAATAAAAATTTGGGCCACTGAAATTGAAGAATAAGTCAAAAAAGAATTTGAAAAAAAAACTAAAAAAACTTGACATAGTCGTCACCCAACCACATCAACTTTCTGCTGATTTACAATTCCTACATTTCTAAACTGTGTGGGAACTCACAATCTTATTTACACTGAAAGCTCCTCTAATGACAGAAGAAAGAAAGATCATAGTTTGAAACATTCTCTCATATTGACACTATGTGATGTAAAAGACAACCTTCTCTTACTAGGCTTTAAGAAGGATGACATGACACCGGAATTCTAACCACCTTGGATTTGTAACTAATTGATGATGGACTCCCATTCATAGGTTTAGTTGTTCCCAAACTCAATTGTTATGACCAAGTCATAACACAAATGA
Organism: Thuidium tamariscinum; assembly: GCA_947034885.2. Lineage (NCBI taxonomy): Eukaryota > Viridiplantae > Streptophyta > Bryopsida > Hypnales > Thuidiaceae > Thuidium > Thuidium tamariscinum. The sequence goes on from OX344750.2 coordinate 39,154,662, forward strand.
TCATTGAGCATAATATACTTATTAGATAAAAAAATTATAGCAAAAATGTCAAATCCAGGAATATTCTACAACCTACTAGTTAACTCACTTAAACAAATTATGAATAGTTAAGGCAAAATCACATAGCTTTCCAATGTGTATACTAGAAGGAGACTATATTCTTGCCCTTATTAATACAAATGTAGTTTCCTTAGTTTCCTAGAAAGTTTCATTGACAATCAAAAAGTGTTCCTTTATTCTTTGAGGAATAATGCACAATCCTTTGTTATGTATAGAAGTAGTATGGTGGAGTTCATTTTTCTTCATATAATGGTGAATTTTAATCCAATTTCAACATTTGAACCCCAATAGCATACTCTGTACAATTTCTACTACATTAAGACGCAAGAAAGTAAAATCGGGTCTAGAATTGGGGATCTAAATTGGCCTTTGTGCTATAATTATTAGGTTTATTTATCTTACACAATCTACCATTGTAAAGTTTATGGACAAAGAGGTGTTTGATTCTAGTAACAAACTTTGGTCTAAAATTTATACAATTGATTTTTGAAATGACATTTGGGAATTAAATATTGACATATATAGGGTCTACTTGGTAATCATGGGATGACTTTTGAGGCACCACAACTAAAATTGAAGCTATGACTAGAATGATGGAATGAAGCCTATATGAAAATGGAGGAATGAAGTCAAGATAAAAATGGTAGAATGAAGTCATGATGGAAATAATGAAATTTTGAAGTCACACACATAGATTAAAGTGGAAGCCTACAATTTCTTTTCAATTAAAAGAGTTCAAAAGGTTTTGAAGGAATAAATGAAAATCCTTGGTCTTTGAAATTTGATTCATTTATTAAAATCCAAGGCCAAAAAATGGAAATTTAAAATAAATAAATATGAGAGTTGAAATTTTTTGAAGCCAACCAGTGAACCAATGGAATTTAAATCTTTGAGGTTTATGTACCAATGAATATAGGGTCCAATATTAACTATTAGCCATGGTCAACATACACCTTGAAAATTCACCACAGGAAGTTCGCAATCACTAAGATTTTCATGCCATATGAAGTCTATAAATTGGTAACTCTGTATTTTAAGTAAATCACAAATGAATAGCTCAAGGATATCAATGAAATTAAATATTCTTTGGGCTCAAATATTAGTGTGAGAATTTTGATTGCCAAAATTTCCGAGTAAAAAAAAGGAATACAAAACCTTCAATCTTCTATTACAGATTGAACACAAAACAACAAAATCCTAAGCTTTGTTGTTCATAATAAGGTAAACCGACCTACGACAGGCAAATTGATTAGTTTGCCATCTTGACACCTTTGAAAATTAAAATTTTTTCCATAGAAAGACAAACTTTTAAAAAAAAGAGTAATTGAAATTTCATTTTTTTGACAAAGTATGAATTTTTAAAGAATTTTTGAAGTGTCCAACCCATTAAATGGTTCAAAATAGTCTCTAAACTACCCCCAAATCATCAAAAAGATTGCCCATAGCAATTGTCATCTCACTTGAAGTAGTCACAATATTTTATAATATGGTTGCAAAATTTTCTAACATAGATATGATATGATAGAATAAAAAATTCAGTAAGTTCTTATAATGTCTTTATACTCAAAAGGTGGAAGTTCCTAAATCAATCTCTAATTACTCCAACTCCATCATGCAAAGCATTGAATTTGGCCATTAACCTACCTAATGAAATCCTAACCTCATTAACTCATTAAGTTCTTTGACTATATATACTCTAAAAATGGTCAAAAACTACCATTTCTAGTTTCAATACCAATCGTTTTTAACATTTTCTTAGATTTGTAACCATAGGATCTTGTAGTAAACTAGTTTGAGAACATAAACAAAAAAATTTAGAGTTTTTTATTGTCTAGATTGCAAGATATTAGCGTTTGAATGCTCAAAAATCATGGTTTTTCACCCTAGGAGTGCAGAAAATAAGGCACTTCAAATGGTAACAATCATATGAAAAATGGTCCAAAACAGTTGTGTCTCTTTGGATTCATTGTTGAGGCCAAAAAGAACTTGAAAATGATTCAAAATACAAAATTGTTAAGAATTTAATTGTGGAATTGAAAATTGCCAATCCCTATGATTGGAATGTTGTAATAAACAATCTACATCCTATAGTTTTATTTTTTTCAAAAAATATTGAAAATTGAGTAAAATAAAAGACTTCAAATTTTATTTTAAAGTAGAGAATCCATAATTGTCTGCAAACAAAAAAAAACTCATAACTTTGAGTCATTGATCAAAATGTAATGATTCAAAGCTTTCCATGGATGTATCTTTTGACTCATATTTTCAAATGTCTTGATATTTTGTTCATATGAAAGATATTCCTCGTCCCCACCTCATACTAAATTTTTGGCACAAAATATAAAAATCTCCACAGCTCCACTCACATGTACTTGCTTGAAATTGCTATGTTGCTAAATTTAGTAGGTTGTTCCTTTAGGGGTTAATTAGAAAAAATCTATTATAGATTGAAAGAAAATTGTAATAGGTCGTTTTGTAGATGTCTACATTAGAGAGTTGGCCTATCATGGGTTGGTTTACCTTATACATGCTGCATTCTTCAACATTGCATTTGTATACCATTTTAATCTCTAAGCGTTAAGACTCACCCAAAAATTGATGATTTCCAAAAAATCACTATAAAGTACTAATAGGAAGAATATTTTGAATTTGAGATGCAAATAAAAGTTGTAAAGTTTAAATTTTAGATTCTATCCATACAGCTACACTTAGTCACTCACCAATACCATCACCAATATTTTTTTTATAAATTTTGAAAGGTGGAATTCAAAATTTCTATTGAATTCAATTAAAAGAAAATGTTGTCTTTTGGGGTGGTGAATTTCTCTTGGAATGGATTTGAAATGAGGTTCTTAGATGGTGATTTTTTAAAATTTCTATATTCTTTGATTCTATGACCTCATTTTTGCAATTCCACATTTGAATAAGAATCAATGCAATTTTGGCTTGGTCAACCACTTGACAATCTTCCACATTTGTAATTTTAGAAAGATATGTACTCTAGTGACACCAAATCCAATTCTTAGATAGGAGAACAATTTGATAAAATATCTCTAAAAATTAGGATGACTTTCATCCAAGTTGTAAAGAGAAAGAAAAAGAGATTTTCAATCTGTTCATCATCTACAAATTGGATGTCAGTACACTTCAGGGTTAATGAAGTCACCTTTCTCTTTCTTTACCAAAAATTAGGATGACTTTCATCCAAGCTGTAAAGAAAAAGAAAATAGATTTTCAATGTGTTCATCATCTACAAATTGGACGTCAGCATGCTTAAGGGTTAATGAAGTCACCTTTCTCTTTCTTCAACAAAAATTCCATGATTTCCATTCCAGATGAATGTACTTGAATGTCTTTGAATAAACCCAAAGACTGCACCCAAGTAAAGATGAATGCACTTCCAAATCAATTTTCTCATCATATCATGAAATAAGAGATCAAAAAGCTTTGCGATTGAGATTATGTAACTGCGATTGCATAAAATTGTAGGCAGAATGAACAGAAGGCGCTCATCTTCTACCTCGCATGAATCTCCAAGAGGCTCACAAAATTCACCTCTTCCAATTAAAATTGTCATAATTTCACCCACACAAACGTTGTAAAACTGACATTTTTACAATGTAACTGTCAACTTTCGGAGGGTAGTAAGGTGGGTACCCCAAACCACCACTTTTTGCTAGTGTGCCCAGTTCCTATTAAAGGAATGTTTGCACTTTGGTGTGAGTGGGGATGTTGGCAATGTGAATCTGGTCACCAGGGAGGTCTACATTCACTCCCCTAAGTCCCCAAGACCCTAATTTTCATGTTTTGTTGTTGGGAATTGAAAGGAAGTTCCAACATACAAAGAAACCGACAAAGAATAGAACATATTTTTGGATATTGGATGCAAAAGTTTTTTTGGGAATATGTTCCAAAATTGTTTCTTCACCATACGTACACACAGATGATGACAGTTTTAGGCATGGCGCGATTTTGGAGTATACCCACCTCACCAACTCAGAGAACACCTTCGTCTTTAGTGTGAGCCTGTACCATTAATTAGGGTTCACTGCAGTTGAACTGTGCTAACTTGGAACTTTTGGAGCAGATCCTGTTCAGTTGCCACCGTTCTTGACATTTGTTAAAAAAAAACATTTTAAATTTTATTTATTTATTTTTAAATTTAAAAAAATTCATCCAGTAGCAAGGACTGATTCATTGCGAGGTTTTATTAATAAGGTGTCATTATTGGGGATTAGAAAGAACTGAAAAACTGTGCAAATGAAAACATTAATGATTGATGAAACCGCAACACACATTTACAATTGATATATTAAGAGATTGAAGCGGAAGCGTTACGGACCAAAGAAGGAACAGAAACTCTAAAGAATGCAAGCATTGTCATGAGTTTACAAAAATATTTCCCTAACGTTCGGGCATCACGTAATGAAATCACGTGATTTCGCAGAGTTTGGGAGGGTGATACGAAATGCAATGCACAAAACAGTGTGAAATTGGAAGAACAGGTCTATGGTACCGTAACTTCGCAAGCCACAGCCGTCAAGACCACGATCAGAATCAGTTTCCAAAATTGAGATCGAAACTATGACGTACTATGATATCAACTTAGTTCGCCATAAAGGGAAAGCAACAACAAATCTGAAGCAAAATGATGACTTTCGTCTTCAGTACAGATCTGGAAACGGCCGTCCTCGTAATTTTCCGTTGCGTGGCAGCACGATATATGATTCTCGGCACTTTACAGAATGCAACTCATGACGTACCGGCAGGGGGGCTGCTCTTCCCGAAGTCAACTGGTTTTATATGGAACGCAAATTTGAAAGTCACCATGCAACAAATTAAGCTTGCAAAATCATTTAGATCACAAGCTTGTCAAAGCGAATTGAGACCCAGACGCAAGCGAGAGCTGGCCGTTGCCACAATCAGGATGGGGTTCCTGTAACTGAAATCGAAAACTAAGATATAAATTTGTAGTTCGCCATCAAAAGCAAGCATCAAGTGTGAACCACATCGAGGGTATTGTACAGTTTCCAAAATGCAACTTTACGGCGGAGGAAGATTTTACCGACAGAGGGGAGGGATCTTCTACGTACACAAAATTGAAACACCATGCATCAAAACAATCAGAATGGGGTTCCCATAACTGAGATCGAAACTATTTTATAAATATGTATGTAAATCGCCATAAAAAGCAAGCAACAAATTCGAAGCAAATGAGGACATGTGCAGTTTCTAGAAACGGTCCTCGAGTTCGCCACCCTGAGGCACCACGATATTATCGACAAATACGACTTCGAACGGAGGTAGAAGATGGTGCCAACAGAGGGGAGGGTCAGTTATGTACACATAATTGAAACACCATGCGGGCAACAACCTAAACTTGCAAACGAGTTGCTGTTGGCTCACAAGACCGATATCGCGAAGAACCAGAGGACGGCAATCGCCGTGACGAGAATCAGGAGCGTGTTCACCAAATGCTCCCCCTTGAATGCATCCGAGAATTTCACAGTGTTGGAGAAGTACTGGTACGCCACGAAGAGCGCCAGCCCCAAGGACACCAACTTGGCTCCCGGAGTATGACGCACAGACACGGCCTGCGCGGGCAAGCTCACCAAAAAGAGATACACATACAACGGGTAGTCGAGCTCCGCAGGGACGTTGTAGAAGAGCTTGAGCGCCAGACCAATGCTCGCCACCCACAGCCCGTACTCGCTCTTGGACCAGTACAGCACGTCGCGCGGCGCTTCCAAAGCCAAAATCCCCGCCCAGAACTGCTTCTTCGCGCCCGCGTCGCGCTTCAACAAGAGCACTGTGACGGCCGCGGCTACCACCCAACGCACTGTTTCGGGGGTGATCCCGTAGCCGCCAACGTACACCGAGCAATTCGTGCCCAAGGCACCACCGCTGCTACGCTTCCCCGAAACAGGGGATCCAGCAGAAGCGATCGTCTGCCACAAGGAAGCTCCCATCAACGACGACGACGACGCAGACCCAACAATCGGAGAGCTCCGTAACTGCGAGACAACCTCCATCCCTGCACATTTCACCCCACGCGACTGCAATTTCGGGCTGGAAACCGACACAACGGGAGCTCGCCCATAGCCGGAGCTCACTCTGCTCCGCGAACCAGTGCTGAGAGGTGCCCGCGTGAAGACACTCTGTGCAATCTGCGACGCCATAGCTCGATCGACTCCAAATCCGATGAAGCAACCCGAAATTCGCTGGATCGAGCTCGAATTCGCAGTCGACCCTGACCGGAGTGGTGCAACGGAATCGCCTGATCGGAAGCTACTAAATGGCGATGGAATTGGCGAACTCGTAGCTTGCGGGGTCGATCGCTGGATTGCGTGCAATCAGGGAGGAACCAGCGGAGCTCGATCGTTCACGACTGAGGGTCACGATTGTCTTGTGCGAAGTGGAGGAAGAGCGGATCGACATTCCGAGGGGATCTTCGCTCGTGTGAATGGGTCATCGGCGGAGGTCGTGCCAAGTGGCGGAGTGGGGGGATGGGGGGGATGGATCGCGCTATCAGAGCGTGACACGTGAGAGGCTGGGGTGCTGGGGCTATTGGGTACCCGGATTGGGATGTGATGATTTTTCGTCGCCGGTTCCGTTTCGGATAAGTTTAAAGGGGCAGTGGGCAGAGAATCTTTTCTAAATGGAATGTAGGCAAGGAATTGATTTTTTTACTAAGCTTTTGAAATGCAACCTAAGCGGCAATAATTGAATTAGTACAAAATTATACATAACATTCAGTAGCCCATAGAAGGACTGCCTTTCCCTTTGTGAAGTCCCATCACCTAATTTCATTTGACATTTCTTGAAGTTTGCAACTTTAGTTACTGAATGGTGTGGAATATTCCACACCATTTCATCCGCTGGGAGGCAGTGTGCAGGCTGCTATTGAATGTTATGTAACTAATTGAGTTTTAAAGGTGTATTCATATTTGGTGTTAGGAATCACTCTTTACAAAGTGAATCCAATCAAGAAGTAGGTCTAAATTCATTTCTAAGAGCTTCAGTTAGTAATAATACTCTTTAATACCAAGTAAGAATTGACCCTATGTTCCTCAAAAATCCTTTCAACAACTATGATTATTGGAAAAAAAAAACTAACTCCCAAACTATCATTTCCAAAAAGTATTTATTTTCTTTTGCACATCCAATCATAGTATCTTGCAATACATTAAGGTATATGCATCCAAAATCAACTTTACTTGCAATTGATCACAATTACTATTGTATAAAATAACTCATTTTCATTGTATCTTGTTGGTAAATGAAAAAGAATTCCAACATATTTTTGCAATCCTAGGCATTATTTGGACAATCATACATTTTAGATGAGATAGTTATAACATTTCAAATTGTGTTTGCAAATGTACCAAGAATCAACACTATGCTCTCCTAGCTTCTAATGTTATGAAATTGATTACATCTTGTGTCATTTATATCTAGGATTAGTTGGTATCTCTTCTTCACCCAAATGTAGGTGTGATATTTGAAGTGGTTATAATTATGTGTGCACATACATCAATATGAGAATATGTAGATGAAATTTTAGAAACTTTGACCATAAAAATTACAAGATATTAGTGTTTTGGTGTCAAGGAAAACATTACATTCTGGCTTTTTGTATTCAATTTTGGTTGTCTAAGCTAAAGCATCTTGAACTTGAGGTGGCATAAAAGTTTTGTTCCCTAATATCACTTGAAATACAATGATTTTCATAGAAATTTATTTATTTTTCTATCTTCAAATTTTTTTTCAAAAAGAGCCTCTTAAATTTGAGATCACAAAAAACTATTCAAGCTTTCATTTGTTCATCTAAGGAAATATGGTCATTTAGTGGTTTATCCTCTAAAAGTCCAAGAAGGTTGTTGAACAATGCATTAAAAAATTTGTTAGGTTCCTACAAAGTCAATTTTGAGAAGATCTTTTTAAAATTTTGACACACGGTGTAAAAAATGTATTACATTGTTGGGAATATATCGTTTTTCAATCATGTGCCTAGATTGAAGGTAATGTTGCCCAAACTTTTTGAGGCAAAGTAGGCAACTTTGGATAGTATATGCAGTACTCTTCCTCTATCCTTGAAACTTTGCTGAGTATATAACAAGCATATTGTAATGTAGGATGCAACCCTAAAAGTAATTCCTTGCATAGTACCAAAATATTTCATTGGAAAGAATTTAAGTTTGTTGACCATAATTATTGGCCAAGGTTGAATAAAATCTTTTGCTTTTTATTTCAAACAATATAATCTTTCATTTTGCACAATAAAAAGTCTCTAAAGATTTTTCCACTCATTCTTGTAGTATTCTACTATCGGTTTGTACATATGATCAAATTTTAGAATAATTACTTTTATATATGCTTCTATGTGCCCTACAAAATGGATGTTTTGAACAAATTTTTGGAATAAATGTGACCTGACCCTTGAAGGATCAACCTCTAAGTTTTCAAACTCTAATTCAAAGAACAATTTGGAAAAAATGTCTTTGATGATTTTAACTTTCTACAATCTTTATGTTATTGATTTGTATAATTCTTTTATTTTTTCCAATTGAATGAAGGAATAGACACCTAAACTAATTCCTTATGAATTTACTCAAAAATAATAATGTTAAGTACGTTCAGTAGAAATTATTAGGTAATTTTGTGTCATAAATTGCTATAGTTATTTTGGTCACTATGGCAATGCAACTATATAATTACCTTATGACTTGAATAAGATGATGTATTACATTGTATTAGAGCTATTGATGCACATATTTTAAAAACTTCAAGGAAGTTGACATTTTGAGGCACTAGCATCATTGTTGAGTGTCAATAGTATAATAGGAAGCATGGTTTAAAAGTATATATTTAACTAATTATTAAAAGATTTTAAATATAACATTTATATGAAGAACATTGCAATTTTGATCTATCAAAGGCTTATAGGCAACTAATAGATTCTTTAGAGATGCTAGGAATGTCCTATTCTACTAATTCAATCAAAAGTCCTCAATTTCTATTTATAGAAGTTTCAAGTACATGTTTAAAGTCTTGAATAATTTTCAAATGAATAAAATTTAGTCTTTGATAATTTTACAAAAGGTTGGTGTGATAGAATTTATAAAGACATGCTAAAATATGTGACTAGTTGTACTATTCAAAAAGCAATTTTAAAATTGTTACAATACATCTAGAAAAAAAGGGCAAACTAAGTTGCAAGCTTTGAGATTCATTAACTTTTAAACTATGATTACATTCAATGTTATTTTCACATTAAGGAAAATTCAACTTTGGTGATTATTTCTTTTTTAAAGTGAAAATGGTGATTAAATATTTTTCAATGTAGGAATAGGATGGCAATCCAAATTTATTTTAGAAAAGTGGCTTTGGCTTCCTTTTTGCAAAGGCTAAGCTATAGTAGTAGATATGAAAAAATAACAATGATTATGGTAAGAGTTGTAGAAATCCAATAGTGATTATAATGATAGTCATAGAGAAAATGATGGTTAATGTAGCCCTCTAAATTTCAATTTTAATACTTAAATGGTGAGATAGTTTCTTTTGTTAAACAATTATTGGAAACCAATACAAGTGGTTTTCATGCATTGAGAAGTAAACTAGCAAAAGAAGTACATCAATGTAAATGCACTTTGCATATGCATGTGTGCCCTACATTTTAACCCGTAAAGGATTGAAGTCCCCTGAGGAGACACTTGGGATTTGGAGCAAGCTTGTGTGACTTGAATTTTTGACCTGATTTTTTGAAATTTTATTTAAAGATAGAAAATCAGATTAGCTTTACAAAAATATAATTTTTTTAATTTCAATTAGTGCCCAATAACAAAAGTTATACCATTCTAAGTCCAACAAATAGTTTGGATAGTAGAGCCCAATTTTTTTCTTAAATTTTAGATTTTAATTTCCCCCCTCAAGATTATGTTTTGGTTTACATCTAAATCTTTGATTCATTCTATTTAGACTAATAATTAGAAAGTTATCAACAATCTTGTATTTCAAGCAATCTAAGCAACTTCTTGAAAGAACAAAGTTCTTATAGAGTTCATTTTTGAATGCAATTTTTCAAATTCTTTTGATAGTGTTAAGTTTGTTTGTGAGAACAATATTGCCACTGGGATTATGGTGTTTCAATTCCATCTTAAAGCTATCAATAATTTAATATTTTATTTAGTCTTGGACCTATTTCTATTTAATAAATTTTTAATGAATAAAGTCTTAGAAGTGCTTTCTCTAGAATTTTTTTTCACCAACTCTCAACTCAAATTTTCAACATACAAAATTCTAAATTAATTTTCCATAGTGCAAAATAATTTCACAAATGGCAATCAAAGTCATTTGAAATTGCAAGCTAGACTTCAAAAAAATTCCAACTTTCAATGCAATATCTTCTAATTGATATAGTCAACTTCATGAAATTTTTACCACATGATCTAAGACAAATGAATTACAAGATCCTATAGTTAGATTCTAAAAATTGTTTGTTTGTTTGCTTCTTAGGTGGAATTAGCAAACATGGCAATTTTGAGTGGTTTTTAAGCCAAAAAAATGCCTTTATCCCTCACAGGTTAACATCTAATATACTAGATTTTTGTATACTAGAATCTACACCTCAGAAACAAAGAAACACATCTTAATGATTAAGTAAAAAATATGAGTAAACATATGTCTAATAGTCGACAAGAAAATTGCAAAATATCAAAGATTAGAATTCTTTGTACAAAGATAAGACAAGTGAGAATGCCAACTCCATTGTTTGGTTGATTAATCAATCTATAATATTAGTTATGACCTCCTAAGTTTCCCTTCTTCATTCATGTACACCACACACTTTACTTTGAGGCATACCTAAACTCATATCACTCATTTAAATGTGACCAATAAAAGTTGGATTTACTATTTATTACCTTCATCATTGTAAATTGTTCATAACAAAGAGAGTACTTCAAGAGTTGTGTCAAACTATAAAATGAACCACAATGCAATTGAATATCAATAATAATAAGAAAATTTAAAAGCAATTCAACTATAAATCACAATTCTAGCTCCAAATTTCCAATCCTTCAGCATTGAGGACAAACTTAGAGTGGCATCTCCAAACAAAGATGAAAAAGAAAAGAAGTTTGAATTTTCAATCATGCCTTACAAGTCTTACTAATACTCCAAGGTCATCGATATCGCAAATAGACAAATCTAAACTAGCATCAAACTATAGCTTTATTAGAGCAAGTTTAATATAAAATAAAGTAGACAAAGACATACAATAATCTTGTAGCCAACTACTATCCTAAATTGTCTAGCCTAAGCCCAATGCTCAAAGATTCATATACTTCACATTTTTGCTCTCAATGCTCTCCAACAGCCCTCAACTTGAAAAATAACAATTTGCAATTCTCCTCTTTAATGACCTACACAACTAACTTCTCCGTTGTTAATAAAGAGTGATGTATGTGTCATGCTATTTGATGATGGTTGTGTTTTAGACTCTATAAGTTATATTAGGAAGTGCTTGTAGACTTAGTTTAGCCAAAATGACCATATATATATTGGTCATTGGGGGATAAACTAGTGTTTTGAGACTATTTGGAGGTGTGAACATGGACTTTTGAAGGTTGGAAAGGTGGTTTGAAACCTTAGGCCGACCTCCTTTTCTTCCCTTCTCTTCAAGTCTTGTTTGGGTGAGTGTTTTGGAGATGTTAGCCTTGTGGATGGTTTGTAGGTGATGGCAGAGTTGTCAATCTACTGAATCTAAGGTTTTTCCTTGAGTATTTGATATCCTATGTAAGACTAGTCCTATCGAAATAAAGTGAAAGCATTTGTTGAGTGTTTGATGCTTATTATTGGATGGTTATTCATCCATGCCTTATTGTAGTGTGGATTTGTATATGGATATATATGTGTTTTATTACTAGTAGTTTACGACATTTACTATTGACGATGTAGAGTGACACGACATATGGTTGCCAAATCTAATGTACAAGATTGTTTCTATAATGGCACTATTGGTAACATTTAGAAGATGTAGGAAACAAAAGAGGTGAGATTTGGAAGTTGTAGCCCTATAACAATGGCAAGAAGTTGCAACAAGCGTAGACAAACCTTAGCAATGGAACTCTATACCATGTTGAAGAAAGTCGTCAAAGTTATACGATCAAAGCTCTACAATGTCACACACCCCTCTACAAATGACAAAGAAAAATGAACAAATTCCTAACAATTTTCACATTCATGTGAGTTGGCCAAACAATGACGACAACAAAGGCATCCCTAGGGCACCTCAAGCACCCTCACCTCCAACCACACAATGGTCATGGTAGAGCCCTTATTCAAGGATCAACTTTCAACCATTTACATTTCACCAAGTTTTTTTTGGTGGTATGATCTAATTGATTCACCAAAAAAGAGCCATAATTGCATTTTGCTTTGATGTTTTATAGAAGTGTACACTACCTCACATAGAACTTCTATATTTTGTATTAGAAATGGCAATTTTGGAGTAGCTTTGGAAAAAACATCCTCAAGGAACTTTAGGGATTAACAAACATCTTCATTTAACTCCTAAAGGACCAAGTTGCATTTATTGGCAATATAACAATTTTAGGCAATAATTTTCACAATCATGTGAGTTTTTGTTTTCTTTAGACTCTCTACCTATTCACAAACTAAAACTCTTCACGACTTTCATCTCATTAATCATGATGGAATGCTTCAAAGCTTCCTACATACATATAAATCTAAAGGATTAGTTTCAAAGTTATTTATTTTTAAAAGTGATTTCTTGCACTGTGTAGGCTACTTGCCAAGCAATGAAAACCACATATCATGCCATAATTTTTTAACCATATAGTCAAAAGTTATGAAAATTACTTAGCTTTAAAGCTACTCTTTGGGCATAGGTTGTGGAAAATTTCAAACAAAAAAAATGAAAAAACTCCATCCATAGTAAGCTATCCAAGTTGCTATGCTACAAAAAAAAACTTTGTCCTTTATAGGTTAATGTATTGATTTTGACACCAAACACATTTATGTAATGATTTCCTTAGCAATTAAAGTAGAGCTAAAGTGGAACACATGGCATAGGAACTTAGAAAACATCAGTTTACAATATTGTTGAATTGTAGAGTCATTCCAATAATTCTACAAGAAATATGTGATATTTCAAGTGAGTAATTATGTTTTCTTTTCTTCAAAGACTCATAACAATCATTAGCATGCACTATCACTACCTTATCTTTATAGTATATGGTGTAGAATATTCTACACCCAACAATACTTCATCAATAGCTAAGTGGATAGGTAGAGGCTCACTATCATTGCCTTAGCTCTATAATAGATGGTGTAGAATATTCCTCATCTAGCAATACTTCATCAATAATTGAATAAATAGGTGGAGGCTCAATGTAATGAGCCTGGTGCATAAAGGCTACCCAATGTTATAATGTCTTAGAAAGGTGATTGTTGTCAATTTGTAACAATATCAATGAAGATAAAGAAAACTAAGACATTCAATGGGATTCTATTACAAAAATGACCATAGAGGAAAGATGTACCACAGTTGTTTATTGCCATACAACTTTTACCATGATGTGTTATTCAAAGCCAAAAAAGATTAGTGTTTCTGAACAATTTCAATAATTTATTAGAAATCTCCATGTCTTCAATTTTTGGATTATACTCTAACCTTAATCCCAAATTACTTATAAGTGAGTAATCACTAATATGTTGTTTGCATACCACTATGTCCTCAAGGCAACTATTAACCCCTAAAAGACTAATGTGCCTTTTTTGGCAACATAGCGATTTTGGGCAGTACGTGTGGCTAGAGGTTTCCACATTTTGGAACCAAACTTAATAGAAGGTGTGGACAAGTAGTATCTTCAAAGCCCAAAAAAATTTGTGACTTTTGACTACATGGTTGAAAAGTTCTTGCATAAAATATTGTTTGTTTCTCAACTCGGGCAGTTCGGGCAGATAAAAAAGAATCACTTTTTTGGAAATAAAAATTTGAAATTGGTTTTATAGAATTATATATACATGAAAATCATTGAATAATTCCATTTGGATTAATGAGTCAAAAGTAAGAAGAATTTTAGTTTGCGGGTAGTTCTGGATTTTCTTCTCTAAAATAAACTTTGAAGAACTTTATTTTACTCAATTTTCAATATTTAAATTTTTTTTAAAACAATGGGTGTAGGTTGTTTATTAGAACATTTGAACCATTGGGATTGGCATTTTTCAATTCAATAAATAAATTGTTACCATTTTTGTATTTTGAATCATTCTCTACTTCTTTCTACTTACTATTTTTTTGTACATGTTGTACAATTTCAAATGATATGAGAATTTTCAAGCATGTAACCAACTTGAATTGGAGAATTAATCCAAAGAGTTTCAACCATTTTGGACATTTTTTCATACAAATGTGGCCTTCTGAAGTGCAGCTGCCTGGATTTTTGTAGTGGAAAAAAATGATTTTTATAACTTCAAATACCAATATCTTGCAATCTACATGGTGGAAATTTATGAAATTTTTTCTACATATTCCCAAACTAGTGCACTAAAATATCCTACAATTACATATGTCAAAAAATGTTTTGTTTTTCTGGAATTTGGTAGCTATCCTAGAAATGACAGTTTTGGAACAGTTTTGGTGGAAACATAGTTGTGGTCCTTTAGGGGTTAACCCATTGTGGTTGTTTTTTGGAATGGGCAAAACATTTTCTAGCTCTAAGCTAAACATGAAAAAAAAATACCAAATTGTGATGCATTTTGAAGACCTAATCATAATAATGAAATTGTCCTCTGTAGTAAATTTCTTGGCCATTGAAGGTTCTCTTATTGGAAGATTTTTGTGTTTTTAGCCCATATTTTGATATTTTTTCAACCCCTAAACTGCATGCTTGCAAAGATTGTAGTAATTCTTGTCCCAATGCATTTGATTCACCATTCTCCACACTCGTCTCCTTTTGTCTGTATCCAAATTCATTCTAAAACTTTGGCTACCAATGAAAAATTGTCAATATCAACCAAAAAGTGATTTGCCAGTCTTCAATGGGTTAATTACAAAACCATTAAAAATTCAATAGGATAGTAAAGCATATCTAAAATTTTGTCATTTTTGAGTTGTGATGCTAACAATTAACTAGTCTATCTTGACAATTATTCTTGAATACTAGCTATTGCTCACCAAATCAAAATAGTTCAATTAGAAACCCTATAGATGTAAAACTTAGTAAGCACTTATTAAAAAATTATAAAATCGGTTTTATTGTTTCACAATTTTGAAGCTCAAATTTTGAAAATTCATAGTGTTATCCATAAAACCTTTCAATTCTTTTGGCATATGATAATAGATAGGATTTACATTCTTTCCACTAAATATTGAGTACACAATTTATTGAAAAAAATTCATCAATAGTCAACTTTAAAATGCCTTAAACTTACAATTTCCAAAAAACTAACTAAAAAATGATAAACTTGTTTAATTTTTTGATCAAAACTAAGCAATATGTAAAGTGTCTTTCATATATATATTATTAAATTCTACTCACTCAATCCAATATTCTAAATAATAACAAAAATTCAAAGTGCATAGTAGAGTTATATGAATCACTACCTAGTATTATACATTACTTATCTTCCATACATTTTTTTCCCATCTATACCTTTAATTAGTGTAGGTATTTTTACTATATTTAGGTACCACATTTAAATTGTTTCATTTTTTTAGTTTGATACATCAAGATGTAAGAAACCGTGAAGCACCCAACGACATTTTAAGTATCGTTCAAGGCAAGGAGGGGTCCAAGGACTATGTTTTAGGGTGTTTAGACCTACGATGTTGAGGTTATTGAATTTCAAAGTTTTTATGAATCAAGAAATTGATTTAAATTATATATATATATATATTGAAATACATGTAATGCTAGCATGTTACAGCTTAATAAACACTTTTACATGTATTTTGGATTGTAGCAACAACAAAACTAGTTTCTCAAGAAGCGGTGAAGTGGCAATAAGGTAGCAACATCTATAACCATCAAAATAAAGAATTTTGCATAGTTAACCCTTAAAGGACTAAGAGGACACAATGTGTCCTCCTCAAAGTTTTCAATGGTAATTTCTCGGAAGGGTGAGACAAATGTCAATATTTTGTAAACTAAGATCTTGTAGAAAAAGAAGTTTACGAACTTTTGGCACTTTCCGATTTTCTCATTTTGAATGTGAGAAGTATTTAGAAATTAATTTAGGAAATGTAGTCGAGAATGTAGTCTAGTAGAAAAGGGAGGAAAAATAATGTTTTTTCATGAAAAGAGTAGTAGAGATGGAAAAAAAATCCATTTTCTTACACATTTCTATTCTATAATGCACGCAAACAAATAAAATTTGAAATAAAATTTCAACTTTTTGTTCTTAACAATTTTTAAAATAAAAGGTTCAATCTAGTGTAATTAACAATACAAAATAATTAAAATGATTTCAAATCTTTTTGAGATGTTCCAAACAATATGATAATAACATTAGTTGTTGAATTTCAAAACTTTATCCATATATAAATTTTAAAGAATTTTATAGGATCCAATTTACTTAGATTTGACTTTCTAGTCTTTATGTTTGAAAATGTGTACAAATTTGAGGGAGTTTTTTTTTTTTCAAAATTTTTAATATAAAAATACTACACTTGCTTTGGACTCCAAATAAAATTTTCTAGGGGGTTAAAAATCTTTATTCATCTTTTTATAGATTTTTTTCTCCATAAGAGGTTTTCTTCCATAGTTGAGAGACTGCGAGTTCCTGGACTGTGGGAACTCGCTGCAGCAGCTGATCTACAGTGATCTGATGTGGCAGGGAGACTGCTACATCAGATAATAATATTTTATTAAATTAATTTTTTTTTAAATTATATATATATATATATATAATTACTTTTTCATTTTTAAAATATTTTTAAAAAAAATATTTTTTTAATATTTTTTTATTCTAATCAGCAGGGCTGGTTCACAGCAGGGCTGTGCGGACGTCCGGGCGTCCGCGTCCGCGTCCGGCACCCCGCGGACGTCCGGTGACATTTGATTTTCATAATTTACTGCGCCCGGTAAAAACTAAGGCGGACGGCCTTCCTGTTCATTGGCCGTCCGCCCTAACCGCCGGCGTCGGAGGTCCTGTCCGACCGCCCCTCTGCCCCGACTGCCAACATTCGACTTGTCGTCCGCCCTGTCCGCTCGTCGTCTGCCCGCCGTCCGCCCCGTCCGCCAGCCGTTCGCCAGGGTTGTCATATCGGACGGAATAGGGTTGACCGGCTGCGAACTTCGAACGGCTGTAATTTTTGCAAAAAGTCTTCAAATTGGGTAAATAAGATGTTTTTTGGCATCTACAGTTTCTGTAGATGCCAAAAAACATCTTATTTACCCAATTTGAAGACTTTTTGCAAAAATTACAGCCGTTCGAAGTTCGCAGCCGGTCAACTCTATTCCGTCCGCCATGAAACCGCTTGTCCGCCCCGTCCGCCAGTTGTCCGCCATAAAACCGCCTGTCCGCCAGCCGTCCGCCAGTTGTCCGCCATAAAACTGCTTGTCCGCCAGCCATCCGCCAACTGTCCGCCATTCAACTGCCTGTCTGCCAGCCGTCCGCTAGTAAAAGCCGTCCGAAATTTTTTTACCGAGCATTTTACCCAGTGTCCGCTACGTCCGCCAGCGTCTAGACGTCTGGACGTCCGATTTTTGGACGCATTTTTGGAAAAATGCGGACGTCCGCACAACCACAGAAACGGGAACGAGGCTGAAATAGTCTCTCAACACCCCCGAAAAAACTCTTATGCAAAAACTGCATTTTTTTGCCTATGAAGTTGATCATTAAAAATTGTTATAATCTAAAGATCTAACAGTTAAAATTTTATACAATTAATTCCATGCATACCAGATATAGTAATCATTACTTTTGTATGGTTAAAATTAAAAAAGTTAATTACATCTATGTGGAAAGAATATATCAAAGTGGTAGAATTGATTGAAAACCTCCATTGTCAAAACTGTGTTAGTCCTTTAGGGGTTAAAGGCATTTTCGTCTAGAAAAAATATTTTTGTAATATTAGAAAATAAAATTCATCAATTCTAAAAAAAAATAGATTTTTTGAATAAGTTTTCAAATTTCTATGAATTTTCAGAGTAGAACTCCCTAGAACACACTAAACCATACTCTAATAAAATTGCTTGGATTTTCACACCAAAATCTATAAAAATTAGTACCCACCAACCACCATTAAACATTGGCATGGTTTCAAGGTACTTCTAGAGTCACAATAAGGTCATTTTGTTATCGGTGAATGCATGCACAAACGCTTATGGATGGTGCTACTTTAAACATCAAAATGTTAAAGTGGTGCTCTAAATTTCATCTATGATTGGGATACAACATGAACATTAGCATATTACATATCACTTATTTCATTTTCGTCAACAACTTGGCAATTTCATCCAAGATAGTGTTATAAGGGAGATGGCTCAAAAAATGACCTTTTAAGGGCTGCTACACGTGTTTGATGGTTGTTAGATGCCTAAAAACATTTTCACTTATTTTTTAAGAAAGAAAAATTGATGAGGAATCTAACCCAAGTGGTTTCATATTTTTCGAAGCATTTATGAATTACTTATGAATTTTCAAAGAATTATGTGGTAGGTACTTATTTGTAACTTCTAGCTCTTGCCAAAACCACACACATGTGATCTGAAAAAGATATGGCTTGACTATAAATAACCTTGATTGCATCAAAAAAGTAATACATGAGGTTCCTAAATCTGCTCTTACTAAACTTAAATAAATCTTACATTATTTTGACATTTGGAAGAAAGCAATTGAGCAATTAATTTTCATTCACAAAAATTAAGTATACAAACCCTAGCTTTGAAATGGACCCCCCTTTACTCTTATTCCATCCATTGACAAAGTATGAAACAATAAGGTAGCCAACCTATTTCCAATCACTTAAGCAATTACACATAGTTGGAGTGCAGTTTTTTTTAGTGCAAAATTTTTCCCATGTATAGAAATAGAGTTTAGAAGTATAACATATTTTTCTAGAATTTTATTACACAAAACTTAATTACTATAATTTTTTCAGTAGAAGATTCTTCTTGATCTATAATGGTAATATAGACCTTACAATTTCTGACCATAGGCTGATTGCAAAATCCACCAAGGGCTGATTGCATTAATGAGAGCCTTACAACCAATCCTAATGTGCCACAATTGCTCTAGGAACTGCACCACAATTTCACGGAAAGGAAGTAGCCTATAGATTGGAAATAGGTAGATGATCGGAAATGGGTTGGCTACCTTCCATGACAAGTCTTAGATATGCTTTCATATTGTTGGTATTTGGTAATCCACTTTAAAACCATTGACTACTCATTACACAGCTCCCTATAGGTCAATTTGAAGAAGAGAGGTACTTTTAAAGCCACCTCCTATAACCCATAAATGACAAGCCGGGGGCATGGAAATCATGAATTTTGGAACCATGGGAATCATTGGTTCCAGAAAAATCAGAAGCTCTTGTTGGAAGTCAAAGCACTGTGGAAGATCTCCCTTTCCACCCCTGATTCCGAGGATGAATAACTGCATTTCTGTCATATTCAGAAAGATTCTGTCTTGTTCATCGACCAGAATATGGCCTGCGCGTTTAGGGGTTATTGAGAAGCCAAATTATTTTCTTGGTGCAATCTGGTACAATTTCGAACCCACCCCACCCAGCCCAAGCGCTGCTAATCTCACATACACACTCTCGAAAGTAACGTTGAGGACAAAAAAATCCATATCTCACAATCAACTCTTCGTGCCATACAAAAAGGAACTACATATCCTGAAAGCTGAGAAAGGAAAGACAGAATGTGTAAAATTTGAAGTGTAAACTAGTGCTCCACCATTGACCGCTACCAAGCGCACAATACAGCAGAAGTTTCATTATTTAGAATTGCTACGACGTAATCATGGAGACAGAAATCAAGCGATGGCTTGGGTGCGACGAGCAAGAGACGAGGCTGCTATGAAATCAGTAATCCACAATGGTTTTGCATTCTTGCTGGAGCATTGAAAGCTCTCATATTAAAGACACCAATCCAGGGAATTTTGGAAGGGCCAAAAACAGAAGTGCATCTGCACACCAGCCAAAACTGACTTCGAACCCATATGAATGAAGCAATCCGTCGACTCAGTACAAGGAGAACGAAGTTAAGCCTTGAAGCCTCTGCTGTTACGACGACCACGGGCCTTCTCAAACTTACGGCCTTTGGAGCGCACGTACGGCTTGGTGCTACTTTGCGGAACACCAGGTGCTCTTCCAAAGTGCTTCACGGCCTCACGGGAGTTCTTGGGACCCCGCAGAAGAATCTAAGTTAACAAACACATTCACGTTAGCCACGAACACGGACGTGGAATGAGACTGCTGGCCAGTACAGGATTCGAAAGAGAGCACAACATATTCTGCAAATTCCATGAAACAATCACCTGAAAGCACCTCTTGCTAAATCATCTCCTGACAAAATGGGATATCCGCAGAGAGAACTTACAGTGTTCGCTCCAGTTGGTGCACGTAACGCAAGCTGATCAAATGTCAAGCACTCTCCTCCAGCCTTCAAAATACGGGCCCGTGCAGTTTCAGTGAAGCGCAAGGCGGCAACCTTCAAAGCGGGAACCTCGTACTGTCTGATATCGTCAGTGATGGTACCAACCAACACTGCGATCCTGGCCTCCTACAGATTTAGATAAGATACATATATGGAGTAAGTACTGCACAATATACCCACAGAAGTTCGCATCTCACTGATGAAAGAAACTCATTTTTCATTGAATTTCGAAACGTCGGTAATGACTCCAATTCTACCTCAC
The DNA here is from genome assembly GCA_947034885.2 of Thuidium tamariscinum. Lineage (NCBI taxonomy): Eukaryota > Viridiplantae > Streptophyta > Bryopsida > Hypnales > Thuidiaceae > Thuidium > Thuidium tamariscinum. Next base: position 39,175,620 of record OX344750.2, read on the forward strand.
ATCACGAAGCGTGTACAGCAACCAGAGCAGAAGAGGTCTGAAATTACCTTTCCAGCCGTGTATTTGACAAGGCGACTCATTGAAAGGGGAGCCCTGTTCGTTCTGCTCATAAACAAACGCTTTAATATGACCTTGTTGAAGGGAGCATCCGTCCGACGCACCAAAAACCTGTAAAGCTGCATACCACCAAGCCTTGGGTCTTGTGAGACCCAAAAATAATATACTACGTAATTAAGTTAAACCTTGCATGCCCTAATTCTGCCTGTGGAGTCCATGGACGCCCATTTCCATAAATCTAAAACTGCGCAACGAAACCCTACATCGGTAAAGCAAGGGAAAGTCTCTGACGCGATTAGGTAGGATGACAATCCGCAGGAATTCAAACTCATCCTCAAAGCGTCAAAACAAATATCCGCACTGAAACAATCAGCTGGGAAATAAGTTCCTGTCCATGATCAAGATAGGATATACAGTAATGAATCGTATGAGTAAGAAGTGCACGCATTCATCAAGAGTGGAAAGAATGATATGATAAATATGCGAAAAAGCGCGAGTTCCACATTACCTTCACAAGAAGCTTAAGGTAAACATTCCCGCTCTTGGGAGCTGTGCGTTTCGTCTTCTTGTTACGGCCACCGGCCTTCAAATCGATACCCTGAATGAAGGACCACCGATATTAAGTAGGGAACACGACATCATAATGCTCATGCTTTCGTTTCTCGCGCAGACTCAGAGTGATTCTGACCTAAAACGTCGAAAAACCGGATAGCGATGTACCAACTTCAAACCTACAATCTACACTCTGTAACCTATGAAGAAAAATTGCTAATGAGTGTGACGTAATTTCAAAGAAAAACAACACCGAGACACTAAAAGCAGTTCCGAGATCCCTAGAAACTCGGTAACAATCCAACGCAATTCTCATAAAACCCTCAACCGCGAAAGTGAAAACGAAAGAGTCGACATAAACGATACACAAGCAAAAGATGAGACAAACCATGGTTGTCGATGGAGCCGAGCTCGCAGGGAAGAAGCAATAGCGATGGCGCAGGGCTACAGAAAAGAGCGAGACCGGTGTCCAGCATCGAGCTTACCCTACCGAGCGCCAAACCCTAGACCGTTTCTGAACTGTCCGATCCTGGATCAACGGTGGGCGTTGTTAAGGGTTCATAGTTATAAAATTCGCATTGGAATTCAGTCGATGTTCTCATGTTCACCAGGAGTTCCCATAAGTTCTCATTTGGTGATCCGTTAATTCTAACAGCAGGTGGCGCTTGAAGGCTTTACATTTCCTATTCCTATCACAGTAGTCGGTGGTGTAAAAATATTTTTGAAAATAGATATCACATTTGTTAGAAAATTAATTTCCTAAATATGGTCCAAATACGGTACTTATTCCTACTTTCAAACATTTGTTGAATCATATTTTTCAATTTTAATTGCTTAATTATGGAATAAAGAATGCCAATCTTGACCACCAAGTACAAATGTTAATGTCACTAATGCAAAAAAATTATGAAGTAACTAGCTCGGACAATACCTTAATATTTTAGCATGTACTAATTAATATATTTACAAATAGTATAACTTTGGTGAATGAGTGTAAAAGCTAATAGGACAAATTAAAGTATGCATATTAAGATTCTGTATCAAAAATGTATAAGTGTCACCTCAAATCGTCAAGCACCCATGATAGAAGCTCAAAAATGAAAACCTATCTTTGCCTAACAATAGATCATATACATGAAATTTAGTCTTGTATTTGGAACTTGAGTAGAAAATAAAAGTAGTTATTCAAGGCATTCCTTTATGTTCTTTAAGGTTTTAAACATATTGTTTCCTATAGAGACCATGACCAATTACATGAGCCTACAATGTGTTGATTTTGAAACTTTATTACATATTCATTGTGCATCAAATAATCAAATTTCTATTTGCAACATCTTTTACTATAATTCACTAATTTGGTTGAAACAAATATTCACAATGTGACCAAACAACAAATAATAGAATGCTTGTAGTCATTGACCATTCAATAATTTGCTAATGGAAAAGCATGTTTAAGATATTTGTTGTTGAATCTAATTAATACACTAACCTTTAATTACTAGCTAATGGAAAGTTTAATTTTCTAAAAAGTGAAGATGTATCATAAATTGCAACTTGGATAAATTGAATAAGAAATCAAATGCAATCTATCCAAATAAAGACAAAAGATGGACTACGTGGAAGTATATTATGTGATCACTACAAGAAAAAACTTGGCTAATTGATACAAAGATGACAAAAAAAAAAGTGTTGTACTACCATTATTAGACTTTGATTTGAATACATAGTTGACAAAAATATATTAATTCTTTGTTATTTTGGACAAAGTAAGGAAATACAACCAATTTTTTGATATGGCAATCGTCTCCAAAGCCTTTGAAGTTCAAAATTCCTTTAAAGGAATATATTTTATATTTTTGTATATTTTATTTATAGCACATATTTGAGATTCAAAATGCTTTTCACATTTATTCATAGCATTACCTATGGCATCCAAAACACTTTAAACAAATTAAAGAAAAGTTGACATTCAATTAGCTAGCAAGGATATATTGAAAGTAGTTTCTCAAAGGGTGTCTTCCCATGTTGTCCTTCATTATGGCCAATTCTGTTTACAATTGTTCTAGCTAAAGCTCTTAACATTGCCATCGAAAGTTTTACTTTGAATGTGAGTACTTGTATGTTGTGAATGGGGTCAAATTGGTGCTATAGAATCTTTTCTAAATTTGCATGAATAGTTGGAAATTATCACCCTCAAATTGATAGCATTTTCTAATTAGTATTTTGTTTTTTAGAGACCTTCCCAAAATTTAATTTTGCTTTAATTTCTTTAAGTCAATTAGATTAGTTTTTCATATCCATGGAGATTTGATGCCCAATTTTTTCACTCAAATTGGGCACACCTTCTTTATTGATGTAGAAGTATCCATTTCATTTGTGGCATGGAAAATCAATAAATCCAAAAGATTTGAGTAATGTTCATTTTTCCTTTGATGTTGCAAAAATTCACTACAAGAAAAAGTGGTGTTTTAAGTATAGTCCTAGTATTATAGTCTTTTAAGTATTGACCTTTAAGTAAAAATTTTACTATAATTTTACTAATTTTTAGTATGATTTTATTAAAATTTTTACTTAAATGTCAATACTTAAAAGACTATAATATAGGACTACACTTAAAACACCACTTTCTCTTGTAGTGACTTATTCATATTGCATTGAGCTTACTAAAGAAGTGGTGTATGTCATGCTTTGTACTTGGCAATTAGTTTATATAATCTCAATTCACTGTATACAATAATCAATTTGAGTGTAGCCATTGCTTTTTTGTTATATTCTGTAGTGAGAGATTTTATATCTTTGTGAAAGCAATAGATTTTATATCATAATTCTTCATCAATCCATTATAGTTTCTCTCTCAATACCCCTCATACCACTCATAATGGTGATTTCATATAAAATAGAAGATGCAAAAACTGTGAAGGACCTTATCTTGTGTCTTTTTTAGCCATTGAAAATGAAGTCTTTTTCTATTGGTTTCCATTTATACTCGTTGCCATTTATTGTAAAGTAGACAACCCTCTTGGTTTGGAATTGGATAAAAAATTCTTAGATTGTAATAAATCATACTTGATAAAATAGATGTATCCAAAGATCTATCTACTATGTTATACATCTCTAAAGATTACTCTTACATGTAATCTCAATTTCATCAAATTGGTGTATTCTACAATTGAATTTGGTGCTTTCAAACCATCAAACCATGCCATATGTGGCCTAGTTTTGGGAGATTTTTGTTGCATAAGAGGATTATTACTTGGTTTACAAGACTACGAGTTTCCAAACGCTAGGATTGCATTGGGAACTTTGGGAACGTGATGCTAATGTGGTCAAGTGATTGCCATGTCAAAAAATACTAATTGTTTAATTATTTTAATTAATTTTTTAAAAATCATTTTTTTGCTTTTTAATACATTCTGAAGTTTTTTGGAAATTCAAAAAAAAAATTTCAAAATTCAGAAATTTAGACCAACAAGGGGCTGGTCTATAGCAATGGAAACAGTAGGATTATACATATTTAATGAAATTGACAATCTATATTAGAATACTTCAAAAATGCAAAGTGCCTCAATATTGAGAAGTACTAGTACATTACTTATTTCATCCTAAAAACTTCATTGAGAAGATTTAGTCTTGCCAACCACTAGGTTTGACAAGCATATCTATTTTTGAAGCCCTATTATGCTATTGAAAGGACAAAATCTCTAACAAACAAGAGATGCATCTTGTGTAACAATGATGATTGGCTAACAATATATTTCCATTTCCTATTCTACAATTGACAAAAGATTGAAGATACTTGCGGCATTCATCTTCCAATTAACTATTGATGCTTGTGAATGAATGCTTTAATAATTGGGTGTATGAACAATGAGCAACAACAAGGGAAAACTTATACTGTGAAAATAAATATAATTTGGAGATCCCTTTTGGCACTTCCTATTTGGTAACCTTTTAGAGATTGAATTGAGACTTTTTGTAATGTATTTATCATAGACAATATTTTCAAAGATCTTAGAATCAATATGGACAAATCTAGTTTATTAAACTAATTATCAAGATCACGACAATTGATTTAGAATTTGAACACTACTCTAATTACAAACCAAAGATCTAATCAAAATAGATTATTAGTGGTTTGCTACTTCATAATTGATATATTGTCACAATTGATTTTGTGTCAGAACACTTTTCTAATTATAAACCAGAGAGCTAATCGAAATAGACTATGGTAGTATAGTTTATTGAACTAATAAAAAATCACAAGTACTTAACATGGTTTCAAGCAGTTATACAACTGTACCATTTGCAACTCCGCTATCTTCACACCAAAATTTGACCCTTTAAAAGTTTTAGTTCAAGCTTATTGTATCCAAAAAAATGTGTTCAAAGAGAATAAAAAATGTCTTCACACCAAAATTTGACATTTTAAAAGTTTTAGTTCAAACTTATTGTATCCAAAAAACGTGTTCAAAGAGAATCAAAAATGTCTTTCAATTGTAAACAAAATCCACAAAACCAGAAAATACAATAATGGGAACTTCATTCAAATGCTTATTCAATTTTAGTAGTAGTTATTTTACAAGGAACAATGTAATGAATGCTCAAACACAAACCCAATAGTGTCTCTATCAGGGGCATGGAAGATCAACAACCTATATCAAGCATAGAATCTACATGTCGCTAATGTACCATTCACGTAGACTGATAGCTAAAAGGCTGGGCAGGGGCGCGAAGCCCCTTCAAAACACAAGCAAAACGAGATTACAAGCTGAACTCATCAGGTAAATAAAACTTCCAGACCTGTAGTCCCGGGTGAGAGAAAACCGGGGACCACAGGGATTCAAAGCGAGAGTGAATGTGCGCTAGTTTATCAATGTTCTTAATTCTAGCTTTGAAGTCTTGTCTAATCGCCATGCCAGTGTGAATAGTTGAACTCCAAGCAGCTCTCATCACCTTGGCGCGGGAGAATGCCAGGGTGCCATATTTGACTTCACATCTCTGGACCCATGTATGCCAAACAATGTAGGATCTCATAATGTCCCATGGTTGGAATGCATAAGTGTAGTCTTCTAATCTGGCACTATCCTGCATGCTAATTCTACCAAGAATAACATCCTTGAAATTCCTCAGTCTAGGTACACCCCTGGAACTCCTGACGAAATTAAATCTAGTCCACAACTCTTGCGTCTGTCTGCAATCCCAGAGTAGGTGACTCGCAGTTTCAAGATTATGCCCGCATAATGGGCAGCTGACTGAGGCAGTAGGGATTCGTCTACGAAGCCACTCCCCTGTAACCACACCTTTATTGAGGATTTGCCATATAAGCATAGCCGGCTTCCGAGGCCTGGCTTTGTGCCCTAAGAGCTTATGAGCTCGGAGTTTGAGTTCCAGGGTGAAGTTTTGATTTGCCAGAAACTGCATTCCTGTTGGCACATCCTTCTTGGATTTTAACCCAACTATGTATCCTCTCTTCACTGTGTACTCATAGAATGTGCCCTGTTTGAGAGGACTAGTAGACTGATAAGCTAATCAGTACTCCGTGTTAACTATTAGGAGAAAGAAATTAGGGTCTGGGGATTCACCGAAATCTTCGATCCAGATCTCCGGAGAGGAATTAGGGTTCGAGACGCTCACTAGTCTTTACCGATGCCTTCGTTCTAGATTTCCCGAAATGAATTAGGCTTTTGGGTTCTAGTCCTTGCCGATGTCTTCGTTCCAGACCTCCGGCGAGGAGGCGACGAACCGCCCGAGGAGATCGATGCAATCCGCGGACTGGAGGTCGACCACCTTGACGCCGTGCTCACGCAACCACTCCACGCCGCCCTGGAAGTTCACCGTCTCGCCCACGACGAGCGTGCCGATGTTGAACTGGCGCACGAGGCCGCTGCAATACCAGCACGGCGCCAGCGTCGTTACCATAACCGTGTTGCGGTAGCTTCGCTGCCGACCCGCCTTGCGAAAGGCGTCAGTCTCCGCGTGGACAGAGGGGTCGTTCTCCTGGACGCGCCGGTTGCGCCCGCGTCCCAGAAGGTTCCCCTGGTCGTCAAACATGGCAGCTCCGATGGGAATGCCGCCTTCCGCCAGGCCTGTGCGTGCTTCCGCTAGAGCTATCTCCAGCATCGCGGAGTAGTCGAGCTCGGGGCGCGTCGCCATCGGTGCTCGTCCTTCCTAATTCTTGCGGCACAGATGTTCTAAGAGTGATTGAAAATACTTAACAACTGTTGCGACATTGGCTTATTGCTTCGCATAAGTACTCCCTATGATTGTATGTGCGGTAGGTGGACTGAAAAATGAAATGTATGGACGAGAAAAATGATTGAAGACGTTCCGACGAAGGGAAACCGTGGCATGACTATCAGCACTGCATACGTAAAATTCGAGATGTTGATCAAGTTTTCCATACTTGATTCGGTTCTTGCAGTTTCACTACGTGGGAGATCACGAAAATGATGCCTCATTGGAGAGTGGTCGCGAGCTGCTTACTGAAGTGAATACCTTGCAATGCGAAATAAGGTTGGGTTTAAGTGCTTACCATTGTTAGAATGGAATTTGGGGGGTCTTATACCGGTAATTGCGAAGATTTCAATGCACAAAATTCCTCACAACAAGAAAGTGGCAAGAGACGGTCATCAGCAAGATCCGAAGGCATTCACAAGATTCGGTTCAAGAAAAGCTCACCAAATTCAATACACTCGCGAACAAAGCATCGTCATTCAGTAGCAGAGTTTTGTGTCTCACGCGTTCAAATGGATATGTACAAGGCAAATCTGATCTAACTTTCTAGAGTATACGCCTAGACCGGATGTGTTTAACCTTCCGCCTTTTCATTCCCGGCGGCCAATTGGATGACCTGAAATTCAAGTCATACTGGCTGCGGCTCTTCTTCCGCTTCCTAGAGTTTCTTCCCCCTACCATGCCACCTTGGAAGGCATGGAACATCTCCACCCCGATGGGGAAAGATGACATGCCTTCACGAAGGGGCAGGGATTCATTTGTTGGTTGAGGACCGCTTAATCCGCTTACTGCTGCGAGGATTAGTAGCTCCAGCAGGGTGAGAAGAAATTTTGGGAATCGGCCAGCGGTAGGGGAAGTGACCTGCTGGCCCATAGGGTAGCGGCATGAATGGTGGCGCAGGAACTCCGACGGCAGGGAGTCTGAAATCAAACACGAAGGTACGTCAATGGCCAGTTAGTGAACTGAAGTAAAATTAAATTAAATTCAAAAATAACTTTTCAACAACGGACAAATCTCCGGAAGAGCGTTCACGAAACACGAAAATCCCCGGGACTGTTACAAAGATGAAACGACATTAAAAATCTGTCCCAACCAAGCACTTACTGCTTTCAAGCACTGCAGGCTCTGCGACACCAGTCTTAACACCATCCTTAGGTTTCTTCACACGGACAAGCTCATCCTTGAGCGCCGAATTCTCCATCGAAGTCACAGTCATGACCCGTTGAAGCTGTGCGACATGCGCCTCCAGCATGCGACACTTCACTTCGAGCTCCTTCACATACGACTTCTTTCGAGCCCGAGATTGAGAGGCAGCTTCCCTGTTCTTCTCTAATCTGATAGAATAAAATGAAACAAAAACGTGGCACAGAGAGTCAGCACTCTATCATAATCTCAAACAAAAGTATTCTGATGGTAGCAACCAAAAATTTCATTTCCATAAAGAGAAGATCATTTTCCATGAGAGCTAACAATGCACACAGCCATCGATCGACTTCCGAAGAAATTTTGGGGGTTTCGAAACCCAAATCCATATCCTAAAGTCTCCTTCCAAAAGGAGACAAAATCACCAATGATTTTTTAGGGTCTTCTTTCGAGTTTCGCACTCAATCCAACCGCAAATACCTTGATATGCCAGAGATTTCCCAAGCCACACAAAAACTCATAAAGCAGAAAAAACCAGAATACAGCTACGGCAAAAAGGGCTGACCTCCGGGCACGTTTAGGGTCATCCTCTTCATATTCGGGGCTGGAAGCAGCGCTCCTCTTGGTCCCCGACTCAGAAGGGACGGCAGCAAAAGCCTCATGCTCCGACGTAAGCGTAGGCGCGGGTGAAGAACCTGACGACGACGGCGCCGCACCAGCAGCACCGTCCCCGTCGACAACAACACCAACACCAACAGGAGTTTCACCCGAGCCCGTCTCGTCTACTATCCCATCATCAGGGGAGACGAGCGCGATCTCTTTCCACCACGCCTCGTCGATACAATCAATTCCCTCGTCGCCAAGAAACAAGGAGGAGAGTTCTTCTGGAGGGGGCGGAAGAGAAAAGGCGTCGAAATCAAGGCCAAGGTCGAGAGAATCCAGCGACTCCATCAGAGGTAGTACAATTTTTCCGGACTCCACACATCGCAATGAATAATCAACACCAATACTTCAATGCAAACGATGACGATACAGGATCATGTAAAGAAGAAGTGGAGAACACGAGATTGCGTGAAGCTCAATCGCATGGAAAAGTCGGCAGAACAGACGGGCGGCGGGTTCCTTGTTGCGGCACGAGGAGGGGAGAAGTAGAGAAGCTCACGCGGAGAGGCAAGACGACCGACGTGGGAAACAGACTGTTGCCACGGTGGCTCTTGTGACGTAAATATGCTGACGTGGACTGACTTCAGCCAATAGGCGATCAGAGGTTTAGTTTTATTTCCTTCAGTTTGAGTTCCCTTTAACCCTTGAACGTCGGGCTGGTAACCGTGGAAAAATGCGGACTGTAAATAGTGGCCATGTCTGTCCTGACCGCAAGAGAAGTCACTGTTGATGATCTTGGACAATTCCTCACTTCTTGCTGCCTTGATGGAAATTATGAGAAGGGCGACATAAGGTCTATCACCATCTGAGGATCTGGGTGGATTGGCCCCCTCGCTCGGCCTTACCATGTTTTACCAGAGGTGCAATCAAAACAAAAAGCCCCCTAGTTTGGGCCGTGATCACCCCTACTTTCTTCACCCCCTAGCTAATTTGCGGTCTCTGATCGCAAATATGAATTCAAAATTTGCAAAAAAAAATCAGTGTGAAAAATAAAAAATTACAGTGTTTTACCCAAGTGGCCGAGCAAGGGGGTCAGTTCTCCCTGCCCGTGAGCATATTTCCGTGAAATTTTCTTTCAATGTTGGGTGGTGAAAAATACCAATAGAATCATTGGGATTGTTTCTGTGCTCGAATGATTGACCGTGCCTCCACAATCGTATCTCCGAAAGAAATGGATGAAAAATATCTTTTTTGCATCCAGCAGATTGATTTTTTGTCATTCATTGGACGCAGAACATCTATGGCAACATTCAAGGGTTAAGGTAGCCAACCTATTTCCAATCACTTAAGCAATTATGCATAGTTAGAGTGTTGTTGGTTTTATTGCAAAAAATTTCCCATGTATAGAAATGGAGTTTGGAGGGATAGCGGATTTTTTAGATTTTATTATACAAAGTGTAATCACTATGAATTTTTTAATAGAAGATTCTTCTTGACATATAATGGTAATATAGACCTTGGTTACCTTACTATTTCTACCCATAGGGTGATTGCAAAATCGATCAAGGGCTGATTGCATTTGTGAGAGCCTTACAACCAGTCCTAATGTGCCACAATTGCTCCAGGAGTTGCACCACAACTTCATAGAAAGGAAGCAACCTATAGATTGGAAATGGGGGTGATCCGAAATGGGTTGGCTACCTTACTTTGGGAGTAGTGTGAAGCCACATAGCCCTAATAAGGCATCCCCTGACTTTGTAGTCGAACTTGAATATATTTTCTCTATATTCTACATTTTTGCATATTGTATATGAATGAAGATTTTGTATTTTTAATGAATTATTATATTTTTAGATTTATTTGTAAAAACTTAAAATGATATTAATTTATTCAATATTATTTCCTACATCAATTTCACAAATTTGCACTAAATTTTGAAAATTTGAAATTATACTTCATATGAATTTATAAAGCATAAGAATAGCAAGATAAGATTTTAGAGTATTTTACAATTGGAAGACTATTGAAAGTTCATCCTATAGAAAGAACATGAAAAATTAAATTAAATTAAAAATAGAATGTAAAATAGGACCAAAATAAAGCAACCAAATCATCTAGTTTATCAATATTAAAGAGTATAAATCTAAATCATTTTAATCAATAATTAAATCAATAAAAATACTTGTAAACTTTTTATATAGATATTAATATCAAATCTTTGAGGTCATCACACTCAAATGTGTAAAATTAATTACAGTGTGAAATGAAAATAGTAAAATCTAGCTAATATAAAGAAATATTAAATTTCAAAACTTTGGGCTTTGTTCACAACCCCATTGAAACCTCTAAAGAAAAAATTATAAAACTTTCGTAGAGATGCTCAATAAAAGAAAGATATGCATATAGATGTTTCATACATATCTCTACAATCAAATTTAATTGTAATCTAGAATTTTGTTTTATGAATTTAGGATTTATAATTATAAAAATAAAAAGTTTTTTTTAGATTATATATTTAGATAGTGATTTCTAATAAGGACAATCCTCACTAATAGTTTTTATCCAAAATTTGGCAATTATTAAAATAAATTAACTTTAAGAATAAAACTTTTTAATACGTGTCATATTGTCACTCTAACCTAACCTAAAATTTGTATATACAATGTGAAGGTATAATTGTTTTCACAGACCAAGTGAATCCAAGTGTAAAATAATCTTTCTATTTATTTGGGATTTATTAGAAATTCAACTTCTTGACAACTGTTGTTTTGAAACACTATTGACAAAGGGTTTTTAATTCCTATATGTACACTACTTTCATATTTTTTTTTATAATAATAGATTTTCTATGCACAAAAAAATTTACATGTGAATTTATAAATTTATAAATTTACTAATAATTGTATTTCCATGAGACTTTATTACTCAATTGTTTGAAAATGATCATTTAAATAAAAATATTTTGTATACACATTTTATGCACTAAAATTGCAACTATTGATTTGCAAAAGTCATTAGAGCATCTAGACCTAGAAAGCACCCTTTAATCACCTATATAGTTTAACTACATATTGCTTATATAGTTGTAGTGAGATAAGTATAAACTTTCTAAGTCTAACATTATAGTTATGTAAAAAACGATGAATTTGGATTAGAATACTACAAATAATTGTAATCAATTTATTTTATTTTAAAATATAAAATATATGTAATTTTTAAAAATGAATACACAATGAGATTATTCCTCTAGTATTATTGTATTTGAGTCTCATCACCAAAAGCCTTAAGAATGAGAAACTCTAGTTTTACAATAGACATCAATGCAAAAAACTTGAATAAAAAAACATAAATAATTTTTTGTAGAATTTTCTTATGATAATATTTACTAATGCTTAAAATCAACTTGAATGATTATATATCATTTTACAAGATGAAAAATAGCAATGTAGGAAGATCATTTCATTTAACTTCAAAGTTTGTCAATACCAAATTGGGGGACTTCAAACACTTAGGTTCTATAAATACTTTTTTCATTCACTATTGCAAAAGAAAATCTAGTGATGACTCATCTATTATGGCAATACACAATTACACACATTCTTACTTCTACATCAAACTAATGCATCTCCTCGAGCCACTCATTACATTACTCAACTATATTTGTTGTTCATTTTTTTAAAGATTTATACTTTAAAGTTTAATCATTCCATGTAGGATGTTTTTTTGGAGAACATTATAAGTTTCAAATTTTATATCTTGAAAGCAATGCAAGAACTAATTCCTTACCACAAATGATCAAATTTGGAAATGTTGAATTCATATTAGGAATTTAATACCACATAATTAACTAGGAATGTGAAAAAAAATACATAATCAACTACTCCAAAATAGTGAACAATTTTTTTTAAAGTTATCCACAAATGATGGAGGAAAAAAAATCAAAATTCTTCTTCTTAGAATGCTTATAAGGTAGGTACACCCAAAATGGCACCTGACCTTAAAGCGCCATCTACAATGTGCATACATTTCCGAAATCAATCATGTAGCCACACTATAGATTGCCATTTCAGAATCAGACTTTGACCGTTAATAACTTTTGCATACAGTATCCAAATCCTATGTTTTTTGGTGTGTTGGAACATGTTTTCATTTGCCAACAAGACTACATAAAAATCTGAACAGCATGATGACAGGAACTAGGCCCAGTAAGAATAAGTGGCCATTTTAGGTGTACCCACCTTAGCAGTACCCTTATAAACTCACATCCTTCCCATTGCCGCCACATAGGACGATGACGGATGATAAGAAAGCTACGTTCATCCAAACTATTCATTCATCCATTCAGTGCATTTGTGTCGGTGCTCATCTACAAGGGGACAATTTGTTTTTTTTCGCTAACTTAAGCAGGTGTTTCACACTATGGCAGTCCAAGTTGAGAGGCCGTCAATTCCACCAATTAGATTTGAGAAACCATGATTTTCACCAATCAGATTTGAGAAAACCATGGCCTCTCGACTTGGATGGCCATAGTGTGAAACGCCCCTTACAGACTGGTGGAACTTGAAAGATATTTCCTGGAGACACAGGTAGTTGTTTCGACTTTAGAGGTTTGAAGCCGTTAGGAGTTAGGACTTGATTGGGGTACCATTTGAGGGGGTCACTTTCTGGATAAAGTTCTCCATTGAATTTTCATTAAAACTAGATATTGAACTGAATGGGTTGAGTTATGTTGGTGCACATAAGGTACGAGGTTCATAAAGTGCCCATTGAAGAGCTGACTATGAATTTTCAGGATGTGAAACTTCTTGACACATTTTTCGGTAAATTTTCCTTGGAATACAAGTGAAATTGGCATCCAACCCAAGTCGTTTCATATTGTTTGGAGCTTTGTGGAATTAGTTATGAAGTTTCAAAGTCAAAATGGCATAGGGTACTATAACGTCCAACTCCTCCAATGCACATGTTTGTACATTCATATAAAGATGAAAAAGTAACATGTACAAACAATGCACAGTTGACAAAGTGGGTGGCCTTAGAGCTTAAGCAAATTTTGAGCCTCTTACCTTACTAGCCCCTAAAGGATTGAATAACCATAGAATGTGTGCATATGACATTGTTAACCAACATCGACGGGCCCTTCTAAAGCCTTGGAAAGCAGGAGGGTGAGCCCTTGATTCGTCACTTGGAACTCACTATTATTTTTTTTTGACTTTTTGCAAAGTCATATAAAGGAAAGTATACAAAAAGCCCCCCAAAGAGTGTAGAATTGAAATAGGCATCCTACATGACAATATAGTATTTGGTCTAAAATAGAATATATCTCAAATCCACTTGTAAATAGGTAAGAGGCCGAAAATCAGTGTGAAATTTAAATATTTGAGTGATTGGCCTAGCATGCGATAAATTAAGTCTAGCTAAATTGGTTTGATAAAGCCTAGAGAGGTCCTTAAATAGGATTCTAATGATGTATTTCAGTTTTCTTATAGCATCACCAAAATAGAAAAATCCCAATAGTTGGCATGTAAGAGTTACTTTTGTAAGATGGATTAGTGGATGGAATCTAATGACCAAGAATGTTGAACTAAGGTTGGAGTCAAGCTAAAGGCTTAGTGGTGAAGTTGATTCCCCAAAATCCCCCTTGGTAGAAAAGATTCCCTAATTATCGATGCCATTTGAAGGGAATAGGATTGTATCCTCCTTCTTTGAAAGTGTAGGGTGAATATGTGAGACTACAAATGTTTTGTGGGATTCCAGTAGAGGTGCTACAAAAAGATTTGGAATTTTCTGATAATCAAAATATGCTTTTCCAAATGGTCAATCCTTGAAATCTTTGATAGAAGATTTCTAGAAATTCTCTAAGGTGCAATAAAATCTCATTTAAAATTAAAGTAGCTTCTTTTATGTAAATAAGACGCCCCAATAAGTTTAATCCCTAAAAGTCCAAGGGATTAGGACAAAATACAAATGTGTTATGAAATATAAGTTCCAAATTTTTTTTGAAGTTAGCATCAAAGAAGATAATGAAAAGCACAAAATGTAGAAAGCATTTGTATGGTCAAAATTATAAAATTATTTTTAGATTCTCTTCAAATGAATTTTGAAGATATAACCTCAAAAATTCACCAAAAATACAATTTCCATATTTAGTACATGAATTTTTTTTGATTGGTCAAAATTATGGTTTTTATTGATTTGTGAAAAAATGCAAAAGATCTAGTATTGAGAGCATTAATACTTCTCCAAATAATAAGTTTTTCAACACTAGGCAACTCTAAACCTTTTGTGCAATATCTCTTATAATTTTTGTTTGACTATACCAATCTTAGTTTTGAATATAAATGTTGAAAGACAACCCAATTTTTTCAAAATTAAAAAGAAAATTGAAAAAAGTTTTTTTTCTACCCGAAAACTTTGCCCAAAGTTGGACAACGACTAAAAAATGGTTGCTTGAGTGCTTAAGGGTTAAAGGCATTTCGATAGTCAAAGGTACTTGAACCGACAAAATTCTTCGACAATAGGTGAATTAAAAAGTTGCACCAAAATTGACTAGCATCCTACAAATATACAAAATGGGAATGACGTTGATGACATGTCTTTATTTACTCTCCTATATCTTCTAGATACCCTAGGCTCATTATTTCTTACAAAAAAGTCAAAATCTCAAAGTTGGAATTTTGTCCATTTTGATTTTAACCCCTAAAGGACCAGATTGTGTTTTTTGGCAGTATAGAAACTTTAGGCAGGTATGTGTGAATGGAAATTTGCATGTTTTAGGCTGAAATTTCAATAGAATGTGTAGAGAAGGAATATCTTTCATGTGCCCAAATTTCATGACATTTGAAAATGTGAGTAAAAAATCATAGCCTCATATGTCACTTTTTTTTGTAACTGGGCACTTTAGGCAGATCAAAAAAATCATTTTTTTCAAAAACTAAAATTTGAAATTGGTTTTTCATATTGATATATACATGGAAAGCTTTGAATCATTCTATTTCAATCAATGAGTCAAAAGTTATTAGGAGTTTTAGTTTGTAGGCAGTTATAGAATCTCTTCCTCAAAATAAACTTTGAAGTCCTTTATTGAACTCAATTTTCAATATTTTTGGAAAACAAAACAAAATCATAGGATGTAGATTGCTTATTACAACATTACAACCATTGGAATTGGAATTTTTCAATTCCATAATTAAATTCTTAATGATTTAGTATTTTGAATCATTCTCTACCTCTTTCTACTCATTTTCTACCTTTTTCCTATATGTTGTACAATTCCAAATGATTTGAAAATTTTCAAGCATGTAGCCAACTTGACATGAAGAATGAACTTAAAGAGTTACAACCATTTTGGATATTTTTCATGTAAATGTGACCTTTTGAAGTGCACGTGCCCGCCAAAAAAATGATTTTCGTCGATTTAAATGCTAATATCTTCTAGTCCGCATGGAGGAAAATTCTGAAATTTTTTCTGTAAATTTTCAAACTAGCCTACTACAAGATCCTATGGTTATATGTGTCCAAATTTTTTTTTAAAGAAAATTTGGTGCTTGTCCTAAAAATGACAATTTTAGAGTTTTTTTTTAATGAAAACATAGTAATGGTCTTTTAGGGGTTAAACTTACACTAGGTTTCAATGAGATTTTTGGACTTTGAAAAAAGAGGGATTCTTCTTATCTAGTAGTGACCTTCTAAAGCCAACAACACAATCTATTTGGATTTTGGAGTTAATCACCAAAAGTTAGGATATAGGTCCAACATAGAAAATAAAAACATGGTTATAGGATACATAGTTAGGATAGGGGTCTTAGGGTTATCATAGGTAAATCCAAGAATAAAAGGTGCCTTGAAATTTATAACAGGGCTCTCTTTTTCTTCTCAAGATCTTTCTTTTTTTACCCACACTTTTATATTTGGGTTTGTTGGTTCAATTGATTGACATTTGGAAGTCTTGGCATTTTAAACTAAGAGACCTTTAATGGTGTTTTGGGCCTTTGTTGTCCTTTGGTTGAGTTTCTTTCATGTTTTTCAAGGTTTTGAAATCCTTCCTTATCTATGTCTATTTATACCCTTTGTTCTATGAGAAAGTGTTGGAGTCTTGTTCAATGCTTTTAATAACCTTATCAAGTTATTTTGAGCTTTGTAGTCAAACTTCTATTGATTTCTCTACTTTATTTGGTATTTTTACTATCTTTGTTAAGTCAAGGTACTATTGAAGTCTCTACTTTATTTGAACTTGTTTTTTGGGTAGTTTGAGCAAAATTCTTGAAAAAATAACTTATAGGATTCATTTCTGAATGCAATTTTTACATTTTTTCTGAAAAAATTGCTTGACAAGGTTAAATTTTCTTGCTAGAATAACCTCATCGTTGGGATTATTGTGTTTCAATTCCATCTTAGAGCTATTAATGAGATAATTTTTCTTTCAATCCTGGACTTACCTCTAACTTAATAATTTTTTAAAGAATAAAAATTAAACATTTTTTTTTGAAATTTTTTTCCTTGACTTTCAACTCAATTATTAAATATGATTTTCTTAAAATTCAAAGTCCATAGTGCAAGAAATTCAACAAATGGCAATCAAAGTCATCTGAAATTATAGAATAGTGTTTAAGAAAACTATGCTTTCCAAGCTTGAATGCTCATATCTTCCACTCTATACGGTCAAACTTCATGAAATTTTTACCACATGATCTTAGACAAACAATGTACAAGATCCTATGGTTGAACTCTATAATTACACTTTTTTTTTGTTCTTTTGGATGAACGCAACAAAAATGGCTGTTTTGAGTGGTTTTTGATAAAAAAAAATGGCCTTGGGCTTTCAAAGATTTATATAGAAGGTACATAAATTGATATATATATATATATATTATTGACAAAAGTTTGTATTCATATTGATTTGAAATCCAATGACCTATCACACTCTTGATTTGAGTCATTATTGCACTTCATTCATGCCTACAAAGTTTCAAAATGGTCTCATATTCTACATCTATAGTTTAATATTTGAACATGGCAAAATTTAGATGGTACATAACATTCAGTAGCCCATGGAAGGACTGCCTTCCCTTTGGTGAAGTCCCCATCACCTAATTTTCATCTGACATTTTTTGAAGTTGCAACTTTAGTTACTGAATGGCGTGGAATACCATTGGTGCTGGATGGAATGGTGCGGGGTATTCCACACCATTTCATCCATTGGGAGGTAGTGTGATAGTCTGCTACTGAATGTAATGTAAAGTGATATCCAATTGCCATCTTAAACCAATGATAAGATGACAAAAGACATTTTTTCAACAAAAGCATATATATTCAATAGAATAACCTCTTTACTTTATAGAGAATAAACCCCTACTTTTATTTTTATTTTTATTTTTATTTTATTTTATTTTATTCTCTACTACAATTTTCTATTTACTTTTTACTTTTTTGTCAACCAATACAAATGACTTTATATAAATCATTTAAGGACCTATAATTTGAGTATATCACAAGGCACTCCTTCCTCGCAGGATAGTTCTTCGTTTGTTCAAATAGTTCTTCGTTTGTTCGGTGATCGGAGCAGTGTTTCCGCTATTGTGGGAATTGGCCGAGTGATCTAATTTGCAGAACCCCTGCCCGAGTCGCTAGCTATGGCGCAGCGCTGTCCTCCGTGAAATTTTACCGTCAAGGTCCGTCGCTAGACTCGCCACCACCTTCATCGCCTCAGTAAATCTCTCCGTCCCTTCGTCTCTGCCAATGTTCCACCGTCCGATAGATCAATTGTGTTGTTCCTGTAGATCGGATCCTTTCTCATCTCATGACGCAGCATCATTACGCATCGCTTTTCTTACCGATTGGTACCCCGCCTTTCTGTTTTTAGCTCTTGCGTGGATCCGCGTGTCGTCGTAGCCTTGACTGATCCCCTGTCAACTTTGTGCGCACTAATTGCCTGCGCTCTGTTGTTATACCGTTCGTAGGGTAAACTATTTAAGTTCGCTCTGTGTGTTGTGTGAGGTCATGTGTTTTGCGTGAGTGAGCTTGATCCACGGTGTCTACAGTGAATTTTAGCCTCTGTCTGTCGGTTTTCATTGATCAGGTGTCAAGCGTTGTGCTGAAGAACGGTAGTCTTGGCAGGCGTTTTGGTTTTGATTTGAATTGTTTCTGTCAATCGGACGATGAATTGGATATGGCCTTCTTAATTTGATTGTATTTGTTTCGGTTTGTCTGTGCAGATTGAACAATTTGGAGGAGGTGTGATTGAAATTTTGATTTGCGCAAAGGGTTAGGGTGGTGTGAGGGAAGGGGAGGGGTTTTCTGATGGGAATGACGACAATGCACGAAGCGGAGGTGAAGGAGTTTCTGGCTCAATGCAAGGTTTCAGGCGACAATGCGTACAATGTGATCAAGGGAGTGCTGGAGAGGTTACACAACGAAGACACGCGTGCCGACGCCCGGAAGCTTCTGGCCGCTGTGGAGAAGTATGTGCAAAAAGAAGAGCCCGTGGTAGACACCATGGCTGTCTACCACTTTCGACTGCATCAACTGTCGCTCTCTGATTATGAAGGTATGGTGGTCAACTGCCTTCTGTATCTATGTGACTTGTAAAGTTGTGACTTTTCATGTACGATGAGTTTGACCAGATGGTGGCCTCCACGTCTATGTGGGCCTTGTGTGTTTGATCAATTTTATGCTCGGGGAAGTGTTACCGTGAACTCGAGCCAATGCTGGTTGGGTTAACCTCATTCATGTCGCTGAAATGATTTTTGAGCTCAAAGACTGTCTTAATGCGAAGAGTATTGACCTTTTAGGTTAAAGAATGTCGTCTGGTGTTGTGCTGTTGTCCGTTTAATAAACTCGTGGAACATGTTTACAAATGTTGAGGTAGGTCATGAAACTTTTAAGCAGGAAATTTAAAGGAGTTCAACAATCTCGCAGTCAGCTCCACTGATCCCTGAACTGACCTTTTGCTATCTCTTGATTAGGTTTCAACGTGAAAAGGAAAAGTCTGACGTTGCTGGAATTACCGAGCATTTTCGTTCCAGAGGATTGGTCGTTCACTTTCTTTGAAGGCATAAGCAGGCATCCAGACACAGGATTTAGGAATCGGGATGTGACTGAGCTGGGCTGCGGTAATGGGTGGGTGTCAATTGCGATGGCAGAGCGATGGCAGCCACGAAAGGTATGCTTAGCTTATTTTTGACTGGATTACTGCCGTTACGGCTCTGCTCTTCTGATTTTTCTAGACTGAGGATTCTGTGAGTTTGATTTATGCGTCTGATGATCGTGCGGACGAAGAAAATAAAATGGATGATTGTGGGATTCATTGCAGGTCATTGGGCTTGATATTAATCCTAGGGCAATCAAGGTGGCGTGGATTAACCTGTACTTGAATGCACTAAACGATGATGGCTTGCCTGTCCTGGACCATGAGGGCAAGAGTCTGCTGGATAGAGTGGAATTTCATGTTTCGGACTTGCTCGGCTACTGCAGGGAGCAGAAGTTGACAATGGATCTCATCGTCGGTTGTATACCACAGGTACTGTAGTTCTGTCATACTTGAGGGTATCCCGCGGGAGGATCTTTGCTGAATAGCAAATGTTGTTCAATATTCTCGTATTTTCCTCCAATTTGAGTTTTTCTGTGCATTTTTAAAGTTTAAATGTCAGCTATGAGTGATTTCTGTGTGTAGATCCTGAATCCTGATCCAACGGCGATGTCCAAGCTCGTGAGTGAGAATGCTAGCGAAGAGTTTCTGTATTCTCTGAGCAACTATTGCGGTCTTCAGGTTTGTATTATTGTGGACTCCAGCTTCTTTAAATCGCAAATAGAGTCGTGATTGTATGCTTTCTTTTCAGTATGCAGAAAATACCGATGCACAGGAACTGCGTCGTTGCAGTGTGACGTTCTGCTCTCTTGTATTCACGTCTGGCGAATTCAAAATCTAATTGCAATGCTAAAAGAGCAAGCAAGGAGCAGTGACCAAGTTGCTCTATCATATATTAAATTATGTGAGTTCTCAATTGCAGGGTTTTGTTGAGGATCAATTTGGGTTAGGTTTGATTGCAAGAGCCGCAGAGGAGGGCATTTCGATCATCAGACCCACTGGGAGGCTCATTTTCAATATCGGAGGAAGACCTGGCCAAGCTGTGACAGAGCGTGTATTCAGCAGACGTGGATTTCACATCAACAAACTTTGGCAAACGAGAGTGAACCAGGTTGGTTTTCACCAAAAAAAAAATTTCATTAACCCTCCCTGTTGCCTTGGCTTCTGGAAATTCTTATGATAGTGGCTATAATAGGACCAGTCAAGTCTTCTTTAATGTCACAAAAATATGTTTTCAAACTACAGAGCTCAGAATGTAATGGGAACTCTATACTGAAGCAGATGGATTTGACCCTGCCAATGATAAGGGCAAGTGCGAGTAGAGTTGTGACCATAGAAAATTTGTGGTCATATCTAAAGTAACCACTATTCTCCTTTTCCCAGGCACCAGACACGGACATATTAGCACTAGTGGAAATTGAGAAGAACACACGACATCGGTTTGAGTTTTTCATGGGACGTGTAAGTGAAGAGCCTATTAGTGCAAGATCAGCATATGCCTTTTTGAAGTCAGGAGGCGAGATCTCCCACGGACTTTCAGTGTATGAATGCAGACTAAGGATGCCAAATCAGGTTTGTTCACTTGACACATGTCGGGTCTAGATCCTGAGCACAGTAGTTTGCACATGTCAATTGTTGTATTCCGGTTTTAAATTTTTGTCTCCTTTAATGCAGTTGTTGGTTCTAGAAATGCCAAATCATGATCAAATATATCTTTTTCTGTCCATATTTGCATGAATTTACTAAGAATAGAGCAGACTTTGGAATTTATGAATCAGCATGCTTATCAATAGCTTTAGAGGATATTGGTTAGCCGATTGGATATTGGCATGAGGGTCTGTAAAGTGTCCATGAGAATATCTGCTCTTTTGACTAATTTCCACAAGTCCTTCCTATTAGTAACCCAAAGGAGGTCTGAATGTCACAGGTCAAGACAATATCAAAGTTTTTGAGCAATGGATTTCAAGAAACTCGGGGAGCGTTAGACCTCTCTTTCAGTGATGAATCAGTGGCCGAAGAAAAAATACCTTTTTTGGCACATCTTGCCCGTGCCCTTGAAGATCTTTCCTATTTTCCACATGAGTCCCCGGCGGGAAGCTCTCGATTTAGGAATCTTATTGCGGGATTCATGAGGATCTACCATCATATCCCACTCACTCCCGCTGTAAGTCAATCGAAGATGCACCGTAATGTCGAACAATCTTAACAGCATTTTCTTTTTTTACACTTTTGTAGTTATTTATCTGCTTTGAGTTACTCAACCTCTTTTCAAGAATTACAGGCTAATTCTTTGTGGCATTCCAGAGTGTGGTGGTTCATCCTTCAAGGGCTATTGCGATTGAGAACGTGCTTCGTGTATATTCGCCTCGATTAGCACTGGTGGACGCCTCTCTCACCCGTTGGTTGCCTAAGAAATGGCTGACGGCTTTGCCTGCTGAGGTGTGCCCTCCTCAACCCATGCACAGTTTCAACTTACAGTGAAAACTCATTTTGTATGTTTTCAAGAAATGATTGGTACTGCTTGCATTTTTACCGCGCACTAATATTTGAACACTGTCATATTATCACTGCTGACAACTTGGACATTGTAGGGATCAAATGGAGGTTCCATTTCTCAATCCAACAACACAGTGACAGTGGTGGAAGCGCCTCGTCGATCCGACCTTGTGGTCCAATTATTGAAGAATTTGAAGCCTCAGCTCGTTGTTACAAGTCTCGCAGATTACGAGATGCGGACATCAACTGCTTTTGAACTACTTTTGGATGCAACGGCCAGTATAGGAGCACGTCTGGTTTTGGACATTTCGGAATATCTGGAGCTTTCAAGTTTACCGGGGACAAACGGAGTTCTGCAGTTTTTGGCCTCCCATCCAATGCCTATGCACGCCACCATCATCTGTGGTCTGGTCAAAAATCAGGTATCTACTAAAATTCAGGTTGAAATTAGACCAACAGGCACTTCGTATCCTTGAAATTGGTAACCTCATCTTTCAACCAGTGAGTCCGTTGGATCCTCCAGTATTTTCTCCATTTTCCGAGTGGTCTCCAAAGGGAAGCTTATCCTGGTTTATTTGTTCGTATTCAGTGGAGAGGGCCGTCATCTAACCATATGAATGCGGACCGTCATATCCACGTCTGTTCTTAAAGTTTCATACTGACGTATGTCTGGACATTTGCTCTCTTTGCAGGTTTATTCAGACCTTGAAGTTGCCTTTATTATTTCGGAGAATCAGAACCTATTAAATGCACTGGCCAAAGCTGGGGATATTACATATGGTCGTACTGCCATCTCAAGTCAGTTCTATTATGGTTGCCTCTTCCATGGGCTTCTAAGCTTTCAGCTTCCTGAACGTCATACCAGCGAGCAGGTACGGAGTTCTCAATTTGAACACAAACCTCATATATTCTTGTTTTTTGGGTGCAAGAAATATTATGTCTTTTTTAAGGAAACGCTAGAAGTTATCGAATGGAATAATTTCTGGATCAGCCAGACCTGCTCTGCCAATATAGGAGCATAATAGCTAGAAATGCTGTTTTGAAATTTCTTTGGCTTTCAGGAGTCATAGATTTTGTCTCGTCCATGGTTTTCAGTGGAGATGTTTGCTGTGAAAGATTTAGGATGTAGTTGATTTGAAGTCGGTCTGTATAGTCGCTGCCATTTCCCTCTTGCTGTCCAGAATATTCTGTTGCCTTTGCTCAGAATATCCTTGGTCCGATCAATTCTTACATCGTTAGTCCTCTGCTGTGACGATTTGCAGAGGCTACCCAAGGAGGAACAATCTTCAAAGTTTATTAGCCTTTCGCCAAGTTCCGTTGAAGCGCTTAGTGGAGTGGAGAATGTCAATCTCGATCAACAACCGCCAACGATCTGCATGGACTTTGACGAGAATCTTCTCCAAGTCCCTGCAGCAGTCAAAGTATCTGTCTTCGAAGGCTTCGCGCGACAAAACATATCCGAGGACGAGATGGATCCTAAGCCAGAGATACTTGATTATTTGCAAAGCAAATATGGACTTCCAAAATCACACACGAAGGAGCTTTTCTTAAGTGACACATCTACTTCCTTATTCACAAAGTTGGTAACAGCCTGTGTTGAGGAGAATGGAACTCTTGTTTTCCCTATGGGTTCGTGTGGCACTTGTGTCTCTGTTGCTAAGTTTCTTGAGGCTGACTTCAAGAGGTTACCTACGGAGGCCTCCAATTCTTTCAAGGCCACTGCTGGACAAATAGATACCTTCTTGAAGGACATAAAAAAGCCTTGGATATACATTCCAGGCCCCACCATCAACCCAACGGGCCAGATCTACTCCAACTCTGAGATTAGCGAGATCCTTGCTGTGTGTAAGAGTCGCGGGGCTCGAGTGATACTTGACACCTCATATTCTGGGCTGGAATACAACAAGTCATCAAAGTGGGATCTCAAGCACATTGGGACTGGATCCGAAGAAGGGTCATCCTACGCTGTTGCAATCCTGGGAGGCTTCTCAACTGGTCTGATGACTGGGGGACTGGAGTTTGGGTTTGCTGCTGTTAAGGACCCAGTGTTCATAGAATCCTTCAAAGATGCACCTACTATGAGCCGTCCTCATGGAACTTTGAAGTACACGATTAAGAAGTTGCTTGGCCAGCTGAGCCATAATTCTGACGTTTTGGTTACTGGTTTAGAGGAGCAGAAGAAGACTCTGCAGCTTCGATCACAGCAATTGTGCAAGGTACAGTTGTTCTGTCCCCTTCAGGAAGCTTATTTTAGCATCCATTGGAGGCAGGAAATTTTAGTAGCTGAGTAAGGTGGTCCGCTGGTGGACTTCGTGAAGTTTTGAGTTCATAAACGTCTTGCTCTTTGATGCAGTTTGAATATTGAAGACCCGATGCATATAGATTATAACCTGTGTCTGATATTGGAATGTAGTATCACTTTTCTCTGGCTTGTTGTAGACCTCTTTCTGCTCGATTACAATAATAGTTTCAGATGCTTCCTTCCACTGAACTTCTCGATAAGTTGTCCATGTCATATCGCACTAGAACTTTCGTATGTTTAGTGTTTAGAGCTGCGTGATTCATACAGAGTTTTAACTTGTGTAATTTGTGTTGCAGCTTCTGAAAGGGTGCGGCTGGGACGTTGTTGAGCCTCTAGGAGGCACATCTATGGTGGCGAGTCCTTCAGCCTATGAAGGAAAAACTGTGAAAGGAGAAAGCTTTAGCACCAAGGCACTAGGCAGTGACAATATTCGAGATGCAATCCTCAAGGTCACAGGCGTGTCTATCAGCAGCAGCTCCTGGACTGGGATCCCTAACTACTGCCGTTTCATGATTGCTCTTACTGACGATGACTTCGCAGCGGCGTGCAAGGCTCTGCAGCAATTTAAAGATCTCGTACTTGAATAGTGGCTGCTACATCATTTTTCTATTGTGAAGGATCACAATAGATGCATTAGTAATATCCATCAACTTGACCATGAACGACGGAAGCCTTGGTCCTTTGGGGTAAATTGCAGAATGTACTGTACAGTGTTCACTGCTGGATGCAGGTGGCGAGCTATGTTGGTTCTCCTCTGGAAATACAACTGTTGGATAGAAAGAAGCTGTAAGAAAATCACTGCACGAATGTAAAGTCTGAAGTGCAGCTGTTGCAGGCAGAAGTCATTCTCAATCTGCTGGCCCGTCTCATTCTGTGTCTTCAATCATTCGACAAGTTTGTTTTGTGGCTCAAGTTCAACCTGTTCTTTAATTGCTGTAGTGTAGATGCACTGTGCCATGATGTACTAACCAATACTCGTACTTTGGTTGTATCTTGTTCTTTCTCTCATTACCTTTCAACAGTTAGTGTTGCACATCTTTGGTCTCAGTATTTGTTTTGTTCATCTAAAGACATTCATAGTGTCAAAATAGAGTACTATACACTGAGGCATCTAATAGTGTAGAAGTAGAGTATCCGGAGGGGTGCAATTCAATTTCAGCTCGGAAGAATAGCTTCCTACATATACTGGTTTGGTTTTGAAAGCAAATATGGGACCAAAGGCTCCATTCAGGAGCAAACCAACTCAGTGCGATATGATTGCATTTACCCATGGATTCACAACCCTTGTCTTTGTTTGATGCCATTTTACATCTAGATAAGAGAGAATTTTTTTATTAATTTTTTTTCTTAAGGGAAATCATGTATCTTCTATAAGAGCTTAAAATTTCAGAGATTTTTTTGTAATCATTTTTAAATTAATGTGAATTTTTGAGGAAAAAAGTGAAGAAGAATATTGATGTCAATATCAAAATACTAGTATGCTCAAAAAATCTGAAATTTTCAACACAGGAGAGGCTAATTTTTAAGTGTACAATATCATGGTGTAAATCAGAGTGATTGTGTCATTCTAAGTAGAAAATCATGGTATAAGTCTAAGTGATCGTGTCATTCTAAGTGTAGAACATCATGATATAAGTCAAAGTGATTATGTCATTCTAAAATTAGAAAATCATCGAACCAATAGAATAGGCCAAATTCAAAGTTCAAATGGCAATATTTAAAACATAGGATTTTTAGAATTCCTTTAAAAAATTTCAATTGAAGTAGAAACTAACTTCACAACTGATGTTTCATTAGTTGAACTTAAATTGAAGTAATATCATTTTCATAGCTAAAATTCACATCAAAAGTAGAAAATAATATCATAATGAAGGAATACTATTCACTAAAAATACATTCAAACAATTCACCTCTCAAAAAAGTAGATGAAAAAATATTTCTTTTTTACTATAGTTCTATCTAGAAGACAAAAAAAGTTCACCGTGTTCTTTAGGTCTATTGTAAGAGGTCTATAAAGCACCTATTTAACTATTGAAAATTAATTTGGAGAGGTTAGACTTTTTGAAATATTATTCAATAAGTTTCCTTGAATGATGAATAGATTTGGCATCTAATTCAAACCGTTTTATATCTTTTAGAACTGTGTGGAATTAGTCAATTGAAGATAATCATAATTACATATGAAGCTTAACATTAGCACATGTATACCATAGTCTTCATTGAAAGGACCAAAAATTAGTACTTTTCAAGACATACATGTATCATAAATCTCATATCTAATCAACTTGTATTAGGTTTGATTTGTCCATGTGTGTTCTTAATCACAATCTTTTGGGTGGATACTGGATAGTATAGGGTGATTGCAAGAAACATTTCTCCTATTTTGTGTCACACATTGCATGCTGATCTAGTTTTTGGCCATAACTTTTGTGTTTTAGCTCCAATTGACTCAATATTTGTAGGGAAGGTACTCAAAACTATTATAAACCTTCTATAAATTTTTCATAATTTTCAAAAATAGTTTACTATCTAAAAATGGACCCCAATTGGATGTCACACTTCGTAGTTTAGGGTTTTTTTAGACTGGGGAATACCTTTTTTTTAATGATTTTAAGATGAAATTGGATGAGATGGTCTTCTAGTAGATTTCTAGATCTCTAGGGAAGGATTTTTAAAAATAGTTAATTTTATGTGGTGTGGAGGTCTACAAAGTGAATTCTCTTCTGCTTGTATTCTAAAATACATAAAATATTATTTTGGTGTTTTTTTTGGTGAATGACCATCTCCATAAAGTTGTTGCAAATGTACATCTTTTATTTTTTGAAAATATCTATTTTTACTATTTTTCCCTAATTAAAACATGAAGATATGTATTTTTTGGAGGTTTGGCACTTTTCAAGTTCTCCTACTTAGAGAATTTTTCTATCTATTTCCATTAGTGAAAACCTTCATCTTAGAGGTATATAAATTATTCATATTTTTCAAATTTAAAAAATAATAATTTTCTAATTTTAAAGTACTCCCAAAAAAATCAGCCAAACGCAACAAATAGGATAGGTGTTTCTTGCAATCACATGATTGAGCAGTAGCAATCTTGAAAGTTGAATAAAAAAAGTGGTTAGTATTAAATAGTAATAAACTTTATTTTTTCTTAAAATCTTGGATATTTTTGGTAACATTTGGTTAAAAATAAGTATAAAACTGTAATCATTAGATGAAATTTGAGGCCTCCAGAAGACCACACGTTCCCAAAGTGCGGGAATACAAAAACTACCGTAGGAACATGTAAACTATTGCACGAACCTGGAATTGTAGGAATCCGACATGGCTAAGACCATCAAAGTCATTAATTTAAAAAAATTCAAAAAAATTTAAATTTGGACTTTTTTTCAGTTTAGGACTAAAAATTTATTTATTTATTTATTTAAATTTTTATTTATTGGCATGATAATAGCTAGCAATTTCGAGAAACAACCCTTCCAACGCCTCAAATTACATCTAATGTATTAGAACTTTTGGGGAAAATATTTAAAAAAATATATAGAATATGCCAATTATTAGTTCTCAAAAATTTGAACCTAAATAAAATTTACTCCAAAAGTTATGCATAAACAAAATAAATGACAACTTCCTTTTTTTGGGTTTAAATTTCTAAAAATTAATGAAAATTTTCAAAAAATATAACAAAAATAATCCATTTTTGACAACTTAATGGAGATAAGATTCTACCAATATTTTTATAGCAAAGTTCTTTTGGATTTCTAGAAATGTGCACCTAGCAAAGCCTTCTTTGCAGGACAATAAATGTAAAAAAAGAAATTCTTCTTCAAATTCTTACATTCTTTGAAGAAGAGTATAATGTCCAAATTTGGAAGTAAAAATTGTCATTTCAAATTTGTTATGGTCTTAAAAACCTTTAATTATAAATGATAAGATTAAATGTAGAATTAAATTTAGATGGATGAAACTAGGCAATTGTAAGAAACATTTGTCCTATAATTTTCTCTCACGTCTAGTGTGCTGATTTGTTTTTTGGCTATAAGTTCTATGTTTTGACTCCAAATGACTCAAGATTTATAGAAAAGGTACTCATAACTATCATGCACCTTCCCTAATTTTTTTCATAATTTTCAAAAATAGTTTATTATCTAAAAATAGCCCCCAATTGAATCTCACACTTGATAGTTTAGGGGTTTATGGTCAATTTTGTTAAAATGGTGGTATTCCAATAAAATGGCATGATATTCTGTTAAAATGGCACATTTTCTTCCTCTACCTCTAGGCCTCTATGTCAAAATGGTGCACGAAATATGTCAAATGGCACTTGAAATTTGTCAAAGTGGCACATGGAATATGTCAAAATGGAATTGGAATTGGAATGGCACTCGAAATACCGCCATTTTAACAAAATTGACCATGTTTTTAATCACTAAGGAGTACATTTTTTTTAATGATTTTGAAATGAAATTTGGATGGGATGGTCTTCTAGTAGACTTACAACTCTCTACGTGAGGGATTTTGAAAAAAGTTATTTTTATGTTGTGTGGAAGTCTACAAAGTGAGCTTCTTTTTGCTTGCATTTTGAAACCTATAAAGTATAATTTTAGTGATTTTTTTGATGAATGACCATCTCCATAAAGTCATTGCAAATGGATAATTTTGATTTTTTCAATTTACATAATTTTTCAATTTTTTACAAATTAAGACATCAAGGTATGTATTTTCTTGGGACTTGGTATTTTTCTAAATCTCCTATTTAGACAATTTTTCTATGGAATTCCTTCCATGGGTACCTTCATCTTAAAGGTGTTTATATAAGTTTTATTTTTTAAGTCTCTTAAAGATTAATTTTCTAATTTTAAAGTATTCCCCAAAAAATCAGCCAAACGCAACAAAATTAGCAGGTGTTTCTCACAATCACCCAACTACAAATTTTTTGTAATCTTACTTTCATTTGTACTCATCTACTATGTGAGATTTGTAAGATTTGAATGCTTAATCCTCAAGATAATAAAATCACTTGGGTGAAAGC
The DNA here is from genome assembly GCA_947034885.2 of Thuidium tamariscinum. Classification (NCBI taxonomy): domain Eukaryota; kingdom Viridiplantae; phylum Streptophyta; class Bryopsida; order Hypnales; family Thuidiaceae; genus Thuidium; species Thuidium tamariscinum. The sequence continues at coordinate 39,205,122 of OX344750.2, forward strand.
AAGAAAGACTAACCAATTTTTATCACCGTTTTTTCATAGTACTTTGATTGTATAATTAGAAAAATAATTTAAAAAAAATAAAAAGAAACATATTTTTAATGTATATACATTTAAGATGCCGTAAAGGTACCCTAAAATTCTAGGACTAGGAAGGAAAAGTGTAGAAAAAATCTTTAAGTAGGAGAACTAGAAAAGTACAAAATTTCATGAAAATAGGTACTTTGACCTATTAATTTGTAAAAAAATTGGGAAAAGAATCTGAAAAAAACTAAAAATTGAAAATTTGGGAGAACTTAATGATGAAGAGATTTCACCAAAAGAATGATCTCAAAACCATCTTAAATGTTCAAAAGTACGCATGCAAGGGAGGCTTGTTAGTAACTTAGTACACATGTAGAAGAAAGAAAATCATGATTTCTAAAACTTCTTTTGGTAGAAACATGCCTACCTAGTATGGAAATAGACTACAAAAATTTTAGCTTTAGATAATTAATTTTGGATGCTCTCTAGTACTAAAAATTCTAAATTGCAAAGTCTGACAAATTAGCTAAATTGAAATTTAATTATAAAATGATTTTTGAATTTTTTTGAAAAATAAATATTTTGATTGCTATTATATTAGACATGTTTGATTAAAATTTCAAGTTAATCTGGTTCATACTTTAAGAGTTATAGTCAATGACAACTTTGTCATTCTTAGTGTGAAGCAAAATAGTACTAGTCCTTCATGCTTTCACCAACTTTTGAAAATTAATATTAAATAATTACAACTAATGGATATTTCATTAAAATGGTGGTATTCCACAAACTTGGCACTTTTAGGTTTAAACTATACAGTCTAAAATCTGCACTTATCCTAAAATTTAGATTGTATAGTCTAAAATCTATATCAATCCCGGGCATGCAACTCTTGTATTATACACAGGGGTCATCGGCATCCAAAAGGCTTAGAGGATGGCTTTTGTAAAAATTATATCAATATAAAAAGACCAAAAAGTTAGGTGAAGACCAAATTAAAAATAAACTAAATGTAGAAAATATTGGGTTCCATACATATTAGAAAAAAACTCACAATATGTACAAAGAATTAAAATACCTATGCATAGTTTAAAAAAATTTATACAAAATGTTCCCTCCAATTAAAATTAAATTTTTATTAAAAAGCTCTAAAATTTGGGTAGCTTGGCCTATGATACATGTATTAAAAAAACTCATATAATTAGATTTTTAATGCTAATATTTCCTCAAAAATACTCATTTCATGTATATAATTACATTTTTGGATTCCTTATTGAAAGGGCTACAAGAGTTTTCTACATTAAAACAAATTAAATTCCTTGAGATTGGACTAAAATGCATTATAAGTGATTAAAACCAAGGCCATATAATATGGGAGTTGCATACCCATGATACCAATCCTAAAAAATGAATGCAAAGATGGTGTATGAATACCTCCATTTTAACAAAATATCTGTTAACTCCTCCAAAAAATATATATATATATATAACAATGCATGATTACTTCTTGGAAACATTCTTTCTTCTTTCCATTTATAAAGTAAATGATTTTTCTTCAACCCTCCTCAATGAATTTAAATTGGATGAACATACTTCAATTTTTACTACATTTATCCTCTAGTGAAAAGTCTCGCAAGTAGGGTGCAATTAATCTCGAGAGGAGGATATAGAACTGCGTCTTATATAAATTTGGTTGCCTTCCTGAATTGCCTCTCAATTCTCTTCAATTCGCAACTGTTATACAGTTTAGAACCTTGCTTAGTCTCCTCTTCCCTTACTTGTAGCCTCGATCAATATGATGCGGAGAAGGCTGCTCAATTTGTGGACTTCACGGTCACGCCGCTCCACCATGACAACTTCCGATTCTCCGTAAGCGTACAGGACCTCCTCTTGAGATTACCAATGTTATAGATTCATGGTTTCATGCATCAGTTCAAATTGAGCATTCGATGTTATTCCGTTTTTGATTAGTTAGTACATCTGAAGAGCTACCTAGTACCTGTTATTGTTATCTAGACTATCTGTTATTCTGTTTATGTTTAGCATTGTATGTGAGCTCAGTTAATCAGAGGAGAAAATAAACCAGTATGGAAATTGAAGAAATTAAAGACCCTTTCTTTGTCCAAATCCCATTCCAAGCAAGTGTATCAAGCCTAGTCTACCATCAATCACGTACCGTGGACATTGAGTATGGATAGAATTCTAGCTTAAAAGCTCTTGTCAATATATGGACATTTTGGATTTCTCCTGTGTAGGGTATAAGCTTCTACTAGAAACGGGATTCGAATTAACTCCTACATGCCCATGCCAAGCTAGTCTTTAAGTGTTTCTAATTAAGCTTCCTGGAGCTTCAATGTGTAGATTTATGGAAGATTACTCCTCGGAAGACTACGACGATGACTACGACGTGGCTGCCAGCAACGACCTGATCATCGTCGAATGCAAGGAAGAAATCGCACCACTCGAAGTACCGGATGCCGCGCGAACCGAAGAAGCCGAAGCCCCCGTCGCCTGGCTCCCCCTTTCAATTCCAATGGCGACGACTTCATGGGAGACGACGGTCCCTCCGGCTCGTTTCCAGCAGTGCCCCGAGTCCCTTGGCGTGGAGACGCTTCTGTCGAGTGCTGCGTTGTTCGTGCTGCAAGAATGCCGCTCCTCGATGAAGAGTTGGATCGAGCGCTTCTTCTCTCAGCTGGAGCGTCTCGGCATTCGACTCTACAGCGCTCTTCGCACTCTGATTCTCAAGCCCTTCGTCTGGGCGTCTCGAAAACACGCTTGACTGGGCGAGAGTCCTTGTGGCCGGATCTCTGGAGTCTGGATTCAACGCTGAATCACAAGCTCCAGCATCGACCCATTTTGAAATTAAAATAGTAGTGAAATGATATTAAAGTTTGCGGACGTCAAGTTTGTAGTTGAATTGAATAATGTATCAGCTCGGTGGACTTCACTCCGATTTTCTTCGGTCTAGTGCAATTTTGGACAACTGAGCCGGCTGTAGCTTGTGAATTGTCGGCATTCTCGTGAGGAGAACCCCTAGCTAGAAAATATGATTTCTTTTTAATGTTTTTTCCTTTATGAGGAAAACTGCAAAAATATACTCCAGAGTCTATCCTATGGCACTACGGCACGGAAGAGAATATGGCACTTTTATGTATACAAGTCCATTCTCCTTGCGGGTCTTGCAAAATCTCTCTATGACATGAAAATGGAGCATTTTCTACTGTGGAATTCCCAAACTTTACATGAATACTGAGGTTTCACGTGGTTGAAGAATTGGTACTTTCAGAGCTTGAAAAATGCCTTGTTTCTTTGAGTGAAAACTGAAAACAAGGTAAATTGGGCACATGTTCAACTTTGTTTCTTTATTTTTCCACAAACACATACATTACAATACAAAAACATTTGGCCATTTGGGCTCCTATTTTTCATCTATCCTACATTAATCTATTCATACATAGATCCCTATTACATCTAATCATCTATAGTTGTATATATACACTAAAAAGTCAACTAAAATATATATAGGTACACTAAAAAGTCAACTGAAATATATATTGGTAACAATTTTTTGTTGCCACTACAACTTCAAAATGATGTAAACAAAGGACTCATATCTATGGCAAGCATCTTAGCAAGCCGTTGGCATGATGTAGCCTTGAAATGGATCTCAATAGACTCGACATCGTTTGTGTAATTGACAAAATTCACTTCCATTGATAGTGGACAACTAGACATTTTTACAGCTACTGATATCAAACAAAGACAACTTCATCCTTCCAAATTCAAACAAATCATGTAAAGATGGTCAATTTCGTTAAAATGGTGGTATTTCAAGTGCCATTTTGACATATTCCATGTGCCACTTTGACAAATTTGAAGTACCATTTTGACATATTTCGTGTACCATTTTGACATAGAGGCCTAGAGGTAGAAGAAGAAAATGTGCCATTTTAACGGAATGTCATGCCATTTTATTGGAATACCACCATTTTAACAAAATTGACCATAAAGGTATATGTTGAAGCCATGTCAATATATATTGTTGAGTCATTTGTGAAAAAAAGTGTATAGCATTTTGGCTTTCAAAACTAAGTACAAGATTCCAATGGCTAAACCTAAGATCATTTATTTCATAAATCAATAACTACTTTGTAACTCTAGGTTGTCACAAAAAAAACCTAAATCCAAATACATTTTCATTATGGAGTTATGGAACACATCAATAGAGACTCACTTGACTCATTCAATTTCAATGGAAGTATAAAATTTAAATTTTAGATAATGTCAAATACTAGCATTTCAAGGAAAATGAAGTCAACAAGGTATTTATTTGTAGATGGAAATTTTTTTCATTCCATATATGCCATTTTTCCATTCATTTCTTTCTTTAGCTCTTCATTAGCTCTAAAGTCTAGAACTACTATAGGTTTCAAATCGCACAATCTAAATGTAGAATAGTAGAAGTGCCAACTATCAAGTTTGTGAAAAATTGTCATTTCACTACAAGAAAACAAGGGTCTACAATGACTTGTCCACAATGACTTTAACTTAACAATGACTACGAAATGATTGTTTTGCAATCATTATTGATAAAAAAATGACTTCTACAGTCATTGTAGGCAAGTCATTTATATCCTCATTTTTTTGTAGTGTTTTAACAAAAATTTGGTTAAAGAAGATTCAAGTTCATTGATTTTAACCTTTAAAGGACTATAGCCATTTTTCTATCAAAAACACTCAAAACTACCATTTCTATAATTCTATTGTATTCATCTATGAAAACAAAAAAAAAAATTATTTTAGAATCTAACTAAAGGATCTTGTACACAACTTATTTGAGATGATGTAAATTTTCATGAAGTTTGACCATTAATACAAATTGAAAGATATGAGCAATCAAAGTTATTTTTTCAGAAAGATGCTAAAACTACCTAAAAAACAATATTGTCTATAAATTTCTCATTACTAGTCCAAATAGAATGAATCAAAGCTTCAAATGTAGACAAAAATATATTCATTTAGGAAAAGAATTAAAAATTTTAATTTTTAATTTTTGCAAATTTTTTTTGTTGCCTATTGAATTCAATTTTGGACTTTTGTGTTTTATAAGTTTATAACTTTTGCTCTTAGGCACCTAATTGAAATAAAAATGATATTCACATGAAGATAATTAGCTTTTCTATTTTATGAGAAAGTTGCAAAAAGTTTCACAAAAAATTCAGGTCAGAGAAACTTACCCAAAATCCATTTTATTCCCCAAAGAGGCAAGGAGTGAGGGACAACAATCCTTTACGGGTTAAGCCAACATGATTCACTCGGCACTCAACCAATTTGAAATCTACCCTCAGTTGGTTCATGAGATTCTTTCTATTTATGATTTAGTAAAGATTAGCCTACTGGTTATGGGTAGTTGCAAGAAAGGCCTCTCACTTTTTGTCTTGTTTGTGTTTTTTCTTTGGAAGTACTGTTTAATTAGAAAAATAATTTTTTTTAAATGTGAAAAATATGTTTAGTGCATATACCTTTAAGAAGAAGGTACCCTATGAAGGAAAAGTGTAGGAAAATTTTCTAATTAGGTGAACTAGAAAAGTGCAAATTCTCCCCAAAAGGGGTACTTTCACATTTTAATTTGTGAAAAATAGGAAAAGAATTTTTTTTTAAAACTAAAATTTTTCAATTTGGAAAGGATTGATGATGATGAGATTTCACCAAAAGAATTATTTTGAAACCATTTTTGATGTTCAGAATTGTATGCACAAGGGGCTCCTATTTGCATCAATGTAGAGGACATTAAATAATGTTTTTTATAAATATTTTTGGTCAACTCATAAATCTTTAGTGTATAAATAGACCACACAAATTTCAAGCCTACATAATTAATTTTGGATACTCCACAGTACTAAAAACCCCTAAATTGCAAAGTGTGACAAATTAGATAAATTAAAATTTAATTAGAAAATGTTTTTTGAAAATTTTTGAAAAATAAGGAATTACTTTACTATCAAGTTGGCCATCTTCAATAAAAATTTCAAGTACATTGAATTAATACCCCAAAAGTTATAACCAATGGCACAAAAGTCACTTCCATTGTGATGCCAAAAAGGAGAGTCTTTTCTTGCAATCACCCTTATTGCATGACCGGAATGTAATCAATGAAACTTAACCCTCGAAGAATGGACAAGTGGCCGCGGAAACTATGCATTTTGATACTGTGTGACACCACCTAGTTTGAAAAAGCCAAGTATATACATTGGAAGTCAAAATACGGTAGAAGATCTTCCCTTTCCACCCCCAATTCCGAGGATGAAAAGTTGTATTTTTGTCCAGGAAGGGAAGATTCTTTGTCATTCAGCCGATGCTAAATGTCCGTAGCATCATTCAAGGGTTAAGAATTATGTCATTAATTTCTCAATTTTCTTGCACTGCCAAGAAGTTTGATAAGAAGCTTGCCTAGTGACTAAGTCCTGGGGAGTGGGGATGGTAAGGGCAATTGCAAGAAACACTTGTCCTATTTTCTATCACACCTAGTGTGCTGATTTGTTTTTTGGTCATAACTTCTATATTTTGGCTTCAAATGACTCAAGATTTATAGGAAAGATACTCATAGGTACCATACACATTCTATAATTTTTTCATAATTTTTAAAAATATTTTGATTTCAAAATAGTACTAGTGATTGAATGTCACACTTGGTAGTTTAGGGGTATTTAGTCACTAAGGAGTCCCTTTTTTTTAATGATTTTGAGATGAAATTTGGGTGAGATGGTCTTCTAATAGACTTACAGCTTTCCACATGAGGGATTTTGAAAAAAGTTATTTTTATGTCATGTGGAAGTCCACAAAGTGAGCTTCCTCATAGTTGCATTTTTAAACATATAAAGTATTATTTTAGTGATTTTTTTGACGAATGACCATCTCCATAGACTTGTTGCAAATTTCCACTTTTTATTTTTTGTATTTACTTATTTTAACTAATTTTCCCGAATTAAAACATGAAGGTATGTATTTTCTTAAGGTTTGGCACTTTTTAAGTTCTCCTACTTAGAGAATTTTTCTATAAATTTCCTTTGGTGAAAACCTTCATCTTAGAGGTGTATTCATTATTCATATTTTTCAAATTTTTTTCAAATTAATTTTCTAATTTTAAAGTACTCCAGAAAAAGTCACAAGTATTGTAGTAAAATGCAACAAATAGGACAAGTGTTTCTTGCAATCACCCGTAGACTAGAAGGATCTCATTCTTCAGATTCTTTCACAGGTATTTTCAACCTGTACCATGCAAGTGTTTTTTTTCTGGCACCAAGGGCAACTGTAGCAATACACCATGCAGGAATGAAGGATGGTCCCTCCAAATTTGAACCATTGTGACTGTGCCAAAACACTATGACTGTAGCACCTTGGTGCCAGAAAAAAGAACCCTGGTACCATGGCTAATGTCAGCTTTGCATGTCATGTCATGAATATCACCAACTCTGTGAAACAGTGATCTCAGAACTGTTTTTGAAATTTAGTGCAATATGCTACCTTTCAAGAGAAACAGGCATCAACTTTGGCTATCAGTCTTGAGAGTGAGTAGTAGCAAAACCAAATAGAAAAGAAAGGATTTTTCAAGTTGTAAAGGATTATTGAAAGTACTATAAGACAAAACTAACTAAACATATGCTAATTCTACTACAGAAGAAGTTGCAAATTGGCTATCAAATTTTATTGTTTGTAATAATTTTGACTAAAATGGCTCCATTGAAGACCCTTTTTACAATGTAATAGTAGTGCAAGGATTTTTTTTGGTAGAAATTGAGCAAAATTTAGCTAGTTTTGATAATGTTGCTGTGTAGTGTGAAGCAATGATTTCAAAGCTTTAAAATTATGGCCAATTTCGTTAAAAGGGATATAATTTGTTTTAATGTGGAAATTTTTTATACCCTACTGAAGAAGGAATCCAAAAATGTTATTATATACATGAAAAGAATATTTTGTATAGACAATAACAAGATTAATAACCTAATTATACAAATTTTTTTAATATATGTATAATACTATAATGGGACAAGCTACCAAAATTTTTGGTCTTTTCAATAGAAAAATAATTTTTGTGTTAAAAATAAAATATTGTGAATGACTTTTAATTGGAAGGAACTTTATATATGTTGTGAGTTTTTTTTTCTAATATGCACGCAAACCCACATTCTCAACATTTAATTTTTTTACCTTCACCTAACTTTTGGGTCTTTTTAATTTGATATAAGTTTTACAAAAGTCGTCATCTAAGCCATTTTAATGTAAATGAGTTACGTATCCAGGATGGACATATTGCTAGAGTCAAAAACCGATTGAAATTCAATGAAATTTATTAATATCAAATTTTTTACCATTGCATTATTTGCATGAAAGAAAGGAGCCAGTACACTGAAACCAGCCCAACCACGACGGCCAAGGCAAGAGGTCACTCATCGTGCATCACTCGGTTGAATAGAACTTATCAAATCCTGTCCAAAGAATTGCCAGGGCACTAAATTAGTTTGTCCAGCTTAATTAATTAAGCTCCACCTGGGATTGCTGCTGCCGCAGAGCTTGCTGCTGGGATTGCTGATGAAATCTAAAGCTGAACTTGCACTCAAATTGTGCCATTTTCTCAGATTCCTTCCCCCTCGGAAGATGGAATGATCCAAGCAGGCCGGGTCCGTTCTGATCCTGCCTTAGCTTGGCCTAGTGCTGTGAAGTAGAAACGTAGAAAGAGTAGAAAGCGGTGTACCGCGACTTCTTGGTGGCACCGAGAGGAGCTTGTTTCGAAGTCGGAGCAAGTCCGCCTACGGTCTTGAAGCGCTGCACCAGGACTACTTCACCGAAGTATTTCCTGCAAACAAGATTGCAAACACACATGAATGACCTGTTCGATTCTCGACTCGATGTGTAGCTAGTGCCTTTCATTGTAAATGCTTTCAGCTAGCCGTGAATGGGTACCTTCGTCCCAGTGGCAGTTTGGGAATTGATCTACGGACCCTAGTGTTTTCAATTTTAGGGTTAGACTTGTTTCCGATCACTCCCGGTTCACTTGGCTAACGGTACTGTGTTGCATTAAACATCGAATTCTCTGAGGACCGTGGTTCAATTGCATCCTAGTTCTCTTGGTAATCACTTGTTTTCGATTACAGTACAGTAGTGAGAAAGCTAGACTGGTAGGGAGAACTCAATCAAGCCCTTACTTGCTTCCGTGCGACTGGGTCGCCTCAAGCAACACCCAGGAGATGCTATCCGAGTCCACCACCACACTCGCCACAGGCTTGCACGTCACGCTGCTGAACGGAACGCCTTTGGAACTGAGAGACTCCCAAGTGGGTTGCCCTCCAAGAGCGTCCTTCTCCGGAAGAAAGAAGTGTTCGCCAATGTCCTTGTTCGTCTTCACGTTGTACAGCTTCGCTGTCGCATTGAACTGCACCCAGCTGGTGCCGTTGAACCTGTAATGCTGGTGACCCTTGGCAAACACGATTTGCACCAGCTTGTGACCCTCCCGTGAGACTGCAATCGCGGATGGCACCTCCGGAAAGTTGTTGTAATTCTCGGCTAAGTCCCTCGCGGCCAGTGCACACACCGCTAACGAAAAGAAAACCACAAATGTGAGCCCAGCCATACGAGCCTTCGCCATTGAACTTTAAAACTGCACAATCTTGAACAGTTTCAAACACTAGCTGGTGCTATATTGATCCCAGTTACTGTATAAGGTATTCCTGTAAGCCTTTTCACGCAAGATCGATCTGTCTGTGTAACTAGCGAGCTAGCTCTGCATGCGTAAACAAACCTTTTCACTAGCTAGTTCTGTCTGGGTATAAAAGATCTGTGTAACTAAAGTTCTAGCTAGCTCCTGTAAACCTGTTTGCTTGGACAATGTGCTGTGTAAGTGCTGAATGTTCTTCGACTATGTTGTGGTACGGAGAGATGTCTGTGTAGATCTAGTTATAAAGGTTAGCTTGCAAGACGATCGATGAAGGACGTATTTTCTCAACGCAGTGTTTGCTACTGTTTTTAGATGCCGCGTCGCGCCTGCATGCGGCATCCAAAGAAGGACGCAGCAATCCACGTACGTCGCTTTTACACAGTATATTGTATTATGTTGACCAAAGTGAGCTTCTTCAGTACTAGTTCAGTTCATCCACAGCGGTTTATCAAAACAGTCAGATTCATTGAGATGCCTAAATTTAAACAGACCGCCCTTTCCTGGTCGCTAACCTCAGATCTACAGTTCCCCCAGATCGAGGTTAAGTCACGTACCAGACACCGTCTTTGGCGCTCTGCGACACGCTATATCAGCGAAGTTGACCCCGTTCATCCTTCACATGTGCCGCTTTTCAAGATGCAAGCCCGAAGTATCAGTGGGTCTGCGGTCTGCCGCAGGACGGCGGCGGTGTTTGCGGACGCGGTTCGATCAGAGGCTGCGCAGTGCAGGCTGGAATTTCTATCGACACACATATTCCCACACTTACTGAAAGGTTGAAGCTTTGAACTTAATACTGGTAGTTGAAACGATCCTCGATCAGTGAATTTTGATATTTTGATTGCCACGGGAGTGATAACTTACAGTGTATCGATCAGTGACGGAGTACTCTATCCGATCATAACTGAAATACTATTCATGCACGTGGCATCAATCATTATATTCTGTATTTGAAGAATGCAAAGCATGCGCGGAAAGGTGTTGGAATTTGGAAGTAGTTTCGTCAACTCCGCGGCGAAGTTCCAGGAGAAAGTGATAAAATAAAGATCTGGGTAGAGTGTGCTTGGAAAATAATATTCTTCTTACGGTAAATGACGTCGACATATCGTAGTCAAAATGTCAAATGGGTTTGCTTCTAGCGGACCTCGGAAAGTCAACTTTCACGTCCTTTCTGTCGCTCTAGCACATGTTGACATGGCCTCGTATACACGTCCTACCAGACGTACATTTTGGATCAGAATAATTTTGAAAGACACTTACAACAGGCTTATGAAATAGGAATGGTGAGTGGTGACAGAGGTGTACTCACTACTCAGGATGTTGTGTTGAAAACGGAAGATTTTCAACACGATCATTGTTAGTGCACAAAATAGTGAAATTAGGTTGTTCCACACTACTTTCTCAACATTTGACACTTTTTGAATATTTTCAATTATTGTACAAGAATGCAGTACTTTTGAATTAGATATTGTAAGTTGTAATAGGGACTCGCAGGGTTGACGAATCGCTACGTCCAGGGCAAAATTACGTCCAAAATCCGGACGTCCGGACTTAGTGGATGTAGTGGACGCTGTCCTCGGCGACCGGCGGACGGAGCAATAGACGGAACTGCGAACGGGCAGACGGGCGGTCGGCCTGCGGACGGGCGGATGGGACTGCGGACGGGAGGACGGATGAGCAGGCGGTCGACCGCATGAGTGATTGAGCGGACAACTTCAGATTGCATTTTTGGATTTACGGTTTTCAAATAACATGAAAGGTAGATGGCTTGAAAAGCGACCCTTTAAGGGCTGTTCGGTTTTTTTCATGGGTTGAAGATGCCCAAAAATATTTCTCCTTATTTTTCAATTTTCATTTAAAGAACCATTGATGTGAAATCTAAACCAAATGGTTTCATATTTTTTCAAGCATTTATAAATTACTTATGAATTTTCAAAGAATTATAGCATAGGTATCTATTTGTAATTCTAGGTATTGCAAAACTCACACATGCACAGTCTGGAAAAAACTAGGGCTTGACCAAAAACAAGCAATGAAGCGTTCAAAAAGTAATACTTCAGGTTCCTAAATGTGACCTTTACTAAACTTAAGCCCTAAAGCCAACATTGTCTTCATATACTTTTAAGTCCAATTGAAAGTGCTATAACTTTTGTATCCGATTTCCAAATTCAACAAAACTTATTGGAAAATTTGCACACTCTCTTCTAGTTTGTGTGATAAAAATTTTAGAACAATCTAAGTTACACTGATTTCTTGGGAGTCAATCAAAGTTCACAAGTTCAATTTGAATTCACCAAACTGCATTGAGATGGCTTCAACTTCGGGGGCCTGTATCTTTTTCATCAAATGTTAGTTTTCAAAAAAATGTGTTGGGTTATGTTCTCCTTGAAGCCTAATTATTGTCATAAAATTTTCATGTCAATCCGAATTGTTTTGAATGTTTGGGAGCAATTCAAAATTCAAAGTCCCGACATTCTTGGATCACAGTGAACTTCTGCGGCTTATAACTTCTTCATATAAGGTCCGTTTCCAAAAAAAATTGTTGGAAAAGGTGCGCCTATTAGTCTAATTTGTGTATCTAAAATTTCATATCAATCCAAGAAGTTATAAGTGACTGAGAGGCATTTTAGTAAGAGGATGTTCAGCTGAAAATGTTTTTGAATACCATGAAACCAAGAAATCAAAAATCAATAAATCATAGTGACGTTTTCAACATGCGCATGAAAACTTGTATTACTTTCAAAGGTTCAAACAAACCATTTCCATTACAAGCTCCATGTACCATGAATATCTAAACACCTAAGTCTACATTCCTTTAATTTCTAAGGCTTGTAATCAACGTCTCCTCTCACCTCAGCTCCACTACTATGACCTCTTGAATCCCATTCCGAGTCTTCTTCATCACTTATGCTTTCCATACTATCGGATGAAGACTGTAGAGCTCGCTCTTTTCTTCCGGATATTTGCTTTGATGCAAGTGATCTCTTGCATCTACCCTTCTTTTGCTCTTTCACCATGTCTCTAACTCCTAATGTAGACTTCCCAATCCCTTTTTCAAGACCATTAACTGGTTTCACTTTGCTTTGTGAAAAAGGTTCACATACATCAAAGGGGGTTCGACCTAGACTTTGCCGCTTCGATGGTGATCTTGCAAAGGCCTCCAGTATTCTTTTATGGGTGAATGCAAGAAAGACTTGTACTATTTGGCGTCACACTTTGAGTGACGGAGTTGTCATGAGCTATAACTTTTGAAGCATTAACTCTTTGAACTTGGAATTTTTATTGAAGATGAATGACTTGATAGTTATCAAAACCCTTATTTTTCAGAAATTTTCAAAAATCATTTTATATTTAAATTCTAATTTCTCTAATTTGTCACACTTTGCGGTTAGGGGTTTTTAGTACTGGGGAGTACTTTAAATTAATAGTTTAGAGCTCAGATTTCTAGGGTCTATTCCTACACTAAGTAGGCATGTTTCCACCAAAGAAAATTTAAAAAATCATTATTCTCTTTCCTCTACATGTGTGCTAACAGGCCTCCCTTGCGCGCACATTTTTGAACAATCAAGATAGTTTTTGGATAATTATTTTGGTGAAATACCTTTACCATAAAGTCTTCCCAAATGGCCAATTTTTAGTTTTAAGAAAAATTACTTTCCCTATTTTTTACAAATTAAAATGTGAAAATATAGTGAAAGTTACAATTTTCACGAAATTCAGCACTTTTCTAGTTCTCCTACTTAGAGAATTTTTCTATGCTTTTCCTTCCTAGGGTATCTTCTTCTTAAAGGTATATACATCAAACATATTTTTCACTTTTTTTAAAAATTGATTTACTATTTATATAGTACTCCCAAAGAAAAAAGTGAGTACTGTGCAAAATGCTACGCTTTGATGCAGGTCTTTCTTGCAATGACCCTTATTTCTAGCTTTCTTGGACTCTTGCATTGCTAGTTGTCTTGCTTTTGATCCGCTTGGAATGATGATCTCATTTGCGCCCAAAGAAAGTGATCGATCCGATGACTTCAGCGAACGTAGACCAAACATGGACTCCAACGTTTGATCTTCTTGTGGATCTTTATCTCGATAGCGTAAACTACCGAGACCACCTAAACTTGCATTGCCGGTTTTGAACAGTATGCGTGGAGGAGGACCACTACGTGGGGGCTTAGTTGGATTTCGTACGAAGGGCTTCTTGCCTTTGCCATTCTCAAATGACATGGGGCTCCCAGACTCCATCATACCTACATCTACATGTGTTGCTACTCCCCGTGCTTTACCTTTCTCGGTACTCGCAAGACAGCTTTTCTTACACGCCAATACTTCAACGAATGCAACACTTGTATCACCTACATTTTTGTCCACCTTCACTCCATTGTCTCCCAAGTCGTTTTCTTTGCCAAGTTCTTCTGCTTCGACCCCTACTGGCAATGGACATTTAGAAATTGGAATCAATTCATCCAGGGTCGAAGTCCCACCGATGTTCATCGTTGCCCCATTTCTCTCTTCCATTGCCACATTAGTGTCCCGGCTATGTGCTCGAACATTCTCACCACTCAATACTCTAGTTCCATCCATAAATTTAGCTTTTGATGGGACACCCTCATCATAGTCGTAATTCTCTTCCTCTGCTTCAAAATTGTAGATATCCAACGGATTGTCATCAAAGTCTTCATCATTATGATGAGGGTCTTGGGATGGTTCATCAACCAAATTAGTCACATTGTATTCCGCATCATATTCATCATCAAATAGGGGATCTCTCTCTTCCCCATCGCCATGATCTTCACCACCCTCATCCTCTGACATGGACTCTTCCATATCCACATACTCAAATTGCTCTTCGTTCCACTTCTTCTCATCATTTTCTTGAGATGCGGAAAGGACTTTAGTATTGGTGTACACATACACCAAATCTTGTGCTCTCTGTGGCATCAACTTGTTTTGAGATTTGTTGTGAACAAATGAATAGCTACTCCAATTTCGTTCACATGAAGAGGAAGATACTGGTTGGGCCAAAATGCGCTTCGCAATTGGAGCAATGAACTTCCCACATGCGCCCTCAAAATCCCACCAAGCATGCGCCGACAATTGTTGTTCATCGGGGTTCAACATATTGTGGAAAGGGGGTTCCCTATGTCAAAAGGCTACAAATTCCTTCACAACCGCGGCATACTCTTCTGTGGTACATATTTTCATTAAAACACGCTTGCATGCATCCATTGCATCTTGATCATCAGCAAGCTCTTTGTCGTGAAGAAGATAGGGATTCAACAAAGCCCCTGCATAATGTAGATCTGTCTCTACCATCGCTCGCCGTACGTAAAAGGCTTCTTGTAGTTGGATGGCTAAATCCAAGGACAAACTAAAAGGTGCTTCATCCAACGACAAAACGTGCTTCTGTATTTTCTTCATGATATGTAGCACCTTCCCCATACATGGCCTTTTTGCATCCAAATCGCGTAGACCATGTACCACCGGAGCCGATAAATCCTTGAAATTTTGACAACGCCGCCAAAAATGCTCGTTCAAAATGATGTCCTTCACCCTTCGACACACACTACGAGCATTAGTATTCCGCCCTAATGTTTTCACGTATTCTTCCCACTGTGGGTCCGTCACCGTTTGTTGTAACTTCCCCTTCACCTTCAACATACGGTCCACCATGTTGTAATTGGAAGCAAACCGAGTTTCCACTGCCATCAACAACATGCACTCCGGCGAGTACCTTCGAAATATTGCAAGAGGCATGTGCCTCTTTTTGAAGAATTTCACTACGTTACGGGCATTGCCTACGACCTCCTCAATCCACCGTTCGTTGTCCCAATCTTTCAGTAATAAATTCAGGGCATGGACCACGCAACCCTGGAAAAATATATGAGGGTACTTTGGAGATATCAAGTTGTATGCGGCTTCATTCACAGGTGCATTATCTGCGCTTATTTGTACTATTTTGGAAGGACTCACTTCTTTTATGAATTTTTCCAATATGGAGGCCAAATAGGCAGCATTCTTCTCTTTTCCTGTTGTATCCACCGATCCTAGGAATTGCTCGCCCGCAGAAGACACGAGCATTGCATTTACCAATGGACAATTTGCCGCCAAAGTCCACCCATCAATAGACAATGTTGCTCCAAACTTCCTGATGTTGTCTTCTGTTCGCTTCTTGATATTCACTTTAATGTCTGCCTTCGCTTGATCAAGCAACTTATGTCGTAATTCATGGTATGACGGTGGGGTATAGGATTTTTGAAACTCAGCCGTTTTCTTCACCGCTTCTTTAAATGCTGCATTCTGTGCCACCGAAAATAGTATGTTCGCAGCATAAAAAAAATTAGCCCACATTGCATGCAATTTCCGTCTATTTGCTTCTTCAAAGCCATCTCCTATCCGCCTCTGCACCAAAGGCCTACTAGTTGATCCTACCCCTGTGTCTCCTTCATTAGATGCTTGAGTACTTGCAAGTGCTCCAGAAGACACGCGGACAATCTCTTTTGGTATTGTACAAGAATCTTCTAGTGTAAGACGTACTGACGATGTCAAGGGTCTCTCATTTGCTGCATCATTTACAACCGTGGCCTCCACTGTCCCGTTTCCACCTAAATTCTCGTTTTCACCTCTTCATGGGATTACCCCCTTGCACTGACGAAATAGCTTCTGAACTTGGGATGTGAGTCGTGGACATAGACTGATTCCTCGATCACGAGACCTCGATGCACCTTCATAACCAAGATGGTTGAACATACGGCATGTTTTTTTTGCAAACACTAGGTTGCAGGCTCTGCATTGTACTTTCCCAGCTGAAGGGGTGCCATACCAAGAAGACCAATCCTTGCTCATAGTGATGAATTTTAAGTGCTTGTTTTGAACTTCAAATTCCAAGTGTAACCACGAAAAGGGTGAAGATCTCCGCACGAATAAAAATAGTTAATAAAGTAACTGATAAAGTTTGAATGAAGCCTTGGAAACCAAAGCCCCCCTGACCACTGAACTATGCATTACCAAGCAAGGGACACAACCGAAATTGCAGCGCTTAGCCCTTGGAAATCTTAGCGTTCAGCTTTACAGGAGTGCTTGCAAATGACAATTTCTGGAGACTTATACTCCTCAGTTCTAAGGTTGCTCTTCGTGACCGTTGCAATGGACGGGAGACAATCACGATTGACAGTGCGGACGGAACTGCGGACGGCCTGACAGGGTACTCCAATCGGACGGACAACCCGATGCGGACGGGTTGGTGGACGGTGAGCGGTCGCGGACGGACCCCCATCGGACGCCCAGGAAGAGGCGGACGGCCCAAAATCGGACGGCCTTCCGCAGGGGAAGAATCTCGCGGACAACGGCGAGTGGCGGACAGCCGAGATCGGACGGCCCCGACGAGGCGGACGCATCCACAAGGCTTTTTTGTGGCTTTAGGGTGCCACATTGCACCAAGAAAAATGATCTGGCTAAAAAACACTACAAAAAATTCCCAGAAATTTGGTTGACATCGCCAGACAACTTTGAAAATTTTAAAAATATTTGATGAAATCGCCTAATTTTGGATGAAAACCATACTATACATCCCAAAGTGGATGAATATTGCAATTTGAAGCATCACTATAACATTTTCTATCACCACTACAGCACTTCTTCAAATATTTAAAAAAAAGCCCTGATCCAGATTAGTAATTTCTAACATTTCAATGGAAAAATATCCTTTCTTTATCCCTAAAAAATTCGAGCAGCTCCACTTCACGAGGTCACATTTTTATGAAAAAATGTTGAAAATGTTGGTTACTCTTTGCATTTATTCTGCAATGCAAGTTAGTTATGTGATTCAAGAACTTCAAATCATTTGGAATTGAACAAATAATAGGAAAAAAATAATAAGTAGAAAGAAGTATAGAATGCTTCAAAATAATGAAATGTGAACAATTCATTTTTGCAAATGAAAAATGCCGGTTTCAGTACTATAACCCCTAAAGGACCAAGAGTCCACTTGGGGGACTTCAAGAATTTGGGCAAGTACTTGTCACTTCAATTTTGAATGAATTTGCTTGAAATTTTCACATAACTCAAATAGAAAACTTGATTACCTTTGTCGGAATATTATTTTTTTTCAATTGGTGACTGGGAACAAAAGTTATGCCATCTTTAATATCATTTTCATGTTGTCAGGCAAAAACAAAAATCTACAAAAGCTTCAAAATTAAAAAATTCATTTTTTTTTCTTATTGATTTTATTTTTGTCTACAAGTGAAGCTTTGATTCATTCCATTTGGATTAGTGATGTGAAAGTCATTAACAATCTTGTTTTTCGGGCAATCTAAGCATCTTCTTGAAAAAATAACTTGTAGGATTCATTGGTGAATGCAATTTCCACAATTTAAAAAAAAAATGTTGGACAAGGTTGGTTTTGTTTGCTAAAACAATTTCGCCATTGGGATTTTTGTGTTTCAATTCAATCTATGAGATATTTGCAATTTACTTTTTCTTTCAATCTTGGACCTACATGGCTACATCTATTTGACAATTTTTTAAAGAATGAAAAGAAAAACTTTATTTTCTGAATTTTTTTTCCTAAGCTCTTACCTCAATTTCTCAATAGAAAAAAGTTTAAATTCTAGGTCTGTAGTGCAAAAAAATTACAAAAATGGAAGACAAAGTCATTTGAAGTTGCAAACTAGAGTTTAAGAAAACTTTGTTTTCCAACTTTGAATGCTCATATCTTCCTATCTATACGGTCAAACTTCATGAAATTTCCACCACATGATCTTACTTAAGTAAAGTACAAGATCCTATGTTCTGATTCTAAAAAATTAGTTTTCTTGTTTTTCATTGATGAATGAAGCAGAAATGGCAGTTTCAAGTGGTTTTGGCCTTCTAGGTTGAAAAATGGCCGTGGTCCTCTAGGGGTTAAAGAACACTCTTCACCCAATGTTTCATTTTTTTTCTAAAATATTAGAAATTGAATTTCATACAAAATTTTAAACTTTCCTATAGAGTAGAAATTCTACTACTTCACGCAAAGTACTCGAAATTCAAATTCTAGTCACACTAATCCAAACTCAAGAAAGTTTTGGCTCATTCAATAGAATGAAATGGATCAAAGCTTTCTATTTACACATCAATCTAATGAAACAATTTCAATTTTCAATTTCTTAAAAACATGTTTCTTAAATCATCAAACAAAAACATCTTCGTATACGATCAATTGATCATATGATGGTGCATATCAAACTTCAACTAAAATAAAAGTCTTCAAATGTATACACACTTGCAACTTTGTATTTCACACATATTTTATTATTTTTGTATTGCTAAAACAAAATACAAACCATACTATAGCTACTATGAATGATTTGCAATGAATCTCCGAAAGATTCAAAGTGAAAACAAAACCTCCGTAATATAATATCTAATAGCTAATAAAAGATTCACTTCTACTAAATCTTTTCATGACTAATTTACGGTGTAACACGAGATGGACCCTCTCTATCCCTAAGTCTTGCACTTGTACAGCGAGTGTGAGGACCGGGGCTTCCTTCACCAGTGGACCCTCTCGAAGCCACTTCCATGTCAACGGCACTGAATTGTCTTTTTGTTTCTGGAGAGAAGTCATCCTCATCTTCCATCCTCCGTTTATTCTTTCGCTTCTAAGGCAGATCCACTTCATGTGCCTTTAATGCTTCCAAGGCATCATCTACTGAAGCTACCACCAAGTTCAGTGTTACATTGACATCTCCAACGGAAAACCAGTGCGGGCCGGGGCCATCTCCTCCCACTAAAAATTTTCGAAAAGACATTATGGCCTCGCTCATCCTCCTGTCAAAAGCCCCTGCCACTTCCACAATTGACTGTGAGGAGTTGGAATCCTCGTCTAACTCTACAAGAGCTCGAACCTTGGCAACTTCTTCCAACTTTGACAGGAAGAGGGCCCTCCCTATCAATGTGTGATTGTACACCCCGTATCGTTCTTGCAACTCTTTTGTATGCTCCACATCCACCCAATTGCCATTTGGTCCTTTGTTCACTTCCTTCTCTGGAAATCGAAAGAACTTGTGATGGTCTATGCTCCAATGCCCACCCATACCGCGACAAAACAATTCGCGAGCTTCGGCATCTTCAATACCCCTTGCTCGCAATTCCATATGTCGATCTTTGGTCATCCACACAAAGGGATCCAGCGGCACCATTGAGTCTTCGTACAACCCATGCTTGTCTTCCAATGAATCCCACGTGAGAGGTTTTCCCCAATGCATATAATTTTGGAAGTAAAACGGGGCTTGATCAAGTGGAAGGGTCCATCGATTGTATTCGTGACTAGGGGGCATACATTCCAAGGTCCCAACCATTTCGTAAAACTTGGAACTCAAAGGAGAACGACACTCCGGACAACCCGAGCGAACGAGTGAGGCTTTGATTAAGCACGTCACAGGGAAAGTGTAACGACATTGGCCCATAGTTAGGGCTCCCTCGGGACCAAATGGACCTTGACAAATGCTGCATTTACCTTCCAAGATCCCTCGAGAAGTGTGAGAAGCATGCACCACTGTCTTCTCATTGTGCTTGATGTGTGCCGAAAGAGTGTTGTACGGAACCCAACCTTCTTCTACCTCCAAGGCCCAATTGATGTGGGACGATTCTTCTTTCTTTGTGTGGTTCAATCGCTCGAACATCGCGTCCATGTCTCCCCAACACGTGATTTCTGTAGTCCCCTTTGGATGTGTTTCAAACCTCTTCCTCAAACTCATCAATGAAGATTCTATAATTTGTTGTTGCTCATCCGATTTTCCTACCAATTTGAGAAGCCCTTTCATTGCTCGCGAAACTACGGTTGGTTTGTCTTCTAGTTTTTGAATCCATGCCAACCATCAATCGTCTTTGCTACTCTTTGGAAGGTAGTCATCCAATCGAACAACATGCTCCAGTCGTTGCAATTCACTCTGCAAAGACGCGTTCTCTTCGGTGAGCTTCTCCACTTTCTGCTTCAATTCATCAACTTCATGGCATTCTGTTTGAATGGAAGCATCTTGAAATGAAGATGCGCGATTTGCAATGGCCACTACAGTTCTCTTCGGTGAGCTTCTCCACTTTCTGCTTCAATTCATCAACTTCATGGCATTCTGTTTGAATGGAAGCATCTTGAAATGAAGATGCGCGATTTGCAATGGCCACTACAGGTGTCACTTCTTGTATCTTGTTTTTCTCATCGCCACTGAAATGCTTAGCTCCATCTTTTTGCTTAGCTTTTGGAAACTCAGCTTTTTTGATTACATCCTTCAATGTCCCAACTTCTGACTCCAAATCTTTAATACGCTCACTTTGCCATTTCACTGTTGCAACCTGAAATTGTGCCTCATTCTTGGAAATCCTCAATTGCTCTACCATTTTGTCTGAGGTTCCCTTGAATTCTTCCTGCAACGCCACCAATTTTGTATTTTCTTCCAAGAAGGCCACCAATTGGCGCTTGTCCTCGAAGCGCTCGTCCAAAAATGGAAACAAGGACTCGGTGAACTTATGAAACGTCAATGCACTTGCCAACAATTCAGGTGACAATTTTGCAAACTCCTGTGCCACCTCTATAAGTTGCGGAGATACTTCAGCTACAAATCGACTTAGATTTGCCAATGTCACTTGGATTTCAGCAACACTTGCCCAACCGCGACGATTGGCTTCACCTTGGGTTGCATTGCTTGTGTTGGCCTCACTTGTGTCTTCCGACCGTTTTAGGTCAAGAAGATGAGACCCAAACAGAACTGAAGCCTCCAACAACCGTTCCAACTCTGCGGCATTCGGCATGTTTGAAAGAGCCTCCAATTGTGACGTGTTCAAGGTGGACAAATGCGGATATTGGTTGTGGATGACTTCAACATCCATGACTACTTCTTTTCCTTTTCCATGAGATGCCTCTCCATTTTTTTGGGCGGTAGCCGCTTCAATTCTCGCACTCTGTACGGGGCTGGAAACACTCGGTTTGCTCGAACATGATGGTTTTGAATGTACATCCGCGAAGATGTTGAGAGCATTACTGTCAATAAAATCATGAACTGCAGCACTGGCCTCTGCAACTTCTCCCTCGGCTACCTCTTCCGTACCTTCACTACCTTCACATCGAGCCAATGGGGGCCCACCCTCTTTCTTCCCACTTTGTATATCTTCAATAATGCCCTGTTCAACCACCGTCGTAACATTTGGTGTACATATTAAATCCGTAGGAGGAGTTGCAAACACTTCTCCTTCCACACCTTCACCTTCAGTATCTTCCATTGTCCTCAAAGTGTGTGTAGGTTGCAAGCGTGGTCCATCATTTGGTACCTCTGAGACCTTTGTTTCAATTTTTCTAGTATTTTTTAATACTCTTTTGGGCTTCGGTACCTCACTTGGCCCTCCTTGAGGATTGTACAAATCGGGAATGTCTTTTCCATTCATTTCTTATACAAATGGAATTGATGCTGTCGTCGGATACGTGCTCCAATCCACCTTGCGTTCCAATATCAATTTTGCATACACCATGGAAGCCAAGCTGTAGTTTATATACCCTTTACTCATTGCTTTCTTTCCAAAGAGGGCCCGCCAAACCTCCAAAGCGCGATGCACAAAATGTGCGTTGTTGCAGTTGGTGGGTTTGCAAAAAAAACCACGTGTATGGAGTTCATGGGCCTCCCTAGGCCACAACTTGTCAATGTGGTACATTTTCACGTATTTTTTGCACATTTTGGAAGACCAATATGGTGCTGCCTCATCCTCCCATCCGTTTTCCGCTTTGATCTTTGGGTCATCTAAAATCTCATAATGTAATTCGTGACTGGCTCCCTTTGGCTTATGCCTTCGATTGTCACCACCCGCGGGATTTATTCCCCCACCACGTTCATCACCCTCACTTGCCATGACTTCGACTCCACGAGTGTTGTGAAATAAATAATCAAATAGATCACCCAACTCTCCACCTCGTAGGAGCAACTGGTACAATGAAGCAACAGTAGAACATCCGACAAGGTTGAACCCAATAATGGAGAGAAGAGTGAAAGAAATCTGTCCGCCGTCCGCCCTTATACCCGTCCGACCCCGAACCTAACTTGGATCGGAATCGATCGTCTGCCCGAATGACCCGAAGTAGCCCCGACCGTCCGCGAGGGCAGACAGTCCGTCGCCGTCCGCGCCCGCCCCTAGATCCGTCCGCTGAACCTCCATCCGCGCGCTCAACCCTAAAACGGCCGTCCACACCTCCCGTCGGCCCGTCCACAGCTGCCGTCCGCCCGTCCGCGCATCGCAGATGCCGACCGCCCGTCCGCAGCTGCCATCCGCCTGTCCGATGGCTCTGTCCGCGCGCTGAAGTTTGGGATTCTCCTATGCGTGTGTCCTCGGATTCTAAGTCGGCCAGCAAAGCAAACAGCGCGCAATGAGGAATTTAGGATACAGGGATCCAATGTTGGAGTTATTTAAATTTAGTTCTTGTAAAATTATTCAAGGAATTTAAAGCAAGCAATGATAGTATGTGCAGTTTTTTAATATTTCTGAGACTTTCTCAAGGTCCAGGGTTTAGGGTTTAGGGTTTAGGGTTTGTAGGGTTGAGGGTTGAGGGTTTAGTGGCAATTTTCATATTCATGACATTCTATTGAAAAAGAAATTTGTATGACAAATATCATCATTATATAAATGATGAAAGTGAATATCCAATAATTTAGAAGAGAGACACAACGACACATATATGAATTTGCTTTCGAATGCACTACTTTTATATTGCCATGTCACTAATCAAAATAGAATGATTTGAAGTTTACATGTACATATTGGTCAATTCTTGGTCAATTCTAACGAATTTTTCATCGTTATAGGGAATCCCTTCAAGCATTCTATGAATACTCTTTTTGGTTGTTTTTTACCAAGCTAACTCTAAAAATTAGCAATAAGCAAAATAAATAAAATTTCAAGGATTGGGTGGAACTATAGGATTTACAACCCCCAATACTTTTACTACTTAGTCCACAGTGTCCTCTAACTTATGTTTGACAAAAGCCATTGTTGGACAGAAGGTAATTCATAGTCATTCATGTTTGACTTCACTAGCTCTATAGTACACATGTTTAGCCACTCTTGGTACAATTGTACCCTAGGAGTCTAATATAAATACATAATATAGAGCATATATGAAATTTTTAGGAAATTTTACTTGCCCGTGCAAAGTTCTGGCAAATTTGTTTCACTATGACTACTATCACTAATGCCCCCAAGGGATATAAAACACATAAGTTATATCCAAACAAACCTCCTAAAGTATTTGTACCCCAACCCCATATATACCAACCCTACACACTCCAATTTTAACTGACGCAATCATGTCTATTTGTTTGTCAAAACCTTAATTATTGAGGCACCCATCCACTCACCTATTTAACCGGATTTCCTTCACCGTCCAATCCCTTGTCTTACCTGACTCCATCCACCAAGAGCCAAAGACCCCATCTACCGTTATGTCTAGGTCTTATCTATTTTACACTATTCATTTGTTCAAAAATTGAAAGTCCTTTGCTCACACATTGGATTTTGAAATAGATTTTTGCTTTCAAAAATTGGTATTAATGGATCAAGTATCCAATGTAGCATTAATGTATGAAAAGGTCATTAAATATATGTTTTTATTTATAGAGAAAGAAAATGGTGACAAAGTTGGTATATGTAATATGCAAATGAAATCTAAAATTCAAAGTCTACAACTTTGATTTGTACATTGATCAATTCCAAAATATTCTAACTTCTAAAAGTAACTTTTCAAATATTACAAAAAATGACCCTTCACAAATAACTTGAATAAAAAAGCAAAATAAAATCTTCAAAATTCACTATGATTAGAGCTTTACTTTTAGAATTTAGAGGCTACTAAAAATTCTTGAAAAAAACATAAATATCAAACTACAATCCATTTGAGAAGGAATATCTACTAAATTTTTGGCTTCAAATATTAGTGAAAAATAGTGGCTAGTGTGCTAGTTGACCTAGCCATATGGATATGATTTATGAATCATATCTTTGACTATTATTTAAGAGTCATTAAATTATTCCTCTAACTAGCATTTTACACCATATCTTCACAATTTGGAAATTTAGACCTCTCCTAGGCTTTAGAAGTTAAAAGGGTATTCAATTAAGAAATATATCAAAAGTATTACTTTGTTAAGATTCTACAAAACTTTGAAGTTTAGTTTCCACGAAAATATAGTGCCTTGGGCTTTTAGAGGGTTAAAAAAATGCTAAATTGACAATATACTAGTATTATACCATTTAGGGAACTAAATACAATTAGCTAGAATATTAATTTTGGATGTTGGAAGCCTCCTTCCTTTACTACTTTCAAGATTTTTCCTATACTTTTAGTCAAAATTTATGAATCTAACAATAAATCTAGATTCAAGTAAAAACAATGCAAAACTCATTGTTGAAATGGCCATAATGAGCCTCAAACAATAAGGCTTGTCCTTTTTGTTATTGGAAAAAGCACAATCAAATACACCATTTATTTAAAGTCAACCTTTCAACATTTTAATTCAAAACTTATGGTCTTACAAAATGTAATCCAAAATTAGTTCGAATTTGTTCCCACTTCATCTACATACTATTCATTTAGGAATTTTATGATAATAAGTTAAATTTCTAGCTTTTTATAGGCATTATGCATCATGAATTATTTGGATCTCTTTTATATTGAAGATAGACTATTAACACTTAGGATATTTACCCCTAAATGTCCATACATCTATACCACCATTCATCCTTGGTCAAATTCAATCATGAATTTTGAGATTTGCATTTTAATATTTAAACTAACAAAAGGAAGGATGTTTTTGAATCTATTTAAAGTAAGTTTTAAACTTTTGGCATTTTAGGAAATTACCTTAATTGTAAACTTGATGTATTAAAATAATAATTACTTTGCATATTTTGGTTCTCATTCTCATCTCTTACATTCTTGAGTTTGTGATTTTAAATAAATCTATCCTTCATTTAGGAAATAAGATCTAGAATATTCTAATGTGTTTTTGAATTGATGTACAGTTTTTTAAATAAATTAAAAAAAAATGGCAGTAGTTTGCAAAATAAAAAATAAAAATAAAATTGAAAATGATTAAATTCATTTATTAAATTTAAATTTTCTATTAGTAAATTAAATAAATAGAATCTTAAGCCTAGATATTGTTTGATATTGGTTCTGATTTGATTTGAAGGTTAAGCAACTTAGAGTTTAATACATAAAGTAATTGACATAATATTAAATATTAAATTTAATTTCAATTTTTAAAATGTATTTCTGAACTAATCAAGTTGTTTTGGATGTATTTATAACTAATCTACATGAATGTCATATTCGGAAATAATGAAGTCATTTTTTTTTTAAAAGTATCACATGCCATCTTGTAATTGGTGCAATGTGATGTTGACCCCTAAAAATTGATCATGGAGGTTCAATTTTTGAACACCAAAGTGTTGAATAAGTCCTTCACCTATAGTATAACCTGTTAAAAAATAGTAATTGTTTGCAAGCACAAGTAAAGTGGTGATTGTCAAGATGGAATTCAACTATATATCTATATTAATAGTCATTCAAGGCATTGTTGCACTACCTACTTCATGTTTTTATTTTAAGTTTTAAAAATTGATATTTGACCTTTTGACTATTTGATTATTCCAATTTCATTACAAAATAGATATTTCATAGCCTTTACAACTTAGAGTTGGAATTTTGGCTTTGGTACAATGAAGATTGAAGTCACACTTCTATTTTAATTTTTTTAATTTATCACATCAAAGATCTCAAGTATACCTTTATGTTGAGCAGTTAAAATTAGAATTTAGAACTTAAGACTTGGGATTTGTGTAAAAATATATCTTGAATTGATATATTCTTAAAGGATGGTAAAGAATGGCTTGCAATTAACTAAATTAACTTATTGGAAATGAAGTGATTTGAGGCTTAATTATATAATAATATAAGAAGGATCATACCGACATAAACTTCAAGCAATAATATTTCAAAATTTTAAAAATATGATCAAATTTTCTTTTCATTTTATTACATTAGGGCATAGGCAACTTCCATACCTCTTACAAATTTTTCATAGTTCCAAATACTTACATCTTTTTAATCCTTTCACTAAGCTCTTATATGTCATGCATTTGTTACTTGCTAAATCTAAAGATATTATGAAACTAAGTGAAGCTTAACAACATGATATTGACTAAAAACCAAAGTCTATACTAAAAATCCAAGTCCTTATAATTTGACTATACAACAAATTATTCATTTAGTTCATAAAAATTCAAGGTGAATTTCATAATATCAAACAATTCAAATTAAATTAAAGGAATAAATTTTTAAAATATCAATACAAAAATTTGTAATGTAATTAAGAGAATTATAGTACTACCCTTTTTTGAAATGAAGTCTATCCAAAAATTTATAAAATTTATAAAATTATGATAATTTAAATTTTTTATTCAAATTTGTGGGTTGGTGGAAAATTTGAGAAATTCTATTTGAAATTAGAAGGACCTATGTACAAGTGCATTATTTTAAACCATATTTGTAGAGTTTTTTTTTATTAAATTGATATTAGCTAATGCGCAAGTTCAACAACATTCTTCAATGTGTCTTGATTGTAAATTATGTAGCTAAAATTTTCATTTGGTTCTACTGTTGATTAGTGACTATTGTTGGAGAATGTTAAATAAATATATTCTTGATTTACACTAATTATACAAGAGACTACTATCTTTTTTATTATTTGTAACATTCTTGAACTGCTTTAAAAATTATTTTGGGGGAAGAAATATACTATAGGCTTGTGAAAAGCTATTAGAATGATAGAAAAATTGCATTAAGAATAATAAATGAATCAAATGCTAAGAAAAAATGAATTGAATTTATATGAACCTAAGATATTATTATTATCATTATTATTATAGTGAATGAGCAACAAGACAAGTGCACTAAAAAATATCACTATTTTAAAATTTTGCATTCAAATTCTTGTTTAGAATGAAGATATGAATTCAAGACATGTACACCAGTTGAATTTCAAAGCCTACAGTCAATTAATCCCTAAAAGATCAAAGAACTCACTTTGAGATTTTTTAATAATTTTTTGACTTCATAATTTGTAATTATTGCATGAAAGTTATAGGATGGATGCTAATCATCCTCATCTACAAGTGAAGGTTTATGTGAGGTCATTCCAATAAATATCGCAAAGTTATAAGGTTGGTGTACTTATGTTTATAATAGTAGAGGAACCCATAACTGATTGAATAAGCACATCTAGACATGATCTAAGGTAGTGAAAAGCAAAAAAAATATTTTCAAAGTTACATAGATAGAAATGATGGGGATTGCCAAAAAATTGGTAATTTTATCTCTTGAATTGAAATTACTATGAATTTTGAAAGGCAAAAGTTAGGCTTGACCTATGACCAACATCTAGAGTCATCCAATGTAGATCATTCAAGAACTACTTTTACGCTCATTCTTCTCTATTTTCTATCTCACTTGTGTGTCATAAATTTATTGGTTCAAAGCTTTAAAAGTAGAAAAATACATATTCCAAAGAGAAAATGGAAATATTTTTTCAACTTAAATCCTATTGATTGCCAATGGGGTGTTGGTTAGTAATGTGTCCCTCTACTAAAGCACTTGAAATTCATAGCTTTCCATACAATGCCCAAATGTCTACATTAAATTATAATGGTACCTATAGACGAGGCGGACGGCCCTGATCGGACAGCCAGGGCGATCGGACGACCCCGCTGAGGCGACGCGGACGGCTTCGCGAGGCGGACAGATCAGATGGCCAGTTCGAGGCGGACGGACCCGATTGGACGGCCAAGGCCGAGGTGGCGGACGGCTCGGTCCGTCCGCCAGGTATAAGAGGGGCGGACGGGCCGTCCGCAACCGCATTCCTATCTTCCCCCTTGTATTTCACAAGAGAGAGCGGAGAGCTTGGTGGTTAATCCTCCATTGGCTCCTTTCTAAGGGAAGTTAGGAGTGGGATTTAGGGCCAACTTGTTGCCCTTTTTTTGTATGTCTCTTGTGCATTGTGCTTGAAATCAAGAGTTTTTAAACTCTTACCATTGCAGTTTTATGAGGAGGAGAGCACTGCATCCCTTGACAGCAAGTACATCCGATACGAAGAGGAGTGCATTGAGAAGTTCAAATCGGATATGACGAAGAAAATGACAGATGCTCTCTTCGTTCCAAGATGGTTTCATGAAACGGAGAAAAGTGGCTTTCAACACTTTTTGAAGAATAGGGTGCAAGATTCATTGTGGAATGCCAAAGTGGTATTGGCAAAGTACGGGAGGGAACATCGTGTGAATGATCCCACATTTGAAGAAGTCATTTTGAAGGCGGATTTGTTTGTAAAACGATGTGCTCTGTTTACAAAGAAGGCAAGGAAACGGAAGGGACAAGGATCATTGGGTTGGTAGAACACGGATGAAGGAGCTGTAGAATTGCAACGTGGGCGGCGGCATCTCGTGGCATTGCCCATTACCGCAAGGGTGATTCCACAAGACAGTACAGTGTTGAAGGGGGGCTATGCAACAATCCAAAGGGTGCGAATTGAAGGATGTGCTGAGATACCTGCATCTTGGGAGTTTGCAGCGAAGGTATCGCATCAACAACGCATGAGGCCTCAACTCGCAAAGTTGGAACATCAGAACGAGTCAATGGCAGTGCGGATTCCACATGACGGAGTTATACGATTCGTAGCTGTGCATGCAACAAATAATGAAGGGTACATGTATTGGTGGAATGGCGGAACGTTGAGGCAAATGTTGAATATGGATAGGGACTATCCAGATGACATTCACATTCGATTGGCTTATTCCAAGCCATCACCCGAAGAGGTGAATCGAGCATTCTTTCTAGGTCGATGGAGAAAGAAATGTACGGAGCTCGCATGGGCATTGGTGCACATTTTGCATGCGGTGCATCAAGCTGGGCATCTACACAACGATCTCTCCCGGGACAACATCATGTTTCACTTTCCGGATGATGAGTCACGTGTGTATATTGGGGTTTGCGATTAGGGCATGACTACCATACATAGTGATCCACCCAAATCCTTGTACACTTTCACATCTGAAAGTGAGAAGAAAGAAGCTTTGCAAAGAAGATGGTGGGTGGATCCGTCTATAGTGTATGTGCATAAAAAAGATGCAGATGTGAAAACGATTCCACATTTATCACGTAAATCAAAGGAGTTTGCGGTTGGTAAACTAGCTCAACAGATCAACAGGCAATGCATGTCCAAGGAGTACGCGGCGCTCCATCGTGATAACAAAGGACATACAAAGTGGAGCCACCATCAATTAGGACTTGTGTTTCACCAATATTTGGAGCTCCTCTGTTCTACAGATGTAGATAGGCCAGTAAGTTTGGCTAAAGTCGTCCAACGATTTACTGGCCCAGGTTACAATTGGCCTATCCTAGATGAACATTTCCGCCATTCATATTAGTATTTTAGTATTTTATGTAGAAGTATAGAAGTATTGAATAGATGTACCGGCAAGGAAATATATCCCTATGTACCTCAACTATATCATAAAAATATGTGTGCATCACAAATTTTCCCAAATATATGTGCAATTCACTTCTATCTCACATTTGTTTTTGCATGTTTTGATCTTTTGGAACTTCTCATGATGAGTTGACCCTTGAAGTATTTGTATGGGATTTGGTCTTTTGGAACTTCTCATGATGAGTTGACCCTTGAAGTATTTGTATGGGATTTGGTCTTTTGGAACCTCTGATGATGAGTTCACCCTTGAAGTCTTGAACTATTGGTTCTTTAGATTTTGATGTACTTGGAAAGTTTTGAATAATTCCATTTTGATTTATAAGATGAATGTTATAGGACTTACTAATTTTTCTGGAATTTTTTGTACATCTTCCCCAATTAGTGCACTAGAAGATCCTATGGTTACATGTGTCACTTCTAGTTTAAAATTTTAAATATGACCCATGATTACAGCCATATCGATAATTCTATTGCTGTATCAATTAGATTTTTAAAATAAAATTTAAGATTAGTAATTGGGAAATCCTTCTTAAAGTGATTATAGATTGAATGTTCATAATGTTCATGAAGTTTCTTCTTTGGAATTCCTTTGAAATTGTGAAATACATTGAAAAAAAATTATATTTTTTAATTTATTCAATTGATTGAAGAGGACATGTTTTAAAACTTTGGAACAATCTTTTACATCAACCCCTAAGTGCTGAAACGACCATTTTCTGAAACTTCTTCTTGACTTCGGGAAAACCCCTAAACCCCAAAAAAAACTTTTTTGAATTTTTTTTTTCCTGTTTTGAAAAAATTAGGTTTTATTTCAACATTGATATTCAAAACTAAGATTAATACGGTCAAACAAAAGGTATAGCAAAAAAAAGGAGAAATAGTACAAAGTGTCTAAAATTGCTTAGTGTTGAGGAACTTACTATTTGGGAGAAGTACTGAGGCTCTCATTGATAAATACTTTTTATTTTTTTAACATAGCAATAAGAACCACAATTTTGACCAAACAAAAAAAATTTCAAATCCTAAGAATAGAATTTTTTTTTGGGTGAAAATCTTTTGAAGAGAATGTATAAATATTTTTTAATTTTGACCATATGGATACTTTGTACTTTTTATGCTTTACATTGTCTTCTTTGATGCTAACTTTGAAAATGTTGTAAATCTTATATTTCATAACACATTTGTATTTTGTCTTAATACCTTGGGCTTTTAGAGGTTGAATTTTTTGCATTTTTTTATAAATCCCATTGAAGCATTGAAGTATTGAAGAAGTACACTTCAACTGAGTTTGTGGCAACAAATTTTGAGCCTTTTTTGTGTATGGAAAAATTGATTGGCTTTTTGGTAATATAATTTTATTTCAATTGTAGATTGAGAGAAAAATTTATTCCCCGTAAGGCCCAGAACATGAATATGTAGGCAACAAAAAGAAAAACATGAATCATTTTTTTTTTTAAATTAAAAAAAAAAAAGCATTTTTTTCTATGTAGAGAAACTTAATTTATTTTCATTGGATAAGACGATGTGACGGCTATGACTCTTCTTATTTTGCAAGCAATCACAGTAAACTTTTGAGGAGAGGATGCATTACATCCATTTTAACAGTTGAAAAGGAAATTGCATAAGGTTTAGTTCTTTTTTTTCAAAACATTTTCACCATTGGAATTAATGTGTTTCAATTTGATGCAAGACCTATCAACTATGTAGTTATTCATTCCGTTCACTTATGTAGTTATGTAGTATGTACTTTCACTAAACTTTTTGTGATGAATGAAAATAACAACAAGAAATTGCATTTTTTTCCTGCATATCTTCAATTCAATTCTTTGATATGAAAAAATGTTAATTAACAATTTTAGTACAAAATGTTTGAATTAAGAGGACTAAAAGCCTTATTATCTAGTTAACTTAAGAACACACGGAACTGATTTTCTTTACTTTAAACACTTACATCTTGATTGTGATTAAGAAGGTCAAAGATTTTGAAATTTTTTCTAAATTTTTTTATGCCATCGTAGTATAAAATCTTACAATTGTATATGCCAATTTTTCCTTATATTATGTGATTGGCATTGAAAATGGAAATTTTGAGTGATTTTTGATGAAAAATAATTTTGGGAATTGAGAGATTCTTGTGAAATGTTTTGCATATGTTTTTGAACTAATTGAATACATAATTCTATGGTTGTATGTGCCCTTTTTACCCCTAAAACGGGGTACTACATTCAAGAATGGAAATTTTGATCTTTCGAGTTGGTTTTGCTTAATAAACAGTTGAGGGTATTCCAATTTCCAAATCCTAAAAGGCCCTATCTAAACCTGAGCATTTAGAAATTCATTAGCGCATGCCAAAAATCCTTTGAGTAATGGTGAGATTTCCAAAGTATTATTATTAAATTGCAATACCCACATATGAACCCCTAAAGTTCCAAAGTCTCCTCGGGGGACACTTGAAATTTAAGGCACGCTCGTGTGACTTGAAATTTTGACCTCCTTTTTTGAAACTTTTTTTGAAGATAGGGAATGACATGAGCTTTCTAAATTTTTTTTTCCAATCAGTGCCTTGGAGCAGAAGTTTTGCCATCCGAGGACAAAGAAGCAGTTCGGCGGGCACGAAAAAAAACCCACAAAGAAATGAAATTTTGTTTTTTCAATTCTTTTGCTTGAAGATTAGGTTTTTGTCTACATTTGAAGCTTTGATTCATCCTATTTGGACTAATAATGAAAAAGTTATGGACAATCTTGTTTTTTGGGCAATGTACACATCTTTTTCAAAAAACAAGTTATAGAATTCATTTTTGAATGCAATTTTCAATTTTTTCCAATTTTTTTTTTGAAAAGGTTAAGTTTGTTTTCAAGAACAATCCCACCGTTGGGATTATGATTTTTTAATTCAATATAAGGGCTATTAACAATTCAGTATTTTGTTCAACTTTGGACCTACTTCTACTTAACAATTTTTTTATACATGGAAATCAAGTTTTGGCATTGTAAATTTTTTATCCCAAACTCTCAACTCAAATGTTCAAGATAAAAAATTTTGACCTCATGGTGTGTAGTGGAAAAAGAATCCAGAAATGGCCATCAAAGTCACCTGAAATTGCAAGCCGTAGTTGAAAAAAACTAAACTTTCCAACTTTGAATGCTCATATTTTCCAATCCGTACGGTCAAACTTCATGAAATTTTGACCACATGTTGTTAGAGAAGTGAAGTACAAGATCCTACGGTTAGATTCTAAGGGAAAAAAAGTGTTTTTAGGTTTCTTGGGTGATTGCAGCAGAAATGGCAGTTTTCAGTGGTTTTTTAGCCAGAAAATGCCTTGGTAACTTAGGGGTTAATTTGTTTTTGGGGCAAACATAATGAACACACAAACTCATAGCTTCGTAAATAAGGAGGCAACATAGAAGCTTCACAAAGAAAATGGGACATAATTGGATTGGAATTTACAAATAGGCGTGCTCAAAATTTGTATTCAAAAAATGGCAAACATCCTCATATCGTCCTTATGCCAATCTACATCCTATGGCAAGAATATACAAAAATCGATTGCATATTACTATATTTCTATTTTAAAGCAACCATTGTTTCGCTACAATCTTCCAATTTTTTTTCCCTCACTCAAATTCCAAATCGGTGTCATCTTTGCGAGTTGGGCCAGTTGAACCAGATCCAAAAGTCCCGAGAAATGGTCCACCACCCCACATGTCTCCAGATCCGCTTGATGCACCTCCATGCCCATAATTTCCATAGTAAGGTCCTCCAAAAGTTGGAAGAGGAATTGAATCATCACGCTCAGATCCCCTGTGCCGTGTATCATTATAAGAACTACTTCCAGAGAATCCAGGATAGTACTGAGAACTACCTTGGCTGGAACCATAATCATGTGTGGTTCCTTGGCTACCTTGGTAGTTGCTATAGCCACCTCGAGGGTCATTACTATAGTGTGGATTAGTTTGGCGATTTTGTGTCCCATAAACACCATGGTCATATTGATACGATCCATGATGCCCATGTGGTCGACCACGATCCTCGAGACTTCGTTGCATTGCATCTCGCATTTCTTGCTGGAATTGGATGTCTTCGCGTTCTTGTCTACGCCCAGGTATCTCTCCAAATGAAACAAGCGTTGAAGCGTCCTTCTCCTCCTCCTCCTCCTCCGACCAATCATTCTCAGCATCCGGCAATACAACTGGCGCATATCCAAGTTGGCCTCGGTTAGACCACTCTGGCATACAATCACTTATACCAGTCCAACTCGTATAAATAACAGCATCAATACGATGCAGTTGGTGGACATTTTTCCCGTAAATTGTGCGCCAATCCACATCTTTGTGGAGCACAATCTCCGCCCAAACCATGGCCATGTTGGAGTAGTTCATCACATTTGGTTTGGAGTCACGTATTTCAGCTAACCGTGTGACTTCCTCATATCGGTGGACAAAGTACTTGCTTAGGCACATCGAAATTTGTCCCTCTCAACGACGAACTTGCTGTTCAGCACGTTCTCTTGACCACATTTTTGAGAGGTGCGTCATTTTGACGTATTTCTTGCATGTTGTGCAATCCCAAGATTTCTTCGGCTCCTCCTCCCATCCAGGTTCTACTACACACAAAGGGTTTGCCCAATCCTCCCAATTCATGTCTTGGGATTTGCCCTTGGTACTGGATTTTGGTTTATCGTTGTGAGGCATGGTAATAAAATTACCCCAAAGTCCAAAATTAGGGTGATGGGAATTTCGGGGCCCGCAAAAGCAAATAATAATTAAAACTCAATACTATGAAAGTATTCAAGTTTTAATCACAACCATCTCACCAAGTTGAAAGGGGCTCACAGAGCTCGAGGCACTGGATTACCCACTTCGGAAGGCGGACGATTGTGCCTCAATGAGCCGTCCGCGGTGCTATTTATACTCGCAGACAGCGGGCGGGCCCAAGAGACGTCTCCATCAAAATCGGACGACATTCAGCGCAGACAGAAGATTGTGCGGCCAGAATTGATCGCTAGTCGGATTCGGCGGTGCGGACGGTGTACTGGCGGACTGCAGATGGGCGGACAGATTGCGGACGCTCTGCGCACCATCCGCCCGTCTGCAATGCATCCACAGTCCGTCTACAACCCATCCGTGTGTCCGCAAGCCGGCTGCAACCCGTCCGCGCAACCACACTCTGTCCGTCCGAAATGCCGTCCGCAGAAGTGTCTGGTCGTCCGTCTGCTAGACGTATGGAAACAGAATTTCAAATGTCAATGGACGTCCGTGGGTTAGCATCTACGTCTCGTGGACGTCTGGACGTCCCGTCATCCCTAGGGACTCGTGAACCTTCATGGGTACTATTGGAAATATAGATGGATTTTTTATTTTTATTCTTTGAAAACTTTACAAAACATGTGCTTGAGGAGTAGTTTTAAGGCCCAACAATATTCATAACTATTGAATACAGAATTAAAAAGTTATTGAATGATATGTGATTTTCATTATTCAATGGACAAGCCAAGGAGCTCAAAAAATTCCCTTAAAAAATATTTTCTTAAGAAATGAAAATTCAAAATTGATTCTTTAGGTTTATATTGACACAAGAGGCTTTGATTCATTCCATTTGGATTAATGAGATGAAAGTTACGAGGAGTTTTAGTTTGTAGGTAGGTATGAAGTCTCTAAAAAACACTTCTTGAAAAGTGTGCATTTCTTTCTCATGCAACCATGCACAATTACCTATGGATTCTTGTATCTTTGGACATAGAATTCTCATAGAATTCCGGTGAAGAAAAAACAACTTGTGACATTTTAATTTTTTTTAAATAGTATTATTTTTTTGAAAAATCCATAAAAATACAAAACTTGAAAAAACTTTTTAGTGATGAGATTTGACCAAAAAACTCACCAAAATAATGTTTTATACCTTTGGAAAAAATGCAAAATGAAGCTCTCTTTGCGGACTTCTACAACACTTAAAAATAATTATTTAAAAAATTCCTTTGAACAATAGGTATAAGTCTACTAAGAGACCATGATATCCAAATTTTAGGTCAAAATTCGTTTTTTTGGAGATAAATGGTGCTAAAAAACCCTAAATTAAGTACTATGAGAAATTTTTGGGGCTATTTAAAAATAATAAATTATTTTTAAAAAATCTCCAAAATTCATTATAGATAAATAATAGCTATGAGTAGCTTTCTTATGAATTTTGAATCATTTGGAGCTAAAACACAAAAGTTATGGCTAAAATGAAAATAAAAAACTAGGGTGTGACAAAAGGCTTTAAGTGTTTCTTGCATTCACCCTAATAAAACCCTTCACTACAATAGTTGATTTGTTAATTATGTATTCCAATTTCCCATATATACAATAGAACCTTTTTAAGTCAATAGGTCAAATACTAGGGCTTTTTATTCATTTTGATGAAGTGCCAAAGTGGCAATATAAAATGTTGTAGTGATGCTCAAAATTTTAAAAATCCACCTATTGGATAGAAAAATATAACATTAGAACATGTCACATGAACATACTTCTATTTTCATCTATAATTTGTCAATTTCATCCAAGATGTTTTTATTAATAAAAATATTTTGGCAAAAAAACTTCATGATTTTCTACCATTCTTTAGCCAAATTATTTTTTTCATGCAATTTGGGACCAAAAAGCCAAATAAAAAAGGCCCTAGCCAAGACCATTGGATGTTATTTTTTTAGAGAGGTTTATTGAATAAGAAAAGTTATAAACATTCAAAATTTTGTAGTCTTTTCATGAAATTGTATTGGTAGTACATCTTAATCCTATAAGAATGCTATAGACTAAAATGGTATAATAGGTGACACAAAATTCTTAGGAGTGAAACAAAAGTGCAATTGTTCATTGTTAGAATTTTGTGCAAAAAGGGGGAGATCACGAACAATAGTTTGTTTAGTTGAATGAATATTTCTAAATTTTGTAAAAATAGATGATTCACATTGTTACAAAAAAATGATTTCCACAAAGACCAATCCATCCTTATAGGATTATGAGAAAGAATAACCTTATCATGATCAAGAAGCTTATTCAAAAGTCAATTCTTTTTGGGGGGAGGAGGGGAATAGAGGCCCATCTTTATGAAGTTAAGGGAAAGAAGAACCTTGTTGTGACCAAAAAGCTTATTCAAAAGTCTAGTTTAGTTTTTTTTGGTTCTACCACTTACTGTATTCCCTAGTATTGCAATGGATGTAAAACTAATTTGCTAAAGCCCTTTAATTACAATGGTTGATTTATCCTTATAGATTCAAGAGAAAAAATAACCTTGTCATGATTAAGTAGCTTACCTAAAAGTCTATTTTTTTTCCCTAGTAGAAGCCCATTCTCATAGGATTAAGGAAAAGAAGAACCTTGTCATGACCAAGAAGCTTGTTCAAAAGTCTATTTTAGTTTTTTTCTAGATCTACCAGTTACTATATTCCTAAACCAAGACCACTTGGCCGTTTAAACCCTAAGCAATGCCAGTGCCATTTTTGGGTGTTTTGATGACTTCGTAGGGGCAGCAGAGGACCCGAACAGTAGTTTTTTCATCCACTTTTTTTTTAATGATCTTTCACGTTCAGTTGCAAAGAGTCTCCAATTGAGTTTTTAGTCTAACTACTATTTGTTTTCATATAGTTGAGAAGTAATTAGAGAAAACGGATGGCAAAATTTGCCATTTTGGTGTATTTTGAGAAATTGAATGAATCTGAAATTTCTCCTTGAAAATGACATTTTTTGAAATTGAGCCCAACTAATGAAATGAAGGTTTTTTCTTCTAGTTTCTACTCCAATTGGAATTTTGGAAAAATTTATGAAATTGAATATTTTATTGCAATTTGAATTTTGGATTCATTTTTAATATCCATTGCAATCTATAAATAGGTGTACATGGAAGTTGAGTTTACACCATGATGTTTGTCACTACAATTTACACACATCGTGAAATTTTCAGTTTTTTTGAGATAATTTTCTATTTTCTATAATTTTTTCTTCATTTTTTCTTCAAAAAATCTCATAAAAATCAATTTTCCTCAAAAATCTGAAATTTCTGTGAAGTGCAGAAGACATGTACTTCCATCTCTGGAAAATAAAAATAAAAAATTTCATAGTTGATTGGTTCCTGAACGGTATCAAATTGAGTGACCAGCAAGGGGGCTTCCAACTAGTGGTCATCAGTGATCCCAGAACTGGCTAAAAAGCGCCAAGTTTTTACCAAAAAAATCTTCTTGCTACAAAGATACTGAAAAAATGAAGAAAACAGAAACATTTTGAGCCAGAATCTGCAGCGCAATCGGGAGAACTCGCATTTCTGTAGATTTTTCAAATCTCCCCTTCGCCAAGATTCCCCACGCAGGGCCTCAACCCGTCGCACTCTTGCGATCTGGCTCGTTGATGCGTGAGCAGGGCGGCTTCATCGGAGGGCTGGGATTAGCCCACGCCAACAACATCGGACGGCCTGAATTAGCCGGAGCAGCGAGATCGAACGGTTGAGATTAGCCAAGGGGCTGTTCAGTAGGGTTTAGGGCTTTCTGGGGGGATAGCTCATCTCTCTCCCAGAGCATCCCCCAGTAGCATTTACGTCCTGCACTCCTGATCTCCTTGCGCGCATTAACTCCTCCTGGCATCTGAACCTTGGATGCTGTCATTGCTGTGATTGCTCGAGTGTCAATGATAACGTTATCATTTGAAAACGTTTCCCTCCCTTTGCTGGAGAAGCGCGCGGTGCTGAACCTGAGTGCCTGAATTTCGGAATTACTGAATTCCGTTCTTTGAATCGAGAAGAAGCTTCGTTTCGCCAGTGCGCCGCAATACCAATTCCTTGCTGCTGTGAAATTCATGGAGAGTTTGGGATCCCTGGTGCTCTGGGTCTCTGACTTGCATTAATTCCAGACTCTGGAAATGGAGGCACGTCCGGGCAATGAAACGGTTCTGTAATCCCACATATAATGTGGACTCCACATTGCCTTCTTCACGCTTCAATCAACGCTGTTAGTATCTCCAGACGTTCACCGCTTGTTTTTCCTTGCTGTTTGATCGCGCTCTGGTGTGGAATTCTTCAATTGTTTTCACCTGTTGGGCGGGCGATTGACGTTGTTGCCTCCAGGTATCTCTCTTGTTTGTGTTTTCGTTTCAATTCAGTCATTTCGGTTTTGCCTTTCTTTAGACTTCCAATTTTTTTTGGCAGTGTGTGCTTGCTCTCAATGCTAAAGGTGGCCCTGGAGTGCTGGATTTGTGTGCAGGATTGCAACTATTTTGGCTTTGGTGTGTGGAACTTGGGGTGCATGATTGCAACCACTGCTTACTGCTTTCAGTTCCAATCGGTCTAGGGTGGTTTGTACTTTGGTTGTATTTTTGGGTTGTTTGCTGCTTTGGGATCTGTGGCCTTGGGGTAGTTGGGGTGCAGGCTTGTGTCGATGGCACCGCGCTTGAAACTGCCAGAAAATTTTCGCGTGAAGACGTTCGGATCCAGCCGCAATACAAGCGGCGTGGGGAAATACTTGATCCCAAACGCTCATCCAGGTGGCCTGGACGGAGGTCCGATCGCGGAGGTGGAGATCACCCACGTCTCCGAAACTCGCTTCTCGCAACTTGGCGGCGGTGATCCCGCGGCGAGTAAGCTGCCTGGTTCCGATGTCACCGTCGTCTCGCCGATCCCGATCATTGACCTCAGCGATGGTGACGGCCAGCAGGTGGGCAAGCGATCGATGGAGGCGGCCACGGTTGGGCGGAAGCGTTCCAAAACAGCTCCGAGTACCATCACTCGGAGGTGGCAGGAGGTCTGGGCGTGCAAATTCGCCTGGGCTGAAGCTGAATTCAACGCGGCGGGCGATGTTGTTGGTGTGGTCTGCCGCAGTTGTACATCAATTTCGGGGAGGCGGAAGCTGCTTGTGCCGAAGGTTGATAATTTAGAGAAACATGAAGGTAAGCGGGTGTGTCGGGAAGATGGCGTTCCTTTTCCCGATCTCAAAAAAGGTGACGTTTTCATAAAGCGCGATTGTCAGCACCTGCAGTTTGTGAAACTGTGGGTGGGGCAAAAGAAAGCCACCACTGTGGCTGATCAGATGCAAGGAGGGCTAGAGGGTGAGTATAAACGGAAGCAAGTGCAGTTTTGCACTTTGCTTCATCTTTTGGCCCACGGTCGCCCGATGTGCGACTACGAGCGACAGGAGAGGCTACTTCGGCAGCTGAAGGTAAAGAATCTTCCCCGCAAACACTGGTCTGAGTCTACAGGTTGGGAGATGAGCGAACATCTCCACGCTTCTGTGTTAGTCGCTTTAAAAAAGGTTGTTCAGTCTGCAAGTGTCATTTCTTTGAGCGCCGATGAAGTCACGGCAGTTGACGGAACGGCCTGGCTTGGGATCCACGTCTATGCAATGTCTTGTTGGGAGCGGATCCCGCACCTTCTGCTGTTGTCTTGTGTTTCTGATAGTGGAACAGCTGATCACTTGACCGATCTCATCATGCATGGCTTGCTTAATGAGGGTGGATTGACGCGTGAAGAAATTGCTAGAAAGTTAGTTTGTTTTGGAGCAGATGGTGTCAGTACATTTCAAGGTCCTAGGACGGGAGTCACTATGCAGATTCGGGAGAAGTGGGCACCGTTTTTGATAGGGGCAAGTTGTGTCAGCCACCGCTTGAATCTTGTTGTGGAAACAATGTCTAAATTTCCTTTGGTCTCCCGTCTTGAGTTCTTGTTCCAGTCCATCTACAGCTACTTTTGCCGCAGCAACAAACGTCATGCTGAATTGCATAGACTAGCCGATCTCATGGAAACTAAGGGCAATAAAATGCTCCGAAACGTAGAAACGAGGTGGATTTCGATGCGCAGTCCTGCTTCGAGGATTCTTTCAGAGTACCGCACTCTGCTGGTGAAAATGGGGTCAGACATGACCTCTGGCCCTGGATCGAAGTCAGTACCAGGGGCAGCTGATAATTTCGACCTCCTGTCTGATGTAGAGCTGCTCTTGTCTTTGGCATGTTTTATCCCACTTGTCAATGCTGTCTACTCTTTGATTAAGTTGTCACAGGCTCGTGATATATTCATTGGCGATTTTATGCAAGCCTTGAAACTTTGCCAAGATGAGTTGGCTCGCATGTTTGTGGATGGATCCACTGCCTTCAACAAAGTGGATTTCCCTGTGTACTGTGACCTAATCTCTCTATCAAGTGCAGAAATCCCTTTGCAGTGGCGGCCTTTGCCTGGTGACAGTGGCATTTGTCACTTGCTCTTTGATTTTGGGCATGCCCAAATGTTTGCAAGATGTCATGACAAGCAGACAGGGGCACATCTATTTGTCACCCAGCAAGAGTATAATCGGGTGCAGGAGAACACCCAGCGGCAGTTTTCAGGTATATTTAATTCCCTATTTTTTTTGTCATTGTTTTCTTTTACCAAAGTTAGTAGTTCCGTGTTTTTCAAATTTGATTTGCTTGCTGAGGTGCAGCTGACTACTGTAACCTTAGTGTTAGTACTGCAGCAGGTCTTTCTCGAACTTGAAGGCGGGATCTGTCTCGGACCTAAAGTTTTGTGTTTGAAGTTGTGTTTGTCTTTGCAGCTGGTCTGTCTTTGTTTGAAGCAGTGTCTCTTTGTTTGCAGGTGGTCTGTCTTTGTTTGCAGGTGGTCTGTCTTTGTTTGAAGCAGTGTCTGTCTTTGAAGTTCGGTGGTTGTTTGAAGCAGGGTCTGTGAGTCTGTCTGAAGCCGCCGAGTCTGTTTCCATGCGGGGTCTGTCTCCACGCCGAGTCTGTCTTCAGTCTTCACACGGGGTCTGTCTGATGCGGGGTCTGTCTGCGCGGGGTCTGTCTGAAGCCGAGTCTCTTTTAAGCGGCGTTTGTCTGAAGCAGGGTCTGTCCAGAAGCGGGGTGTGTTTGAAGTTTGGTTTTTCAAGTTAAGTGCACTAATGCCCAGGTCCTTTAATTGCGCAGAGATTGCTCAGTCTTTGATTTCAGAGCTTGACCGCAGATTCCCTCAGCAGGCCCTTTTGGATGCCTTTGGAATCATATACCCCCAATACTGGCGCCAGGATGGCGTTGAGGAGAGCTTTGGCCATCATTTGGCAGTCTTGAAAGAGTTCTTTGCCATTCCGAAGTCTGTGAACAAGGGGCAGCCCGTTTCTGGCACTGGCAAGCCTTACACGGCCCCTGAGATGCTTTCTGCATCAAACTTGGACAACCAGCAATACTTATTCAAGATTACTATGAGGTCCAATGCGGAAGCCGCTTGTGGGCCTCCTTTCCACATTAATCCTGTGATCAAATTGTGGAAGAAACTGGATCAGTCTTTGCATTTGCGCAAGTTGATTTCTGAGTATTTTAGACTTGCTGACATAGGCTGCTGTCTAGTTCTTGGCTCTGTAGAAGATGAGAGATGCTTTTCCAATCTCAAGTTTCTCAAGTCATGCCATAGAAATCGTTTAGGGAAACACTTACCCCTTGTTGTGCGTATGTTTGGTCAAAACTACTTCTCTCTTGACAATTTTCCTTACATGGAGGCGATTGATTCTTGGAAAAGTGCTGTGAAGACTGGCAGGCAAGGGGATGCGTGACCTAGGGCAGTGAGTTTAGGAGCAGTATCCTCAATTCTACTTTAGGAATTTTTTTTCCTTAGTTTTCATGAGATCAGGCTTGACTTGCAACTCAAGTTCACCTTCATTCAAGAGATATTAGAGGCTTCCCGACCTGCTCCGATGTGTTTGCTGTTTTGGTGGCGTGGGAGACTGGCTGCCATCCGAGACTGCGGCTGCCATTCGGGACTGTGGCTGCCATCTGAGAGTCCGAGACTGGAGCTGCTTTGAGACTGGAGCTTTCAGATTGGAGACTGGAGCTGCAAGGAGCTGGAGGCCTGGAGTTGTTTTACATTTTAGTGTTTAATCCTAACCTTCTAATGTGGGCTGTTTGTTCTTTGATGTGCAGACCACTAACACTGCAAATTGGGCAGTATTAGGGTTCAATTCCCTTGTTAGTGGCAGGTTTAGGTAGGATAGATTGAGCATTTAGATTTCAGACAATCTGAAAACTTGTAATACTTGAA
Organism: Thuidium tamariscinum; assembly: GCA_947034885.2. Lineage (NCBI taxonomy): Eukaryota > Viridiplantae > Streptophyta > Bryopsida > Hypnales > Thuidiaceae > Thuidium > Thuidium tamariscinum. Next base: position 39,248,419 of record OX344750.2, read on the forward strand.
GTACTTTGAATTCAAATCATATGTTACATATAATTTGCACTTGAATGCCTTTGTTTCACTTTACAAATAAAATTTGTCTTACGGTCATTCTTGATGTTTTGTAAAACATTTGCATTTGTATTATAGCAAATTAGTTTAGAATCAATCATAGAGTTAGTTTTTGCTTTGCTTTCAGCTTAATTTGAATAGCAACTTAGCAAAAAAAAAAATGGGAAATTAGTTCTTGCCTTTTACTCTGTTTTGTTTTGAGAGCAATATAACGAAAAAAAATTGGGGAATATAGTATTCCCTTCCCCATATAATATTGTGAAATATAGCACATTTATTTTTACTCCAAAAAAAAATGGGAGACAAAAAACAACATTTCAAAATTACAATTATTTGAAAAATTCTACCAACCAGAAAATATGTGGCCAGGAGAACTCCCACATGGGCCACAGTCATAGCCTCTGAGCTAATTTCGAGAAAACCATTCTGGGATCGCTGGTGGTCATAGGCCCGTCCTTTAACCCTTGAATGACGCGGAGGACGTCTGGCGTCCGACGGATGATGAAAATTTCATCTGCAGTGTATTCCAAAACCGTTTTTCATCCTTTTTCTTTTCAACACGATCGTGGAGGTGTGCTGCATCGCACAAAGCAGAAAATAGTACTGTCAACTTCTTATATATTTTTAAGCATTAGGAGATTTATGTACACGGTTCTGAGGTGCATGCTGCCCTCCTTTCAATTTACAATGAGGGGAGCTCAGCTGCACTTCTTCATTTGCACCGCTCCCTGATCATGAAAACTGTTTCTCATTCGGTCTGCTGCTACGGTGTTCACGTCCATGTTGACGGGCAGCTTCCACGGGGACCGGTCCGTCGTTCAAGGGTTAAGGGTTGACTTTAGAGAGGTTTATTGACTTCTAGAGGCACACCTTAGAGAGGTTCTCCTGTATTTATCAACATATTGCCACTTTCTGGTTACTTATCTGTTCAAATGTCATTAAGCTTATATATGTGTGATATCCATTTGTTTCAATGCAAGCACTTGTCAGACATTGAATAGTAGACTTCATTCGAAGTGCAAAAGGTACACGCTGATAGGCACATCTGGATATTGAGATCAGGAGTACTGAAAACCCAATTTGTCAAAGCTTGGGAGTCACGCCACATAAGTAATCAATCGGTCACAAGATTTCAGTGAACCAATTATGGATCCGCACTTCATTACGGGGATTCCTACAAGTCATGATTTCATTCAAATTGTTGACACGGACAATATGCATTCTTGATACTGACCAACCGTACGAAAAAAGATAGGCGCACTGCAATGTATACAAAATTCCACATGGATGTATAGTTCATTGAGGACAACAGTGGGAAACTCAAGCAACCCTAAAATCCTCCAAATGATGTTCTATTCGTAAAGGAGTCGTTGATACGGCAGTCTAAAAGACGTTGGTAGACTTCTCGAACATCACAGAGCAAGTGGAGAACCTCAAGGATAGTTGACTCCATTATGTTGATGTTGATGCCTCACCCATCTCTGCCTCGGCTGGGCCTTCCTGGACTGGATAGTATTTGTAATGAAGTTCACCAACATCGTCACCTACCATTTTCTTCCACCCAGCAGGACCTACGTAGTAAACTGCAAGCAAGACAGTTTTGTGTAAGGTTAAAAGAGACTTTTGATAGATAGACCACAAATCACAACGAAGATGACTCATCATTAATAGCTTTCTTAGTGATATCATATCGTTTCATTCAAATGCCCAGGCCAAAAAAAGGAGTTCGCTTTGGAAGCTTATACTCAAGTATATTAACTTTCGAAACCGTATTTCTATCGTTCAAATCTGTAGGGCATGGTTTCTTCGTTCTTTTAGTACGTATACTTGCCTTCATTGAAGCATCTTAAATGACCTAATTCAAATCCTATAGGAATGGAAACAGACACTTTTGGCCATTTGGACACTTAAGGATTGACAAATTTTAGGATAAGTCGAGCAACACAAATGAATAGAATGAACAAGACGGTGAAGCAAAATGCCCTTCAACGACCCACATAAGAAAGGACCAGCATTGCTTACCACTGACAACACCACCACTAGCTCCATCACGGAAAGTAGCATGGTATATAGAACGACGAGCAAGCTCTACTGCTTCATCAATCGACATGTCCCAATTGAATCTGAAAAACACAAGCAACCAACGGCACCCTTCAAAAAGTGAAGCAACGAAAAATCAAAGAAACAGCAACATTATTTTAGAGAAAATCGATACGCAGGCTGGTGGTAACAATAATCTAAATTAACATCACAGTAGCCTTGTGTCCAAATTTCCATCCTCCCTTACCCTGTGTCGAGGACACCATAGGCGTAAGTGGATCCAGATCCAACAGAAAACCGTGTGCCCTTCACCCTGCCACCCTCGCTGTCTACATAGTATAGGCCCGGGCCCTGCCAGTACGGTTCAAAGTACAACATAGAAAATGCAGATGTCAAGACCAAATCCATACCGAACTTAACATCAAGGCAAATCAAGTAATGGCGAAAACAATAAATTTTAGAACAAGCATCTGGCATCACCTCTACTAAAATGGAATTTCTTTTATGTCCAATGACTACATTTAATAACTTGCAGACGTACGTTTCCAGAGTTTGGATTCAACAGCATGACGAAGATGAAGAAGTTCATAAATGCGAGCTCACTGGAAAATTCTGACAGCAGGCAATTAGCACAGCTGGTCCAATGTTTGTTGGGATAGATTTACATTCTCGTGTAAGAATTTGGAACTCAAATTTTCTACATACATAACTGGACCTTGAATCGAGAGTATTGGTGACAGAAAAAAGGAATCTACCGTTTCATCCCAGCCAGCAATCATAGTGCCCATGGATAGGCCCATTCCTCTATATGAGTAGAGAGTATTTGCAAGGAGTTTTGAAGCGCCAGTTACTGAAATGCGCCTCTTATTTGCTAACTCATGCAGCCGGCACTGCCAAAATCAAGCAGTAAAATCAGCTAGAGCCATTATTCTGAACCTAGACATTGGTTAGAAGGGTTAAGCTTTCGTAGAATATTTTTCGTTTCACATGCTTCTCCATACCTCTTCACTAGTTGAATAGAAAATATCTATCATACTAGAGTAATTTCTAAAATACGGGGGCTTGCGTAAGTCAATATCAAAAGACTGTGCATAGTCTAGGATTTCACTTTGTACTGTTTTGCAGAAAGAGAACTGAAAGCAAGGAAAATGAGATAAGATACCCGAGTGCCTAGATTTCGTTGCCAGAATTGGCAATCGGCAGCACCTCCGGCCATAGTGCCTAGCAGGTACGGATTGATTTCCAAAATTTTCTTCACCGTTTGTGAGGCTGCCGTGGGAATACCAATGCCGTTATCAGTAAAATGTAGAACACTTAGTGCATCCAGAGTCACGAGCTTTTCAAACGAGAAGTATAATTTTTGACTGACATAAAAACTATGTTTGCTGCTGAACTTAAAATTATACTATTAATGTAAGAAAAGTTCCTCCTTATGTTCCACAGTAATTACAAATGAAACAATTATAATAGATAACAACGATGACCACGACAGCAATTGCCGTCGAGAGGGTTCAGCAAAGAGCATACAAATGTAGTTGCCCATGCTGGCACGAGAGTCAGCAGCCACAATGACGCCATGCTTGAAAACGAAAGCCAAGGTAGTTGTGCCCTTCGCAGGTTTTACCATCTGCACAGCTGCTTTTTGGAAACCATCGAGCTGCATCATCACAAACATTCTTTTCAGAAACTTCTAAAAATAGTGGTACAGCAAACTCAATATCCACCAGACCTTCAGAGAGAGGTAATAACCACTCGAAATCCATATTAGTATTACAGCAAATCCGTAAACATAATCCCCAAATTGGCAATGACAATCCCAGTCAGCTTTTGCTCCGCTCAAATTCTCCTCCGATGGTCAGCTCAATCATCTCAAAGGAGAAGCTCCTAAAACCTCTAAGGAATTCATCCGTCTACTATACTGGCCCCTGTTCCCAGCAGTAGCTCATCTATTTGTACACATTGGTTTAGACTTATCAGCAAATTAAGCGTAAGCATGACTCGGCTAAATCTGTAAGGTCACTGATCTTGAAATGGAAGTGAGGTTATCTACTTTCACTTATTGAGGTCCACAACCTCCCACTTAAGAGATCTCTCCACACCTCTATAAAGATCGCCCAAAAATCACACTCCAATATGTTGATTATAATGCTTACAGTTGGACACAAGTAGTATCCTCTACCTTATTCAATACGGATATCGCAATTTCCGGTCCTCGACAGACAAGACGATCAAAAAACCCTAAAATCAAGACACACCTACATATCTGAAATTATAATTGTATGCTCCGCAAAACTACATAATTAGGGTTTTATGTGCCACACACCCTTAATTACACCCAACTAGGCTCAATCCATAAGTTCCAAGCTCGTCAAAAATTATGCTCTGTGACCGAATTTCTTCACTAAATCAACATCCACAGCGATGAGAGCACTTACATCAGCAACAGCAGGCAACTGGAAGCTCGGGACAGCATACAAGTGGGGCTCCACGGTCGAAGGCAAACTATGGAGCGTGGCTGGCTCCAGAGCACTGAAATCCAACATCTTTGTAGAGCTGCGACACGATCTGCGACAGAATTCAATTCGTCGATGCGGCAAATGGCAACAGAAGCTCCGGTGGTGCCGCGACGAAACTTGGAACGTAGAACTGGAACCCTAATGATCGCCAGAATGCCTTGTGCAATCGCCCTTCTTGCGCACGCCAGTTCAGGCACCGAAAACGTTCATATCAGGGATGAAAACAGGTTTTGACGATGATTTTCATCCAGAGTTTTGAGCGCAATCACTGCTGCTTCTTAATCTAAGTGCGAGCCACGTGTCTCTGCCACGCGTATATGGATGATTTACGTCGATGAAGTCTGCTCAGTTTCCTTGAGGAAACCGACCCGGCCAGGTCGGTTTCCTCCATGCTCAAAATTAGGATTGCTGTAAGTAACTTCGTCTGTACAGTTCACTTAGCTTCGATTTCACGGTCTCTCAGGATGGCGCTCCAGTGGTTCCTGCTTGGAGTTGTTGCTGCTGTTGAAGCAGCTGTTCTGTTGCTGCTGTCAGCGCCGTTGCCTCAGGGACTTGCGAAACAAGTTTTGGAGCTTGTGAAGAGATTTCTGCAACCGGGTTTGGCTATTGTGCCGTTCGCGGTTTTCCAGCTCTTGGGTAGATCGCCACCGCCTTTTTCTGAATTTTTGATTTCTACATATCATTCATGGTGTTGCAGTCCTAGGGTTTCTCCATAACCTGACCTATGTCCTCACCGGTCTCGTGAGTCACTTATTTGGGTGTCATGTCGTGGAGTCTTTGGCCCTATTCATTCGAGAGGTTTCTGAAATGATTTCATCGCGTGCGGTTTTCATATTAAATACCCTAATTGCAGCTTGATCTATATTATGTCTCGGATGGTTTTATGCTGGTTTCTTTCTTGCTTGAAATTCTACTAAACAAACACTTAAGGTGTACCATCGAATAGTTTTATTTCCTTGTGATTGAAATGACAGTTCCTTTTAGGTTAAGTGAAGTTGATTTTAAGCTGAAGTAAAGTTGATCGTTCGTGGCTTGGGTTCTTGTTTTTAAGCTCTTCTTTTTGAAATTTAGCTACATTTTCTTTCATTTTACTTCCAAGCGTGCTTGGTCCTATGCCCAGTATTACTTTGACGACTTCTGGACCGGTGTCTGGCACCTGCCAAGCTAGTGATTCATGTTTTGTTGGTGCTATTTTGACTTAAGATGTCATCAATTTTGGGGCTGGTTGCAGAGGTATACTGGAAGTATGAGCATCGCATCAATTGCGGCAAGACGGAGTGTTCCCCGTTTGACAGAGATCGTTTCCAAAGATCGGTAAGACCACAACCGTTTTTTCAAGGACATGTCATTCGCCGGTTTGCTAGCAAGCTTAAGGATGTGCATACTTGCGCTTGTAGAGAAATTATAATATTCGGTTTTTTTCTCCAATGGACTGGTTCTCATGCAATTTCAAAATCATATACTTGTGCCTGTGCAGCTTTTCAAGTCTCAACGGAATGCTCTTCTTGGGCTCAGTGCTGTCCTCATGTACTGGTATGCACGCCAAAAATATGGTTATTTCACTCATTTGGAGTAATGCATTATTATTCATTTGGTTCGTTAATAGTGTGTGCCCTGTCGTGCAGAACGAATTTCATGTTCTTATGACATGTCCGCTTGGATGTTCAACTTGCAACTTCTTCTTAATCATTATACTTGTGTTGGCAATTGATGCAAATACTTGGGTTGTCTCGTGTAGGCTTTTATTCCGGATCGCAAAGATGCAGCAAGATGTGTTGCAAGCTGAAAATCGTGTGAAGCTGGCAAAGGAGGAATGATTAACTCGATTGTCATATTGTAAATTGCTATGTACACGGGTGTTTTTTCTGTCTAAAGTTTTAGTATGCGTCTGAAATATGTCCAGATAAGTGGAGCTTTAGACCACATTTGTATGGTATATTTGAATGTTTGTTGGTGTAATGCGTTCTTGAATATATTAAACCTGGTTGTTACACTTCCTCAACCAGTATTTCCATTTTTGTATGTTCTCTTTGTATCATTTGAGACTATCAGGTTTTTTAACTTCAGAAATTAAGAAAAAAGTCTCTAGCTTCTGAGTGGTGTTTAAATGTTGATCTTGTACTTTCACATCTTTTTGTCATATTGTTAATTGTGAAATTCACCTGTAAACATTTGCCAGTGTGTATTGCAGCATATTCTGTAAAGTATTGTAATGGCTTGAATGGTTTCAATGAGACTTTGGTCAGGCAACGTTTCACCTTGTTTATGTATGACATGGTGCAAATACTTCACATGTTAATGATGTTATGCTTTATCCTTAACAATTCATGCAGCAGTCTTTGGTTTCATGTTTTTAGGTTTGGAATTCATAGATTTTTTAGGAATTGTCTGATGTGTAATGTGTAATGATCATGTTCACCTCAGGACCTGGATTTGAAAAACACCATCTCTCTAGCATTTCTGTCACCCAGGCATGTCCGATCTGGGCTGCTGGTCTTATTCTTCATGTGTCATGTGCATGCCCTTGGAAATGCCCAAGGCATTGCGCTTTGTGCCAAAATTTGCTTTTGTCCAATATTACACATGTAATTTGATATGGTTCATTGTGCAGGTAATGCACTTAGAAAGCAATCAGGACTTGAGAAATGGTCTTGAGAAATGGTCAGAATTACATATAGTTGTGTCTTGCATTGGGTTGCAGAGGAGGAAGGAGAAATTGCAAAGCTGGTCAGTACTGCTAAAAACCAAAGAGACTATGGAGCTTTGATTTTTGAGAGGCAGGTATGTGGTAAATGATCTCTATTTGTCCTATATTCCACTATTTTCTTGGATTTGTAAATAGGTAACTGATAATCAGACAATGCACCCAATTTGGCCAGAATATTTTCTAAGTGTGCATTCCAGGGCAAGGATTTACCTTTACAGGACATGCGTCAACTTCTTTTTCCAGGAGGCTTAACCCTTGTACAACTAGGATACTACTTTGCCCTAGAATGTGCCCACTGAGTACAGTTTAGTTGAACTGGGTTTGCTTTTTATTCAGGTGCAGCTACCTTATGTTGTTTTAGGAGAGTGCCTAAACAAGTGCTGAGGAGTGAGTACCCGTAAGTTATTGCCTGAATTTTTGCAGACTGCTATAGCCTTTGAAGACTGATGAGAGAGCAAGAAGGAAACTCTGTGGTTTAGATATGACTACACTAAAAATCTTCCAAATGTGAATGTGACTAATGGTCTAAATTTTGGTCGGGTCTTGTTGGTAGTCACTAAGAATTTTCAAAGCATTCAAAATAGATGCACTTATAATTTGCACTAGGCCCTCAGGAATAGAAACTGTACATTCAGTTTGGGAACGAATCAGGTTTCAGTTTTAGAAATAGATTACAAATAGGTGCAGTTACCTTTTTAAGAGTTTCAGGCATTCATCTGTCCTACACAACTGCATCCTGTTGTGCATTTAATTAAACGTAAAGTCAATGCTCCTTCTAGTTAAAGTGAACCAGAATTCCCTCTCTGACTGATATCTGATGCTAGCAGATAAGGTGAAGGTATTGAGATGGTTCCCTCCCTTGCTGTCCTAGTTGCTGATCAATTTCCAGCTACTCTACCTCTTGGGGTCCATGTCACCAGGCCTCATGGATGGAAGGCTTTCAGGAAGACAATCTAATGTGGATTTTTTTCCATATCATATACTGTTATGAAGCCCAAAGTGTTCAGAACTTTAGATGAGTATTGGCCTGGATCTTTGAATCACAGGGGGAATGGCAACAACTAGTCACGTGAGTAGTATGTATTTTATACTCATCATTTCTCATGTTGTAACAAAATTTACTGGTCAACTAGACTAGAACCAGGACCACCACCACATGAGTACTTTATAGACTGTACTTTGTTCAATTTGAACTTCTCATGGAATGTTTCATGCTAATTGTGCCAGGGCAAACTGAATGTGACTTGTGTTGATGGAGAAATTCTTGTACTGCTCAGCTGATCTCTTGCTACATGGATGAAACCAAACATGGCACCAGCACTTTTTCTCCTGCAGGAACTGCACAATGCTTATCACCAAAGATAAGAAGATACTATATGCATACAAGGTAGAGGCTACTCTTTGCATCCCTTTTTCAGTATTTTAATGTATGTAGGTTTGCAGTCCTTGAGACATGGATAGAGCTGACAAGAGGTCTTTGTTCCAACAACCAACCTAATATGTTGAGATCAATTATGTTGAATTTCAAAGTGGGATATATATAATCTACCAAATTGATGTATAACAACTGCATTTCTATTCAAAGACCTAGTGACCACAGACTGACATTACACAAGTCATTGTTTACCCCACCTTGCTAATCGAAGTTCAGCTAACTGTGTCATCAGATGCATTGTGTTATTGTCATCCTTAGTATACCAGACAAGATCAGATTCCTAACATTTTTTGTGTCCACCTTTGTAAGAAGACTTTTCATTTCAGGAGTCTGGTCATTTAGTTCATCTTGTCACAATTACACAACTGCTGATTGATACTGTGCTGTACAGTACATTAAGCTTACATTGACTAGGTGACTGATGATAGTCTACAAGACATCGCAGTTTTTTGTGGAAAGGGTGATGATGTTGGACGACACTGGTGGTAGTCTGGTAGACAGAAGCACACAGGAGCTGTGTTAGGTATTCTAGAGGTTTCTACTGGTAAGTCCTCTGGAAGTATTTGTCCTTTTTCCAGCGTTTAGTGGTGACTGTAAGTACGAGCTCTGTCATACCCCCTCTGGATAATGCAGCATGGTCTGAACCGGCAGTACTGTACTGTAGCACCCTCCATCCGGTGTTGATTTTGGGTGAGGACTCTCCATCATTCTTTTTATTTATTTATTTTTGACACAAATGAAATGCTCTCCATCACTCATTCTTGAAGCTTACAGTATAAATTATGATGCAATGATGTTCTTCTGCTCATGATAAGTTATCAGTCTCTCTTGTGACTTCTGAGGTCACAAATGCTTGCATCCTCCAGATGGTTTTTGAGCCACAAGCTAATTTTATGTCAGATTCCTTTGGGGTGTGCAGACTGTGCACCAGTGATTATTTTTTGGAACAGGACCTGCCACAAGCCTTTGCAGGGCTCAGGTGCAATTCTGGAGAGGGACAGAGTCTCATGGGCTCAAACCTGTCAGATTGAAATTTTGCCCCTGAAATAAACGTTGGTGTGGAATCCATGAGGTCCCTGGTTTGACTCCCCATGCTGATTTTGCTTGCATTTGGGGGAGGACGTTAACCCCTAACTGCCTGGGTGACCATATAAGGTAGAACCACCTATACACAATCACTTAAGCAATTTTGGAATAGTTCATGCGGAGTATGAGGCTATGTAAATTTTTCTCATTTAGAAAGATAGGAAATATAGAAATTATAAATTTTTCATAATTTTATTCCTAAACTTGAAATTATTATGTTTTTTGGAAGCCAAAAAGTGCTTAAAACCTATAACCAATGTCTAGGGTCTTCTAATTTGGATTAGTGTTTTGCTTTTTTTAATTTTAAGAGAATCTGGATTTGGGCTCTAGGTGAAAAGTAAGTGGTTGAGGTTAGGCGACACTCAAATTTACTTTTGGTGCAAAATTTGGCTCCAAGTCAAAAATTAGTGTAAGCTATATGGCTTCAGAATTAAAAAAACAAAAAAATATCTTCACCAACTAGAGCTCTTAGATTGGTGCAAAATAGGGCAACCGTGTTTCAAAGAGTGGTGCAAAATGGGATGTTCATAAATGATGAAAAATACAACTCACAAGTTCAAGCACATGAATTACAACTCATTCATATACTTGGGCTTCAAAGTTCAATACCTTCCTAATTCATGTGCATGAAGTTTTAAATGGTTTCTACAACAAAAATGCAACCTCAAAGATTGCAATTGGGAGGAAAAGCCAAGTAAAATTGAGAGTAAGAAAATTGTAGCTTCAAAGGAAGTGACAAAATTTAGTGATAGGATGAAGGTGCCTTTTATATGTGGCTATAGTCTATACCTATATTTGCAACTTTGGTATATTTTAGGCGATTAAAGATGAAAAGTTGTTGAATCAACATTTGGATAGGTGGCGATAGGGTGGAAAATCCTAGTAGGCATTGTCAAGGTAGTTGCTAATAAGGTGTGATTGAAAATTTACATTTGGCTTTTAAAAAATAATTTCCTCCAAATTTTTCTATAGGCTTGGTGCAGAAGATAATTTTTTGGTGCTTTTAGTCTTTTAATTGCCTAAAAAAAACTAATTCGGATCATAACCAAGATTATTTTTCTACTTGGTACTTCCCACACAATTTATGACACTTTGGGACATATGTCAAGACTTTATTAGTCTCAACCTTGAAAATGAGAAAAAAAAGTACATTCAAAGCTTTGATTGGAAATTTCTTTTAGCCTTGTTTGGAAATAGTTGCATCTTACAAGTTGGGTATGGGTCCTTAGTTGGGAATAGGTGGTTCTACCTCATGGTCGCGCAAAAAATTTCAGCTCAAATCTAAATGGGCAGTTAAATTCCTTTGACTATTCTGAAAAAAATTTCAAGCAGATTTTGGTATTAACTATTGAAAACTTTCATTTTTTATAGAAAAAAAAGTAAATATTTGATTATTTAAGGGTCTTCAAAGGCATATATGAAACATTAGTGGAGAGTATAGCTTGCCAATTCTACTTCATTTTCTACTTTAGTGTGCAACTTGCCAATTTTTTAAGGGTCTTCAAAGGCATATATGAAACATTAGTGGAGAGTATAGCTTGCCAATTCTACTTCATTTTCTACTTTAGTGTGCAACTTGCCAATTTCACTTGATTTGAGATATAAGAAATTGTACTTATCCAAATGCTTTGAAAATGGTCCTAGTAGAAAGAGTAAAGTATTTTCATGATTTTTGTCATTGAAAAACTCAATATGTAAGTGTTGATTTGAAATTTTTTGCAATTTTTAGTTATAGAAAAAAATTATATTATTACAATTGCAAGGTGGATTGTGTAATGAATTTGATTGTTTATCAAGTGAAATTAAGTTTTTTGAAAGTACATTTTAGTGTGCTAACACTATTTGTATTTATTCATGTCACCATTAATCCCAAAAAACTTTAATTTACAGATTTCTAAAACATTGTGGGGAGAGGTAATATTTAAAAAATAGAAAACACACATTTCTCTTGTTATAATATCACAACTCCTTTGCAATTTTGCACTCAAAATTTCATTTGTAGACTGATATGCAAGCTCTTAAAACATTTATGTAATTGGATTTTGAAAAAAAAAATTTGCTTCATAAGAGATTATTAGAAGCCAATGCTCTTTTTTCATAAGAGAAACACACTTGCCAAGGCTTAAGCACTTAGGGGTTAAATCCTACCATCGAAGGTGGGCCCAATAGGATAATTTTAGAATATTCACGGTAAAAGTGAAAAAAGCCCCCTATTTTGTGCCTTGTCTTGGGTATATTTTAAACCTCTCCTACCTAATTTAGGACCTTTCATTGCAAATATAATTTAGAATTTCTAAAAAGAATTTATACAAAAAATTAAAAAATTAAACATTAACTTTTGGGATAAATCTAGCCCGTTGGACCCACCTTCAATAGGAGGATTTAATGTCCTCCATATGGGAGCTCTTAATGCTAGTGTATAAAGAGGGAATTTGTTCCTCTACTTGTTTTTGATGGGGATATTCAAGGTGTGTAATTCTTGGACTATTTTGTTAGGATGCCTTGGTTATTGTGTCGTGTCAATCTAGTTGCAATCCTTGAAGGTTGCATATTTGAAACTTGTTAGATTAAAAAATTTCCCCCAAAATAAATGTTGGTGTAGAATTCATGAGGTTCATGGTTTGACTCCCCATGTTGACATTGTTTATATGGGGGCTCTTAGTGACCATGCATGAGGAAGGGGTTTATTCCTCCACTTTTTTTTATGGGATATTCAATATATAATTCTTAGACTATTTTGTCAAGTTGCCTTGGTTATTGTATCGTGTTAATCTAGTTGCAACCTTTGAAGGTTGTATGTTTCATGCAATAAATAAATAAATAATTAACATTAGTGTGGACTTGAGTGGTTAAGTTAAGAATTGAAGAGCTGGGTTATGAGTGTCACTTCACAATAAGTAAGGTAAGAGCTTTTGCAATTATAGTGCTAGTAACATGGGATATCAAGAACAATGCCTGGGTTGCACTTATAGTGACTTTCTTTATAGTCTCTTCATTTATTGTACAATATTGTATTGTATATATAACTATCATGTATTATTATTTTATTATTATTTTAGGACACAAATGAAATGGACAAAATGTCATTACACACAATGCACACTCTAATTAAATATACATAAATTTCTTTTTTTATATGTAACTATGAATTTTTGTCAAACTACATCTTCTTTTTGAAATAAATGAACAGGAAGTTAATGCAATAGACTATGCCTTGGTTCAAAAGTAAAAAGTCTTTTCAAGGTGGGGTTTGTACTAAGCTCTCCTAGTATAGCAATTGTGTTCATGTTTTGCAATGAGCAGTGTAGTAGTAAAGTAGCAACAACCAAAAGTCACCCTTTTGAAGGTGGGCTCCTCCAACACGCCACTTTTAGCTATTATGCCTAGTTAGAATGGTTACAATTTTGTATTTTCTTATAAGCAAGTGAAAGGATGCTTCAATGTACCAAAGAATGTGACATTGAGATGCTTTATACAAAAGTTATTTAGGGTCAAAGTTCTTTGATGGTGGTTTTCAAATTGATTCTTCTACATAGTTATATATTGATTTTGGAGATGTGACAATGAGTGATGTTGGTGGTTTCGAAGATGTCCACCTCAAATCTTGTCCAAAGTAGACATGTTGATTATATTAGATGTATAATATGTATTCAATAAAGTTCAAGGCTAATTTATTGTAAGCATAGAGATCAATCATTGAAAACTCAAAAAGCATGTATACAATATTCAAATACTACATGCTCCAATGGAATGTCTTTCATTTGGTAACAAGACTATTATAACTTTAAATCAACATAATAATAACAACTATGCTAACCTTTGAAGGTCAAGAGACTTATTTATAGGGTAAAAAACATTCAAAGTTGCCATTCTAATGCAAAGTGTATGACATTGTTTCTTTCATATCCAACTATAGGATCTTGTACTAGAATGGTATAAGAATGTATGGAAGAAATTTCAAGACTCTGGCCTCATACATTGCAAGATATTTGTGTCTCAAGTGAAGAAAACCAAATATTGTTATACCTTGCTAAACTAGATTATAAGAGTTTGAATCTTCTTCAACTCAAAATTTTACACTATCCATTCTAATTTTTTATAAAATATTTTGAAAATTGAGCTGATAAAATTTGAGGGAGGGATTCTAAAAATAAGACATGGTTTTCATTATTTAAAGAATGGCTAAGTAGAAATAGGTACAAAATAGAAGGAGAAACTAAATTGTTAACCTTTAAATTTTTAAACCATTTTCAAGATGTTTTGAATCTTGATTTTTTAAGTTGCAAAGAATTGAAGCTCAAAGTAAGATGAGTCCTTTTTTAGGCAAAATTAACGATAAGATCTTGTAGAAAACTAAAACCTTATCATCTCTAGAAAGTTTCAATCCAAGTCATAGATTGCAAGATTATAGCATAAAAGTGAAGGGTGCTTCAAAAAAATCAATATTTTAGTATAACTAAAAATGTACTTTGATTGGCACTAAAGGTCACATAACACTTTAGAAGTGTTGGCATTCTATGCTCAATTTCAAAGTAATGAAATTCCTCAAGCACGAAAACAAGTCTTGTATTTTTAGGACCAAAAACAAGTGAAAAAATAGGCTTGTTGTAATGACCACTTCATTGTTAAATTTCAAAAACCATGAAATACATGGAAGATTTGTCACAAATCTAAAGTAACAATTCACAATCAAATATATTGAATAGAATGAAAGAACACAAGAAAAAAAACATTAAGAAAAACAATTGAAAAACATTTAAAATCTACATGCAAAATGTATATTCTAGTTCTTGTTTCTAGGCACCACTATAAGAAAACTATGTTTTAAGTGACATTTAATGTAACAATTGATGTCTAAACTTCTAGATTTTAGGTGATGTTGAATATAACAACTTACGTTTTTATACCAACAATGACGTCTACTTAATGTTACAATGGATGTCATAGTTGAAATGAAAACATTAATTGTTATATTTGACATCACCTAATATATAGCAACTTAAAAATAAATAAAAACTTTAAGATTTATGTAATGTACAAACCAAGACAAGGTAAAGAAAACATGCCTCCACCTCATTGGCCAAAATACCCTATCCAATCATTCTGACTCCTTACCTCTAAACCACCCATACTTCGTAAATTTTTGTAAACTCAATAGTAAAACTTCTTTAAAATTTGAACATACTGCTTTAACTTTATCCTCTTGAAAATGAGCTCAAGTTGAAGTGACTTTTTACATTCCTAAGTGCAAATTTTTTTTTCTAAAATTGGATTGACTCTTTTTTGGGTCACTAGAAAATTTAAGGTTTTGTAGCACTAAGATAGAACTGAAGTTTACTAATCCCAACACTAAACCTTGTAGAATTTTTTTTCTTGATTTCAAAAACAAGTTCAATTCATCATTTTCTTTCAAAAAGATGTTTTCATTGCCTATAAGACAAGATGCTCAATAACTTTTACATCACTAATTCAAATAGAATGAGTTAAATATTTTCATATAGAAATAAAATATAGCCTATGAAAAAAAAATGAAATTTTTACTTAAATTTTTTTGGTGTTTTTTTTGTTGCCCAACAAATGCCATTTTTATGCTTAGAGGTGTATAAATTTTAGTCCAAGCACCAATTGAACAAAGATCAGAATCCCTAAAAGTATCCCTAAGAGTTTCAAATGACTTTAATAAGCACTTTGTGGGAAATTTATGCACCACTAGTTATGAATTTCTAATTACTCCATACTGAAAATCATATTAGGTATATTTTTAATAATATCTAAAAAACAAGAAGTAACATGGAATACATCCAATAAAATCCTTCAATGCAAATATGTCCACATTCAATTGACAATATACTACATGTTTTTTATAAGCAAGGCTAAGATCTTCATCTATATTTGTATTTTATCAAATCCAAACATAATATCCTTTGGTTAGTTTGTTCAAATAAATTGTTTCAAAATTTTAGAGTCAATATCCAACCAATTGCAAGTTCAATGTGTTTAAAATTCAAAACCTAGGCTTTTCTAGCCTTATTAAACTATGAAGTTTTATCTTTCAACATTTTAAAAAAATCATGTATCTCCTATAAATTCTACATCTTAGTCAATATATTAGAAAATGGATTGAGAGTATATATTAAAAATATTGACCTAATATTTTTGAATATGTATCAATCTATACAACCAAGCAAAATTATTAAGCTTGTATTATTTATTAGGATGTCTTGAAACAAATCTTCCTATACACATTAGGATGATTAGCATTTATTTCTATAATCTTATAAAAAAATTCAAAATTATGAAGTCAGCATCTGGAGCTTGTCCAAATCTCCCCCCCCCCTCCAAACCCTAAATGCCAAAGGCCTTTTTTGAGCTTCTAGGAATTTGCTTTAAAGTGAACAAAAAATCAACTTTATGATGAGCTTTATCAACTTTTTTTTGAAATGTAACCATACAAATTCAAACTAAACATGTTGGAGATCATTTTGGAAAAGAAAAAAAATGACAATATCACTTATGGATTGAGAGATTACAATGTTTGATGATGAGGGTGTTAAAATTGCAAAAGTAATGTGAAGCTTTTCAATCCTCTTTTCACAAGGCAAATTTGAAAAGTTGGTGACCAAAGAAATATGAATTGAAAGGGCCTAACATGCATAATCCCAATCAATTTATATACGGCTTCTCAAAATCTACTCTACAATTTTTTTAACCCCTAAAGGTTTTTGACTATGTTTCCACCAAAATCACTACAAAACTGCAATTTCTATTGCAAGTGTAATTTTTTTGAAAAAAAACCATTTTTTGACATAAATAATCATAGGATCTTGTAGTTAGGTGGTTTGAAAAGATGTGGAAAAAATTTCAGAAACTTTCACAATGTAGATTGCAAGATATTAACATTTGAACTAGCAAAAATCCTTTTTTTATCCCTGCAATAATCTGGGCAGTTGCACTTTACAAGGTCATGTTTGTATGAAATAATACTCAAAATGATGGTTACTCTTTGAATTCATTTTACAATTCAAGTTGGCTATATGGTCAAAAAATTTCAAATCATTTAGAATTGTATAGGAAAAAAATAGTAAGTAGAAAGAAATAGAAAATGCTTGAAAATACTAAATTGTGAACAATTTATTTATAAAAATGAAAAATGAAAATCCCAATGTTTAAATTATTTTAATAAAAAAATATTCACCTAGTGTTTTATTTTTTTTTCAAAAATATTAAAAATTGAATTAAATAAAGAATTTCAAACTTTTTTGTAGAGTAGAAATTCTATAACTACCTACAAACTACTCCAAACTGAGATCCCTTATAATTGTTGATTCATTTATTGAAATGGAATGATTCAAATATTTCCACATGGATAAAAATATAATAAACCTATTTAAAATTTTTATTTCTTAAAAAAAACAAGTTTTAAAGAAGTTTTTTTTGCTACCTAGGTTGCTTGCAGTTTAAAGGAAACATATCATGCCATAACTTTTAAACCATATAGTCAAAAGTTATGAAAATTGTTGGGCCTTAAAGCTACTCCTCGAACACATGTTTTGTAAAAATTTCACAAATAAAAAATAAAAAATCCATTTGTAGTGAGCTACCCAAAATTTCTATGTTGTCAAAAAATGCAATTCAAGGCTTTAGGGGTTAAGTGAATTTCTAATGTGATTTTTTCTTCAAGATCTAGTGTATTTGAGGTTCATTTCCAAGAGCCCTCAACACTAGAGAAAGTCAAGATTGCAATGGATATCCTTGTACAAATTGTTGAATAGAAAAATCATAGTCAGTGATTTTCAAGATCAAGTTTTGTAGCTTAAAGTAGACTTGAAAAAGAATTCTTCAAAAATACAAACTACTACAAAAAGCAAGTTGGTTAGGTTTTCTTTAACTTCAAAGTTTTGCAAACAATAGATTTTGGTGCCTTCAACATTTAGGAACTAATCCTATGGTAAGCTCCTTAGTCCTTTAGGGTTTATGGAATATTACAAGACTAAATATATAGAAGCTAGTCCTTACATTCAAGTGGAATACTAAGGTAGGAGCACCCATTGGCATCAATGTATCTAATGGAGTCAATTTATTTGTAAGGCATTAATTCTAGAACTAGAATGAAATTAGAGTGTAGATAGCTTATGATATAGGTTCAAAAAAATAAGCTATTTAGGGGTCATTGCAAGAAACACTTACCGGTTTGTCTCAAAATGGCCTATTTCTATGAGTCTTGTGACTTTTGGAATAATTTTTTTTAAATAAAATAAATATGGATAATTTGAAGAGCAATGAGAATATTATGTCTCTTAAAATTCAGACCTAAGAAAATTTACCTCTAAAACTTATGTACAAAAAAAGGACAATGGAAAATACAATGAAAATAGATAATTTTTTCTTTGATTTTTTAAAAACTTACAGATTCTTCTTCTCCAATAAATTTCATCTTCAAGAAAAAACATTTTGTATTATGTACAAGTGTACCTTGGTAGTGCACTTTGAGCACATGTGGAAGTTGTATAGTTTAATATTTTCAAAAAATATTTGTAGGGATTGTGTAACTATACTAGAGGACCATGCATGCCAATTTTCAGCTCAAAATTTGCATTTTTGGGTCAAAAGTAGGATTTAAAACCCCCAAAATGGCCAAAGTAGACACCCAATTGAGGGCAGTTTAAAAATAGTAAAGTAATTTTTAAGGAATTGAAAAAATTACAAAACATGTAAAACTTTTGTGTGCACCTTCATTCCAAATTTCAAGTCAAAAAAATGAAAAATGAAAAATTTATGAGCAAAAAAATACCTAATAAAGGTCAAGAGGACAAAAAAAAAGGACAAGTGTTTCTTGCAATCATCCTTAGAGTCCACCTACATTTAAATTCTAAAATGACTATCATGTGTACAAATTGATGCCATTGATTGCTCCTACCTTAAGCAAACCCAAGTTACCCCACACATCCTTTGAATGAAGAACCAATTCACTTATTCATCTATAACTTCACCGACAGGTCACGAGTATTGGTTGCATCAACTGATTAACCCCTAAAGGACCAAACTGCGTTTTTTGGCAACATAACAATTTGGGGCAGCTCACTATGAATGGAGTTTTGTTTTTTTCTTTGAAATTTTCACAGAGCATGTGTCCGAGGAGTAGCTTTAAGGCCCAACAATTTTTATAACTTTTGACTACATAGTGAAAAAGTTATTGTATGATATGTAGTTTTTTCTACTCGCCAAGTAGCCAGGCAGCAAAAAAACTTCTTCAAAATTTATTTTTTTAATTTTCAAATTTCAAATTTGTTCTTTAGATTCTTATCTACTTGAAAAGCTTTGAATCATTCCATCTTGATTAATGAGATGAAAGCTATAGGAGTTTTAGTTTGTAGGTAGTTTATAGGTACTTATGGAATCTCTATACTAAAATAAACTTTGAAGTCATTTATTTCACTTAATTTTTAATATTTTTGAGTTAAAAAAAACATTGGGTATATATTGTTTATTACAACATTACAACCATTGGGATTGGCATTTTTTAATCCTATAAAAAAAATAGTTAAAAATTTAGTATTTTGGATCATTTTCTACTTCTTTATACTTATTTATTTCTTAGGGTGATTGCAAGAAACACTTGTCCTATTTTTTGTCCCCTTGACCTCCAACAGGTAGTTTTTTGCTCATAACTTTTGCATCGTTTTCCCGATCAACTTGAAATTTGGAATGAAGGTTCACACAAAAGTTTTATATGTTGTGTAATTTTTTCAATATTTAAAAAATTAGTTTACTATTTTTAAACTGCCCCCAATTGGCTGTCTACCTTGGCCATTTTGGGGGGTTTTAGTCCTATTTTTGACCCAAAAATGAAAATTTTGAGCTGAAAATTTGCATTCTTAGATATATAGTATAGTTACACAATCCCTAAAAAGTATTTTTGAAAATATTAAACTGTCCAACTTCCACATGTCGTCAAAGTGGCTAACTTTGTGCAAGTGTAGAGAATAGAATTTATTTTTTTCAAAAATGAAATTCGTCGGAAAAGAAAGACCTTTACTTGAAGAAAAAATGGATTTTTTATTTTCATTTTTTGAATTTTTTTACTATTTTGACCAAATTAGTGAAAAAAGAGTTATTTTCATTGTATTTTCCATTGTCTATAACATTTAGAGAAAAAAATTCTTAGGTCTGAATTTCAAGAGACATAATATTCTCATTGCTCTTCAAATTATCCATATTTTTTTCAATTTAAATTTTTTTTATTTCAAAGGGTCATAGGACTCACAGGACTCATTGATTTTGAGCCATTTTGAGCCAAAACCGGTAAGTGTTTCTTGCAACGACCCCTTACTACATCTTGTACAATTCCAAATTAATTGAAAATTTTCAAGCATGTAGCCAACTTGAATTGAAGAATGAATTCAAAGAGTTACAAACACTTTGGATATTTTTTCATATAAATGTGAGCTTCTAAAGTGCAGCTGCCTGGATTTTTGCAGGGTCAAAAAATGGTTCTTTGACAATTCAAACACTAATATCTTGCAATCTACATGGTGAAAATTTTTGAAAATTTTCTCCACATCTTCTTGAACTAGTGTAATACAAGATCCTATGGTTACAAATGTTCAAAGATGTGTTTTTGTCTGAAATTTTGTACTTGCTTTAAAAATGGTAGTTTTGGAACATTTTTGGTGAAAACATAATCAAAAATCTTTAGGGGTTAATATTATGCAGAGACACCAAGTAAGCTTTTTAACTTGGCTTGAGAATATTAAGTAGAAGTTTTGAGAGTCCTCAAGTTCAACAACAAATGAAAGAGATCTGGGATTCTAACGTCTGAATGTAGCTTATTACCTACTGGCCAACAACTTTTTAGCTCATACATTAGTTGTGTTGGTTGATGTAAGGTAAGAGGCTAAAAAAGCGACCATCTAAGTGCTGATGTGCCTTTTTGTGTATCTCTTGATATGGAAATATTTTTAGTTTATTTTTCAATGAAAGAGAAATAGATGAGGAATCTCACACAAGTTGTTTCATATTTTTTGAAGCATTATTGAATTAGTTATGAATTTTCAAACACAATCTGCTATAGGTCCCTATATGTGATCATAGGCCCTTGGAAATCCATCCATGCATAGTTTGAAAAAACAAACTAGGCCTTGTTCAAAAACTAACATTGCAAAATGTATAAAGCAGTGGAAATGGTTTCTAAAAGCATCCCTTTCTAAATTTGAAATGAATGCATGAATTAGTCATTATTTCAGATTTTTAAGTACTTGTAAGAAGGTAGTTGAACAATACATTTTTATTTTGAATTAAATTAATAGACACCTAGCCACTTAGTTAGGAATGAACCTAATGTGGCTCTTAAACCATCCATTGAAAAAGTAAAGACAGATCTAATCAAGTTCTATTATAATCCACAATTCATTTTCCCCCAGTTTAAGTGTCCATTTCACAACCCCTACTAGATGGTTGAAAATGCCTGGTTGGTTTTAGAGCCCTCTCCTATAATGGCTTAAAGCAGCCCCATGTATAGCTTGGGGCAAATGGCCCGGCGAGGAAGCACTTGGCGAGCCATCAACGAAGCCTAGCTTGGCTAAATAAATTTGCCCCATGTCAAGCCCACCAACAAGCACAACAAAGAATTGCTTCCGGATTCTAAGGTGTCACATCATGGTTGCCGACAAGAATAAACTTTTTTCAACTCAAAAATTGCCTCAAATAGAGGAATTAAATACGGAACAAAAGCACACCAAGCCCAACCAAATACTCACCCTTTGGTTGTATCATTATCAAATTTGGCCGGGCCCGGCCTTCTTTTTGGCTTTGATGTGTGTGCCATGGGGCAACTAATTTAGTTGGGCCTGGCCACTTGCCCAATTTGCACCATAATATGCGTTGCTATGGAGATGCTCTTACATTCACTTGAATTTATGTTAAATTTGTGCAAACTTGTAAGGTAGGTACACCCAAAATGGCACTTGACCTTAAAGTGCCATCTACAATGTGCATACATTTCCAAAATCAGTCATGTACCCAGACTGTAGATGGCACTTTGAGAAACAGACTTTGACCATTAATAACTTTTGCATACGGTATCCAAATCCTCTATTCTTTGGTGCGTTGGAACATGCTTTCACTTGCCAACAAGACTGTATAAAAATCTGAACAGCATAATTACAGTTACTAGGCACAGTATGAATAAGTGGCGCTTTTAGGTGTCCCCACCTTAGTTGATTTTCATGTGTGATCTCCAAATGAAATGCAGTAGCTCTGAGGGTGCCCTGTCCGTGAGAGCCCAATGAATTGTTCCTTTTTTCTGTGTTCTATCATGCAATGATCACCATCTCTTTGAAATATAAAGGATTAGAAAAAAATACAATAGCTAGCTATATCCTCTCAAAAGATAGCAGGTTTGGCAAATTGCACAATCTTAACTTTTGAGAGAAGCCTACTGTTGGCAACTATTAGATGAAAAGTGACCTAAACAAATATTGGCCTTATTTATTGGGTAAAGATTTTTGGGAAAAGATTTGAGATCAGTAGCAACAAAAGTTATAAAGTGGGTACACCTAAAATTGCACCTCACCTAAAAGTGCCATCTACAGTTGCTGTACATTTCTGAATTCCATTATGTACCTATTTGGCTGAAGCACTTTTGGAAACAGACTTTGAACCTTAATAACTTTTGCATATCTTATCCAAATGCTGCATTTTTTGGTGCATTGGAACATGCTTTCACTTGCCAAGAAGACTATATGAAAATTTGATCAGACCAGTAATAATTACTAGGCATAGTACCAAAAAGTGGCACTTTTAGGTGTACCCACCTTACTTTTGTCACGAGTTCTAATAAATGAATTGTTAGTGGAATAAAACTTGTGAATAATCTATCTTTAGTTTTGATACTTCAAAGCTTCTCCCGAGGCCCGAGGGCTATCTAGATCAGTCATTTGGATTTGGCATTCTTGAACCATAGTGTGCCAAGTCCTTCATAATCTAAGGTGGGAACACCCATTCCCATCCTTGTATCCATTCCCGTCCATATGTAGCACGGGTGCACATTTTTCAAAGAAAAATGTGCATCCCTGCTACATATGGAGGGGAATGGATACATGGATGGGAATGGGTGTTTTACCCTTAAACCAATCTAAACTGAAAGCTATTGGTAGTGGGCATTACCTTAGGTGAAGCACAATGGAAAAATAATGTGCATTTTTAAATCCAATGTATTCATAAGTTACCATGTAAGGTAGGAGGTCCATAAAGCAATCATTTAAGGGCTAGAACTGAATTTTGGGGAGGTGAAACATCTTGAAATGTTTTCAGTAAATTTTCCTTGAAAGACAAGTGGAATAGGTATCTAATGCAAGTCATTTTGTATTTTTTGAAGTTTTGTGGAATTAGTTACCAATTTTTGAAGTTTGAAAAAAACAGTCATATGAAGTCATCAAAAGTGATCACCTTCTAAAATGTACAAAGTTGGTACATTGAAGAAAGTTAGATGCACCTCTAAGTTGTGTTTGCTTTTAATGTGTGGTTGGAGTTTGGGACTCCTTACTAGTAAATCCCTTTGAATTTATTAACCCCTAAATGCCAAAGGCCTCTTTTGAGCTTCTTAGAATTTGCTTTATATCGAACAAAATGCCAACATTTTGATAAATTGTATCAATTTTTTTGAATTGTAACCATACAAATTCAAGCTAGACATGTTAGAGATTGCATAGGAAAAGAAAACACAATAATATCACTTATGGAGTAAATGATTATAATGTTTGACCATGAGGGTATTAAAATTGCAAAAGTGATGTGAAGTCTTTTTATCCTCTTTTTGCAAGTCAAATTTGAAAAGTTGGTGACCAAAAAAATATGAGGTTAAAGGGCCTAACATGCATAACTCCAATCAGTTTATGCCTTCTCAAAATCTACTCTACAATTTTTGTAAATGAATTTTGAATGTGATTTTTTCTCCAAGACCTAATGCTTTTGAGGCTCATTTTCAGGAGCTCTCAACACTATGGAAAGTCAAGATTGTAGTGGGTACCCTTGCACAAAATCTTGAATAGAAAAATCATTGTCATTCATTTTCCAAATTGAATTTTGAGAGTGAAACTAGACTAAAAAAACTCCAAAAATATGAACTACTAAAAATAGCAACTTGGTTGGGTTTTATTTAACTTCAAAGTCTTGCAAACTGACACCAGATTTTGGTGCC
Source organism: Thuidium tamariscinum (assembly GCA_947034885.2). Taxonomy (NCBI): domain Eukaryota; kingdom Viridiplantae; phylum Streptophyta; class Bryopsida; order Hypnales; family Thuidiaceae; genus Thuidium; species Thuidium tamariscinum. Next base: position 39,272,448 of record OX344750.2, read on the forward strand.
TCAGGCATTTAGGAGTTAAAGCTTCTGCACCAAATGAATGGATTTTGAAGGTGTTCCATATCCTCCAGACAAGGAGCACATGTCTGTTAGGGGCAAAACCAAAAGCATGATCCAAATTGGTGATTCATCCTGGCCAGAGGGGATGCACAACAGGCCCCCAAACAATGGATGAGTGGGGTTCATGGACGGATATTTTAGGTTCCCTTGGGCAAACATTATAATCTAAAACAACAGATGACAAATGGAGGCCACATCAACCTGGAAGGTGCATAACTTACCCGCAAACCGTCATTAAGTTAGGTGAAATCTGAGGCCTCCAAAGGGTCGTTTTGGGACTGTTCCCGAAACAGTTCTTGAAACGGCTGGCTAGTGTCAGGTCGGCATTTTTAAAATAATAAATAAAATTGGGTCCTGAAATGTAAAAAGAAGTCCAAAAAAAATTTCAAAAAAAAATGACGTGGCACTACCCCAGCCACATTAGATTCTTGCGATTCTATACTTTAGTGTGTTCCCAAACTGTGGGAATTTGCAGTCCCTTAGACCCCTCAAATCTCTTGTAATGCATTTCTTTTGTCTCTTGTGCTTAGACACTATTCCTTTTGTTCCACTGAAAAACCTCAAAAAATCTTCCCTTTGAGGGATTAATTCTATTTTTAGTCATTGCACCAAGAATACATGCATTCAAGAATAAATAACCCATCCTTTAAATCTATGTAAAATCTCCAATTTTGGTGCCAACATTTAGGCACCCCAAATCCATGTGGAAAGTATGATATTTTAGCATCATAAAATTATTATGCAATGCTCAAGGGTCCTTTTATTCTCCCTCAAATCTCTGGGCCCCTCCAACATTGCAATTGGAAGCCCTTCTAAGGATATTGTAGCATACAAAGCCTTAGCCAATAGCTACCATTAAAATTTAAGAAGTTCAAAGATAGGAAGTATCTCCATAAGGTTATACATATGTGCTAGAGAAATCTAAGAGGCAATAAACAATATTATGATAATTTGTGCATGTTGTTAGCTTTGCAATTTTAGATGATTGTTACAACCATTGGAATTGTCATTTTACAATTCCATAAATAAATTGTTAATGATTTAGTATTTTGGATCAAACTCAACTTCTTTCTACATATTATTAGTTTTCCTATATGTTGTACAATTCTAAATGATCTGAAGAATTTCAAGAATATAGACAACTTGTTCTAAAAAACATATCCAAAAAGTAACCACCATTTTGGACATTTTTTCATACAAATGTGACCATCTTAAGTGCAGTTGCTTGAATTGTCATAGAGTTAAAAAAAAATGTTGTCAATTCAAATGCTCATATCTTGCAATCTACATAGTAGAATTCTTTCTTTTTTTAAAAATTCTTTGTCTTTTCAAACTAGTTTACTACAAGATCTTATAGTTACATGTATCCAAAAGTGTTTTTTTTTTCCAAAAGTTTGTGCTTGTATTAGAATTGGTAGTTTTGGAACATTTTTGGTGAAAACATAGTAAAAAATCTTTAGGGATTAAAGGGTGGTGGCAACAATGAGATTCTAGAAATATATTCCTCAACCTCAATATCTACAAAGAAACTTGGCCCACTTTATGAATAATTTTTGTAGTGCCAAAGTGGTCACTAATCACATTGTCAAGACTATTGTCTCAAGAAGCAATTAGCACAAGGTGCCTTACATAGCAAGGCCATACTTGCTAGGCCAAAGGATTACTTCTACATTGTTTCATATGTCTCTATAAGGTTGTTCAACACGGCAAATACTTATTCAATGATTGAAATCAAGAAATAGAACTTTTTAGTGAACAAAAATTCTACCTGATTTGGAGTTTTTTTAGTGGGATAGTTCTAGAAAGTATAATCAAATTGGTCAAGTTTTCTTATTGGCAAAGAAAAGGAGTTTCCAATGCATCAAAGAATGTAGCTTTTCTATATTGACCATATCAACAAAAGTTAGGATGGGTCAAAGTTTTTTTGGCTAGACGTCTTACAGTTGTTTCTTCAATATATGTACATATTGATTTTAAACATTTATATAGAGTGATGATGGTGGTTTTAAGTGGGGTGAAGTTTTGGGTATACTAGTCATACTTATTTCTTCTTCTTCCCATTTAAAAGTTGAGTACCATTGGGCAAAACCATCATGAGGGAAAAAAGAGACTTTAATTTTCGGGGTGCAAAACTTTCATTGTAGAATAAGGTAATGAGGTAAGTCCTTGAAGAGATGAGACTTTTCTAATTTTTCCTTTCTCCTATGAAAGGGTCTAAAATAATCAATGTAGAATGGAAGAATTGATTTATAGAAGTTCAATACTTTATGTGAAGGTCATTTTCAGAAATAATTAGGGAAAAATTGGAACATGTTTAAAATGTGAAAAATTGTACAATAATTTTTGAAAAATTTGAAAAAATTTCATTGTTGCAAATTTTGAATATTTGAAAATTATTCATAAGTTCTTCTTAAAAAAGAACACATTAACTCATGAATAGAAAAAACCAATCCGTTTCATCAAGCAAAAATGACGCTAAAACATTGCTATGACCTGCCAAAAATATTACAACATGCACTATTGTGAAGAGCTATAAATGGTGGCTTGCAAAGTAGAACATTGAAAAATTAGGAAGGGCAACTTGCCAAAATCCCAAAAAATTATAAAATACATTACCAAATTGTTGAAGTAAAAAAATTAAATGATTTCAATATAGAGGTGGCTAAAATGTGGTGTACACATAAGGTACTTATCTCTTCATTGTCATTGTCATTCTACCTAGTTAAAATAGGAAGTTGTAAAGGATGAAATAAAACTTTTAATATGGATGATTGGGAAGAAAAAAAAGGCAATGTAGCATATTAAAAAAATTATAAACTAATGAAAAACTATAAATGCTCCATTTCTTATAAGAAAATGGGGCTTAAATTGGAATGAACACGTTTATGTTGATTATGACAATATTGTCTTGGGCTATATTCAATTGGCAGTCCTCAAAACAAAAATCTATATTAATGTGTTGAATTGCCCCCCCCCCCCCCAAAAAAAAAAATTGCTTTGTTGATTCAACAATTCATTGAGCATTCTCAAATGAGAATTTTAGACTTCATTTTGGCATAGTTGAATAAATTTATTCAAAAAACTTTGAATTTAGAAAAGTTGTGAAACCAAACTAACTTTCATCTTCAAATTTTTTTTGGAGATTTTGAGCCTCAAAATCAAAAGTTACAGACAAATTTCAAGAAAAATGTTTAACATTGTTAAAGGAAATGTTTCTTTTAATCTCTCTCTGAAATTTATCTATAACTTTTCTAATTGGAGTTCAAAAATCTCAAATGGATTCTTAAAAATGAAATTTAGATTGATTTTCCACTTTAACTAAGTTCAAATTTTCCTAAAAAAATAATTCCATAGTGCCTCAATGAGGCCTGAAATTCTATTTTAATCACAATCCCTACTTTTGACTTAATTATAAGCAATTAAATTCTTAATAATCCCTATTTACATATCCTACATGAATTGTCTTACTTCGTAGGCTCCTACCATTCCACTTGTATAAAGAGCTTGTCTTCTAATCTCTTCTAATATTAAAGTAAGTGGCATTCAAAATTCATTTGCTAATTGTATTGTATTACTAAAAGTATATTGTTGAATATTTGAAATTTAATTTAAAGTAGTGATATCTATTTTGTATCAATGTGTTGATTGTACCCTATGTATGTGGTGTGTACCGAGGCACTCCTACATGTGTGGTTGGATCTATTGATATAGTAGCCTTGCTTGCATGGCTATTTTTGCCTATGTGGCAATCTACATGGTTGATTTTTGAATAATTATAATTTGACTAAATCAAACCAACCCATCTTTGATTCAAATAGTAAAGAGTTGCTTCTTGGACCTATTACCACACATCATTTGACTATGGATTGTGAGTGCTACTTTGAGTGTCTCAATGTAAATATAGTCTAAGTTTCCATGTATACAATCATCTTCAAAAATTTAGTTACACTTTCTATTTCAAAGCAAAAACTCGTGCAAACCAAAGATTTGAAATTATTGCTATTGGCTTGAAAAATCCATCAAATTAAAACCCATGAAGTGTATTGGAAAGATTAGGTAGACTATTTCAAGAGATAAACCATTTGCATGCTAATTTTTTTGAAAGAATACAAGAATTTGGCTTTGTTGCTATATGTCTACCATCTAGTGCTTCCACCTTCTACACAAGTCACATTATTTATTCTATGAGGCATTGGTGAAATGAGAACTTCAGGCCCATCTATAGACATCCCTTCCCATTTTCTTTGCATTGATTCAATAAGTTCATTCCTACTCTTAGGCATACTCTCATTCTAAATACGGTCTTTGGTTGCTTTTTCATAGTTTTTCTATGGGATTATGATTGTTTTTTTAGAGTTTGTTGACCATATTAAGCTCTTCATGCCAAGTGAGCTCTATACACTCTCTTATGAAGATTAGAATCTCTTAATTGCAAATAGTTTCAAGGAAAATCTTCCAATTTTCTAATTGATATGATTGTGTAAACGGTTGGCAAGAAGGATGCTCACAAAAAAGAGTGGAAACTAATTGAAGGTGACTACAGACGAAGGAAACAATCTATGAGAAGAGCCACATGCCAACTTAGACTACTTGTAGGTCTTCTCATGGATTGTTTTTTTGGAATTCTGATACTCACTTTTTACTAATTAGTGAAATGTTTTTTTATGCTTTTATACACTTTAAGGTAAGGTGACCTATTGTTGTATTTGTGGTTGTTGCGTACACTTAGACTAATTGGATTTACATTTTTCATTTTGCAACAAAATGACAAATCCAAAGTGAATAGTCCAATGTTGCAAGGTTAAGAATTTTTCTTCGAAGAATGGGCTTGCAACCATTGATTTTAAGTTTAATTGTTTATAACTCTCCTTGCTACCATTTTTCAACTAAATATTAATGAAAAATTTCACATTTACTTTTCAAAGATGAAATCATATGTGTACTACAAGTTATAAAATTTTCAAATTTTTGGAAAAACTTTGAAATTAGTGTAAATTTTTTAAGAGAAAAAATGAAGAAAATCAGATCAAATACAAAATATGCTCAAAAAATTTGAAATTTCACTGTAGATGTATATCATAGTGTATAACATCAAGGTGTAAATTCAAGTTAACATGTTACTCTGAAATTTGATAAAACAACAAACCATCATCATGAACATGGATTTCGTATTGCTATAAAATATTTAAATTAGAAATTTTAGAATTTTTTTAATTATAGTATAAATTACACTTAGTAAGCTTCATTTCATTTGTTAAACTCAAATTCAAAACACATCATTTTTATAGCTAAAATTCACATCAAGAGCAAAATAATAGCATGAAATAGCCAAAATACATTACAAGGGCAAATCTATGGATTTAGCATGTTCTTTCTTAGAATATTCAATAATATCATGATGAGGGAATTTGCAATACTATTCTTTGAATAATGTACTCAACCAACTTCCAAAAGAAAATTGAATGATAACATGTTTTCCTCTACATTCTATAGTGTCGGGTCAAATCATTTATATGACACTTAGTACATGTCTAAAGCAACCTTAACCCCTAAACACTCCGACATCCATTTTTTGAATGATGTACAGATTGAATGTTAGATTTCTTTCTTATTACAATTTGGATGAAAGTCATCCTAATTTTTAGGATACATTATGAAGTTGTTGTCCTATCCAAGGGTTAGATTTGTTGTTACTAGAATACATGTTTTTTTGAAATTACAAATGTGGAAGTATGTCAAGTGGTTGACCAAGCCAAAATTGCATTGACTTTAGTTCAAAACTTCAAATTTGAAATTGCAAAAATGAGGTCATAAAATAAAAGAATACAAAAATTCAAAAAAATCACCGTGTCAAGAGAACCTCATTCCAAAACCATTCCAACAAAACTTACTCAAAAAATGAAAATATTTTTCTTGTAATTGAATTTTAAATGAATTTTGAATTTTTTCTTTCAATATTTATAGAAAAATATTAGTGATACCATTGGTCAATCAAACCGTATAGATAGAATCTAGAATTTAAACCCTACAACTTTTGTTTTCATTTCAATACCAAAATATTCTTCCAAATAGTACTTTACAATGATTTTCCTAAAACCATCATTTTTAGAGATGAGTCTAGACCCTTAGGGATTAAGTCCAATATTAAGGACAATATCAAGATATTAGTCAACCCCTAATACAACTTTTACTTCATTAATTGTGGGCATTGCAAAAAACAATCTTCATTGGAGTGATGAAGTTATTTACATCCATGGAAATGGATGAAACTTTCAATATATAAATGGAAATTCATTTGATCATCTAAAAAATATACATTCATCCATAATAGAGGGATATCATCCCAAAATTTGATAGCAAATTAGTGATTTTATCCACTGAAAAGAAAGAATGTCTCACCAAATGTTCTCTACTAAAAATTTTGCACCGCTTTTAAGCAAAATTACGATTCCTAGAAAAGCTTGCCCTAATACCATAGTTTTTTCATTTTTCAACGGAAACCTTTTTTTCCATGCTCATACGTTATGTTCATTGGATGCTTTGTAAGGGCAAAACACCCATTCATGCACTTGTTCCTTGCAATGGACTGTAGATTCACCCAAATACATCACTAGAATTCCTTTAACGTGTTCACTATATGTATGATTGTAATTTGCTGACACAACTGAAGGACATATAGGGAAATTTGGTTGGCTGAGTACTGATTTTCGCAGGTTTCAGTTTGGGGGGCACCTACAGGATGGTTCCTCAGGTCTAGGGAGCCAATACTTTGAAAATTTGTGGAAATTACATATTGTATCCAAAATCTAATTTTTTTTGAACATTCATGATTTTCACTCGCTAATACTAGGAAAATATCATTTTTAGAAAAAGTTGCCTCCAACTATGCTGAATTCCTTATTTGGATGGTTTTAGGTGTTTCCACCATAGTGAGAATCCAGTTGTGGCCCTTGAAGGCCATTTTTTTTAAAAGTAGAAAACTCATGGGTGAATGACATGTCATCCAACACCTGGAAAGATTTGCCTCCTAAATTTTATTTTTTATTTTTTGAATCAAAGTTGGACTGAAACTTTTATGCCGAACCGGGGGCTTTTAACTTACTAAGGGCAAAACACCCATTCCCGCACCTGTTCCTTCCAATGGACCATAGATTCACCCAAATATGTCCCTAGAGTGTAGTTAATGTGTTTGCCACATGTGTGATTGTAATTTGCTGACACGATTGACTGACACATTTCAGTTTTGGGGCACCTACAAGACGGTTCCGCAGGTCTAGGGAGCCAACACTTTGAAAATTTATAGAAATTACATACTGTGTTCGAAAAATCTAATTTTTTTTTTGAATATTTATGATTTTCACTCACTAATACTACAAAAATATCATTATTAGAAAACTCTGCCTCCAACTATGCTGAATTCCTTATTTGGACGGTTTTGGGTGTTTCCACTGTAGTAAACCAAAGTGATCAACCAAGGCTGAACTTTTGCTGATTCCGGCAGTCTTGACATCTGTCGTCATGTCATTGGTTTTTTGGTTTCAAGCTTACTTGTAAAGCTGGGTTTGGAAGAAGACCCGTCCATCTTTAAGTCAAATCTGTTGTAATTTGGTCAAAAAGAGGGAGCTTACAAATCATGGTGCTAAATTAAGTTAAGCTTAATAATTGGTGGTGGACCTCATTGTTGCGTGGTGCATACCAGAAATTCAGAATACCATTCTGCCCCTACCATTGCCACAATATAAGGGCCAGCTTCCATGTGAGCTGGGCCGAACTTGCAATGGGAGGTACAATGCACTACACAATGTGGTGAAAAGAGGCAACAGGCCTGGTTTTCAATTTCCATGACCCCCACCTCATCAAAAAATTGTGAACCGTCAGATTTGAAATTAAAAAAATCTCACCCTACCCCTAAGGAAAATCAGTAGCCGTTGATACATGTACTAAATACAAGTACAAATACGGATACAAATACTGGATATGAAATACGTGGTATGTGATATAGATATAGGTATAAATATTGAATACAGGTATGAATATGTGTACATGTACGGTATGAATACTAAGTGTGGATACGGGATACTGGTACGTGTATGGGATATGAGATATCCCATATGGATTGGAAGAAGGCCCACCCTCTCAGAATCATAAGATGGGGTGGGGTGGGGTCGGGTGGGGGCCAGATTCCAAAGTTTTTGAAATTTTAATATTTAATATTTAAATCAGAAATCAGATTGGGAAGGGAGGGGTCTCAAAATATTTTAAATTAAATTTTTTTTTACTTCTTGAGCTCATTGTGACACAATTTGTCACACAATGAGCTCAAAAGAGGCAGTTATTGCCTCAATCAACGGGAGGTACAGTGAGAAGTGAGTGATGACATTTCTATGTGGACCCGGTGGGTGGGGAGATATTGAGTAAGAAAAGCACACGGAATGATTCCCTTGAAGTTTGCTCAATCTTGACCAATGGCCTCGTCTACCAATATCAGTGAAACTTGAGTTCCTGCTTCTCCGCTCATCGAGACCGGTAAGACAATCGGTGGGAGCTGCTTGTCTCGTAGTGCTTTTGCTACTGGCCCGACTCACATGGAAGTTGGGCCTAAGGTGGGAGGTCCATAAACTGCCCATCTAAGGGCTGGAACTGAATCTGGGGGAGGTGAAACCTCTTGAAATACTTTTCAGTGAATTTTCCTTGAAAGACAGCTAGAATTTAATCCAAGTCGTTTCATTTTTTTTTTGGAGCTTTTTGGAATTAGTTATGAATTTTTGAAGTCAATATGGCATAGGGCTCCAAAATTGCCCACCCCTTCAAATGTACATTGTTAGTACCTCATTATAAAGATCAAAAAACAACATGTACCAAAAATGTATATTTGGGAAGTTGAGCGGTTTTCGAGCCTCCTACCTTAATAAAATAGAAGTAAACAAAATTTTCTAATTTTTTAATTCAAAAGAATTTAAAATACTAAATTTTTTTTTGAGTTTGAACAAAGTCTATGCACTCCTTCCCATATAAAACTATCTCATGTTATTGAGAATGCAACCAAGGGAAGCACAATCTAGGAGATCTTAACATAACAAAAGAACAAAGAAAATCACCTCATTTAAGCTATAGACTTTCCAATATACTACTATTGCACAATGGTCATTGTTTTCTTACTTAATATCTTAAGTTGTTTGACTATATTTTCACCCAAAATGCTCCAAAACTACCATTTCTAGTATAAGAACCAAATTTTGGAAAAAAAACACATTTGTAGACCAATATAATTAGAAGATCTTGTTGTATGCTAACTTAATAACACGTAGAATTTTTTTTAGAATTTTTCACCACGTGCATTGTAAGATATTAGCATTTGAATTTACAAAAATCTTTTTTTTGGCCCTCCCAAAAGTTGGGTGACTCTTTTTCACAAGCTAACATTTGCATGGAAAAAAAATCCAAGAAGGTGGCACTTCTTTGGATTCATTCTTGAAGGCAAATTGGCTATATGGTAGAATAATTTCATGTCATTTGGAATTGTACAACATATAAGAAAAAAATAGTAAGTAGAAAAAAATAGAAAATGATTCAAAATAGAAAATTGTTAAGAATTTAGTTATGAAATTGAAAAATGCCAATTCCAATGGTTGCAATGTTGTAATAAACAATCTATAGCATGTGATTTAATTTAATTTCTTAAGTGTTGAAAATATTTTATTTTTCAAATATTGAGTAAAATAAAGAATTTCAAAGTTAATTTAAGAGTAGGGAATCCATAACTACATGCAAAAACTCCTCATAACTTTAGATTCATTGATCAAAATAGAATGATTCAAAACTTTTTATCTATACATAAATCTTGAAAACAAATTTCATTTTTCTTAAGAAAAAAGTGATTTTTTTTCAATCTATCCAAACTGCCCATTTATAGAAAAAAAATATCATATTAAGCCATAATTTTTTATTCATATTTCCAAATGTCTTGATTTTTACTACACATGAAAGATATTCCTCATCCCCTCCTTCTATTAAATTGTAGGCTCAAATTGTGAAAATCTCCAATCACATATATCTACTCAAAATTGTTATGTTACTAAATTTATCATGTTTGTCCTTTATGGGGTAACCTTCAAACCCTCAAATTCCTTTGCATTTCAGCTCTAGGAAGTGAAATAGAAAAAACTGTCAAATTGAAGATCAAAAGATCATATATATATTGTTAGTTGTAGTACAAATAGTTAAATCCAATAACAATAGGTAAACATCTATTTTACAAAACTTGGACATGCAACCAACAATATTGAACTCTCAATGATATTATCCCTTCAAAGACCAAGAAGGCATAATGTGTCCTCTTTAAATTTTCAATGGCACATTCTCAATAGGGTGAAACAAATCTCAATATTTTGTAAACTAGGATCTTGTAAAATAAAAATTTACATACTTGTTGAATTTTCCAATTTTCCAATTTTGAATGTGAGAAGTATTTAAAACTTTATTTAGGAAATGTAGTCTAATAGAAGAAAGAGCAAATATAATGTTTTCCCTATGAAAGGCGAGTAGAGATGGGAAATGTTTTTTGGACATTTTTAATCTTAATTCTTTATAAATAAACATAATTTCATGAATTTTTTTGAAATTATTTTTTGAAATTTTAAAAATTAAAAGATTCAATCTAGTATGATTAAGAAAACAAAATAATTAGAATGACTCTAATTTTTTAAAGATGTTCCAAATAATATGATAATAATATCAATTTTTGAAGTTCAAAAATTGAGTCATATTTGAATTCTTAAAATTTACGTAGGATCCTATTTGTTCAATTTAGGCTTTCTATTCTTTTTATTTGAAAATGTGTACAAATTTGAGAGAATTTACATTTCTTGGATTTTTGAGTAAAAAAAATACTAAGTTTGCCTTATATTCCAAGGCAATTTTTTTTGAGGTGGTTAAAAAAGATATTCATCTTTTTATAAGTGTTCTCAAAAAAATATGTTTTTTGCCTAATCAAAGTTGATAATCTAAAATTGTTATAATCTAAAAAATCCAAATGATCAAAGCTTAGGGTCAATTAATTCTATGCATCTAAGTAAAGCAGTTTTCACCTTTGAATGGTTAAAATGAAAATTTTAGTCACATCTATGCACAAAAAATTATCAAAAAGGTACAATTAATTGAAAACCTTCATTGTTAAAAAGTCATTAGAACTTGAGGGGGTAATCCCTAGTAGACTAGAGTTCTAACTTTGGATTTATGAAAACTGAGGTTTCTTTATTGATTTTGAATTTGAGATTTTTGTATGAGAATTTATGATGGATGATAATCATCTTGATCTATGTGTGAAGCATTATTTAAGGAAATTTAGATAAATATTGCAAAAGTTATAAGTTTAAAACAAAAAATTTAATGTCAATTCATGAATATTTAAATATATTTAGAAAAGATAATTAATTTATTTGATTGTGTAGATTGAAACCTATTAAAAAAACATTTTGATAGGCAATCCTTCTATTTCAAGGTAAGACCAGTGTTTTCTTTATTAGCCCTTAATCCTTGAATGTCACATGGGATGTTTTTCAGACCTTTGATTATGAAAGAGTGGATTCATCAAACCTTATAATCTTTGCAATCGTATGGTGGATTTTTCCAAAAGAAGTGAATTTAGATTAATGAGGTTGTAGGCTATAAATCTGTATGGTGAAGAATGCAATAATCAATTCAAATTCAAGTTATGTTACTTCTTATAGAATGGTCTTGCTTCAAAGTTGTTTGGTTTGTGATGCTTAGGGGTTAAAGGTCCAAACACCATTTTTTGGCAACATAGAGATATTGGGTAGTTTAATATGGATGAAATTTTGTGTTTTTTTCTTTGAAATTTTCACACAATATGTACCCAAAGAGTACCTTAATTTAAGGTGCAACAATTTTCATAACTTTTAACTACATGCTTGTTAATCAAAATAGAATGATTCAAAGCTTTCTGCATCCATATAATTCTAGATAATCAATTTCAAATTATCAAATCTTTAAAAAGCCATTTTGAAAGAAGTTTTATAAGCTCTGTGAACTACCTACCCAATGATGAAAATGACATATCATGCACTAACTTTTTAACCATGTAGTCAAAAGTTATGAAAATTGTTGCACTTTAAATTAAGCTACTCTTTAGGCATATGCTGTGTGAAAATTTCAAAGAAGAAAATAAAACTCCATCCATTTTGATGTTGCCAAAAAATGATGTTTGAAACTTTAAGGGTTAAATACAAAAGAAACACTAGTCTTCTTTTGAAATAGATAGAGTATTAAGAGAAATACCTAAGCTTCACATTCACATTAATTTTGGATTGATAAAAATTCATCCTAAAAGGTCATGCAAAATTTCCAAATTATAAAGTCTAAAGAGGATTTCCGTAGCTCTCAAAAATCCTCAAATGCTCCTTATTCAATTAGGATTTAATTTTGAAACCCTTTTCAATTTTATTTTTATGAAAGGAAGATGCTTCAAAAACTTCTAATGACTTTATAATGTGGAAATTCATTTCAGAGTTATTTCAATCACTTATCATTTAAGATATTCATTTTAATGCAATATATTTACAAAAAATAGGATTTTAGTTTATTGAAATTTGATACGATTGGTTGAGATAGAATGCAATGGTATAAGGCTTGTGTAAGATTGCATTTGAAAATGGGATATTTGTATGGAAAATAAGGGAGGTTGTCTTCTGCAATGCAATGGTGCTAGTATATGAGTATGAAAATGTGATCATGTGATCTTTGAACGTATATAGAAGTACATATCTTACAACCATTAAATGTGTTTATTACATAAACAACTGTAATCTATGTATATTGATTATAGTATAGATGTACTATAATCATAGAAGATTTCTCTAATATAGACATTTATATAACAGGTGTAAAGTTTTCTAGATTCATAGGGTCACTCCCTTAGGATCACGTAATAGCAATCATCTTTTGCAATGCCCTTAGAATATTGGTAAGGAAGATGTACTCATTACTAAGTGGTGCCCCATCAACAATAAATAGGGTACCCTATTTCCAACCAAGATTAGAATGGATTTCCTTTCTTTCCTTGAAATAGTGTGTGTCTTTGTACTTTTTCAAGGTTGGGACCGATAAGTTAGTGACATACAAGCGAGTAGATTTCTATTATGTGAGGTTAGAAGTGTAAGCCCATGAGCCTAAAAGACTCTACACCTATGATATAAGTGTTTATATTATGGTAATCTTCTATAATCATAGTGCATATATGCTATAAATACCAATATTATAGGTGATTATGTTATAAACATCTTCAATAGTTGCATAATATCTACTTGTATATATGCTCAAGGTTCACATACTTACACTTTCATGCTTACATACTAGCATTGTTGATACAAAAGTAAATACAAAAGTAGGAAGCAATGAGCGGAATAGTAGTTCTTGAATGATTAAAATTGGATGACTCTAGATGTTGGCCATGGATCAAACCCAACTTTTGCCTTTCTAAATCCATAGTAATTTCAATTCAAGAAATAAAACTATAAATTATTTTGCAATCCCCATTTTATCTATCTATGGACCTTTGAAAATATTTGTTTTACTTTGCAATGTCCTAAATCATGTCCAAATGTGCTTATTTTATCGATTATGGGTACATCAACCTTAGGTGGACTAGCGTTGGCATGGATAGGCATTGCAATTGGTCATGGAAATTAGTAGGCCTATAAATTTTCAATGCATGGGGCAATAATCTTAGATGCATTGGTACGAGTGCACTACATGCCCTAGAAACAAGCACCTAAGGTGGTTGTGCCCAGTTTTTGTCTACCTCCCATTTTCTGTAATGTAGAGATTTTTTTAAGTGTTTCAAATTTAACCTCAACCCATCTATACAGGATGTCTCCAACTTTGTACATGGTAGCAAATTAGTAGAACATTTTGAGGTTTTAAAAGAATGTTTTTGGATCTTGTTAAAAAAGCTCCAAATATACACCTATAAAATACTTTGAGATTTGAATTTGAAAATTTATAGAAATTAAAAAATTCTTGAATTTCTTACTTCAATTTTTGAAAACTTGCCATTTTAATTTGTCTAGAAGTAAAAAAATAACCCCTAATTTTGACTCCATCTATGCACAATTGCACATCAACTTAAGTAAAAGGTTTTAAGTATTTCTATTTTATACCACAAGAATCTTAGTCCACACAAGATTGTCTTGCTTTAGAAACAAGGTAGTTGTTCAAACTTCCTTAAGATAGCAATCATTTTGGACTAGGGTAAGAATTTGAAGGATTGGTCCACCTTTTATGAAAGTTTAAAAAAAAATTGTCCTATGTGGTGAAGGATTATCAAATTAATTGGTGCCCTTCATTCTTTTAAATACATGCAACAAATGCATGTGGATTGTCAAGTAATAAAATGCATAAATTTATTGTATTAAAAGACATATTTTCTTAAAATATTGAAAAAAAAAATGATTTTTGAAATTAGAAAAAAAAAAAAAAAGTAATAAAAGATCATTAAATTCAACAAGACAACAAAGTATGCTTCAAACTTTTGAATCCCCCTCTAATTCAACTACATTGATTTGTCCCACTAGTGTACATGTGACACTAATTTATTTGATCATATTATTTTGAGTGAGTTCAAGATTATATATATATATATATAATATCAATTTCTACAAAAACTAAACTTTTGTGGTGACACTAATTTTTTAGGTGTTGCTAATCTCCCCCTGTCTTAGACACTAATAATACAAATTAATGTTCACAATGGTGTTTCATCTCATTCTAAATATCAAAAGACTAAAATCCAAATCATGGCTTCAATTTCTTTTCAATACAAATATATCTTCATAAGACCTTCCTAACTCTCCTTCATAAGAATTAAAATTTGCTTTACCAAATTTAATTCATATACTCTGTTGTTAACTTTTTACCAAATTACAGTAGTGAAGGAACCCATCATTGATCAAATAAGCAATTCCACACATAATCTAGGGTAATGCAAGTCAAAGCAAATATTTTTAGAGGCGCACTGACAAAAATGATGGAGATTGCAAATTTTTTGGTAATTTTATCTTCTAAATTGAAATTATCATAAGTTCATCTTGATCCATGACTAACATCTAGAGTCATTTACTTCTAATTGTTCAAAAACTATTTTCCTACTCATTTCTTTCTACTTTCTTCTTCACTTGTATGTCATTAACTTAAGCTAGAACCACTTGTAACTGATCATTTAAGCTATTGGAGCCATGATCTGGTGTAGTATAAGGCAAAACAAATATTTTCAGAGGTGTAAAGATAAAAATGATGGGGATTGCAAAAAGTTTGGTAATTTTATTACATGAACTAAAATTACTATGAATTTTGAAAGGCCAAAAGTGTTGTAGACCTATAGCCAATATGTAGACTCTTTCAATTACAACCATAGAAGAACTCCATTCTTGTTCATTACTTATTTCTTCCTTGTTCACTAGTTTTGAGGCATGTGTTGTGAACTTATTAGTCCCAACCTTGATAAAGAAGAAAACACGCATTCCAAGCTCTAGTTGGAAATCAATTCCAGCGTGACTGGAAATAAATGAAGTCTATAGGTTAGAGATGGGGTGTTGATCAGTTACAAGTGGTTCTATCTTATTGGTCCAAACCTTGAAAAAGTACAAAAATACACATTCCAAGGAGAAAATGGAAATTTATTCCAACTTTGGATGGAAATAGAATACCCTATTGATTGCCAATGGAATGCCAATTAGTGATGGGCTCGTCTACCATATGTTCAAAGAAGCTACATTCATGGACTACTCTTGGTGGACTAATGTCAGTGGCCAACTATAGTAACTAATTAACCATAAGAGCGGACTTCTATATCCAATAATCAATGGCAAACTTTGAAGAGAAGACAAATGATTTTCTTAGATTTTGTATAGAAGTAAACAATATTTGCAAGAGGTGAAAATTGGAGCTTTTTGTTGACAATATTATAGGGAAAGACCCATGAAAAGTAAAAAAGATAACTTTCTAACTTCTAAAAAAAGTAATTTTAGCATTGGACTTGAACTTTTTGGTTGCTTTAAGTTTGACAATAAGAGAGAACAATTCTTAAAATGTAGTTACATCCTACTCATAACAATAGTATAAACATCATAGAAGTCGGCAAAAGCAATTTGTATCCTTGAGAACTTTGAAGTCCTTTTTGTATGCCACAATGAACAAGTATTCTATCACTGAACACTAATAGGAAGACTTTAAGGTTGGACTTACATCTAGACCAACTTTTGCCTTTGTCAATTTGCAATAAATGCTCTGCTTGCTATAAAATTACCAAACCTTCAGCTCTCTCCTTCATTTCTATCTTCCTGACTACATCAAAAAAGTTGGGCCAGACTATTTTGGTGCTATTTTGACACCAAAGGCTGCATTTTGACAATATAGGTACCATTTTCTCCATATTGAGTTGGTATAGGGGTTGGCACCAAATTAACTTGATTGCATTTCAATGCACCATCATGGCACTATCATGCCTTGAAGTTCCTGATGTACTCCTATATGATATATTTGCTTTGCCTCATCCTTCAGCACATCATGTCCAGAACATTTTAAGTGATTGGTTTCGGGTGCGCTCCACCTTATGTCTTTAAATTTTTAAATTTCCAGTCGCCCACACTGGACTGAGCACGGCAGTTCCCAACTGCTCATGTCAGAATTGAGGGTTTTAATGTTTCTGAAATCAGTAGGTGCAACCGACTCATCAGAGTTGACAAACAACGCCATTCTTGGAGTAAAAAAAGTCAACATTAAATAACATCTGCTGTAGTTACCGAACTACCGCAGTGCTCCGTAATCAGCTTACATCAATACTCAAACCTCGGAACACCTACTTGTGCAATTAAAAAAAAAACCTTCAGAACACACCCATTATTTCTGACAAAAAACACCCAAAAACACCCCAATAAACTAAAAACACAAGTTATAAGATTACAATAGAAGAACCTATTTTGGATAGAGCCTCTATCATGGCTTTCAATAGGTTGACCTATTCTGGATGACAATTGGATGCACAAAGTTCATTGGAAAAGATTCTTTGATTGTACCTTCTCTTTCCCCTCTTTGCTTTGGGGAGAAGTGCCAGAGCTAACTATAATAGGTGATTCATGAGATTGGAATGTGTATGGATGAAAATCCACTTTATGTTGAATAAAATATTCATTCTCAGGAAAAAAAAGGGTCTATTTTTATTTTTGCATTCTTCCTCATCATTGTGTTTACACACATTGACATCAATTTCTCAATGAATATCCCATATATGTAGCATGCTAAAGTGCTTAAATTATCTTAAATATAGTAGATTCTTTTTAAGTTGGCCCTTTATAAGCTAATAAACCTTTGTAATCCAATGTGTTAGACCAATCCTGAAGTCATTTGGGCCGTATTACAAAGCTTACAACTACTTGACACCCTTGATAAGCTAATAAACCTTTGTAAGTGAATGTGTCAAATCGGTCCTTGATGGGACCCATTAGAAGGGATTTGAGGGCTCTGGGAGCCTGTAAGTTCCCACAGCCCGAAATCACGAAAACAGTCGCGAGAACGTAGTTCTGCAGGAATCCGATGTGGTTGAGATTGTGCCACATTGTCGACTTTTTTTTTGAATTTTTTTTGGACTTTTTTTCATATTTCAGGACCCAAAAAAAACTTTTTTTTATTTTTTTTATTTTTTTAAATGCTGACCTGACATCGGTCAACCGTTCCCAAACTAGTTTCGGGAATAGTCCCGAAACGGCCCTCTGAAGCCCTCAAATCCCTCCTAATGTATTGGATTAGAGAGGTTCTATTATAAGGTAGACAAGCCTAACACCACCTTCATTTGCAATTTGACTATCTTGGGGCCAATTCCTAAAGGGGAACATATTTTCAAAGGTGTGCACATGTTTCATGAATCAAATCCAAGTGAAACTATAATTCTTTGATCAAAATTGTAATTTCTCTGAATTTTTGAAGTGTTCAATCGTACATTATAAAAGTGCCCATAGACTAGGATTATGATGCTCTAATAACAACCCATAACTACCTTCTTATATACCTATTAGCATCTAAGTAGTCAACAATTACCTATTGACATATTACCCTAAATGATATATGTGCACTAATTTTGTCAAATTTATAGATAAATTTGGCTAATTTTTGGATAGATTTGGATGATGATATTGGTAAAAATGAAATAAAATATAGGGGGATGGAAATTGGTTGTAAATGGATTTAGGTTGGTTCACTATATTTCAAATAAGGTTGAGGTACCAATAACCAATCATTTAAGCATTTTTAGAGTAGATGGTGAGAAATAAGAGTTGGTGGAAATGTTTCTTATATAGAAATATAGGGATAGAGAACTTCTTACAATTTTACTCTCAAAATTGAAGTTATTGTGAATTTTGGGAGCCAAAAGTATATTGTGCCCATTCCAATTTCTAAAGTCCTCTAATTCTGATTAGGCTAGAAATACTTTCTCATTCACTTTTTTCGTAACCTTATTAGTTCCAATTTTCAAAAGGACCAAGTAGGTAAATAGACTAATCTCAAACATCATTTCTATCCTAAGGTCAAAAATAGCACACCCTACAACTTAATTACTAGGTGTATCTGATTATTGGTTCCTCAACTTTAGATACCTTACACAACTAAAGGACCTACCCAACAAGCCATCCAAGCATTCATTGTGTGTAAGAAAACAAGAATAGTGTGACAGTGAAGCTCTATCTTAGGTGAACAACTATATTAGTTTTATTGCTAGAAAACACTAAATAGACGGAGAATTAAACAAAATTATTTAAACAAAATAAATAGTGGACTCAACTAGGTTTGCTTAGGCAACTGTCCTTGGTCAACCAGCGGTCTGCCTAGGTGGCCCTTCCCTTCTCAAGTAAGCAAATGTATTGTGACTAAAGTTGTAGATAGGATTTGGAAACAAAAATTCAAAACCCATAAGGTGGGTACATAGTTGAGAATGAACCCAATGGGACTCTAAAACCATCCATTCAATTAGTGAAAACAAAGTCTTAGCATGCTTCAATGTAATCCACAATTCCTTTTCTCACAGTAAATGATCCATTTCAGAGCCTCCTAGTGGACAGGTGCAAAAGCCTGAGTGGTTTATGAGCCCTCTCCTATACCTTAGTTGATGTCATGGTCTCTGTCCAAAAAGACAGAGCCAATAAACTAAAAAATAAGCAGCAATATCCCCCAGCAGGCCACCTGGCTGGTGGTCTATTCCTTTCTTTTTGCAATGAAATTCCGTTTCATTTATGTGCAAGAAAATGACTAAAAAACTAAGCCCAACAACGCAGCCACGCGCTCTTGGGAGTTGGGACCCAGCAAGTCTGTGTCCACGTCTACAACAGCCTCGTGTTGACTCCGGAAGACTCCTCCTCGGCTCCTCCTGCCATGTGAGTGGCGGTAACAATATTGTATCATTGAATTTGGTGAAAGCAAAGTGATTTGACCCTCTCCAAGTCTCCAACACGCATTCCGTTGGAGACTCCCTTTTCCCACCGTGTCAAACTGTCGAAGCCCCTCTTCCACCGTTGCCATTGGACTCTTGGTAAAGTTTTCAACGTTTGCCGGTCTCCCAACGAGTCCGGCCTCACTTCCTGACTCTCTCTCCCACTCCAGGTCTCCTCAGGCCTCACGGTGGTGCCGCATGTCTCATCATTTCATTACTGCCGAGTAGCTGTGAACTGAGTTTGAACATGATCAAAGCCCAGCTTCAATTTCAGACTATTTCATCACCGCCTTCAGAGTGCCAGACCACCAATCCTTCAATTGCCTTTGTCTCTCCAGTCTTGTACTTTTCTCTCGATTCCTCTCTCTCTCGTCGTCGAGGTCGCCGGCCCTTTTTCTCCGGAAAGGTGCAGCTTTTTAGTCTCCTACAGCGTCCGAGTCGTCTGCTTTCTTGTTGTTTGAAGCTTTGTTGATTGAAGAGGAAACAATTTTCAGGTGGGGACTGAAGGTTTAGTTCGGAACGCAATCGGTGTGTGTGGGTACTAATAGAAATTTTGTATTGGCGAGTGTGGGGGAGACGTGCAATAGCCAGCACTTGGTTTTGGTGCCGTAGACGGAGCTTTGGTTGTGCGCTATCACGTATTTAGTCTCTCTCTGAA
Source organism: Thuidium tamariscinum (assembly GCA_947034885.2). NCBI lineage: Eukaryota > Viridiplantae > Streptophyta > Bryopsida > Hypnales > Thuidiaceae > Thuidium > Thuidium tamariscinum. Next base: position 39,292,658 of record OX344750.2, read on the forward strand.
TACGCTCTTGCTTTGCTCTCTTCGTTTCTAGTTTAGACCTTCCTTCTCCTCGCCAATACTTGGGCATTTGGTCTGGTTTGGGGTTTTTTCAAGGTTGGGAAGAACCGGAATTCATTGGTTTTAGGTCGCAATCGGAGCGGAGTGTGGAGGAATCTTCTTCTTCTTTTCCTGTTTTTTTGGTCGCACGCCTTGAGAGAATTGAATATGGGGGTGTGGGACTCCATGGACGGTGAAGTGGCGCAAACAGGGAGAAGGAAGTATGTTTGTGTGACAGGGAACTGGAGTTTGTTAGGTTCCTGGCTGGTGCGCAACTTGCTGGAAAAAGGGTACAATGTGCGCTCCACCCTCCGTACTACTGTTGGTAAGACTCACCTACAACTGCATTAGAGTTGGGATTAAGCGTGTTTTTTTTTGGTTTAGTTTGATTCTTTGGAACAAATTGGAGACTCACCGCCATCGTGTTAAAGAGGCTTGTGGGGATGATTTAACGGTTGTTGGTCGAAATTAGTTCCAAGAAGTGGTTGGGGTGGGACGAGGAAGTGGTTGTTGGGTTCGACGAATGAGTGAAGATTGAATCATTCGAATGATGTTTTTTTTTATCAATATTTCCAAGCCAATGATGGCTTCATCGCAATTACCCTCTCCCCCATTGATTCAAAGGATTGATTCTGAAGTGCCTCTGTTTTACTGCCATTCCTATGTTTTATTACTGTCGAAATGGTTGTGGTTGGTGGGATAATACTAGAATGGCAGTGTGTTTTTTGCTTTTTTTTCAAGTAATGAAATGAAATTAATTCAATTGCTTGGGAGGGTTGATAACGATCACCGGAAAGGGATTGTTGTGATGATCACAAGTGAGAAGAGATGTAAGGCTGTCGACAAGAATATAATGCTAAAACGTACCACGTGGGAAGATCACGCACCTGGAGTTGATGACAGCGAATGCTTTTTTTTGCAGATGAGGCAGCAGCTTTGATGGCATTGCCTGGAGCTGAGCTCCGGCTGGAGCTTACGCAAGCTGATATGCTGGATTATGGAAGCCTGGTGGAAGTGTTTACGGGCTGTGACGGTGTTTTTCACACCTCCTCGCCAAGCGACCTTGTCTCAAACTACCCTGTAAGTCTCCATTCAATAGCATTCAAACAGTTCTTTGTATTGCAATTTATGCACCTCGTTTGCCCGTAAGAATTTGCCCGAGTTAGAACAAGAATACCCACTAGTCTTTATTTCTCAGCTTGACCGAAATCTCACCTGATATTTCTTTTGTCAAAGAGTTTGTTTTTAAGCCTTAGGGTTGCTAGTACTGTAGTGGCTGGTGAATTGGAGTGAAGTGCTCACAGTGTGTCTATTTATCATAGAAGTACATTTCTCGAGGTAGTGTCCTGCGAGCAACATGAATTGTCTACTGAAACTTGGTTCAGCAGGATTTGGATTTCTCTATGTATGACTTTGTTTTGATTAAATTTTTTTTCCTGTAAAATTTTTCTGCAGCCTGAGATGACAGACTTTGAAGTGCGAGGGACGCTGAACATTGTGGAGGCCTGTGCAAACTCCTCCGTGAAGCGATTGGTGTTGACTTCATCCCTTTCGGCTATGGTCTGGGATCCGCAACGGCACGCAGAGGAGGTCATTGGCGAGAAGTGCTGGAGCAACTTGGATTTCTGCCGCTCGAAGAAGGTGCACACACCAGATCTCCAACTTCACCTCTTAACTTAGGTTCACCATCTCCATCTTCTCCAATTTTTCATGCCATTTCAGGTAGAGAGTGCGCCTCAAAGCATCCTGCCTTTAGGCGCTAATCATGATTTCAGGAGGGTTTCACTCTTTGATGGAACTGATGTAACCTAATGCATAACCTGCGAATTTTAACATGGCTAGATGATTTTACTAGGATGCCTCTTGGGGGGTTTGTCTACAAGTGTTTCTTACATCATTCCATCTTTTGAGATCACAAGACTTGTAACTGATGAAACTAACACGAGTTTTTTCCCTTTCCAGCTCTGGGGTCCTTTGGCCAAGACCATGACTGAGAAAGCCGCGTGGTCACTAGCAAGAGACAAAGAATTGGACATGGTGGTCATCAACCCAGCCATCGTGCTCGGGCCCAAAGTGTTCGGCACTACCCAAAGCCTCTTCACATACTTGAAAGGTAAGAAAACTCTCTCCAACAACTTCAAACTCACACACATTCCATCAAGACACGGTTGATTCATACACGATTTACAGATTGTAACATTTGCCCTTTCTTTTTCCGTGATCAGAAGCTTGAATATTGGCCTTCAATGTTTGTTAGTTCTTGTACACTAAGTTGTGACCAGTATTGAAAGAGCGAGGTTAAATTGTAAATCCTAAACCTAAAATTGTACCTTGTTGTTGCCCTTCAATGTGAGTCCAACACAGGATTGTGACCAATTGATTGACAGCGTTGCCATTTCTCTTTTGGGTTTCCTGCAGGTGTGAAAGAACTTCCCCAGAGTGGCTTGTTTGCATACGCCCATGTGGAGGATGTTGCCGAGGCTCACATTCGGGCTCTGGAAGCCACGGAAGCTTCTGGGCGTTACATTTGCTACGAGAACGTTTTGAGTGAGGAGAAGCTGGTGGAACTGATTCGCAAACTCTACCCTGACAGCACGGTGCCTTCCAGGTATTTCTAGACTATTCCTAGAGCCCTTCACTCTGAACCCTAAATCCCTCTCGAATTGCACATCCCGTTCTTGCTCCCTCTCATATTGTCAGTGTCGAAATCAACATTGGGTCGGGCTTACAGAGGCTTTTGAGTGTAGCAAGAGAAGCATCTGCTGCATTGATTTCGCTTTGATGGTTTTTGATTTCTGTGGGTAGCAGTGTCGGGGATTATGAAAATTTGAAGCTGATTGTGTGTGGGTTGCGTGTGGTTGGTTGTGTGCAGATTTTCGAAGAATGGGATCCCACATGTATTGTCGAATGAGAAAGTGAAGAATCTAGGGATATTATCATCTCCTGTGCCGCAGAAGTTGCAGTGAGGAGTGACCATTCTGGGCTTGAGTTTTTTTTTCCATTTTTGAACATTGGTGGAAATTCTCTCGGCCCTTGTTAGAAATTGCAATCCTCCGTCTCGAATTCCCATTCAATCTACATCCGGAGGGACGCAGTGGTTGTGAAGATCAGATCAGATCATCTGTCAACCCATTATGGGGTGAAAAACATTTACATCAACAGCTCATCAACAGCTTCAACTACCTCGGAGATTTTTCTTTAATATCTGTAAAATAAGACCTTCCGTTTATTGGTAGACTGACAGCTCTCAAAAAAAGATGGGAGATTACCAAAGAGTGTAATTCGTGATGCGGCAATTTTCTGTTGCCCCATTTAGAAAGAAAGCATCGGATGTTTCTGCGGAGGTGCACAGGAGACGTCGAGTCACTTATGTCGGTACTGTACACGAGAGAAATTAACAGTGGTAGCTGTGAAAGCAAATGTGTAAAGGTTGTATATGAATCTAGGTTCTTATGGGACTTATATGTGCCTACCAAATATGCATACAAATTCACATTTTACACTACAACTGATTGTTCAATGTCTTCAATGGGCGTTTTTGTTGTCTCTCACTGCGGCTGGAAATGGATTATAAACCGTAATATATTCTTGTCATTCTGAAACTCTAGTTCAGTTAAAAAAAGTAGAACCTCAACTTCGTTAATTGCTTAGGACTTGGCACAATGTTCACTACGCTCTCAAGCCTTCATGATCGTTAGTCCAAAACCGTCTGTCTGCGACCAAAAGAGAGAATTTTAAAACATTGCACCTACTCTCTGAAGTCTAAACATGTCACGAGTTGTGTGCAGTACTTAATTTCCTTGATCATTTCATTTCGAAGTCACGAGTCTTTTGTGGAAGTGCCAACTAAAATCTCGATGATTCCAAGAGGAAGCGGTTTATTCTAAGATAGATAACTATATGAATTCTTCAATATTTAGCCTGTAGGCTTGGATTGATTACCAAGCCAAACTCGTGACCTTTTTAAGAGCTGATAGTACTGAATTGGGAGGAAGAACCAAACTCCTTGAAACAATTTTCAGTAAATTTCTTATAGCAAGAAAAATGGAATTGGCATCTAGTGCAAGTTGTTTCATATTTTGTGGACTTTCATGGAATTAGTTGCTAATTTTTGAAGTTGAAACTTAACCCCTCATTGCCAAAGGGGACAAAAGGTGTCCTCACATAGTTTGGTAGTCTAATTCAAAAGTGTTGTAACTTTTGCATCCAATGGCTGAATTCAATAAAAACTTGTTGGAAAAGTTATATATACTAGTCTAATTTGTGTGGTAAGATTTTCAAATCAATATAAGATGTACATATGCTTTGGGATCCAATTGAAGTTCACAAGTTCAATTTGAGTTCACCAAACTTTAGTTGATGGCTGCAACTTTGAGGGCTTGCATTTCCTTCATCCAATGTTTGTTTTCAAGAAAAATTATTGGATTATGTTCCTCCCAAAGTTTGGTGGTTGTGGTCAAATCTTCATGCTAATCCAAGTTGTTTTGAATGTTTGGGAGCAACTTGAAGTTCAAAAACCAGACATTTTTGGATTGCAATGAACTTTGGCGACTTACTTCTTCTTCATAAGGTGTCTGTTTCAATTTTTTAAAATATAAAAAAGTTGTGCATAGTAGTCTACTATGTGAGGCTAGAATTTCATATCAATCCAAGAAGTTTTGAGTGATTGAGAAGCATTTTAGTAGGAGGTTTACTCATATATGTGTATTTTCAATACTTTGAAACTTTGTAGTTGATTCATACGATGTCCAAAAAATGTATTTTAAGAGAAACTAGAATTTTTTTTCTGCTACCAAAAGGACCCCACAAAAAAACCCAATATAATAATTGAAACCATGTTGATTTACTTATTTGTGTAATATAAGTTTTGGTTACCTTAGCAATCTCAAGAGCGTGAAGCTCTCAACTTACCTTAACCCTTAAAAAATGGATTAGTAGTTGTGAAAATCATGGATTTTGATACCTTATGACATCATCTACTTTGAATAAGCCAAATATATTCATTGGAAGTCAAAGTATTGTTGAAAATCTCCCCTTTTCACCCTTAATACTGAGGATGAATAGTTGCAATTCTGTCCTACAAAGAAAGATTCTTTGTCATTCATTGAATACAAAATGTCCTCACTCCGGTTAAGGATTGATAGCTTGGATTCAAACGGGCCTGAAGCTCCGTTCCAGTAAGTACAGTCAGGTCCAGCTCATTTACGAATTCTTGCATACACAGGGAACAAAACTTCACTGCTGCCAATTTTGATGCCCTCCCAAGGGCTGAAAAATTATTTTTTTAACATGAAATTTTTTTCACAAGATCCTCTCTATGTTAATAACACATGTGACAAATTTCAAGGTCAAAAAATTTACCAAAAAAAAGATATTTAGAATCTACTAACATGTGTAGTTAAGAAAAAAACTTCACTACTATCATCTTTGACACCCTCCCAAAAATTGAAAAAAAAAAATTTGGCCATGAGATCACCTCTATGTTAGTTATATGTGTTGTAAATTTCAGGTTCAAAAAATTTATTCCAAAAAAGATTTTCGAAATCTACTACCATGTGTCAATATAAGGGACAATTTCACTATTGCCAACTTCGATGTACATATTGGTAGATTTCAAATATATTTTTTGTGTGAATCTTTTGAACTTGAAATTTATCTTACATGTTATCAACACAAAGATGATCTCATGAAAAAAGTTTCATGGCCAAAACTTTCTTTTTCAATTTTCGGGAGGGTGTCAAAGTTGGTAATAGTGAAAGTTTTTTTCTTAACTACACATGTTAGTAGATTTTGAATATCTTTTTTTCGGTGAATCTTTTGGCCTTGAAATTTTCCACACATATAATCAACATAGATATGATTTCATTCCAAAAATTTCATGCCAAAATAAAAAAATTTCAATCCTTGAGACATTGGCAAAGTTGACAGCAGTGAAAGCTTACAACTACACATGTTGATAGATTTTGCATATCTTTTTTTGGGTGAATCTTTTGGCCTTGAAATTTGCCACATATGTTATCAACTTAGAAATGATCTTTTACAAAAAATTTCATAGTAAAAAAACAATTTTTCAGCCCTCGAGAGGGTGTCAAAGTTGGCTGTAATGAAATTTTCTTTAACTGTGATTGCAAAAATTTGTAAATGAGCTGGACCTGACTGTACAATTGTATCAGTTTCACAAAATTCCTCCATTGTAACGAATATGAGAGGTTCATTAGCCAGTTGCAGAGCATGGGAACCAACTGGTATTTGCAGTCCTTTTAGGATGTTTTGCATATGGCATAAGGTAGACTAGCCTTATTTTGTCTGCAATCCATTTTCGTCATCCTATTATTGGCTCCATTTCCACCCATTCCATCGTCCGAATTTGTCTAGAAATGAGTCAATTCAGTCTAGAAATCTGACAAAATCAGTGCATTTATGTCATTTAGGTTAACATGGTAATAGTTGATTGGTGAATACTTAGATGCTAATAGGAATATAAGAAGGTGGTTATAGGTTGTTATTAAGGTATTCATGACCCTAGTGATGGGCACTTTTGTAATTAAGGGGCTTTTGTAATTTAGGGCTGAATACTTCAAAATTTTACGAAAATGACAATTGTGATTAGAAAATTCTAATTCCATTTGGTTTTGATTTGTGAAACATGTGCACACCTTTGAAAAATATGTGTCCTTAGAATTGGCCCCAAAATAGTCAGATTACAAATTAGGATGGTAATAGGTTGGTCTACCTTATCATATAAAGGTGATGATGTCCTTGGTATTTCTTTGGTATGCAACTATACCCCTTGTAAAATTTCTGAAAAGAAGAAGTTTAGGGGGTATAGTTGCATATCAAAGAAATACCGGGGAGGGGGTCACCACCTTGTTCTTCTTGTATATGAGAGTTATAAAGAGAGGCTTAAAAATGGAGCATCTAAGGTGAAAATTGGATTTGCACAGAAGTTACTTGCCCAATCATTTTTAGTTTTTAGTTTTTGGAGGGTGGGGGTGGGGTAAAGAGAAATGAAAAAGGAATCTATGGCAATCAAAATTGTAATTTGGATTGAGAATGAATTAGATATGATTTTCCAAAGTAAAAGGTGCATAGGTTGCTATTGATGCTCATAGACTATAGCAACAATGAATTGAAATTTGCCTTTAAATGGAACAAGTTTGTCCAAAAATTAATAAATAGGGTAATTAAGATGTTCATGATACTTCCATAAATGCCCCAACACTATATTAAAATATGAGCATTATACACATTAGATGATATTTGAGGGCAACAAAAGGCCATTTAGGAGTTGTTCCCCTTCTTGTTCTTATGTTGTTTAGGAATTGTAAACCAACCCCTCTTACCTGATTTTCTTAGAAAATATTTTAAAATATTACATATTAAATATAATTAATATAATATAATGTGGCAAGATCTTGGCCACATCAGCATGCTAATACGGTGATTTACCACAATCCAAAAACAATAAAAGAACTTGAGGGAACTCATGGGCTTTTACTGCCCCAAAATTTCTTCTAATGTGTCCCTTGCAGTAATGTATGACAACTCACTACTTCAAAACTACATTTGCTTCTAAAATAACATCTTCTAATCATTTATTGTCAAGTATGTTTGACTAATGTTTGAAAAATCATATGAATTTTTGAATCAATCATTACTTAGTGATTAACAACTCATAATTGTAGCCCTCGTTCATTGTATACTATCCAAAAATCGTGCACTCTAAATTACATTCTATTCCTTTAAAAAACATGCTCCATTCTAGCTTTCATATATATATATATATATATATATATATATATATATATGCACTATTTATAGACCTTATGTAGGGACAATTCTTAATGCTTGCACTATTACAGAGCCTACTACCTTAGACACCATGTATTTTGAGGAACATTGTTGTACAATCTCCATTTGGTGACTCTAGAACACATCTTTTTGAAGTGTGATTTTTGCACATAGTCCTACAAATCAAAAGTAGAACCAAGAGATTTGTGCTCTTGCAAGAAATTTGTGAGTGAAGATGGATGATGGATTCCTAGAATACAAAGTTTGTTCTATACCAAATTGGAGAAAAAAGAACAAAAAAACATTGTAGACATCTAATATGATGCATCTACACCAATTGTTGATCACCACAAAGACCAAAAGCATTAATAGCCAATGTCATTAGATTGTAACCTTGCTATAGTAATTGCCTTGCTTCTTTAAAGAATAAGATGTAAGCAATACGTGATTTGTTGTTCAATCAAATATTCATTTAAACAAATAAATATCCTAATAAATCTCTTCAAAATTGCTAAAGAAATATAAAACCAAGATATTGCCTTCTTTGTCTTGAATTTTCAAGTCCCAATGACTTTTTGACAATGGAGGTTTTCAATGAAATGTATCACTTTGATTTTTTTTTGTACATAAAATAATGTGCTTGAAAATTTTAATTTTAATCACAAAAAAGTAAAGAATACTTTGTCTTAAACGCATGGAATTAATTGTGGAAAATTTTGACCATTGGGTTTTAGATTATAACAGTTTTGGATAATCGACTTTATAGGCAAAAAATGCAGCTTATGAGAAAAAAATTCATAAAAAATAAATAATTATACATACTCACACACCAAAAAATGCTTTAGAATCTAAAGCAAATGTAGTATTTTTAATTTTAAAATTTTAAAATAAAAATTTCTCTTGATTTCATACACTTTTTCAAAGAAAAGAGCCCAAATTGACCAAGTTGGATCTTAAATTTTTTTAAATATACATATGTATCAATTTTTTGAAATTTATCAATTGATATTATTATCATATTGTTTGGAACATCTACAAAAATCTGGAATCATTCTAATTTTTTCTCAATGTATTTTTCATTGTATTAGATTGAGCCTTTTATTTTTTAAATTGCTAAAAACAAAATTTGAAAAAAAATCTCCAAATCTTGTTTGTTTACATAGAATAATGACTAGAATGTCAAAAAAATGTTTTTCTTCCATCTCTAATAGTCCTTTCATTGGAAAATCATTATACTTCATCCTTTTTTCTATGAGATTACATTTCCTAAATTAAATTTAAAATTCTTCTCACATTCAAATTCTAAAAATCAGAAAATGTAACAAGTATGAAACCTTGTTATTGTATAATGTTCAAGTTTATAAAATATTGAGATTTGTTTCACCCTATTGAGAATTTACCATTGAAAATTTGAAGAGGACACATTCTATCCCCTTGGTCTTTGAGGGATTAAAGGATTAATCTCTATACATTTTTTTAATAAGAGTTGTGAAACAAGAAATTTTGATCATAAGGAGTTTACATAGTAGAAATGTTTTGGTCAATTGTTTCTCATAATTTTTAACAACATTATTATCAATATTATAGACTTCCAATCCTTCAAGCTATGATCAATTTTCATTTTTATGACAGAATATCAACTAAAGATCCTTTACTGTGTGACATATTTTCACATTTACAAAATTTCACAGATAAATTGAGGGAATTTTGTCTATATGATTTACCTCCAAATATATTTGCAAACAAATGTTACAAATTTAGAAAAAATACCACTATACATATATTGTACTACCTCAAGTTTAGTAGTTCCTTATTTCTAAAAAAACATACAACATTGAAAATGTCTTATATCCTTAAAATTATAATTTATATAAATTAAAATATTCAAAATTAATTTTGTTGATTATAATGTTGTGCAAAATATCTTAGTGTCTCAGTGATAATACAAGATTGATGCCTAATCATACTTTTTAAATACAAAGTCTAAAGTGCTATTCTATTCTATTTTTTTACATGTAAGAACAATGATTCAAAGTACAAACTATTCAATAGATAATTTTTTGTTCAAAAAATGATCACAAATGATACAAGATTGGATGGAAAATAAAAAAATACATTAGGCATTAAAATGAACTCTATATCTTAGAAGACTAATTATCTATTGAGAAATAGATCAAATTGTATCAATTTAACAATGATCAACTCATTTCTATTACCGTATTTTGTGAGACATAATTGGGCAATGGTACAATATGGGTATCACTTTCAAGACTCTCTAGACTTTTGAATAATGTCCTTTCGGAAATGAAAACAATATTAAAAAACTACAAAAATTACATGGTGTTATAGAAGGCATGCTAGTACACCATAATCATGTACTATATAGGTCTAATTCAAGAATTGAATTTTTTCCTAATTTAACATATTCAACATCTAATGACATTATAGTAGTGAAAGGACTATGTAAGTATGTATTTAAGGTTTTTTATTTTAAAAACTAGGCATGCACCTTATTAAGTTTGTATTTAAGTATATCATATGATTTTTAGAGAAAGATGTTATGAAATCATAATCCTTTTAAATTGTGTAAAAATTTGTGATTTTTGAAAGTTCTCATAAATAAAGAAATATAGTAAGACATCAAATTTTAACTCAAATTAAACATGGATATAACTCAAACAATGTTTTCACTTATTATCATATTTATGAACAATTTCTCTATGAATTGATATTCTGGGTTGTTCCTTTTGCCTCAAATCTGAAGACAGTTCCGGATTTTACAACAAAGGAATAAAAAAGAATATCAAAATTCTTCAAATTTTCTTATTCAATAGTATTTTGGAAGGAATATTACAACTTTCACATGAATTTGCCATCAAATTCATGGAAATACAAAATGTGTATTTCTAACACACATTGAATGAGTCCAAAAATGACATTGTTTTAGTGAGACACTCCTTTTTGGAACCCATATCATGCTATTGCCCAATTACTTTGATATATTAGTCTATGAATAAATAATTTAATATAAAATTGAATGTATTTTTAACTCAATGAATGGTCAGTTCATATAAATTACCATGACTCATGTTGTCAAGGTAGTAAATGGACAATTTTACATTGTACTTAAATGCAAGCAAAGAAGTTCTAAAACAATGAAAGTTGTACAAAACCTTTCAAGAATGGATATATAATCTATGCTTATGAGTAGTTAGTAACATTTATTTCAAAAAATATTCATGTAGAAGGATTTTGTAAAACACTTTGCAATCTCAAAACACCATTCAAAAAATCAACAAAAAAGTAATTACACAATATTTGAGGGCCATATCAAAGTTGTTTCCTTTGTTGTTCAACCCTTCAAGGAATTATGAACCAATCATTGGTGCAAAATTTTTTGAGTTTAAAACAAAATTTAACCCTTTAGTTTATTAAAATATTAGTTACCTTTGTTGAATTTGTTCACTTCAAAAATGATCAAAATAGAAATAAATTCAAAAAATTCTCATGATATCAAATAAATTGAAAACCTTGTAAATAGTATCACCAAACATAGATCCTTCTTCCAAAAAAATTTGTTCACCCATTCAAACCTTCATTAGATTTTTTTTAGAGATTTTAGAAGATTGAGAGTTTCTAGTCTATGGGAACACTTTTAGAATAATGAAAACGTTGCCATGTATGCAATTTGACATGGTTGAGAGATTGGTACACAAGATAATATTAATAAATTAATTTTAAAACATTTTTGTATTTTTTTTCAATTTCTTTCAATTTCTTTCAATTTCAAAAAAAATTCTAAAAATTTTGGAAAAAAATTGAAAATTCAAATCAACAATGGCTAGTTTACAACACAAGGAGCATTTTCAAAGAAAAGCCCTGAAACAATCTTTTAGAAGCTTAAAAAAACATCTAATATTGTTCTTCTCTCCTTCCAAAGCATCAAATTTTTACAATCCTACACTAAACCCTTCTTCCGAGGCATTTTTTCCTACTCACATCCTATACCTAATTCCTTTCTTTAAAACATCCTTCTCTTTCATTTTCTTGTTATCCCCAACTTTCGAGGCATCACTTTCTCAACTCCAAAGTTGCCTCGGTAGTAATAAATCCAATCTCAATATAAAAACCCATTGCACAAGGTTTTTATTGTCACTTACAACATTGACAATATGGTGTCTCTTGTAGGCTATTACATTGAGATTAGTTTGTGAAGTTGGTGTGAGTTTTCAATTTTAGGCATACATTGGTAGTTGGCTTAAGATTTCATGAAGAATTGAAGTCAACCATCGATTTGAATTTGCAGTGTCTTACAAAGTAAGTATAGAATTTTTTTTCAAATTTCCTTTTTTATGTACCATGTTAAAGGTCATTTACACTTTGTTCAAAGGGTTTTGTTTTAAAAATGCTATTTTTATAAAATTATAAGTTTATTATTCCTATATTTAGAATTTTACTTTTTGCACCCTAATTTTATATTTTACTAGGATGAAAATATAAGTTGGTTATTGTAAATAGGCTTAGTGCCATCTTTGTAAATAATTGGGCATTACATGCAAATGTTCATATTTGATTTGTTATAGTGGTTAATAGCTAGATTTTTCCTTTTTATTACTTGAAATTTCAAAGTTGATGCCTTACTATTGTTATAAATTATCTTCAAATATTCTAAAATTTATACAACCTTTTATTAGTTAATCAATGATTCTTCACTAATTATGCCTTTTTGTTTTACATTGCACAGTTTTCTTTTCAACATCACACCACATTGGAATACTTTTTAGAACAAAAGTGGGATTCCATCTTTCCAATATGGTGGGCTTGAGCGGTGCAGAGTGCCTTGACCTTTGGACATGCTTCATCTTTGCAAGTTACTTGACGATTATTGAGGCCCGAGGTAGCTTGAATTGCCAAGGTTGCAATTCAAATCGAGAGTGCAACAACTATTATTGCTTAGCTTGCAAGGAAGGAGGATTGTGTCCCAACACGTTCAAGACCAACCAACCACATGACCATCATCCTTGGTTGCAAGTGCGGCGAATTACAAAAGAGAATGTGGTAAATGCAGTTGAAGTGGAGACCTTTCTTGGTGAGAATGCTAACAAAATCCAAAAGTTTATTGGAAATGGAGAGAATATTTTCAAGTTGAAGACACCGGTGAGGGCAAAAGGAAAAATGGTGAAGGGTTTTGATGATGGTCTTCAACCAATGTGTAGAGGGTGTGATTTTCCCATTTCAAAGACTTCAAATTCAAAAGCTGGAGTTGAGGTATGCTCCATTGAGTGTCTAATTACACATGCACAACGGGTGCATGAATTGGATTGTCTCACGCTTAAAGCAGGTCTTGACTTACAAAGTAAAGATTATGTGCACCCTTTGACTGTGGAAGAGAAGGTTCATTTGCAGTTTCAAAAGAAACAAAAAACTAGTGCTTTTGAGTCTATGCGTATGTCAAGTGCACCCACAATCAAAGACAAGGGTGATAGTGGAGTTTGTACTCGTGTAATATCTCCAACTGCAAAGCGGATGAATTCTATGGCCACGGCTTTTGCACCCATGGGGAAACAAAGTAGGCCTCCTGGCAAGCTTGGTGCTAGGCTTGGTGCAACAACAATCAAAGGAGAAGATGGTGGTGGAGCTTCTGTTCCAATGACAAATCAAGTTTTGAAGAGGAAGGCTCATGACACTTCAACTATGGTGAAGCATCAAGAAGCTAGAGAAACTCATGTTGCTCAAGTGGTGGGTCCAAGTGAAACCCAAGTTCATGTTTACAATTATTCAACCCTTCCACTTGGGTATGAATGGAGGAATCTAGATCAATTGTGTGAGATCTTTGATGTGGCTAGTGAGTAGGCTTGTGTTGAATTGAAGGGAGAAAAGAGCTCCATGACTCTTATAAAAAACAATTTCATTCTCAGGTCACCATTATGCTAGGTTAGTAATGTTGGTATATGTAATATTTTGCTCTAGCCTTTGATAGAGCATTCAATAAAGGATGACATTCCCAAAATTAATGTCAAATGACAAGCAGAATTGTCAAAAATGACATTTTAAAAGTTTGAGAGTGATTGATTACAAATTAAAATTATTGTGTTTCACATTTGTTAACTTTGTAGGAGGAATCAATTTATTGTTTAGCATTAAATTTCTTGGATTTGAAATACAACCAACTATATTGTACTCTTTCCTATAATTCTAAAAGTGATATTTGTTCAAAGCCCTGAATTATTCAAGTACAATGACTCAAGCTTATAATCATCACCACCGACCAGAAATTAACTTGTGTTTGAGAAGGCGGAAATGGCATTAGTAACTGGTCAGTACAGTACCCTCTGGCCGTGACCATGGTTTTGGAATCATTTATCATTTACTAATAAAAATGTTGATGCATTCCCATTGAGAAATCCACATTGGAAAGCAGACAAATGTTGTCCTTTTGTGTCTAAGCTTACGGAAATTGGACAAACTGAATGTCCTTTCCTTCTGCATCCTAATCTACCATCACTGGCCCTTGACTACATAATCATCTTCAAAATTCCAGAGATGGACATTTGGAATTCTCCTGTGATTTTGTACTTCGGATGCCCAGAGCCAACTTGTTCCCAAAGGCAGTGATATACCTTAACTTAAGCTTATGTTGTTTGAGATCAGATTTCATTTGTTGGTTTGGTGCACAGCAGCGGCCCTCTGAGTTCGCATTTCGGCCTTCAATGCATTGGCAATCATGTCGTAGGCTTCCCCCCAAGCAGATTTGAGCTCGGGGGACCACAGCTCCGGCACTCCCACCTCAATTGCGTACAATATGGCCTCCTTCACAATCTGCAGATCGATGATTGAAACAAAAAATTTGAAGTGAAAACCAATCTCGATTATTGAAGAAACTCAAGGTACCCAGCTACTGCTCGAAGTGTTTCACTAAAAGGAATTGTGAATTATGTGATGTCGCTACCTCGAATTGGTCGTCTGAGACTCCGGCGTTGATGTGCGTGGCAGCCAGTTTCTGCAATTTTGAATCCAACACTTGGTATGTGCCTTTCTCTCCCAGTTGAACGGCTGCATCTCCAGCCTGCATGTGCCGATTGGAAAGATTAGCTTGAAATCTAAGAGATCAATCATTCCAAAGCTACTTGCAGAAACTCCGTGAGAATTTCTTGAAACAAATATGTGCTCTCCGATCCATTTGCTGCATACTGCTGTAAATTTGAGGGACTGCTTCAATAGGTGGAAATGGGTGGCATGGGGGCTTGCTCACCATCAGGAAGACGTAACGAGCGTGATTCTTCACTTTAGGGTTCTCCTCGAAAGGGACGGTGGAGTCCCGCAGAAACGAGTACATGGCCTTCGCTCCAGGCGCAATTTCAAACACCCTAATTACAGTAAGCCCGCCATCAATGAGTTGCTCGACAACTGGTGAATTAGGTCTACAGTGTAATATTGTAAAGTCTCTGTTCGAGGTTTCATGCACCACAGAGGTGAGCCTTTAACGATCTAGAAACTTGCACCATCTCAAAGCTTACAAATTTTAGTGTTTGGGGGTAAGCTGAAAATAGGAAATTTAAAAACAAAATATCAATAGACCTGTGAATTCTTTTCACACGTCGCACAAACCAAAGCGAATGGAGCCTCTAATGTACAGTATTGTATTGTATGGTAGATGGAATCAACTCTACCTTCAGTTAGCATAATGTCTCAAGATTGGTTTTCAAGAGAATGAATGGATTGATCGACTTACTTCCTGAAGAAATTGATTCCGTTCCGTTGCGCATCTTTCTTGAGAATCTCCCACGACTTCTTCACGAGCTCTTCACTGTCCTTGGAATACCCCGTGGAGGCTGTCCGGACAGCTTCGGTTTGCACATTGATCGCCAGTGGCGCCATTATATATTCTTGTTCGTCACCCTGTCGTTTAATTTCAAACCTGCACAAATCACACCATGTCATGCATGAACATGACCGCAATCCAAAAAATCCTTCCACAGAACAATTCCAAATTGGAAATTGGACAACAAAAGGTTCTGTTGTTTCCAAATTTCATTGATTTCCTAGCTTATCCTACTCTATCATCACTGGACATTAACTATGAACTTCAAAATTCCACAAATAGACACTTCGGAATTTTCTTGTGTAGACTTGGATTCAATTCAAAACAGGTTGTATACCAAGATTACAATACGCCACTAGCTAGTGGACATTGTCAAATCTACTCTCAGAGCTCTTGAATCTCACGCACCCTAGATGTATGTCGGAAAGGATCGACACCCAAATCAGAATCGAAGGACTGGTAAGGTTACAGTTCTAGATCTTGCAATGCAAATTCAGCAGGTAATTAAGTAATCTCGATCGACAGCTAGCAATAGTGAAAATGGTGGAATTCTGAATGCGAAGTGAACTGAATTTGCGATGCAAGTGGCAAGGATTTTATTTATATGCAGCTGTTGCCAAGGCCAAGAAGTTCATGTAATGGGAAATTGGGTTCATGGATGTGGCGCCCGATGTGGCGCTTGGGGACCTGAAAAGGCAGGCAAGCAAGCAAACTCGGCTTGCCGAGTATGACTGAAGCAGCTTCGGAAGAAGGAGACGATCGATCGACATTCCTTGCCGACGCTGGCGATGCGCCGCCGCTCATGAGCTGGGATTTTTTCGAAGTTCCGATTTTTTTGGATGGTTTCGGTTTGGGGGTCAAAATGGGTTCAGTTGTTCTTTGGGTGGTGGGCGTAGTTCTCAACTTCTCCTGCTGAGTCAACACAGACTTCTCATAGCATCGCCACTGGAGCCGTTGAGTAAGGTGAGTACCGATACCTCATTCCAGCCACTCACTTTTAGCCACAGTGGCTAGCTACTATCATAAGATTGGTCAAATTTTCATATTTTCTTGTTGGAAAATGAAAGGAGGTTTTAATGCACCAAAGAACACAATGTTTGAATATCATATGCAAAAGTTATGAGGGGGCAAAGTTTATTTTGTTACTATCATGAGATTGGTCAAAATTTCATATTTCCTTGTTGAAAAAGTGAAAAGAGGTTCCAAAGCATCAAAAAACACAATGGTTAGATATCGTATGCAAAAGTTATGAAGGGTCAAAATTTATTTTGCTACTATCAATTGGTCAAAATTTCATATTTCCTTGTTGAAAAAGTGAAAGGAGGTTCCAAAGCATCAAAAAACACAATGGTTAGATATCGTATGCAAAAGTTATGAAGGGTCAAAATTTATTTTGCTACTATCGATTGGTCAAATTTTCATATTTTCTTGTTGAAAAATGAAAGGAAGTTCCAATGCACCAATGAGCACAATGTTTGGATACCGTATGCAAAAGTTATGAAGGATCAAATTTTTTTTTGTTACTATCGTGAGATTGGTCAAATCTTCATATTTTCTTGTTGACAAATGAAAGGAGGTTCCAATGCATCAAAAAACACAATGGTTGAATATTGTATGCAAAAGTTATGAGGGGTCAAAGTTTATTTTGTTCCTATCATGAGATTCCTCAAATTTTCATATTTTCTTGTTGAAAAATGAAAGGAGGTTTCAATGCACCAAAGAACACAATATTTAGATATCATATGCAAAAATTATAAAGGGTCAAAGTTTTTTTGGTAAAGACATTGAAATCATTACTTCATGTTATGTACATATTGATTTTGGAGGTGTACACAAACTGATCATGGCAGTTTTAGGTAGGGTGAGATTATTGGCTATACCTATCTTAATTTTTTGTATTGTCTAACATGAAAGTAGTACAATACAACATACGTGGAAAACCAGTTAATTATAAGAAGTAGAAAATGATTCAAGATAGTAAATAATTAAGAATTTATTTATGAAATTAAAAAATGTCAATCCTAATGGTTGTAATGTTGTAATAACCAATCTACATCTGGCAATGTTTTAATTTTTTTCAAAAATATTGAAAATCAAGTAAAATAAAGGACTTCCAACGGGTTTTTTGAATAGAAAATCCATAACTACCCCAAAAATTATAACTCTTCATAACTCCCATTTCATTAATCAAAATGGCATAATTCAAAGCTTTCTACATATATATGAATTTAAAAAAACAATTTCAAGTTTTTATTTATAAAAAAAAGAATTATTCTAGATTTGCCAAGACTACCTAACTCGTGAAAAAAACTACATATCATACAATAACTTTTTAATCATGTAGTCAAAAGTTATAAAATTGTTGAATGAAAAAGATATTCCTCATTTACATGTTGTGTGAAAATTTCAAAGAAAAATAGTTAAATCTTTAGTCATAAGTACCTCCCTAAATTTTCTTTATTGCCAAAAAATGTAGCTTTGCATGTCCTTTAGGGATTAATGACACTTTTAATATTTAAATAGGGTCATGATTAACTACCTATGCATGAGTCATTATATATCACTATAATGGGGTCAATTATTTTTTGTGATTTTTAACAACATTATGTATAGGGCAATGCCCAAGGAAGAGTGCATTTTGCATTATAAAGGGCCAACAAGGAGGGTGGAAGCTGACAAGGAAGCACTTTATATTGTAAAATGCTTGATGACAAGGAACATTGTCCAACATAAATCATAGGCAGGAAATTTGAAGATGGATGAAATACTTGAGATGGAAAAACAAAGTTGGATGAAGAATTCATAATGCTTGATTATGCAATCAAATCCATGTAATTGGGCATTACAGCTTATTGTACCACAAAACTTTCCCAAGAAATGAATGGGCAATTTCCTAGGAGTGGTTTATGATCCATATTTAGGGCTTCCAACACTTCATACTATGATCAATTTTCATTTTTATCCATGATGAGATATTAAGATCCTCTACTATGACATGCTTCCAAATGCACAAAATTGCACACTTCAATTGAGGGAATTTTTTGTATGTGATTTTAACCCCCCTAAATATATTTGCAAAATGGAAATTGTGAATAATTATAAAAAAATTACTATACTCCATGTATTGTATTGATTTAAGTTTTATATAGTCTTTTATTTCTAGGAAAAAATATGTAACATTGAAAATGTCTTATACCTTGAGAATTATGATTTATAAAAACATAAATAGTTTAAATTAATATATTGATTATAATTTTGTATAGAATATCTTTGTGATAATGCAAGATTTATTCCTAATTATTCTAAGAGTAGAATATATGTTTTAATATGTCTTGCAAGTATGGATGTATATTGGGATTTCAATGATTTTTAGGTAGAAAAATTTAGAAATCCTAAATATCATTATTATATCCTTCAAATAAAGTTATTTCTTACAAAGGCTGTATATTTCTCTAATACAAAGTATAAAGTGCTATTCTATAATTATTCTCCTTTTACATGTAAGAGTAATGATTCAAAGCACAAACTAATCAATTGCTAATTTGTGGTTCAAAAAAATGATTGAATACAAGATCGGATGGAAATAAAACACTAAATTAGGCATCTAAATGAACTCTATATCTAAAAAGATTGCAAATACACAAGTATAAACCCTATCAACATCCATATCACCAAATTCTTAAGAATTTGAGTTTCTATTCTTATAATCTATTGTAAGAAAAATCAAATTATATTTGTCTATAAGTAACCAATTCATTTCAAATATAGTATTTTGTGAAAAATTACCATTTTGATATATTATTAGGTGACTAATTCATTATACACTTGTATATGTATTTAAATCAATGAACAATCAATTCATATAAATTACAATGACACACATTATCAAGGTAGTAAATGGACAAGTTTATATAGAAGTTCAATGCAAGAAAACAAGTTCCAAAGCTATGATAGTTGTACAAAAGCTTTTGAGAATGGACCCATAATCTATATCTATGAGTAATCAACAAAAAAAATTCCATATATTAACACGTAAAGGGTTTCATAGAATAATGTGCAATCTCAAAATACCAATCATTTGGAAAAGTCAAGAAAATAAATAAATACAACTTCAAAATTTAGCTACTTTGAATGTAAAGAAACTACTTCAAAAACTATACAAGTTGTTTAAAAACATATAATTTGTAACAATAGTGAAGATGGTGTAGCTCAAAACCCCTCCCAAATCCAAAATTCTTTCTCATGACAACTTCATTTTTAGAAAATTAATTCTTTAGCTTATTGAACTATTGATTACCTTTCTTCACTTAAAAGATGATCAAAATAGAAGCAAACTTAGAGAATTAAGGTTTCTCATGATTTTAAATATGTTGAATCCTTTTAAATTATATTACCATCCATAAATCCATCTTCCAAAGAATTTTGTTCTCACATTCAACCCTCTGTTCTTCTCTCCTACCAAAGCATCAAATTTTCACAATTCTTCAATAAATCCTTCTTCCGAGGCATTTTTTCCAATTCAATTCCTATCCCTTTCTTGAGAACGTCTTTTTCTTCCATTTAGATCTTATTCCCAACTTTTGAGGCATCCTTTTTTCCACTTGAATGTTGCCTCGATAGTAGTAAAACCAATCCCAATATAAAAACCCATTGCACAAGGTTCTTATTGTTACTTGCAAGTTGCAACATTGACAATATGGTCTCTAACTTGTAGGCTATTGCATTGACAATAGTTTGTGAAGTTGGTGCAAGTTTTCAATTTTAGGCATACCATAGTAGTTGGTCTAAGATTTCTAGAAGTCTTGAAGACAACCATTGATTTGAATTTGCAATCTTATTAAGTAAAACTTGAATTTTTTTCAAATTTCCATTTTTATATATCATGTTAAAGGTCATTAATAATTTGTTCAAAGAGCTTTTGTTTAAGGGTGACCATTTTTATGAAATTTCAAGTTTTTTACTACTATATTTTAAATTTTATTTTTTCAAGCCTTATTTTGCATTTGACTAGGATGAAAGTATAAGTTGGTTATCAATATTACAATTAGTGTCATCTTTGCAAATAATTGGCATTACATGCAAATGTTTATATTTGATTTATTGTAATAATTAATAGCTACATTTCTCTTTTTTATTACTTGAAGTTTCAAAGTTGATGCCTTACTACTGTTATACACACTCTAAAAGTATCCTAAAAGTTATACAACCTTCTATTGATTAATCAATGACTCTTCACTAATTATGCCTTTTTGTTTTACATTGCACAATTTTCTTTTCAACATCACACCACATTGAAATACTTTTTAGAACAAAAGTGGAATTCCATCTTTTCACTATGGTGGGCTTGACCGGTGCATAGTGCCTTGACCTTTGGACATGCTTCATCTTTGCAAGTTACTTGACCACTATTGAGGCTCGAAGTAGCTTGAATTGCCAAGGTTGCAATTCAAATCGAGGGTGCAACAACTATTATTGCTTGGCATGCAAGGAAGAAAGATTGTGTTCCAACACGTTCAAGACCAACCAACCACATGACCATCATCCTTGGTTGCAAGTGCAGTGAATTACAAAAGAAAATGTGGTAAATGTAGTTGAAGTAGAGACCTTTCTTGGTGAGAATGCTAACAAAATCCAAAAGTTTATTGGAAATGGAGAGAATATTTTCAAGTTGAAGACACCAGTGAGGTCAAAAGGAAAAATGGTGAAGGGTTTTGATGATGTTCTTCAACTAATGTGTGATTTTCCCATTTCAAAGACTTCAAACTCAAAAGCTGGAGTTGAGGTATGATCCATTGAGTGTCTAATTACACATGCACAACGAGTGCATCAATTAGATTGTTTAATGTTTAAAGCGGTTCTTGACTTACAAAATAAAGATTATGTGCACCCTTTGAGAGTGGAAGAGAAGGTTCATTTCCAGTTTCAAAAGAAACAAAAAGCTAGTGCTTTTGAGTCTATGCCTATGTCAAGTACACATGTGCTTGAACTCAATGCACCTGCAATTGTGTCCATGGGGAAACAAAGTATGCCTTCTGTCAAGCTTAGTACTCGGTTTGGTACTACTCCAACCAAGGGAAAAGTTGGTGGTAGAGCTTCTAATCCAATGACAAATCAAATTTTGAAGAGAAAGACTCGTGAAGCTTCAACTACAATGAAGCATGAAAAAGCAAGTGATGAAGCTCAACAAACTAGAGCAACTTATGTTGGTCAAATGACGGGTCAAAGTGAAACCCAAGTTCATGTTTACGATTATTCAACCTTTCCACTTGGATATGAGTGGAGGAATCTAGATCAATTGTGTGAGATCTTTGATGTGACTCTTGAGTAGGTTTATATTGGATTGAAGGAAGAAAAGAGCTCCATGGCTCTTGTAGAATGATGTCATTCTTAAGTCACTATAATGTTAGGTTAGTCAATATAGTGCTACTTTAATTATGTTGGTATGTGTTGTATTTTGCTCTAGCCTTGAATAGAGCACTCAATAATTGATGACATATACAAAAGTAATGTCAAATGACATGTGAAGTTGTCAAAAAAATGGCATTTTAAAATTTTGATAGTGATTTTAACATATTTTTCATATGTTAAATTTGTAGAGGGAATGAATTTATTATTTAGCAATAAGTTTTATATATTTCAAGTTTTTGGTATAATGAAAATGATAAAGTCATGCATAGTTAAGTTTGATTGACTTACAAAAAAATGAAAAATGTCAGATATAAATATCAAGTATTTTTACAAATCTAGTGTCAATATATATGGCTACATTGTACCTAGAGTTCAATACTTTATAATGTAATATTAAGCATTTCAATACCAATATTGGTACCTCCTTTGATACGTATATATATTATCATTTATTACAAGTCTCATGGTGTTATATGTATTTATGGATATTTTATAAAGATTTTGAAATTAATATTTATTGTTCTTTAGTTTAGAATAATGTAATAATTTAGAAATATAAAGAAGCATTGCTTAAAGAAAATGATTTTTTATAAAGACAACAATTTCTAGTAAAGCTATCTTTTGGATATTAAACCAATTGGATGCATATAGACAAAAACACTATGTCATTATTTCCTAAATTGTGTTGTAATGTTTAGTGATTCTTTTGCACAATAAGACAAGAAAAAATATCTTTTTATTTTTTTGAAATATTTTTATTTTACCACCTCTTAAGATTAAAAAAAGTATAACACCTTCAAAAGATCACAAAGCATATAACTTGTAGTAAAATGATCGAAAACCTAAAAGGTAGTTTATAATTTTCTCACATAAAAGAATATCAACCAAAACATTTTGCAAGTATGTTTTCTGTTGCACTAGTAGAAAATTCAAGATTAAAATCAACTGAAAACTATTGATCATTTTCTGTTGATTTGGTCGAGTTGATCATTTTCAAATTTTTTTCAGCTGCCCGAAACATCCGGGCAGCGGATAAAAATTCAGCCCTAACTGCCCACAACCTCCCCAAGGAAGTCAACAACCACCACTTGACACCCATGAGGTTCGAACCCAAGACCTCATACCTACAAACACACAAGCCTAACCACTACACCACCACTCACCTTTGATGAACTACACAAGGAGGATTAGTTTAATTATCCACTTACTACTTGTGCTTTTTAGATTCAGCAGACTTTGGACGTCATTTTCACATATAAAATCAACTTTTTTTTAAAAACTTTGAACTAAGAAAAGTTGGGCGATGAAGTTAACTTTCACCTCCAAAAATCCGTTTCAGATTTTGAGCCTCCAATCAAAAGTTATGCACAAAATTCAGAGTAGATGTTTCGAAATGTCAAAAAACATTTCCTTCCAATCTCTCTCTGAACTTTGTCCATAACTTTTGATTGGAGGCTCAAAATCTGAAACGGATTTTTGGAGATGAAAGTTAACTTGATCTCCCAACTTTTCTTAGTTCAAAGTTTTCTTAAAAAGGTTAATTTTCTATGTGATAATGACATCCAAAGTCTGCTGAGTTATGAAAAACATTGAATTGTAAATGATTAAGTTGAAAAAAAACACTTTCATTGCATAGAATTTCAATTTTGTTGTTTTAATTTGAATAAATCTTCAAATGCTAGTAAGATAAAATTTTATACTTGTATGTAATTCAAATTTTGGGCTTATGTTAATAATATAGTTCAAAGTATGTAGTATGAAGAATTTTTGACCACTTAATTGAATCTACTTGCTATAATTATCCAAACTACTTATAACACAAAAGAATATATAGAGCTTTTAAAACAAATTTTTTAATTACAAATTGAATCAATTGGATTGAAATTTTATGCGTATTGTATTTGAAGTGCATACAAATTTGGTAAGAATTTCACAAAAGATATATGTGACAAATATTGCACCAGAAAGGACCTATTCTAAACTTGAAAATAGCTTCAAAGCATATTTAAATATTTTGAAGTTCATTAGTTAATCAACATCAATGTGCTAACCTTCCCTTTTGCTACATTATCTAAACATTCCAAATTATTCTAAACTTATTGTTGATGTGACAAGTAGAATTTAAAAATTCCTACAGAATATACAAGATTTTAGAAGACTTTATTTCATCACGTTCATTACATAAACTTTCATTCCATCAAATTCATTACATTCCATTAGATTCCATCACAATCCAAAAGAATCGTAAAGATTCCTAAAAGATTCCTAAAAGATTCCTAAAGAATCCTAAAGATTTTTAAAAGATCCCTAAAGATTCTTAAAGATACCAAAAATATTCCTAAAATATTCCTAAAGATTCCTAAAGATTCCTAAAAGATTCCTAAAAGATTCTTAAAAGAGCCCAAATCAACAAAATTTTGTTGATTTGGTCATTGCATTACTCCAATCAACAAAAAATGACTGCTTGTTCTGTTGATGTTTACAAATAGTCTGTGCAGTACTCCATTCAACAAAAAACAACAAAAATCAGTTGGTTTTCTGTTGATCTGAAGAGGATTTTCTACTAGTGTTGATGAACTTTTGTTGTACCAAAAAATCACTTGCTCTTAATTTTCTTCTAATTTATATTGCTCATTTGGCACTGAATGCAAATTAGGCTATTGTTGTCCTATAATATTGCCACTTTAAGGGATTGTAATTCTTACATAAACATTGAAGAAAATTTTAATTCCTTAAGTTCTTTGACAATGTTCACTCCAAAAATGGTCAAGAACTGCCATTTTTAGTACCACTACTAATTTTTCCTTAAAAAAACCTTTTTTGAGATCTGTAACTGTAGGATCTTGTAGTAAATTGGTTTGAAAACATGTGCAAAAAATTTAAGAGTTTTTCATCATGTCGATTGCAAGATATTAGTTTTTGAATGCTCAAAAATCATTTTTTTTACCCTATGGAAAACAAGGCAACTACACTTCAGATGACAACAATCATATGAAAAATGGTCCAAAACGGTTGTGCCTCTTTCGATTCATTGTTGAGGCCAAGTAAGGTACTTATCTAAAAAATTTCAAATTGTTTAGAATTGTACAACATATAGAAAAAAAATAGTAAGTAAAAAGTAGTAGCAAATGATTCAAAATACAAAATTGTTAAGAATTTGATTGTGGAATTGAAAAATGCCAATCCCAATGGTTGGAATGTTGTAATAAACAATCTACATCCCATAGTTTTATTTTTTTCAAAAAATATTGAAAATTGAATAAAATGAAGGACTTCAAAGTTTATTTTAAAGTAGAGAATCCATAATTGCCTGCAAACAAAAAAACCTCATAACTTTTTACTTGTTGATCAAAATGGAATGATTCAAATCTTTCCATGCATATATAAATGAAGAAAACCAATTTTAATTTCTTTTTGAAAAAAGTGATTTTTTTCAATCTGCCCAAACTATCCAATTACAAAAAAAAAGTAAAATATTAGGCCATATCTTTTGACTTGTATTTCCAAATGTCCTGATTTTTTGTGCATATGAAAGATATCCCTCATCCCTACCTTCTATTAAAATTTGGGCCCGAAATATGGAAATCTTTACTCTCACGTACTTGCCTAAAATCACTATGTTGCCAAATTTGGTAGGCTGGTCTTTTAGGGGTTAACAAAGTTTTCATAAAAAAAAATTAAAATCATATCCCATGTCTATTCCTATTTGAATAAATATTCCATCACATTTTTTATTGATGTGATTTGTAACAAAAAATAATTGAGAGGTTATTTTTTGCTCTTCTAAAAGTTGAAATGGCTATTGTCAAATATAACAAAATTTTCAAATATAATGATTGTGAGATGGTGCTTAAAGAGTGTCTTAATTAATCTCCACTCTATTAGTTGTTATTATATAAATCAAATAAATTAGTCAAATATATATTATTGAAACATTTTAGCATCTAATATTTTAACCCCTTAAGAGACCAAATGAACCATTTTGTGCATGCAATTGGAAATGCACATTTATGTCTATTTATTTAAGGATTTAATAGAACATGTGTGCAAAAAATATTTTTTGAACACAATTATGTTCATAACTTTTGGAAAAAGAACAAAAGATTATCATTTGATTGATTTTCTTCCATGAAAGTAGTTTATATAATCAATTTTAAGCTACTAACACCTAACTTTTTTGTAAATTGCTTAGAAGAGGGAGGGTAGGTGTGAGGACAAAAAATATTCAACTTTCAAAACTAAGTGAATGTAAACAATATAGTCAATTCACAAAAAGATATTGAACTAAGAACATCTCCTATTGTCTTTTCTCATATGCTCAACAAAACTAGATTTAGAGGGCCTTTAAAAGGTAAGGTTGAAGAATTTAGTGGAAAGGTCTCTAGAACTATCATAATATCTTTATTCTACAACAAATCAATGGAATTCATTTGATTTGGTGGAAAGAGCTTCTCCATTCATCAAGCCCAATTTCAAATGTCTTCTAAACAAATTGTGAGGTTTTGGTAAGTATATCAAGGTTGTTTAGCATGCAAGGCCAACTTTTTGCAAGAGCTACAAACTTGAAGGCTTAGATGTCAATTAGCATTAAATGAAATTTAGGTGCTTGACAAGTTCGCAACTTCCCAGACTATAGGAAATGTTGAAACTATACCACAACAACACTACATCAATGCTTTGAAGTGGCCAAACTTTGCCCATATTAGATAATAGTATTTAATTAATTTTTGAACTTTTCAAAATTTTCAATTTTTAATGCTTAATACATGTTGATAGACATCCCTTCCTTCATAGCAAGGGGAAGAAAAAGGTGAATAGGCTTGAAAATGGCCCTATTTTTACCTGAAATTCCATCTAATTAGTAGGAATTGAAATTCTTTCATATTTTTCAAGACTCACTACTTTGGTGTTTCAAACAAAGACTTATTATGAATTGCAAGGGATTCTCTAAGGATAAATATTAACTAGGGAACTAAGTAAGCTTATCCTATATCCCTACTTAAAGCTCAATGCCTTGATATAAAGGTTAGGACAAAAAGTTTGTAATCAAATTTGTAGATTTGATGTTTTATACATATTTGTATTTTTAGAGAACATTTCATATTATCATCATTGGAAAGTTGGTATGCAATAACCATCTTAAGAAACAATAAAATTAATTATGACCAAAGGTATGGTAGCTTTTAGATGCTAAGCTTGATTTTAGAGGCTGTAATAGGCACTCAATAGATTAAAGACTTAAAACAACTAAAGATTTTGAATAAAGCCGTATTTATGAAATTACAAGAATATCTTTCAATCCAAATACAAGAATATAAAGGAAATGGATGCAATGTTCAAAAAGCTTATATGAGGTAGTAATGTTAATATGTTCATAATAAACAAAGCATTAGATGTTTTTTCTGCTAGTTAGAAGATTGCGAGTTTCCAATTGTAGGAACGCTAGGGAACTCTACCACGTTTGCAATCCGATGTGATTGAGACACTGCCACATTATACTATAATTAAAAAAATCAATTTTATTATTATTATTATTTATTTTGATTGTTCTCAACATTGTGAAACAGACTTGAAATAGTCTTCTAATCCTTGAAAAAACATCTAATGTAAGTGCCAACTTATAGGGCCTCTCTATAAAGGTTTAAACTCCCTACCAACAAGAAGAAACAAATCCTTTGTTATAAGGTGGGTACACCTAAAAGCGCCACTTTTTGGGTTGTGGATTATTTGAAAGCTGAATATGGAGTAGGGAATGGAGAAAATAGAAGACATGTGTTGGAAAGGAAGACATGAACAATGACCTTTCTAAAATCAGAAAATCCTAGAGCACAGTAGGGGTGTGAAGTTTTGAAAGTAGGGTGACTAAAACAGCTTATAGGTTGCACTGTAAAAGACGAGTTATGAACCTAAGGACATTCTTGCAAAGTGTTAGAAGAGAAATAAAAGTGGGTATTATCACATTCTCCAAGTCTAAAAAGTAATTGATCTCTGAAATTCTGAAAACACTTTAATACAATTGACTTCTTCTTGGAAACCGGAATTAAGTACTCATAAGTAGTTTTTATTTTCTATTCTAGTATTTTTTAAAATTTTCTTTCTAATAGTCCACCCATCACTTGATCTTTCTTCATGAAGTACCTTTCTATGACCTTAATTGCAGTGTAAGTGCAGCAATACCACCTGAAACTGCCATTCCCACTCAGTTTCCATTTAGAATACATTTACAGTCCATTTTAAAACTGATTTTAGAGTGCGCTTTAAGGCACTGCGCGATTTTGGGTGTATCCACCTTACACATCTGATAATGTGGCCCTCACATGTCCAATGTCAAACATATATGTGAGAATTTATCTTTTGTATTTGTACAATATAATGCTCATTTGACATTGTATTGAATACATTCATTACTTATATACTATGTACAATGGTATATTATATGGTAAGTATCAAAGGCATTAGAAGGGATTCTCGGAAGGGATTTCACAACAAAAGAAGCCCATTTCAACCATGTTCGTGAAACCATTCTCGATATTGTTGGCCGCTAGTCATTGTTAAGCCAACAATTAAATTTTTTTTAAATTCAAAAAAATTCAAAAAAATGTTGGTCTTGAAATGCAAAAAAGTCCCAAAAAAATTCAAAAAGAAAATTGATGACATAGCACGCTCTCAACCATGTCAGCAAAATCCGTTTTTATGTTTCTCCGATAGATTTTGCGTTCTGGTAGTTTGGAAACTCATAGTCTTTTTTTGCCCTAAAATTTCTTTTAATGTTTCCAATGTATGTGTATTTCAACCATACTCATACATTTATCAACATTGAACTATAGATATATTGTACACTAATTTATTCAATCCAAAGCAATGGAGGGACTACATTATTTATGGTTTTTTGCTTTTTCATATTTCATATGAGCTAGTAATCAAGAAAATATGAGAATGTGCAAGGGTGGACAATATCTACATCTCAAAATATATAATTTGAAATTTGAAAGCGTAACGGAGAATATCCACAAAATCCTCATTGAACGTACTCTTTAGATTTCTTTTTGGGTGCTCTAAGACTAACATTCTATAGATACATCCCCATTTAGTTGTTAGAGATTAATTTTTAGGAGCATAACAAAGGGGTATTGCAAAAATTGTGAAAATATTCATCTTATCATATTAAGTCTAAAACAATAACACATATTTAGGTTCTAAAAAAACTAATTATTTTTCTTACCCTCAAAATTTATCCAATTTTCATTTTTACATTCATTTGGTTGTTTGAGATTAGGGTTGCTAGCGTGCGAGCCTGTAAGCGTGAGCCTGTGAGCCGGAATTTTTTTTCTTGTCAAAAAAGGATGATGATGTATAACCGTGGATGTACCTATGACTGTGGTTTTAAAGAATGTATATTGTTTTTGGATTGTTTGGGTTAAGTGTTTAGAGATTCTTATCTAAAAACTTGGAGTTCATCAAAATAGCTTGTATTTCCAAATTTTGGATGAATAAAATTATCTTTGTATAACATTGAATAGCTTTAGGGTCATATGTTTGTTTCCTTTCTTCACCTTTTATTTTTTTGGAAGCATATTGAATTTCAAGAAACATGAAATATTTAATTCACTCCCCATTTTTTTGGATGGAGACATTTTAAGAGGTGAATATTTTTTTCACTCCCCACTTTTTTGGGCGGAGACATTTTAGGAGGTCAATATTGATTTCAATCCCCATTTTTTTCAACGGAGACATTCCCAAAGGTCAATATTTATTTCAGTCCCCATTTTTTTGGGCGGAGACATTTTAAAAGGTGAATATTTATTTGACTCTCCTTTTTTTCGATAAAGACATTCCACAATGTCAATATTTATTTCATTCCCCATTTTTTTTGACAGAGACATTCTACAAGGTGAATGTCTATTTCAATCCCCATTTTTTTCAATAGAGACATTCTGCTAGGTGAATATTTATTTTATCCCCTATTTTTTTTGATAGAGACATTCTATGAACTGAATGTCTATTTCAATCCCCATTTTGGGGGATAGAGGCACGGAATGATATAAATATATATTTCACTCCCAATTTTTTTCCATGAAGACATTTATATTTATTTCAGTCCCCATTTTTTTTAAAAGATATTCCAAGAAGTGACTATTTTTTTGAATTCCTATTTTTTAGAATGCAAATATAGTAGGAGGTTTTAGGGATTTGACTCCCCATTTTTTTCCACAGAGACAGTCTACAAGGTGAATAGTTATTTCACTCCCTATTAATTCCATAGAGAGTTTGAAGAAGGTGAATATTTTTTTCAATCCTCATTTTTGGGATGCAAAATTTTAAGGATATGAATATTATTTTGTGAACAATTCTTTTTCACATTGCCCTTCATAGAATAAATTTTTTAATTCATTTTTCATTTTATGGGTGAAGAATCCTTCTCTATTTGAGAAAAAGATTTACTGTAAGAAGCCGTAAGATATTCAGTTAGGTGTGATGCTATAAATGAATTGGGCCCCATAATTCTTGGTTTTTGTTTGTATATTGGAAGGTTGAATATTGGCCTTTCAAACTCATCATGTGAATATTAGCATACTATACTAAGGGAGAATTTTAGGATACACCCATGTTTTTAAAAATTAAAATTTGCTTCAAAAAAATACAATATGTTCTTCAACTAATTTTAAAAAAATTCAAATATTTGAAATAAGAAGCAAGTAATTCTTCTCTAGAATTATATACCTCATGTTTTAGGGTTCATAGAATATAAAGGCTTAGAATACAAGATTGGGTGAAAAAAAATAACACAACATATAGCTATAAAGCACACAAATCCAATCATAATCAAAATCTAAACATATTGATTTGACTTATGAGATATGTCAATTTCATAAGTCTAATTTGCAATAGACTCCGTTGCAGAGTCCATGTCACTAGAAGAGTCAGAAGTCTCTCTATCCTCCAATGTTGATCCATCTATAAATTGTAAGACATTTAGAGCATACGAAGGTTTAAGTGATTTGGATTTCAAAGTACCAAACTCCGCAAACGCTGAAGCTACTTGCTCTGCATAGATTGGAAGATCAAATGGCTTTTCGGGGCTCAAGATGAGTCTTTGTCTCTTTTTTACTTCGTCCTCCACAATCACTCCCTCACTTCTGTAAATTCAAAGGAAGCATTGTTAGAATTATGAAACATAACAAATATCAAGAAATTGAGAAATTTAAAAATAAGAAAAACTTACTTACTAGGTTTAGGTCGCCGAATGAATTTGCAAGGTACTATCACCACAGCCTCTTGGTCTTGTGATGAAACAATTGTCGGCTACTCTGGACTTGGATCCGCGGTCACTGGAGAAGCGGACTTCTTCATTGGCAGAAGGACGTATTGGAAAATCCTCTTATCTTCCTCCAACGCTACAATATGCCTCCTAGTTGCACAACAAACAGTAATGGATGCACCTGCTATAAACCAAGAATTATATCATCTGCATAATGATTATCTATTAAAAAAAATTCAGTGTGCAAAAATAATAGAAGAAGAATTCACCTATGGATGCAGTGTAGTCTAGCACTATGTCCCTTTCATCAGTAGTGCTCCCAATGATGAATTGAATGAAGCGCACGTCCTTCTCTCATGCTCCTCACTAAGCCATTTGATCCATGTCATTCATCAACATTGTGTCATCCGTGGTATAATTCATAAGCAGGTCATCACGATAGAGGTCTACCTTTGCCTTGAGCATTATTTGAGAGCACCTGAATTCGAAATTTGATTCTCCTCTGTCTCCAAGATGTTTGTCAAAAAGTGTGATGCCAAACTTCAACGTCTGCAAGTATAAACAAAACTCACATGAGATTAGGTAACAATACAAGTAATAAATTCAAATAATTATACTAAATTATTCTAATAAAATGATGGAGTCTTACCGTTTGGTCTGGGTGAATTGCCGATGTAAGGTGCATCCGATTCATACCCATCCAGTCCTTCTTCTTCCTGATATTTGGGTATTCCTGAAGAAATCCTGCAATGATTTCTAGGGAGTTTTGGCCCCAAGAATGAAACACCACAAGTTCTCCTAGCAGGCAAGTTCTTCTAGCAGGCAAAGATCATAAGATCAAATCCTGGCTGTCGATTAACCACCCCATCATACACCCTCACCTTCCCTATGACCATCTGCAAGAATATTTGTTCAATATATGAGTATTTGCATGAACAAGTTTAAAAAAAAATCTTGTTAGTCAAATAACACTCTACACTTCAAAGATAAATAAAAACATTACCTTCCGTAGAAAATTCATGACCTTTGTATAAGAGTTTGGTCCCCGGATTCCTTCGTTGTTGACCACCTCTAAAATTGAGACATTAAGTAGTAATTCTTCGGAATTGATGTCGTCGTCATCTCCAAGAGCAATGACTTGTGTCCATTGTGTAATAACCTCCTCCGTGAAGTCTGGAAGTATAGCCTTCTTCTTCATCTCTCCCTCAGATGCACTCTGCATTTCGGAGCCCTCATCCATTGCAGACGACACTGGAATGTCACTTCCTTCTTCTTTCCTTTAGCTCGGGCCTTCTCCTCCTTCTCCTTCTCTTTCTCCTTCAACTTGGCCACACGCTTTGCCTCCTTCTTCTCCTTGTTCTCCAAAGTGATTTAAATCCGTATTGCCTTCCTCCTGTCCATGGTTTCCCTTCGCACAATAGCCTTCTCCCTTTGTTTTTCACTAAGGCCTAGGAATTGTCAACGTCTATATTGATGGTGCCTTGTCCTTCCAAAGAGGCCCACAATTCTACCTTTGATGGATGCGAATATGAGATTGGACAATCAATGTACCATCCACTACCACTGAGATGAGCGGTAGTGAAAGTCTTCAACTGATCGAGTTGGAGTATACATACAATCTTTCGAATTGCGGTCCAAAAAATTGGTCAAGAAGGTAGGTAGGTCCTCAGTCTTGATTGCTTTTTTACCTTCCAGCTCATATTTGAAGTACCTGAAGTTTGAAGAAGAAACAATAAATAGAAATGATAAACTTCAATCTCAACTACCAAATGATTTGGCAACCTTTTGGAATGGATACCAATTACCAATTATTTATTGTAAATTCGTAGTTTGAGATGGAAAATTATGACTTTAAAGTTTGCAAGGGACAAGAATTGAGGGGGTCCTTGAGCTACCTCCCTGACATAGCTCAGATCCGAGCTATGATTGGGAGGTAGCTCAAGGATCCCCCCAGTTTTTGATTTCCTACTTTGATTTTTGATTTTTTTGAATTTTTTTCTGTGTTCAAATGCAACGATTGACTTATAATTACAAATTACTTACTCTAAATTAGAAATTTGAAATGAAAAACTATGACTTCAAAATTTGCAAGGGACAAGAACTAGAGGGGTCCCTAAGCTACCTCCCAGACATAGCTTGGATCCGAGCTATGTCTGGAAGGTAGCTTAGGGACCCCTCTACAATTTTTGAATTTCTACTTTGATTTTTGATTTTTTTGAAATTTTGTTTTTGTTCAAATGCAAAGATTGACTTATAAAAAGTTCACTACCTATAATGACATGAATGAGCTATCATTTTTAGAAACTCACCGAAAAAGAACCCTTCTTACTACTTGCTTAGATCCCTCGAAGGTATAGAAGTTATCGTTTTTTTTAAGTAAATAGCTCCTCAAAGGTGAACTAAAAACCTTTGATCCCATATCTTTGTTCTTCATCCTTCCAAATGGTCCGTGAGAGTCTCTAGTTTTAGTGGAACCTTCATGTCTATGGATATATTGTCCTGCCTCACAACACCCTCAAAGTAATCCACTACAACATCTTCAATTTGGAATAGAGAATATAAAATTACAATCCACATGATGAAGAGTAGTATGCTTCATGATTACAAAATTTAAATCATTATTTAACAGAGACTAGAAAACTTGAAATACTTGAAAACAAACCTCCAAACATATTTCTTACCTTAGCATATTAAATACAACGGTTGAGAAATGGTCCAAGTAGTGTCTCAGACACTAGCCTTGGTGGGAGACGCCTTGCATCACGAGAGGGAATAGAAGAGTTCCACCACTTCAGGAATTTGATTTTGTGAGTTGCCGTGGTATTGCACGTTGCAACCATTTGGAGTTCTTGAGAGTCATCTCGGGAACCTCATTTGTACTCCAATGCTTCTCAACCTGACAAAAATGATGAGAGATTCAGACTTCTAATTGCCATGATATAAAAACCATTGTCTTCATTTTTTGAAATTTGCAAAGGCCTTACCTCTTTCAAGAAGTCGTGCTCATTAGCCGGATTAGCAACGGAGGCCAATTTAGACATCTTCACATTGAGCTTTCCGGTCCTCTCTTTTGCTACAAATCTCATAGCGTGTATGAATTCCTTTGGAGTTCTCTCATCTTCTGGTGTGATCTCGTTGTACTTTCGTACTACTGCATCTGCGGATTGAGCGATCTCTTGCTGCATAATTGCAAGGCCAATCAAAATGAACCAAAGCTTCAAAAACAAAACTAAACATACTAAAATACATTGTATTGAAAACAAGAATTATCAAAATAATTTCATACCCAAAAAATAAAAAATGTAAAAACCTCTTGTGGCATAAAATACCACATCTTCTTCAATTTATGTGTCATACAGCGTTTAAGCTCAGATGGCCTTAACATTTTGTTGAAGTGCTCTATGAGCAAAAGCCCATACTTTTGAACTCTATAAAGGGTATGAACCAAATTGGTCTTTACATGTGAGTCCTTTGTAGACTTGAAAATAAATGAGGTTTGATAAGTATATGCATTTCATGTATTGCAAGTTTAGGTGAAACAATTTTAAAACTTAATGAAAACCTAAAATAAAACCTCAAAGACAGAATATAAGTAAATAACTTACTTGTTTATGTCATGCATGACATGCATAACAAGCTCAATTTTGCCCTTTGTATCCAACACAATTGAGTCCACAATCCAATGCCATTCTAAGTCCTTGGAGTGCATTCGTGAAATGTAATTCATCCATAACAACATGTGGTGATTTCCGTCACATACAAAGAATTTTAAGTTCTTCAAAAACCTCAATTCAAGAACGGACTGCACATGGGCGTTGAAGATTTGGTTCTTCAACTTCCATAAAGGACCCCAATTTTCTATCTCTTCCTACGAGAATTTGGAGCTTTCTCTTCCTTTGTTTGTAGTTGTTAAGTAGAAAACTATTGCTCTATCATAGTAGCCCTTTCCAAATTCATGCTCAAGCAAATCAAGGTCGCAAGACAAAGTTGGTCTTACCATGGGCATTGCCACCATCTAACATAAGGGAATTTGAAGCCGAAACAAATTATTGGGCTTCATCCTCAAGCCTGTAATAGTATTCACTGAGTCTACCTTGTGGTATTGGCGGAGGTCATCTTTCGATAGGTCTTTGTCATCTTCCTCTATCAATTCCTCCACCACATTTTCTCCTGTGACACCTCTCTCTACTTCGCCAGTAATAGAAGGTTGAGTTGTATCATCCGTGTTCGAGATTTCTATAATGGTTTTTTCTTGGAAAAGAATTAATGGAGACACTTCCATCTGCAATAATAAACCATTCACAAATGTTCAACCACAAGCCTACCTTTATAATCCAGAAATCAATGCAAAATTCAAGTTCAAATCACAGATAAACTTTCAATAGATAGAATATATAAGTAATACATTAGTATTGGAAGATATAAGGTTTTATAGTGCCATTTGAAGATATGTATTTTTTTAAAACACAGATCTCAGTCAATCTCTACATCTTCCTCTAAGTCTGAACTCAAGTGAATGAAAACTAGCACATGCGGACTTCTAGGATCATTGCAAGCATACGTACATGTGTCTTGTAGTGGTGGACCATCAATGCTAATGGAGACATGAGGCTCAGAGTTGTACTCAGTCTCAGAGCTCTCTGAAGACAAGCACCTAAAACCCCTTCGTCTAGCTATCTCTGCAAGCCTCAAGGTATGTCTTCGTCTCCGTACGTTCGGATCATTGACACGACTGAGTACGGAACTTTGAAAAGCATCTACTACACTCTCTGGAGCATCCATGACATCTCCAAAACTTACCAAGTCTTCCGCTATAGGTTGTTCCTTCGAATTACTAGAAACATGCTTGTCTGGACTCTCAAATGCAAGTGGCTGTGAAGGTCTTGCTTTGTGAACAACTGCGACACTTGAGGGCACTAGTAAAGGTGAAGCTACGCCTTCTCCAATATGTCTCTATTGATTGAATAACACATTCAAATTTCAAATATTCAATAAGTATTACAAGATTACAAGATAATAGCACTATAACTATTTCCTTACAATTCTAAGCATTCAAATTAATAGAGAAGACCTAATACTTATGAAAATCATTTCAAACTGAATTGAATATAATTGATTGCAAAAGAATAGGAAAAGCTTACTCAAAATTGAAGTTTTATATAACATTGTCTCATATCTACAAAATTTGAGCATTTAATTTTTTTAAATGTATTTCAATGATAACTCTTTCCATTGAGTTTAACACTGATCTCAAATCAAACAAGCAAGAAGACTATCAGTTCTTCAAAGAACTCAACAAGTGTACAGGGTCTGCTTTCACAACCTCAAATCTACCAATTTATAATACTGGACCGTTAGATCTTTATTTTGGGAGGTCCAACACATTATGTTCCCATAACCGTATGATCTGTTGCTTAGGGGGTCATCACCTGCTGGACCCCTCAAAACAAAGATCTAACGGCCATTTTCAAACTAGCATCCTGATTGAGAATACTATGAGTGCTTTCTATACGTAATCAACTTATATCTTAAAATAAAACCAAAGATTGCATTCCTTACTGAAGACCAATGTTCTCGCTTATGGGGGAACAACATAATCCGAAAATCAGACCTTCCTCTTGTTCGGAAATCAACAATTTCATCTGAAAAGCTTCTAGAAACTTGTTCCAATTACATGTTCTTCAGATTTATACAACAATCTTTTAGAATTATCAAAATCTCCTCCGGCTTGTTGTTTGCATAAGATTTTCTCAAAATTCAGAGTTCCCGAAAGCAAAATTCCTCATCAGTGTCAAGAACTTGGGGGATCCTCACAATTCCCGTCCGACGTGGCTCGGATCTGAGCCAAGTCAAACGGGAATTACAAGGACCTCCCAAGTTCTTGACATTGTTGAGAATCAATCCTAATAGACTCGAGCTGAAGGACATACAACAATTTCGCCACTAACGAAATTCATACACAAGTTGGATACACTCAAGAATCAGAGTTCAGGTTTGTCAAATCTTGGAAGCTAGTGTGGCATTTTTTGAAATGATAAGAAGATTTTCAACTGCTGTATAAGACTGCGAGTTCTCAAACGCTGGGAATGCATTGGGAACTCTAGGAACGCGATGCTAATGTGGTCGAGCGACTGCCACGTCAGAAAATAATAAATTTTTATTAATTTTAATTAAATATTAAATATTTTTAAATATTTTTTTAAATCATTTTTTTTCTTTAATACATTCTGAAGTTTTTTGGAAAAATAATTTAATTTAATTTTTTTAAATTCAAAAATTTAGACCAGTAGGGGGCTGGTCTGCAGCAGTGGGAACAATTTCGGGGAACACCCTGAAACAGTCTTTTGGGGGCCCAGAAATCCTCTTATGTCCATATCTACTCGCAAATTAAAATTGCTCATAACTTTTGATTTCTTAATCCAAATGGGATGAATCAAAGCTTCCCATGTCTGTAGAAACCTAAAGAATCAATTTGAAATTTCACTTTTGAAAAAAAAAATTCTGAAAGAAGTTTTTTAGGTGCCCGAGTTACCCTCTAAGTAAAGAAAACAAAATATCATGCTATAACTTTTAACCACAAAGTCAAAAGTTACAAAAATTGTTGGGACTTAAAACTACTCTTTGAGTACATCTTGTATAAAAATTTCAGCGAAAAAAAATAAAAACTCCATTTGTAGTGAGTTGCTCAAAAGATTTACAATGCCAAAAAATGCACCTCATGGCTGTAGAAGTTAACACAACTAGGTTCTTGTTTAAGTGTTTGGTAGGGGTGTCTATATGTTGGTCCATTGTGCCTTCCAAAAAATGGATCTTTATATAGTTTCTAAGTGTTTTGAACTCAAAATAACCCTAAATTATCCCAAATTAGGTTTTTATTGGTCTTTTTGGCCTCTAATTAGACCGTTGTGATTTTTTAGTTAAGTATTTTTCAGCCAAAATCTTAATTTAGATTCTTATAGGTTATTTTTTACTCATTTCAGAATGGTAAGATTTAAGTTGATTAGACCTTCCTATCAAAAGTTATAAGTGGATGAAGTTTGATCGCTAATTAGTATATCAAACTTCATCCACATTTTTCTACTATGTGATAAACTTAAATTATGATTTTTCTACACTCAATTTTTTTTAATTTTTCCCTTTTCCAAATTCACTCAATTTGATTCACTTTTACTTTTCCTAACTACTTTTTATCCGTTCTAATGACTAAACTTCATCCAATCCTATCTTATTCGTTTTAAGTACAAATTCTAAATTTAATATATTTTTGGAAAGCTAAGAAAAAATTCTAAACCATTATCAATTTGTATCTAAGAAGAAACTTGATCTTCAACTACTGAATTACACTTCTAATTCGGTTTTACTAATATAGTTATTCTACTTTGAAATTGTATAAGTCACAAACAAACTGGGCTTTTACCTCAATAGGCAGAGCGTTTTGAAGGTTGTTGTAGACTTATTCTTTACTTTTCTCGTTTGCCATGGTTGGAAGTTGTTTAGCAATTTTGTTCACTGCTTGAAAGTAGAATTTTATTACAGCTTGTCGTTTCAATTTTCTATTTCTTTTCCTTAACTCTTCTTCTTTTTCTTTTTACACTAATGAAACTATTATTTTTCGAACTTCACACACAAACTAGAAATGACTAGGTTCATTTTCTTATCATAATCTATCCTATCCTCCAATATATGTTGTGTGGTTCGAAGAAAATCTCTCAGATTTCCTTCTCATTCTTCTTCTTCAACTAAACCTTCAACTACAATTCTATCATTCTATAGTTTGAGTCCTTGAACTTATTTGTCTCTTCTATTGTAATGTAGGCTAATGAGAGAAAGAGTGGTGCAATAGAAGCTGTTAAATCCTACACTTTGAGTTGTTAATTTCTATATCTATCTTCTAATTCTTTATTCTTTCCTTCCTAAATGCTTTAGTTCTCGGTCTGACTTTCGATGTATTACTATTTTACACTTCTAATATGTTTTTCTTGTAGAAGCTAAAACCAGCTTTGTAAATTGATATGGAACCTGCAAATCAGACTTTCTTAGTAGAGGTTATGCATGGATGAAGTTTTGATTACTAATTAGTGATTGAAACTTCATCCACTTATAATTTTTTCAATGCAACTCACTTTTCTTTGTATTTTATGATGTTGAAAAGCTCTCACCTTCTACTATCAGATTTTTAATTCCACTCTAAACTATAACCTTCTTCTCATGGTCTAACTTTGCTTTTAGCCTCGACTCTACCTACAGTCTAACTCTGAAATTGACTTTTGATAGATTACTATTTTAAAATTTTGAGTGATTTTTCCTTGTAGAAATAAAAATAAGCTTTCTAAATTGATGTGATACTTGCAATTGGGATCTTTTTAGTAAAAGTTGTGCATGGATGAAGTTCTAATGGCTAATTGGTATTTAAAACTTCATCCGCTTATATTTTATTCATTTTAGTTTAGATTTTTTGTATTTTATGTTTTTGAAGAGTTCTTAACTTCTTCTATGAGATTATGAATTCAAATTTATATTGACACCTCTTTTTAGTAGTCCAACTACACTCTTGGTCTCGGCCCTAAGGAAAAATTAATATAAAAAATAAGACACTGGACCAAATTTGACTAAATTTGACCAAACTAAGACCAAAAGGCCTATTTTCATGAAAATGATCACAGGAAAGTAGGAAGTTCAAAGCTTCGCCGTAAAAATAAAAATAAACAAAAATTCAAAATCCTACGAAGTTAAAGCTTCGTTGTGGTTTTAAAACCAAAAAGAAACT
Organism: Thuidium tamariscinum; assembly: GCA_947034885.2. Taxonomy (NCBI): domain Eukaryota; kingdom Viridiplantae; phylum Streptophyta; class Bryopsida; order Hypnales; family Thuidiaceae; genus Thuidium; species Thuidium tamariscinum. The sequence continues at coordinate 39,332,741 of OX344750.2, forward strand.
TAACAAATTAAAATCCTATGAAGTTAAAGCTTTGCCGTCCCGAATGGGACAAGGAAAATAGTAAACACAACACATTAAATACAACCCACTACAATGGTTAGTACAAGTATTAGAAAACAACTAAATACGTTAGTACTTCAAATTGTAAACCACTAAATGATACTAGAGTCTCCCCTAAACGACATTACTAATCACAAGGGGAAGTGGCTTTAGGATTAATACAAGTTAGTATAAAATACTTCAAAAATACTTCAAAAATCAACAAACCAACAAAAACTCTTTAAAACATATAAAGAAGGTTAGCAAACTTTGAAGGGACTCCAATCTCCTTCAAAGTTCAACAAAAACAACAAGATGGAGCTTGAAATGCTCCAAAAAACACATGTTTTCGGCCAAAAAGTTCAAATTATTTTACCAACGTGGTATTGTGCCAAAATCTGAGCTACAAATGGTTTGAAGAGGTGAGTTGACAAAGAAATGGGTGCCCTTTTATACTCTTCCAAGAACACCTACTTCCTCTCAATTTTGTGTGGTAAACTTATCATTTAGGATTTTCATCCTAATCCAACCATTTTTGACTTTCTATGTTGAACCTATTTGTAATTTTTGTAATTTGGCCCCAAATCACAAATGGATTGCGTCATTAGCTTTAGAAGTCCATTTTTAATCTAAGAGATCCCCTCCCCTTTTTCATCTTTTAAAAACTCGACAAAATCCAACGCTAGATTAACAACCAAATAGGGTAAAAATTCAACTTTTGGAGGTGATTTTTCTATAAAAAGTAACTAATCTAGAGTCTCTAATAGGCCTAGGGGAGTGAGAAAACACCTAACTTGGGCCTCATTTTGATGTCATGTGCACTTGTAATGCTAGTCAACTCTACCATAATATTTAAACATTGTCGCTTTGGGGATGAATTTTTCAATTTGGATACTTCATGCTATCAAAATGTTCTGAAACTTGTTAGGGATTTTTATTAATACAAAACAAGCTAGTATTTTAATTTTTAGTGGGATTTTACCACAATCTAGGTAATTTCTATGAATTTTTCATTGGAAATTAAAGTAGTTGACCATCTGAAAAGGCATCTTTTGAGTATCAAAAAATTTCAAATTTTTTTGTGGGACCTCCTTTAGAATTTCACGAAAGATGTGTAACTCCATATCTGTACTTTATACACTTACCAAAGGAGGAATAAATCTCACACCATCCTTTAATTATAGGGCTTTAAAGAATCTTCCATAAAAAGAAGAATCTTAACAAAGAAACTTCGCCATCAACCTCCTAGCATGATTTCAACTCTAGAACATTGTTCACCAGTCATAGATTCCCTTTATAAAGTCATCGTGTCCCAATCCATCTTCTAGGCTACAAATCGGGGTTTTTACTAAATGTAGGAAATAATTCTAAATATGAAATCTATCTAGGGAACTAGACTCTAGGACTTTGCTATATTACTAGGAGCTAATTTTAGCCCATATTTATCACATGCAAGGTAGATGAGGCTATTTTGGTAATTTACACAAAATATGGGTATTATTGGGGTTTTAACCTATTTACAGTTGGGATTTAGAGCCAAAAGGATAAAAACATTGAAAATATGACCAAATACTATATAGGCACATCACATGCCTATTTTGTTTTTACACTCTTTTGGGGGCTTTTTATACTATTCTACATACTATATTTTGCAAAAAATCAAAAGAAAAAAAACAGTAAGTTCTAAATAATAAATTTGGAGCTCACAAATTAGTACATTTTAATTCCATCTTAGAAACATAAATAGAATTTATTTTCTTTCTATTTTATATCTATTTCTTTTGATAAATTTTTTAAGAATGAAAATTAAATTCTTTTGGAATTCATTTTTTCCCCTAGATTCTCAACATAATTTCCAATAATAAACATTTAAAACTCAAAATTTTGCAATGCAAGAAATTTAAATTAATAAGATTCAAATTCAAATAATCTACTCTTGCAATGTGCAAAATAACTTGTTCTTTTCACTTTAAACACAAAATTATATATGTGTTGTCAAAATATCCTACAATTTGTATGGTCAAAGTTTTTGAAATTTATTCTATAAATTTTCATGCTAATTAGGTGTAAGATCTTATAATTAAATGTTAAAAAAGAAGTCTTAGTCCTTTAAAGATTAATCTAGAGGCATGAAGACTATAGATATCCTAAGATAAGTAAAGTTACATCAAATTTCTACTTATCAATGCTTTACATTTAGAAATCAAGCTATTATCCTAGATGTTGATTGTGATTGTAAAAACTTTGGCCTTGTGTCTAATCACAAGTAGGGATTGCTGGCCTCTTACACAGTAATTAGCTCATACTCTTGTTATAAAGTGTCACTCACTTTAGATTTGGGATACCTTCAATTAATACTTGCTCAATTGGCCTTGAGGTTGAATTTTTTATTTTTTGGTTTTATAAACCAAATGAAACAAAATTTCATTGCAGGGGATTCTATCTTAATTTTGAAAACAATTGAGCATCTTTCTTTCACCCTTTGAGGAAGCATTCACTAGAAGAAATTGGCCAAAATTGCGTTTTTTTCAACATAATCGTGTCAAGTGGGTGTTGTTGAAAATTGTGTTGTAAATGCAGTGAAAATGCAGAAAAACACAGATTTGCAATTTTCTATGTTTTCACTACGTTTACAACGCAGTTTTCAACATAACCCACTTGACATAGTCAAGTTGAAGAAAACGCAGTTTTGGCCAATTTTCTTCTAGTGATTGCAACAACAAGTTTTACATGCATTAGAGGGAAACAACAAAAATTTGCCCTTATGCAAACAACATCTTGCCCAAGGAAGTCACTTAGAGTGCATATTCAAAACTATGTGAGATCTAAGATAGAGTACTACATATTTACTATACCTAAAATTTTAAAAATTATTATATTTAATATAGAATATATAAAATTACATATAGAGTATTATAACTAATTTAGGGTTATATTTAATACCATGTGTTAGATTTTACATTAAAAAAATATAGGGGGGCAATAATATGTGGGGGTAAATAATTTTGTAGAGTAGGTGTTTAATGTCTTTAAAGAAGACATGGATAGAAAATGACAAATCATTTGTTTCAAATTATTCATGAACTTTGGGTGAAGGCCTTTAGTTGCCTCAAGAGTTTTCTATCAATTTCTTTGAAATCACTTAAAATTTGAAGAATCTATCATGAATTTTGCTTAACACATTTTTATTTGTTCACTCCAAAAAGTAGCAAAATATGAAAGATCTTGGTGGTCAATCATTAGTAGGTGTGTAAGAGCTTAGAGCTTTTCAAATTTGGATGAATAATTTAGTAAGAGCTATCTCCTTGAAGAATTATTGTAGAATAGATTTTTTTTTGGAATGGACTCATTTTCACTCATTATAGTTTGACTAAGAGAATTAGGCTAGGTATAGACTAAGATCCAAGACCAAGAAACTTCGAAAATTTAGGAATCCCATTGGTTGAAAACAATCTTATTGGTCATGTAGTTTTGTGAACCCAATTCTAGACTTTAATCTGAACCTAACATTAGTATGTTCATTAGTGCACTTATAATTTTGTATCATATATATACAAACGATAGATGTTGTTTGATTTGTCTATACTTGTATGTTATGTTGAGTAATTGTACTCATTGTATTCATTGGAATATATTGTAGATGATTAGTGGTAAATTGTTTAATACAACCAAAGTTTGTGAAGATATCTGTTTGGCTATAGTAAATTTGTCCAATTATATTGCACTTTATTTTTTAGTAACCATAAAAAATAGTTTGAAAAAAAAGGGGACAAAGAATAAAGAAACAAAGGAAAAAAACAAGAATAAGGAAAAAATCATTCTACAACTATTAGTTTTAATTTTTAAATCTAATGAAGGGGCCAAAAAATTGGACTCAAACTACCTACGACATCCAAAAAATCTAATTTTTTTAATATTAATGATTTTCACACACTAATACTACAAATTATACTTTTAGGAAAAGATACTTCCAACTATGTTAAATTGCTTATATTGAAGGTTTTAGATGCTCGCACCTTAACTATTGTAATTCATGAAATTCATTAAAAAATTTAGTTATAATAGTGTATTCTTAAACCAACCTTTTTCTTCAAAAAATCCTCAAGGAGGTTCTAAAATGGATAGGCGTTCATTAAATTTTTTGATAATAAGAATTAGTGGCCCAACTACCTTCTTACATAAGCTAAAAAATCTCAAATAATAATTAACTCAACCTTCATTTAACCCCAAAAAGCTTATTGTCCCTTTAGAGGACAATTTGGAATTCAGGCAAGTTTTGGTGACCTTATTTTTTAGTGAAACTTTTGAATCTTTATCATAAGATAGGGAAACTCATTAGCTTTGTGGGAATATAATTTTTATTTCAATTGGTATCCAAAAGCAAAAGTTATACTACAAAAAGCCCAAATTTTTACTCGGCGGGCAGAAAAATAAATCCATAGAAACTTAAAATTAATTTTATTAAAATTCTTTAATCTTATAGATTGTATTTTTGTCTATATATGAAGATTTGATTCATTTGATTTGGATTAGTTATGTGAAAGTTATGAACAATCTTGTTTTTTGGGTAGTTTGAGCATTTTCTTGAAAAAATAACTTATAGGATTCATTTTTGAATGCAATTTTTACAATTTTTCAAAAATAATTGCTTTACAAATTAAATCTACTTGCCAGAACAATCTCACCATTGAGATTTTATTGTGTTTTGACTTCATTTTAGAGCTATTAACGATTTAATTTTTCTTTCAATCTTGCATCTACCTGTACTTAATAATTTTTAAAGAATGAAAATCAATCATTTAGAAAAAAAATTCCAAGACTTTCAACTCAAATTTTAAACACAAAATTTTTTTAATTCAAAATCCATAGTGCAAAAAATTTCAACAAATGGCAATCAAAGTCATCTAAAATTGCAAGACAGTAGAGTTATTCGTAAAGTCCCCTCTGAAATTCCAGTTTGCAACCTCAATGTGGAAAGTGGGGACCAAACTTTCTAAACCTCCAAAAAGTTGAGAAAAAAAATTTGAACCGGAGTTTGAGGGAGCCAATGAGAGTTCATGACACATCCCAAGATTTTAGCTGCCATTGTCCCCCCCACCTTCCAAGCCTCAAACCAAAGCCAAAACCATGCCTAAGTGGGCCACCATGTGGTCCCAACTCAATAAATGTGTGTCTTGTATGTGTCATACTAGCTAAATCCGGTTTCAAAAGTGAGGTCAAAACTCTAGAGAACTCCAGTTCACTTTGCGAATAACTCTAGTGTTCAAAAAAATTATTTTTTCCAACTCTGAATGCTCATATCTTCCAATCTATATAGTCAAACTTCATGAAATTTTCACCACATAATCTCACACAAACAAAGTACAAGATCCTATGGTTTGATTTTATAAAAACACTTTCTTTTGTTCTTATGGATGAACGCAACAAAAATGGCAGTTTTGAATGGTTTTTGATAAAAAAAATGGCCTTGGGCCATAAGGGGTTAAGTTTTTATAAGGATTGCATTTGGGAATTGTCCCTTTTACTTTTTGCATGTGGCAATGCTTGTTTTTGATGAAGCCATATCTTTTTCCAGACCATTTGTGTGTCAGTTTGGCAAAGGCTACAAGACAGGAATAGGTCTCTATAGCAAATTTCTTTGGAAATTCATAACTAATTCATATATGCTCCAAAAAATATGAAACCACTTGTGTTAGATTCTGCATCAATTTGTCTTGAAACGAAAAATAAGGGGAAATACTTCCGAGCATCAAAAGGCCGATCAGCCCTTAAAAGGTCGCATTAAGAGCCCACTACCTTAGTCGGCATCTCAGCACTAACTGGGCTATAATGTAACTAAAAGATTAGTGTACGGATCTGAACCTGGTTCACGGCACTTGATAAAACTCTGAAACTCAAAGTAAATACCGTCATTCGTGCCAAAAACAAAAGAACGAAACGAAAAAGGCAGAGTACGAATTCACTTCATTTGTTTCCAAAAAAAAGAAAAGAAAAGGCAGAGTACCGACCTGTAACTTACATGACTTAACTTTATTAATATCAACTTATTACCATGTTTTCATCGTCAGCAACATGATCCCGTCTGATACTCTTCATGAATGCCCCCACTCTCTCCCAGTATGGTAATTCCACTGTCACTGGATCATAATTAAAAGCCTTGAATGCTGCATTCAATCTCATGTACGACGTAATGCAGACGTCGGATGCTCGACCGAGGAAGCGCACTAAGCTTAGTCTTCCTAAACCTTCACAGACTTGGTGGAATGTAACTTACTGTACAATGCAATGCTTGCACGAACTAGCTTAGACTCTTACCGACGTAGCTCTACGTTAGATGTTTGTCCAGGTTCAAATCGATCGATCAGAAATAAGTTAGTTTAATATTTAGTACGTCTAGATCGCTAGAGTGTCATGTATGTACTCGGCTTTTCTTGTATGTAATCCTTAGCTTGTGGCTTTTGGAGTGACAGAGATGTTGAAGGTATGGCAGTTCCCGGAAGAACAAGAGTTACGACGTACATATTCTTCTAAATCTTGTTCTTCATGGAGTCCGCGCTGATTCCAAGAAGAACTGAACCGAACATTCTCCAGGCCTAATACCCATATATATCCTCACCATGAGGGTGATCTCCGTGTTTCCTTTCGTGTTGCTGCTGCTGCTGTTCCATCTTGCTCAATATGCAGCACTGACAGCGGATGGAGAGGCTTTATTGGAGCTCAAGAAGGGCTTGAACGTGACAACGGAGCTGCAAACCTGGACTGCAGCAGACTTATCGCCATGCTATTGGGAGGGCATCAAATGCACTGCGAGCTTGGAGCACGTAGAGTCCATCTCTTTGCCTCGTTTGAAAACTACGGAGGGTGCTGTTCTCTCTCCCACCATTGGGAGATTAGGGTTCCTGAGGAGCATTGACCTCTCGTTCAGTGGGATATCAGGGACGATTCCTGTGGAGATCGGGGGCCTTCGGAGGTTGAGTAAGCTGGACTTAAGTGGAAACAAATTAGTTGGTACCATTCCGAAAGAGTTCGGGCGGTTGACGAGGTTGACAGAGGTGAGGCTTGGGACAAACAAGTTGGAGGGGGAGATACCGGAGGAACTGGCAGCGTGCCCGAACTTGGAAGTTATTGATGTGAGGGCTAATGGACTGAATGGCAGCATTCCAGGAGTATTGTACAGGAACCGGATGATCAAGGAGGTCGCGCTGTATGAAAACAATTTTACGGGGGACATAGGCCAAGGTACGTGAAAAACAGAGATCAGCTTGCAACAATTGACGAGTAACCTTAGCTGAAATTATCAAACTCTACACGTTCTATTTCATTGAATCTGGACCAGCAACGGGCTGCCTATATTCTTATTTTAGATTTGTGGTTAAGAACAATTTTACTTGTCAGTTGACGAATAAAAATTATAATTACCGTCTGTTTTGCATACTAATTAGAGGATTTGGTGCAATTAGGGGTTTGAGGGTTTAGGGTTTAAGGGTCATTTTCACCACTTTCAAACATTGAAGAGTTGAGCGGCTATATTGACAGCACAAGGATGCTTGACATTTGACCAACATTGTTCGTTCCTAGACCTTATTTTGGTGTAGGATATAAGTTTGACACAAAAGCATCCCCCCCTTCTTTTGGAAGAGTGGCTCACTGAGGTGTTTTCGGACCGGCAGTTGTGGCAGGCTTGGCGAACTCGCCAAACATCAGCCTCATTGATGTGAGTCACAACAAGTTTTCCGGCACTTTGCCATCATCGATACAGGGATTTGCTGCTCTTTCGACATTGATTATCATGTTCAACCGTGTCACGGGAAGGATACCTGACTGGCCAGGGCTCTTGCCCAAGCTCGAGCGTTTGAGCTTGCAGGGCAATGAGCTTCAAGGAACAATCCCGAGTTCACTTGGAAATAGTCGAAGTCTAGTCTTTCTCGCACTCTCTGCAAACCCACTCACAGGCACTATTCCACCGGAACTGGGCAAGTTGCAAATCCTTCGTTGGCTGGAGATCAGCGACAGTAGTGTGAGTGGGACGATTCCGGAGTCACTGGGGAACTGCTCGTCACTTGAGCTTCTTCTCATCCGTAACACCTCCGTCAATGGCACCATCCCAGCCAGCCTTGGAAACCTCAAAAGCTTACTCATGTTGGATCTGTCTAACAACAATCTGGAAGGGCCAATTCCATCTACGCTTGGGGAATGCACGCAACTCACCTATCTAGTCTTGGCCAACAACAGAATCTCAGGGACAGTACCATCCCAACTCGTGGATTGCACGAACTTGCAGCAGCTTCTGCTTCAAAACAACCAACTCTCTGGAGTCTTTGATCTGGACTTCAGTAACATCAGGTCGCTGACCTATCTCTCCATCTCCAACAACTCCCTGTCAGGAAATATCTACAAGTCCCTCTTGACCAATCCCCATTTCATTTATTTTGACGCCAACAGGAACAACTTCGTCGGGGAGTTTTTTGGAGACTTCAACGTGGCTTCGTTCTTGTCATTGAGGGTGCTCATGCTTGGACACAATCAACTCCAGGGTCGAGTTCCCTCATGGATGTGGACTTTTCCAGTTCTCCAAATTTTGGACCTCTCGTACAACCATCTGTCAGGGCCATTTCGAAGTGACTTCACCCAATTCCAAGGCTTCATCGACAAGAATGTAACAGCCAAGCCTATCGAAACCGCTGTCGGGCCCATACTCACCAACCAAGACTTAGCGCTTCTGGTGAAAGGGGGTACGCAGAAACTCTCCATAAGCAGTTGGCATTTTGTCATTGCCCTGAATTTAGCGGAGAACAAGTTCAGTGGCAGCATTCCCGGAAATATTGGGGAGCTAAAGAACCTTGTGTACTGCAATCTTTCGAACAATGCATTCACTGGCACAGTTCCCGAGGGGTTCGGCGCCCTACCTCTTCAATCTTTGGATATTTCCAGCAACTTTCTGCAAGGGCCCATACCCGAAGAGTTTAGTGCATTGACGCAGTTGAGCACTCTCCGACTGGCCAACAACAACCTTGCGGGTGCAATCCCATCTGGGACGCAGTTGCAAGGGTTTGGAGAGGATTCCTATCTTCCGGGAAACAGCGATCTGTGTGGGACACCGCTTTCGAAAATCTGCCACAAGGGCTCTAGGGTTGCAGCTGTTGCTAGCACCCGAAGTCTTGATGTCACGCTTATATCTATTCCTGCATTTGTCTTGGGCACTGCGCTCGGCTTCGTCTCCGTGGGCGCTATGTACCGAGCTTGCTTCTATCGCCAGCATCCGCAACTCCGTTCTTGGCGAGGGTGGAAAGAACAGCAGTATGGCTTGTGGCGACGTCCCAAGTAAAGCCCTAGCTACACAAGCAATTGCTCCCCAACACAAACAATTGCACCCGAAATCAGGAAAAAAGATGAATCTTTCGAAGCATTAGCAGTGAGCTTGAACTAGCTGAGGTAGTTCTCTCATCTGGCCGGCATGGTATTTCCCCTCCGAAAATGCCATTGATGGCAATTCGTCAAGTAAACGCTGCTAACAGAAACGCTGCTAGGTTAAGGTTAAGGTTAAGGTTAAGGTTTTAAGGTTTAAGGTCTAAGGGTTTTAGAGTTTAGGGTTCAGATCTAAGGAATGACTTTCCTGTTAGTCACGATGACAGTTTGAAGATTGAATCCTCGACACCTGCTTCTCCATAATCTGCATGTAATATAACGATGACTCTTTCGCGTCTCATTGTTTCCAGGTGTGTCTTGCCTTTTTCCGCCCAGAGCCTGTTTTCAATGTCTAGCAAATTCACACGATTTAAACTGTCCCTGTGTTTGTAATGCGGGACACTAAGGGAGGAGTCCATAAACCGACCATCTAAAGGCTGGAACAGAATTTTGGGCAGGTCAAACATCTTGAAGTATTTTCTAGTGAATTTTTCTTGAAAGACAGCTTGAATAGGCATCTAACCCAAGTCGTTTCATATTTTTTGGAGCTCTGTAGAGTTAGTTATGAATTTCTGAAGTCAATATGGCATAGGGCTCCAAAACCGCCCACCCCCTCAAATGTTCATTGTTTGTACATTACTGTAAAGATCAAAAAGTATCATGTACCACAGATATACATTTTAGAAGGTGAGCGGTTTTGGAGCTTGAGCGGTTTTGGAGCCTCCTCCCTTAAATTCTCCATTTGAAGTGGGTCTAGTAGGATAAATTTTGGGTTCTTCAGGGGAAAAGTGAAAAAAAGCCCCTTGTTTTGTGCCATGCTTAGGGTATATTGTAGACCTCTTCTAGCTAACTTGGATTCTCAAGATTGCAAATATGAAGTTTGATTTTGAAAAAAAAAAAAAATTCTTGTATTTTCCCTAGAGGCAAATCTAAGATAAACCACCCCATGACAAGCCAACTCTCTAATGTAGACATGTGCCCATTATAGATTTTTTCTAACTAATGAAGATAAGACTTCATTAGGTAGGTTAATGGTCATATTCTATATTTTGTATGATGATGATGGAGTTATTAGAGACTGATTTAGGAACTTCCTTCCTTTCTAGTATAAAGTCATATTAAGAACTAACTTTTTTATTCCATCATGTCATATCCATGTTAGAAAAATTTGCAACTATATTAGGAAATATTGTGACTGCTATAGTTGATCTAATGATTGTTATGGGTACTTTTTTTTAATGGTTTTGGGGTAGTCTAGAGACTATTTTAAACCATTTGGACTACACACTTCAAAAATTCTTAACAAATTCATATTTTGTTAAAAAAAAGAAAGAAATTTCAAGTGCTCTCTCCATTTCTCATATTTGTCTTTCTATGGAATTATTTTGTAATTTTCAAAAGTACCAAGATGCAAAATTAGTCAATTTGTATGTCATAGGTTGGTTTACCTTATTGTGTTGAGCCTACTTTGAGTGAAGGATTTAGTGTTTGTTTGTAATTTGGAAGTTTGGTGAGTCAACAAATTGTGATGATAATTTTGGAGTGACAACGAGTAAGCTTTATTACAATCAATTTTTAGTGAGCTTTCTATATGACAAGGTTTACCACTTGAGGTTTTTACTTTTAGCATATTGGCTTGGGCTGATTTTTTTGTTCATCTTCTTCATTGACATGGTTTTGGAGGGACATGGGAGTGAACCTCATGTGCACAAAAATGAAAGTGTAGATCAACTTTGCACATTTTTAATTGCTTCATATCTATTTTATTGTGTGTAAAATCATTTGCTTGTGCTCAACTTCACAAGAGAAGATGATGAGAACATTGTAAGAGGGAATGCAAAGGGATATATATTTTTTGCTTTAGAAAGATTTTAGTATGAGATATGTAACAAATACTTTAATTATTAGTAAACCAAGTGTATAAAGGCTCTAGAATAGCATTTTCAAGATGTAGAACTTTGAATTATAGGTAAACTATGTGAGGTGATTAGAAGAGTAGAGTTGTTTTTTGTAACCTATTTGACTAGAGGTAAGCCAAGTGATGTTGGAAACACTACAAATTAGGTGCAAGAAATTTATGGAATAGAGGAAAGTGATGTTATTGTATAAGCCAGTGGATATGCCTCAAAGCGCTAGAAATTGGAGTGTACCTAGTTATTGTTACTAGGTTGTTCAAATTTTTATATAATCTTGTTTGCAAGTGAAAGTACATTCCAATGCACCAAAGAATGTAGCATTTGGATACAATATGCAAAAGTTATTAAGGGTCAAACTTTGTTTCTGAAAGAGTCATCTATAGTTTGTGTACATTACTAATTTTGAAAATGTACAAATATTGTAGATAGTACTTTAAGGTCATAGGTGCTTTTGGGAGTACCCACTATACTATACACTTCAAAGAAGAGGCTTACATTCATCTATAAAAGAAAAGATATTGTATCTCTCAAGGCAAAATGCTAAGGTTTATTTAGAATTTGCAAGAAAGAATTGGTATCGGATTATTGATGATCTATACCTTAAGACACGTAGTTTGTTTTGTTTTGTTTTGTTTGTTTGTTTGTTTGTCACATTGAGATCTCTTGGCCCGTATGTCTCCCTAGAGGCATGCTTGGTACCATTGGAAAGCTCTCAACGAGGTGGGGTGCAGGGGCTTTGTTTCGTGGCATTCCAACTTATGGTGAAAAAGTTATTGAATTTCAAAGGGGGCTAAAATTAAGAAATTACTTTTACTTTAGTTCTAATTGTGGCAACGGCACAGGGCCCACTAGTTGGAGTGAAGTAATTTCCAAAGGGGGCTAAAATTAATAGATTTTATTTAGATGGAATAGTTTTGTGTTAGACTCATGATCTAGAGGGACTTTCAAAGTGGAATGTTATTCCAACAACTAAACATTGTGGTCAGTTTGGTGATGGTAATGGGGATTTATATCTATAGATGGACTTGGCCTACACATAGAATTGATGAATTGTTAGCTTCAATCTATATGGTTATCACAACCTTTTGGGAGAATAATTCTATAGTTGGTATAATTCATAATTTTAACTTAGATGTTTTAAATGTCATCTTTCAACAACATAATACACCCATTGAACATCTATAGGCAATTGTAGAATTCAAATTAATTCAATATGATGCACAAAAGAAGGATTTAATAGAATTGTCATCTTGTGTGAAAAAACTCTTCTTGTCTTTCACTCATCATGATTACAATAGAGTAAAAAATATGCCCAAACATATAGTAGATGTATTAAAAGCCAAAGGAAAATGGATTAGATAATGAGGAAATCAGGAGCTTTATGGAACATTACTGAAGTCTAATAGTTCATTACAAATGTCTACATTTGTACCTTTTGCAAATCTAAGGGTGTAAAAATAGGGGTTGCATTGAGTCACAACTCCTCATTACCTAATGGAATCTGCCTAAAAAGCAAGACTTGGCACTATGGCCAATTTATAGCACAATTGCCTCCAAAACTGTCCCGAAGCATAAAGAAGACTCAATTAATTTCCCATTCTCATTAAATGCTACAATTCTGCTCAAATCTATGTGAATAGGTAGAGCATTATGAACACTGTTTCAGCAAATCTGTTCCTTCCCTCCCCAATGCATAATTTCATTTTATGTACATCATGCTCGGAATGTAACATTCACATTCATCGTTTACAGTCACTGGGACAGTTTAGAAGGTCACCGCACAGCACATGTAATCATAACGTACAAGATCTTTGGAGGTCTAAATACTATTTACAAATAGAACAATGATCCCATCGCCGGAAGTAATTCCTAGTCCATCACCCTGGACAGATACAATGCGTCGTAGGCATTGGTAAGAACACTAGGTGCTTACAGGATTTCTTATTAACCTTGTAAAACTTGAGCACAAAGTCGTATTAAAAGTGCAACCAACAGACTCAGCCAGCATTGAACTTAATGAACATACGCAAGAGAATTAATAATCTCAGGAGGCCTTCAACAAATCATTTATTAAAGGCAGTAAATTCTCAGAAAGCGCTGACAAAGTGTCGGCCATAAAGTGCTCAATGAAACTAGAAAAGTATAAATGACACGTCACTTAAGCCTGAGACTTAGCAGCTAATTTCTCCTTCGACTTCTGGATCTTCAGAACCTTCTTCACAATCTTCTGCTCCTCAACCAGGAAAGCCCGGATGATGCTGCGATAAAAAAACCATGGTCTCAGAAAATTTGAATTCTCCTTTAGGTCTACTGTAACAAATAACAGGGAGACTAGTAGAGAGGCGGGCCTTATCACATTTATAGAAACCAAAGGTTAATGTCTTCGACCCCTTGCGTATCCACTTTTCATAAATTTGCACCAGTGGCAAATTTGCTATGTATACCAGATTGAAATCTCCTAATTGGCAGATACTCAATTTTTTCATACCTTCCACCGCAGTAGTTTTAAAGACAGACAACAGTGCTTAAACGACACCAATACAGCGGACAAGATAAACATACCGTTCCCGCACTGCAGACCCAGCCAAGTTGCCGCCATAGGCCCGGTTCACAGTCTTCCTGTGCCTGTGAAGACGAGAAGTTTTGTACTCCGTGGGCCTCAAATGAGGAATCTGCAGAAGCCTCACTCATAAGTATCATGTAAATCCTTAAGTCAAAAGTTTGAAACAGGAAATCTAGCTCCCGTGGGCGTTACCATTGTTCGTCCCTTGAACGACGAAACTAATCGGCAAAACATAACTTCACTCCCTTCAAATTAAGATCGACTGCACTGCAGAATAAACTCAAAAGACCTAACTTTCCCTCAGCAATATCAAGAATTATATCAGCACCATGCCCATAAATTTTCAATTAAATCACGTTCCTTATATGCAGGGCAAGGGCTGCGAGCACACTCGAATGAATTCACTCATGCGACATCAAAGATGTAACCCCTAATAATTCGTGAGAAATTCTGCCTTGTCCAATTCAACAGGGTTTAGTGTTTCCGCATCATCCAACCTGCTAACAAAAGGGTGGCCAAGGAAGACTTACCCCGGCAATACGCTTTCCGGTGACTGGGCATTTGGGACCATTCGCCCTCTTCTTGGCGGTCTGAAACACATTCTTACCTCCTACACCACAAAACGGAAAAAAACCCGTATTCGTGAGAACCATATGTGAAAACTAGAATAGCAAGTGGCGTTTCCTTAGAAAGGTGCCCTTAAACCGGAGTTTGATATGCATTAAGATATACAAAACAGACAATTGTTGATTCTATTCAATACAGCAAAAAGCGCAACTATTTTCGGATTTCTACACTTCACTGTTATGATCTAAAACGCTTAATCTCAGCCACCCACATCTCCATCACTTGTAAAATGCTCGCATGACAAGTGACCCTATCATGAATATACTATTGCAAGCGACCAGTACTTCCCTGCTTAATCGCTGCTTAAACCCTCTAAGAGTGAACGTAAACGAAGAAACTCAACCGAGAACCACAAAGGCCCAGAAATCTGCGAAGGCGAAGACGCAAATCCCAAACCCTAGGAGCTACGTACCCTAAAATAAACGAAGCGCCGTGACGTACCTGGGGTCTTTACCACACGGGTCTGGTTCGACTTGGTGGCGTAGCAGTGGCGACGACGATATGTCAACCGCTGAACCATGGTGGCAGAAGCTTGCGCTGGTAGGCTGCAAAAGCTCCGGGGAGAGAGGCGAGGCGGAGCACAGCTTAGCGCGAAGAGAATCGCCTGCGGCCATCCCCTGCACTTTGTACCCAACCTCTGCCCTAACTTCATTCATCCATATTAACTTTCGTCCATCCGTTACTAGGACTGGCTGACCCGTTCACACTGCTTCCTGCTTCCGTTCACTTTTCATCCATGATATTTCGCAGTTTTCATCTGATTTCTGGTAGTCCGACTTGTATGTCGCTTCGCTTGCAATCTGTTTCGTTCCAGACTCCGAGGAGCTATGGCGGAGCTCCGATTCAGGTTCCAATTTTTCTGAGTACTACCGCTTCCACTGCTTTGTTGACGCTGTGTTTCTTACTCGGTGGTCTGAATTTTGGGATTTCAGAAGCTGATATAGTGACTTGAATCGTAGACTTCGCAGTACCTGTACAATGGCTACAATTCCTAGGATGCAATGCACTCTCATAGTGAATTCAAGTGTGGTTATATTGCGACCTTCGCAAGCTTCCCTGACTTGTGTGAAGCCCTTGGGGTTGCGGCAAAGTTTGGGCTACTTGAGGGACGGCCGTATCGAAGACAGAAGGGTGGTCAGATTTAGAGGGAGAGGGAGAGAAACAGGGTGGGTGTGTTTTGCGGCAGAGAGGAAGGAGAATTTCACAATTATTAAAGGCAGGAAGAAAGTAGTTGAAGAGGAGGAGGAGAATCGGGGTATCGACCCTGTGGGATTCCTTAAAGAAAGAAACCTGAAGACGAAAGCATTTCAAACGTTTACACGAGAGAGGTTTCTCTATCTCTCTCTTGCTTAAACCCTGAGCCCTAGACCTTCCTCTCTTTCGTTGTAGTTGCTTTTCTTTCAATGGTGGCTGAGATTCTGGTATCAGTTATCTCATACCCCTTTGCATTCTCAATGATGTGCTGCAATTTGTCCGTTGACTCTTAGATCGGTACTTTGCTCAGATACAAGGCACTGAAGGATATGAAGCATCAGATTGCAGATAGTGATGAAGATCTCATTGAGTTTGCAAATGCGTAAGGCACTGATACCCCTGTGGAATGATAAGCATGTCTTACTGATTGTAATCAAAAGTATTTTACTCATCATCTCCTTTTGAGAATGTTAATACTATCAATGCTGTAAAACATTGTGATTGGCGATAAGGCTGAGAGTATCTTATATGTGATTCTGACATTGCAGATAACCTTAAACCCTAAACCCTTGAGCATGGGAGAGTTTATTCGAGATAGTGGAAGTCATTCATTAGAAGTTCAGATCCTCGTACTTCAATGGCATTGTTGTGCGCTTGAAAGTCGATCTTCATACAATTTGGATACTTGGTTGTATGTTCTCAGCTTTAACCTATATTTCGCAGGTACGTGAACATGGGAATGAAACGACATCCTGAACATCACGTCGAATTTTATGAATGGGCGCCAGGTACACTTCAGTGTGGCAGAAATCACCCTCGTGCTGTCTTTATTTACCTGAGTATATTGTTGACGCCATTAGATGGAACATATTGGACTTTTTGCCATGTTTTGTTTGATGGCGTGTTACTCAGGCCATCAAATTTGTTGACACTTGAATGTTTGTACTTGAAACTGTTATCACTTTCTCAACACAATCTGTCACTTTCTCAATTGGAATTTACTGCACAGGTGCGCGATTCTGCTCAGTGGTAGGAGACTTCAACAACTGGGAGCATAGGAAACATTATGCTGGCGAGGGTTATATGGGCAAGGATGACTTAGGTTACTATCGGGTGTACATAGATGACGAACTCCGTGACGGAGAAGAGAAGGATCGTATAACTCAAGTACGACTCTGTAATTGGCACTTTGCATTGTCTTGAGTACTTTCTTCTGTAGTTGGAAAGTCATCAAAGAACAATGTTTTCAGTAAAATTAAACTGTTCGAGGAACTTCGACATCATCATACATACCACCTTCTTCATGATTCATAGGTTGATCGCCCTGGGTTCACAGTGCTTTATGGGGGCCTCCGTATGACCCTAGGAAAACCTCCAGATAAATCTTGCTCTTTATGATACGGTAGTCTAAAGTTCTTGAAATGGTGTAATATTCCATATTACCTTGTTCGTTGATTTCAATCTGTATGATCTTGTATGTTGTTCTAAGCGAAATCTGTCTCCAGGAGTATAATTACGCGGCTGACTACGATAAGGGCGATGAAGACTTCGACGAGGAAGCTCTCTTTGAGAGACTTGACAATGAGTATTGGGAGCCTGGAGAGGATGAATTTTTGTCAGGACACAAGGATGATGTAGCAGAGGAGTTGTTTCGTACTGTGTTCGGCAGGGATTTCGATCCAGTACAGATAGTGAACGAGGTCACACACAAACGGAAGACAAAGAAGAAGAGATATTACGATAACGAGGACGACAGTGATGACGAGGATGATGATGATGATGATGATGATGATGATGTGAAAGAGCCTCGCACTCTGGAGGAGTTCAAGGCTGGGGTGGAGAGTCACATGGAAGAATGGTTAGCAAACAACGCAGATGCACAGAAAGGCAAGAATCTACCCCCAATCACAGTTGTAGACGATGGAAGCAACTCCGAAGTACCTGAGCTTATTGTTGATCCCGTGTGGGCGAAACGGGTGGCGGAAAAGAAGTTTCCTGAGAAATATTGGGAACATTACGTTAAAGGCCGAAAGGCTTGGAAGAAGAAGTACCGTCCAGGTGTACCTCATGGTGGTCGCTATCGTGTTTATTTACATACTCCAGAAGGACCCTTGGAGCGTGTGCCTGCATGGGCTTCTTATGTTCTCCCCGGTAAGCTGAAATCATCTGATTGATCTATCAGTTAGCGTGTTGCAAAGTCTTATTGCATCAGAAGTTTTTACTCTTGTTGAAATACCTGGCAAAGTACATGATGCACATGTAGATGACTCTTCCTATTGATCGCAGATACAGGGGGCAATGAAGTAATTGCTGTATTTTGGGACCTTCCCATAGAGCATCAACATATCTGGAAATTCAAACAACCTTCTAAGCCACAGACATTAAGAATTTATGAATGCCATGTTGGCATTAGCGGTGAAAATCCCGAAATCACGTCGTTTAATCATTTTACTGACAAGGTAAATTAACCTATTCCCATTTTGCATCTTCTTTTAAACATTTGTCTATGGCGCTTTGTCAATTCCTCTGAAGTTATCCCCTAAATGCACAAATGACCGAAATTGGCCGCTCCATATATATGGCAGCTGAAATAAGTCGTTTAGGAAGATTTGAGGAAGGTAACACAATAGAATTAGAAATCATGTTCTACATTTTTAATGCTTGAAATGTTTTTTAATGTTTACAATAGTCAACCATCAGCTTCCAAAGTTTTCTATCTTTAGATTCGGCATTTAGGATTAAAGCTGTTTTGTCATTACATTTGCCAATTTTTGGCAACATATATTTGACGCATGTAAAGTGTGTGCCAACTTCTGAAGGTCCTCCCTCGGGTGAAAAAAGCAGGATACAACATCGTCCAGCTTATTGGCATCCAAGAACACGCTGAATATTCTAGTGTTGGCTACAAGGTGTTTTTGAAGAAGCTTCTACTATCTATTCTGGACATATAAAATATGAAAGGATTGTACTAAATAAGACTCGTACAAATGTCTGTCTTCTAGCTACGTTGAGTCGAAGTTAAGTTCTCTCGTTACGGATTTTCTTATTGTTGACTTAATTAGTAATGATTGCTGAGTTTTCGTGCATGATTTTACTTATTCCCTCATTCTTGAAATGCAGGTTACCAATTTCTTTGCAATAAGTAGCCGTTTTGGCACTCCCGAAGATTTTAAAAGGCTTGTAGACACTGCTCACGGTTAGTGCACTGCCCTTTCCATCGAGCTTGCTGACACTTTTTAGCCCAACTTAACTGAGATTTTTATTGCGGGGCTAAATGCTACCCATTGGCATATGTCGCTATTGATTGTCCCATCACCCCACTGACTTGTTCACGTTTGATGTGCTGCAATGTTTTACAATATTTATGTTCTGCATTTTGGCTTATTTCCTATCGTTGTGGAGTTGCAGGTTTGGGTTTGATGGTGACAATGGACATCGTTCACTCGCATGCTGCTCCAAATGAGGGCAATGGCCTAGCTTCTTTTGATGGGGCAAATGATTGCTACTTCTATCCAGGTGAACTTAAGAACTCTGCTCGGATAAATAGTTTCCTCGATTTTATTTTGAGATGAACTCAGCTATGGTCAAAATCTTGAACAGACTCTTAGAAAATAGACAGCCATTGAGAATAGTTTTTTTTACATTAATATTCGCTTGCAGTTAACTCTTTGCGCAGTTACGTCATTTATTTGCCTCCAGGATGTCTAGTGCAGTTTTGGGTCTCATGGGTGCACTTCAATTTTCAACTCTTCTGAAAAATAGTAGGCGATTTTAAGCTTTAGGGGAAGGGAGTATTCGCTTAAGGTAGAAATTTTTGCTTAATATACGATGGGTAGGTTAGTTTTTTCAGCACACTTTTAAAATTAGATGACATCGACTGGGACTTGGCAATGCTTACACAAGAGCGTTATTCTCTCTAACCTGGCATATATCATTGTAAAGTTTTTTTCTGACCAGAATTCAGTTGTTAGTTATTAAATAAATGTCCTGACTGGTAACAGGGAAGAGAGGGCATCACAAACGTTGGGGTACGCGAATGTTCAAATATGGCGAATATGAAGTTCTCCGTTTTCTTCTATCCAACTTGAAGTGGTGATGCCTTTTTCAACATCTCTGTTCATCTGAATTGCATGCAGTAAAGAATGTGCGTTAATCCATTACTTTTCAATAAGTGCTGATCTGTGAGTGTACTTGATGGTCATCATCCATGCAGGTGGGTTAAAGAGTATCGAATCGATGGGTTTCATTTCCATTCAGTCACCTCCATGCTTTACACGCACAATGGATTTACCCCTTTCACCAATGGTATCGAAGAGTAAGTTCAAAATAAGGCTTTTTGTTTCAAACTTTGAGCTTCATTGCTGGTGTTTTCTAAATTCTTATCCTGTGCTTGCTTTAGATTTGAGTGCTAAAGAGAAATCTTACCTGACAACAATGTGAATGTCTTGGTGGATTCCCCTGCAGTTACTGTAATCAATATGTCGATAAAGATGCACTCATTTACTTATGTCTAGCCAACGAGATGCTGCATCAGCTTTCACCCAACATGATAACCATTGCCGAGGATGTAAGCCTGTTACTTCACTGTTTCTGTTCTTCGAGAAGAAATCTTTCCTCCATCAAGATTTGGTTTGATGTTTAAGGTGTCTAGATGGTGGCCAAAGTATTTTATGTGTGAATTTGTTAATAATTGCTCCTCTCAGCTGGTTTGATACATTTCAAGGAATTTCTGTTTTAAGGATAGATTCTCTCATTAAATGTTCTGTAATAGTCGATTTCTGTAATATCACTGCCAAATTATGAAACTGACATGTTTGAATCGGTATTGCATATGAAGGCCACATTTTATCCTGGGTTAGTTGATCCCATCAGCAAAGGAGGGTTGGGCTTTGACTATTACGTGAATCTTGCGCCATCTGAGATGTGGCCTTTTCTAGTTGCGAATGTTCCAGTTCAAGACTGGAGCGTGACTGAGGCAAGTCCCTCCTTTTCTGAAAACCAACTGTCGGAATAGATGTCATTTCAATCACAATAACACTTGGGGGGCCTGGGTATATTGTCTCAAGCCATGGCTACTAGACTGTTATGATCGTAACCACCATGTAATCTTGTGCTTAAATAGTATGCAAGACGATGAATACTTTTGTTGACATTTATATTTTCTGGCACCAGATCACAGAAACTCTGACGAACAGTGAAAACACACTGAAGGCTCTGGTATATGCTGAGAATCATAATCAGGTTAGAGGCCGGTGATAAATGGGCATGTCAAAGCTACAGTTCCACGTGTTGGTTTATTTTGTTTTATTGAACTGAAATGTCTAGGTATTTTTTAACGAATCTTCTGAGATTTGAATTTGCACTATGAAGAGAATTGGTTGACTCTTGTTTGGTTGCTATGGCTAGTCTATTGTCGGTGGGCAATCACTTGCCGAGGCTCTTTTGGGCACATCCAAAGAAGTGGACAGAAAAATTTCTAAGTTGGAAGGCATCTCCTTACACAAAGTATGAACCTGGACCTTTTTCATGTTTGCAATTTTTTATTTTTTTTATTTCTTGAAATCATTGGCTTCTCTTTTTGTTCTTTTGTAGATCTCTAGAACCAAACACTGACAGAGATGATGATGCTTTGAGATCGTCCTCTTATTTCACGTAGGTCTTTTGTGTTGTACTAAAATATTGGTGTCTTGAATCTATGTCAATTCATCGGCTAGGTAATAACATTCTTGTCTGACTGAGCAGATGATACGGCTAATCACTTTGAGTTTAGCTGGAAGTGCGTACTTGAATTTTATGGGTAACGAATTCGGGCATCCCGAGGTACACTCCTGTCATAAATTACTCATAGTTTTCAGTCTTTCACTGATCTCTGTTAACGAGGTAAATGCAGTAGAATATCGTCCATCTGTAAGTTGTTTCTCAAAGGTGAACTGGTGGTGCTAGTGGGTAGAGTTTCCAAGATCCAAAAACGACTTCTCTTTCGCGCATGCCTGTAGGCGCTGGGACCTTCGGGACCAAGGTCCTCATTTACAACTTGCAGCTTTTGACCAAGTAAGGGAAAGCTTTATCTAACTCAAGTGATTTATATAAAATGCAAACCGGGTAGAGAAGAGGAACTGAATTTTCAGTGTAGACGAAACCTTTAAGTCAGATCTATGTATCTTTGTCGGGCATCTTGGCTAGCATTGTTATTGTTACATTGAGATTTTATACTTAGGATGTTATTATGCTTGTTGCAATACGTTTGCAGATGGTGCATGCTGATATGTCAACTGCATAGACTATGTGCTGATTACTAGATAATGAGCTTTACGATGCAGGCAATTATGGAAGTAGATGAGACAGTGAACATACTTGGTCAAGGACTTCCTAAACTGTGTCATGTAAATGACAGTACAAAGGTATGATTGCTTTTCTGTGGGAGAGAGGGAGAGAGTACACAGAAATGCGTCGCTTATATCAAACACGACTCTTTCATAAAAGATTTACATAACGTGTTGCAATCGCTTGACAGGTCATTGTGTTTGCAAGAGGCAATCTTCTATTTGCATTCAACTTCCATGTCACGGACACTTACGAGATGTACAAAGTAGGTGTGCACGAAGCTGGAGAATATGAGGTAATTATTACTATGCCTGCCCTTAGAAATCATATGCTGTACAGCTTGATCCCCAATTCTAGCCTCTAGGGTCTTTTTATGGTTATGAGATAGACCTACTGTTGGAAAAGGGTTATATATTTGAATACCGGATGTTTCTTAAAGTTCATTCAAAGCTATGTTGGATGAATATCTAACGTCATTGGCGATATTTGAGTCCGTTTTGCCGTGAAGTACGTCGGAACTATATTGTTAATCTAGACTGAAATGAAAATATGCTGGCAAATTGGTAGACAAGTGCATCTTAGGGAGACACTGCAGTTAGTGAATCATTGATAAATATGTTGAAATTACAAAGTAACCTGCTTAATTTGTGGCAGTTTTGCATCTACCTACGATCTGACGACGATCTTCTGTTATGCTGACAACCTTTGAACTATTAATAAGAGGCTTAGTTCGCCTCCATGTGGTTGCTGAAGTCATTGTGTCTGTAGCCATTTAGAGGTTTCATCTAGTCTCCAGGAAATGTGAAGTTATCTCATCTGTGGATTTTCGATGTGCAGCTCATATTAAATTCAGACCAATCCAATTTTGGCGGCTTTAGTCAGATGAGAGTAGCTGAAGGTCTTTTAAAAACCTCTCGAATACAGTAAGATAAATTTCGACTCACTTTCGATTATGATATGGTGATAAATGTTCGACTTATTTAATATTCTGGAAATCTATTAATCTGTGTTTGGACTTTGACCCCTTGCATATTTGCATTTAGCCCTTTTGGTTTCGGACACTTCTCATTCACGAATTGGAAATTTGTTGCATGGTGCAGATCAGATGGACTTCCAAACACGGTGCTACTGGTTTTGCCTCAACTCAGTGCCCAAGTAAGATTCTACTTGTTTAATTTGCGGGATCCGGTATTAACCAGAGATCCCTCAATAATTGATGAATTAAAATTATTCCAGCACGCCTAGTATGCATGGTTTTGGTTGGTGGACCTTGGTAGTTTGTTTCTTTTCTCTGATATTACGTTTTTACTTATATTTTTAACATCCTTCTTGTGATCTTGCAGGTGTACAAATTGGCCCGAGTTTTTGAAACTATAGATAGATAGTTATTAAATCTGTATGACAAGCAGTGGACTTTTTTCGCATCATTTTCAGCTACTGAAAAGCTTTTGGAATATTAAAGTGCAGAAAGATAAATTACATTCATGGGTTTTAAGTATAACATCTGTATCTTCGCCAAGGGATATTATCTTTCAAAGAAAATAAGAGGTCTGTGTCCTCGTGTTGTAATTTGGTTCAATCGCAGAAATAAGTTATGAATCTCAGAGATACAACACAAAAGTTAGAAAAATCATAAAAATACTTTCATTAGTAGTAAGAGATGCTACAAAGGGCAATTGTAAAATGCTTGTAACTCTGCTTTTTGAGCACATTGTGCCAATTCTACCAATAAAATTAACAATCTAATTGTGTTTATAAAATTTTAAAAAAGAACCCTCATTCTACAGTTATCTTTTATTAGAAATTGTAGTGATTACAATCAATATGACGTTTAAAACATGTCATCAACATGAGTATTTAATATACTACATCAAGAATTATGGACGAATATCATACCATAAAAATATTATAAATTCTATCCATATGTATTCAATATATCATATTTAGTATATTTTACTTTATAAGTACACATATTATATTGGTAAACCCTAATCTTGACGGCCAAGATTGTCTTTTAGAATGGTAAAATCAACGGCAATAGATTTTTTTCCAATAATGTACATCAAAGGCATTGAAGTGGTGGGCATTTTTTCCATATGCAAATCAATGGCTACAAGTTCTTTTACACTAGAGGGATTCCTTTTGATCTTCAATAGAGTTGTTTGCATCTTTTGAGTACATTAGGGTACATTGTTTCTTGCAAGGATGCGGCTTAATATTATAAGTCTTGGGCACATAGTCTTAGTTGAAACTTTTGCAAATCTTTTTTTTTGCATCAAAGGTTATAATGTAACCAAATCCACATTTGAAAAGAAAAATGCAGTGCAAAAATGGAGAATCAAACACTATCTATTGCTTTGTTTCTACTTGACAATGCAACACCCTTGAAACTCTTCCATCTATTGAATAAGACCTTGAAAGGTATTGTTTAGATAGGTTTACAAAATATTATTGACACCTCAAATCTTATAGAAATATCAATAAAAATAATTTTAAGAAAATCAATATATAAACTAAAGGTGAAAAGTCACAAAAAATAAACTTAACTTCTTTTGCCTACATGGATTGATTGATGGGGCACAATTTGCAACCAAAGAAATTCAAATGCAACACTTGAATACCACATAAGAAGCATTTACTTCACGACTTTAAAAATTTGGTAAATTTTGCATATAAATATGCTACTTTTATTTTAAAAATGTGCTCACCAACAAATTTGTATACTTTTCACAAATTGTAAAAGTCATACAACAAATGCACATGAAAATAGATATACAACCATACGACCAAGTTGTCTCTATCATAGCCTCAAACTATATACAAATGAATGAGTGCATAACCTTAGCCACACATTGGTTGTAATAGTGACACATCAACAAAACTTATTCACCCAAACTGTCATCTTCACACCACTAGCGCAATGACTAGGAATTCCACTAATGAAGTAGTATTGTGCATTTCCAAAGACGGGCACACTCCAACCTTGTCCACCATTGGATTGCACAAAGGATTGGCTAGTATCACAAGCATCATAAGCTGTCTTACTCACAACCATGACGCTCTCACCAATTGGGTAATTGAACATTGCACATTCAATACAACATTCAACTCATTGTTCACTTGGATCACACATGCATATGTTGATATGTCCAATTAGGCTATGGTGAAGCAATTTCATTAGATTGCAAGATGAAAACAAATGAAAAGTAAAGCATCAATCTTTTCTAAATGTTTTGGCACATAATCACATAAATGAGGATTGAACCCTTACCAAAGAGGTAATTGTTGCAATAAGGCATGTTGCTTTGCACCCAACCTTGGTAGAATGTAGTAGGGTTGTTTACGTGTGCCACGGCATCCATGCCCCATCCAAAGGGGCCTCCTACCACCCACGTATTGGCCATGGAGCCTTGTACTAGCACCATCATTGTCATTGCCGTTGCCAAAAGCATGGAAGATCTCGCCATTATTGCGGACAAAAGCTGCATGCATGCTTACGTTTCATCAATACATCAATCAATGCAAGTGAATCCAACATCCAAACATTAGAATTGCAATGCAAGACATGACTTACAATCATTTGTGCACATGTGAGAAAAAGACTACAAAGTTTGTCATCATGAACCCCATGTCCTAGAATTTTCTTTTCAATAGTCTTTCTAAGGATACAATTACTTGTTACTTTTCACCACATTCAACCTAATTTGGATTTTCAAGAGGTACAACGTTGCATATTACAAAGGCTAGTACATAGATTGGAAATTTGGAATACTACAATAAGTCCCTTTAATGTAAATGAAATACTTCTATCCTTTTTGCAATTAGCAATACTTCTTCTATACCACACATTAAAAAAGGTGAGACAAACTTGGGGTTGGTTCAAAAGAAACTAAAAGCAATTGAAATGGAATTGGGATGCAACTACATAGTTGTAATGAGCCTCTAACAAAATGATCCTATAGCTTGCCTACTAAAAGTGCAACAAATAGAGCTTGCAACCATCTACAAATCTAAAAGTACAAAAAGACATACAATTGAAGCGTCACAAGGACCACCAACAAGTGGTAGAGCAAGCTTAGCAAGGGAGGAAGCTCAAGAAGCAAAAGAGACAATGGAGAAGAGGGTGGAAGGCTTTGGGCTTTATAGGATTTGCCTTTGCTCAAGTACTACCGCCGAGGCACCAAAAGTCCTATTTTAATCTTTTGACCAAGCAAAATAAATAAATAACAACATCAATTTGGATTAAGATATACTAATCAATGTCATTGTCACTAACGTGGCAATTCACCAAAAATGATTTAATCGTATCTTAATGTGGTCTATCATTGATGTGCTATTTGATTTTGCCACAACTATCAAGGCCCATTTGAACTAAAGGTCCATTTTTTGCTACTTTCTTAATTTGTGTAAATTTTCACTACAAAAACAAATTGAAATTCAATTTCACCTTCATCTACTTAAGTCAAAATTTAGTGAAAAATGTAGCATTTGTTGTGCATTCTGAAGTTGGCATAACATGCAATTTATTTAATTTGATGGTAGTTTAATTTTAATTATTTTGTATATTTCATAGTTTTTTCAAAAAGTCCAAATATCCTTTCATCTCATAGGTCACAAATACACAAATATACTTTCCCCTTCTAGAAGACTTTTCTAATGATATTATTGTCATCTACAAGTCAAGAGGGCTCATTATCTTTATCTTATGGGCGGGGTCTTGCTTTTGTGGTTGTGACTATGCATTATAAGAAAACAACGAATTCTAGGACGTCCGAAAAAACGCGATTTTGTGTCAAACATGATATCACCTAAAATCTGTCATAATGGACAAGCAAAAAACATGGTTGAAAAAACGAGAAACACAGTCTTTTTTTTTGGACGTCCTTCAAGACAAATTAATTTTAGGGCCCCAAATTGTGCCATTTGGCAAATTCAAAAGGTCCACACAAGCATATTTTTGGCGAGCAGTTTTTTTCATCCATTGCCTCGTCCATGTTTTTTGTGACGTGGACCCCTAAATTATACTGACATGGGCTTCCAAATTATATTGACGTGGACCCCAAATTATACTGTTGTGGCATGCTTTGTAAGCACAATTTTGGGTCACTTAAAAATCTTAATGGTGTTTTCTAAAATGTCAATTTAGACGTTTTTTGAGACGTCAAATTAAATGTCAATGAGTACATACTGTATCTACAAGGCCAAGTCAAAAAACAAATAATAATAAATTAAAAATAAAACAAAATAAAACAATAAAATTATTAAATTAAAAAAATAAAAAAACTTACCACTTACCTTCTTAAGAATTTTTGATTGCAAAATGAAAAGATTACTTCATTTAAAGTTAATGAAAATGAAGGAGGGAAAGAGTATACTTACATCCTTTCTTAGCCTTAGATGAGACAAAAGATATGGGATTTGAGAAAATTGGTAACTTGACAATTGAATATGTTGATGTCACTTGAGACATGTCACATCATTTCAAACATCGAGATATTTTCTTAAACATCTCAACATTGTTCTTGCATATCCCATATGGATTGTCTCTCCTCCTACCATTGGATTAGTATAAAGACCAATTATTTTCATTCATGTTATGCATCCAAATCATCCATTCATTCTCTATTTTTTTTGCAAAACATGCCATGTGGCTACCCTTTCTCTAAATTTTTCACTTGTGGTCAATTTTTTACTACAAACTGTAAAATTTTTTATTAATTTTTTCAAAATTAAAATGAACTCTTTGCTAACATGGTCATCTATGTTTTCTTGGATGTCTAAAAAAACCTTACTATATTCTAAGTGACGTTCAAAAAAACATTCATGTCTCATCAGACATATTCACGTTGCACGAAAAACATGTAATGTTTCTTGCGACATCTGATAAAATCTTGTGTAATCAAAACTAACAACTGCGAGTTGTCGCGTTTTTAAAAACATGACGCGTTTGTGTTTTGATGACACAGAAAACGCGGATTTCTTATAGTGATGATTGCATTGATTATTGGTTGTTGACACATAGTCAAACAATGGTGCTATTTTGTGAGCTTGTGAGTGTGAGTCTGTGAGTATAGAGCAGGGATTCTATGAGCACAGAGCTTAAAAATTTGAAGAAGCATTATGAAACTTAATTTTATTCATTAAAATTGATTCCATCTTAAAATTTGAATCAAAATTTTTTATTTCTAATAAATTATAGTACCTATTTTTGTAGACCTATTACTGTGGACCTATTACCGTGGTTATGTTGAAATTAGATGAAGATTCTAATTTTCAATCTTACTTAAAAGTATACATTACAAAAATGAAGAACTCATTTGATATGAAAGATGAATAAAGATGAAATTAAGTTAATATAGAGTATTGGTTGATCATTATCCTATAATAATGTAGATCTTTTTGAGGCTTAGAGAAATGTACTAATGATTTTTATTGATGTATTATTATTACAGTTGTTTAGATTTTAGAAAGAAAATTTGTTGATAAAAATCTTTGCTACAATAAATTTTATTTTGGTTGATCATATCTTGTAGCATTATAAGTCTTCTCAAAGCCAATAGGAGGGCATCAATTATTCCCTCTTCATTTTTAAGTCAATGGACTTGTTTAAATTTTAGAAAAAAATTTGTTTGTGTGTTTTCATTATATATAGAAAGAACTTATTTGCACCAAATTTCATTTTGTTCATGAGTATCTTGTAGTAGCATAGGTCTTCTCAAAGGCCAATGTAGGCACCTATAGTTTTGTCTTAATGTATTAATAATGGAACTTGTTAAGATTTAAAAAGAAATATTTGATTGATAAGGATTACTTTTGTAAAGAATGAACTTTGTTATACAAGATTATTGATTAGTTAACTCATTATCCTCTTGTTCATCCAATGAAGGGATTCATTTCTTCTTTCTTGATCCAATGGTTGTTTATTTATCATTTTGAAACAAAACTTGTCAAACTGTACTAGATTTTTGTGAACACTCTCCTTGGTTTTGCTTCTTAGTAGCCCTCGGCGCCGAGAGGAGTCCCACGGCTCCAATAAAATTATTATTGCAAGAAAAAAAAAATTCTTTTTTTCTTTTTTTCCCTGAGGGACTCCCCTCGGCGCCAAGGGGAGTCTCACAATTGCAAGGGAAAAAAGAATTTTTTAAAATCAGAGTTGTAGGACTCCCTTCAGTGCCAAGGGGTTTTAAGAAGCAAGACTGAAGAGAGTGTTCACAAAAATTTAAATTTGTGAAATAACCTCATTTGATTTCAAAAAAATTATAATTAGTCACTAATTTTTTTTCTTCATAAAATCTAGAAAAGTACAATAAATGGTAAAACAAAATTATTCAAGAGACTACGGTAATAGGTCCACAATAATAGTTCCACGGTAATAGGCACTAAAATTTACCAAAATTAATCAAATTTGGCCAAAATTTTTAGATGGAATCTTCAAAAAATTGTGTAGGCTTGCAAGCTCACAGGCTCACAAGCTCATGCTCACAGGCTCACAGAATAGCAACCCTGCATAGTCAAGGATTGTTCCACAATAATAAACAATGAAAGGTTTGTTGAAAACTCTTCAACATTAAAAGGAGTCTATTTTCTAAACAAGAATCCAAGAAAGTCATGGCAATAAAAAGTTTTAATGAAAAGTTTTTATATGACAACTTCCTTGTACTTTCTTCAAACTAGACTAAGTGAGTAAAGTGATATGGGTATTTACAATCTTATGAATCTTTTTCAAGGACTTCAAGGAAGTTTTTATGCATGGATTACATTGAAATTACTATAGAGTAGATTTCTTTTTTTTTGAACATCATGACTCTTGGCATGTGGCCCTTGGTAAATTCTTAAGCATTTACATCATGAAGCGAGGTAGAAACTAGAAAATAGATTCATTTATTACTTACTCTACTAACCCTCTTTCATTTAATGTAGGGGCCAAAGAAAATATGAAAAACTTGCTATTTACGTTTTGAATCATTTTTCTTATGAAGTAGAATAAATTATATCTATATAAATTGCTTTGATACATTTCTAACCAATAGATTGAAGGATTACAATTTTTGATGAAGCCGGGATTAAATGTATGAATAATTTAGAAGTCTTAAGGTTTATATCTTTTTTAACCTACTTAAAAGTATTTTCATAGAGTCCTTTAACCAAAGAGGATAAGATGTATCCCCTTCATAATTTTTGATTGCAAATTTGAAAAATTGGAGAAATTAGTCTCATTAACTTGTTAACTAAGTTGGTGAATGCGAGATTTTTCTAAACTTATAAGTGGTACTCTTTGATTATCAAAAGTTTCAAAAGTGTAATGAAGTCTAATCTTCAAATATTAATTAAGAAAAATTCTACTTTTTGGGATGGAGTGGTTTAATATTTCATTTTCATTTTCCTTGGTCTTGAAATTGGTGCACAAAATCTAGGAGATCCAAATTGAATGAAAACTAGGATGACCCAAAACTTAATTATAGTCTATTTTGCAAACTTTATATACCTTAACAACTCCTAAAGAAACAAAGTCCCTATACAAAAAAAATGGATTTTAGGAATGTTCCTATAGTTTCAATTTTTATTGAGATTATTGGAAGTGTTTTTCTAAAATAGATAGATACTATAGCTTAAGGAGAATATAATTTTTATTTCAATCAATATCTTCAAGAGAAGGTTAAGCCATCCTAAGAAAGAATTTTACATTTTTATTATGTTGGATGATAAAAGAATTACACAAAAATTTAAAATAAAACTTTTAAAAACTTATTTCTTATAGATTATTATTTTTTTCTACATATATAAGCTTTGATCCATTCCATTTGGATTAGTGATGTGAAAGCTTTGGAGTACAGAGCATCTTGTTTTCAAGGCAGTCACAACATCTTCTTGAAAAAAATGATAGCTTGGAATGGTTTTATCTCAATTTTTACAATTTCTCAAAAAAATGGTTCTACAAGGTATAGTTTGCTTTTGAGAACAATCTCACCATTGAAAGTATTGTGTTTCAATTCCATGTTACAATTTAGTATTTCTTTCTACTTCATACTAATGGTGACATTTTGTGAATGTGCAAGTATAAATGAGGATTGATTTAGTGAGTAGGGTGATTGCAAGAAACACTTCACATTTTTGACTCAGAAATGCAATTTTTGGTCACAAGATTGGTAGTACAGTGGAGCACCAATCAAAATGTCGTTTTCGAATTTGCAGTGAGAAAAATTTCAGTATTGCCAACTTTGAAAGCCTCCCAAGAGCTCAAAAATTGGTATTTTACCACGAAAATTTTACTAAAGCATCATCTTTAAATTAATTATATGTATAGAAAATCTTAAAGGCCAAAAGATTCACCAAAGAAAAGTTATTCATTATCTACCAACATGGGTAGTGGTGAGACACATTTCACTACTTTCAACTTTGACACCTTCCTAAGGATTGAGTTTTTTTTCTTTTGCCATGAAAATTTTGTCATGAAACAATTGATATGTTTTTAATATGTGTAAGAAACTTCAAGGTAAAAAAAAAGTTTCTTGAGAAGATATTTGAAATCTCCCAACAAGTGTAGTTTTGAGAAAATTTTCACAATTGCCAACTTTGACACCCTCCTAAGGTCTGAAAAATTGATTTCTTACCACAAATTTTTGTTTAGTGAAGTCATCTCTATGTTGATAATATGTATTCCAAATTTCAAATTCAAATGAATTATCAAAAAAAAGATATTTGAAATCTCCCAACAAATGTAGTTGTGAGAAAATTTTCACTACTGCCAACTTTGACACCCTTCCAAGGGCTGAAAATTTGTCTATTTAACATGAATATTTTTGAATAAGATTAGTTTTTTTGTTGATAATATATGTTCCAAATTTCAAGTTCAAAACACTTACCCAAAAAAAGTTATTCAAAATCTCTCAACATGTGTAGTTGTGAGGTTGAGTTTTTACATTTGTGTCAAACTTTGCTCCACAAAGTAACACTATACTAAGGGCTCAAAAACTCCTCCTCACAACTACACGTGTTGGGAGATTTTGAATATCTTGTTTTTGGTAATTTATTTGAATTTGAAATTTGGAATACATATATTATCAACATAGAGATGACTTCGCAAAAAAAAATTTGTGGTAAGAAACCAAATTTCTAGACCTTAGGAGGGTGTCAAAGTTGGCAATTGTGAAAATTTTCTCAAAACTACACTTGTTGGGAGATTTCAAATATCTTCTTAAGAAACTTTTTTTTTACCTTGAAGTTTCTTACACATATTAAAAACATATCAATTGTTTCATGACAAAATTTTCATGGCAAAAGAAAAAAAACTCAATCCTTGGGAAGGTGTCAAAGTTGAAAGTAGTGAAATGTGTCTCACCACTACCCATGTTGGTAGATAATGAATAACTTTTCTTTGGTGAATCTTTTGGCCTTGAAATTTGGCACACATATAAATAACTTAAAGATGATGCTTTAGTAAAAAATTTGTGGTAGAATACCAATTTTTGATCTCTCAGGAGGCTTTCAAAGTTGGCAGTACTGAAATTTTTCTCACTACGAATTCAAAAACGACATTTTGATTGGTACCCCACTGTACAACTCAATACTACCAATATTGCATGTTAGTAGCGCACTTGCAAATCTAAACCATTGATTCAAGGTGCTTGCAAAATTGGACCATCAATGCAATATTATAGACTGCTACATAGTACTATATAGGCCACTGATAGCCAAAAAATAGTAGAAAAGGGGAAAGTGGACCTTTTTCATTTCTTGGAAATAAAAAAGATCCAAAAAATTATTTTAAGAAAATTCAGTTTTCTAAAAAAGATTGCTTTCACATTGCAATATAGAATTCTTTTAGGAAATTTTTTCCCTCTTTAAAGCCTTTGCGTAAAGGAAGGTCTTTTTGACCCCATGTGTGCAACAAACATATTGTTATTTTCATAAAAACTCATTTTCAATCCTTCTAATGTTAGTAGACCCCCAAATTGTCCAATTTGTGGCTTTAAATTTGGATTTTTGAATTAAAAATATGACTAAATCCCCCTGAAATGGCCAAGGTAGGCATCTAATTTGTGGCAGGTTAAAAATAGTAAACTAATTTGAAAAAATTTGAAAAAATAATTCAACATTTAAAATTTTTGCATGTACCTTCATTCCAAATTTCAAGCCAAAACGACAAAATATGCAAAAGTCATGAGCAAAAAACTACCTATTGTAGGTCAAGGTAACCAAAAAAGGACAAGTTTTTCTTGCAAACATCTAGCATTGAATTCAAAAATTTGATAAGCATTTGAAAATTTGATTATAATTCTAAAAATAGATTCCATCTAAAAATTTGACCAAGATTTTTAGATTGAATCCCTAAAAAATGGTATTCTTTCATACTCGCATACTTATAGAATAGCAACCTTGTACCTCACTCCTACCATTATAGATTATAGAACAATTTTTTCAAGAATGAAAAATAAGTGTTTCTTGTTTTAATTATTTACAAAGAATGTTAGCTCAATTTTTCATGATAAAAAAGATTTTAAAAATTTCAAAGTCTATAGTGCGAAAAAAATTAGGAAGGTTCAAAATTCAAATCATCTTATCATGCAAGGTGCAAAAAAATTGATTTCTAAGTTGTTGTTTTCAATTTAAATGCAAATAAATAGCAATCTATACAACAAAAGTCTTGAAATTTTAGTCACATTTTTTCATCATTCTAGTGTAAGATCCTATGGTTAGATAAGGGGTAGGAGCTTCCAAAATGTCCATTTAAGCAATTCAACATGCTTAGAGGCACCTTCCTCTAGAAAAATAATCTTGCAATATTAGCAATTGAAAATCAAGAATCTTCAAAAGAAAATAGATGTTTTAGATAAGGCATTTAATTTCTATGAAATTTCAAAATAGAACTCCCTAGGGCACTCTAAATTTCATTCTAATAAAGTTTTCTTTATTATGACCTCGGGGAGGACACTTCTTGTGTATTTGGAAGAGCCACGTGCGGCAGTGGGGTATTTTTTGGGGGGCTATTTACCTCCTAGAAAGCATTTAAAGGACCCCTATTATTACATAAAGCAAAAAAATTACCCATATTATCATATCTATCATTACTTATAATATGTAGGCCAAAGGAATATATTAGAGGCTATTTCTTTGTAAGGAAAAAAACTAACAAAAAAAATAATGAGAATATAAGTGACTAACAAATACCTTATAGAAAAAAAGATTCAAGTTATAACAATGCATGAATACAAATACAACACAAATACATGCATGAAAAGCAAGACATTAGGGTTGAAAAAGTATTGAAGAGATTTTAGGGACAAAAATGTGTTTAAAAACACAGACATGAAGTTCATCTGTGAACTATGACCACAAATATATGCCTCATATAAAAAAAATTACATCAGAAATATGCCGTTCTAATGCCCTCCATCACATGTGAAAAAACAAAATCAAGCTCTATGACATGGTGCTACCCAAACTTCAGAGAGGTCATTCATAGCACGAACTCCTGCACCCAACCAGATTACAAACATCAATGGAGTTAGATATGATTTAAAGATATGACTTAAAGATATGCCGTAGATGAGCCGTAGATATACCACAGTACCTGATGAGCTATAGATACACTATAGTACCTGTATCTTGAGCTATATCTGATTAGTGTTATAAATATTAATTGAACCTACTAAAATTTTTTCCTAGGATCCCATTCTTTTGCCCCTAATTTATATCCATCTAAATTCTAATGGACCATATTTTCTAGTTCCCTATATTACTTATAAAGGACATGCCACTTTTAAAGTCCCCTAATTTATATGTAAATTTCTTATAAATTTCACCTAAGATTATTTAAATGTCCCCTATATTCCGCCGTAGGTAGGTTATTAAAAAATGGGAAGTGTCCTCCCCAGGATTATGACACTAAATCTAAGAAAAACAAATATTAACAACAACAATTAAGAATGAGGATGGTTTCAAGGTAATTTTAGGGATACTTTCAAAAAATCTAGTGTCAAAAAATGGGTACACTAATAGTTATGGGTGCTCCTAATTCTTAGGTAAGAAATGATGTGCTCACATTTTTCAATAGTTTCTAGTTTCTAGATTAATCATTTAATTTTGTCTATTTCACTCCCCTCAAATTTCAAGATGTCCAATACTTTGAAATATATTTTTTGGTTTCATTTAAAATTCTAAGAAGAATGCAATTGCTCAATTTCTAGTCTTATTTGTGTTTGAATTCTCGATTTTTCTTCAAATACAATTCCTAAGAAACTTTATCACTTTTCTAAAATTAAAAAAAAAAAAAAATTTAATCTACAAAAGAAAAATTTCTATTTCCACAATAATATCCATGCTTTCTATATAGACAAAATATATAATTCTATATAGTAATATTGTAATCAATCAAGCCCAATTGTTTGAAAAAAGCATTAGATGAGATTTGGATTTGTTGAGGGCCATTTCTAGCTAGTTCCCCTTGTTAATCCTGTAGTATTTAGGGAATGGCAGACTACTGTCAATTGTCATAAATAAAATAAATTATAGAACTCTGAAAATGAAAAAAAAAGTCAATTTTCTATAAAATAAAAAGACCAAAAACATTTGATATGGCCATTTCTTGACCACATTAGATTTTGGTAGTTTTCTAGTACCCTGAGTGTCATATTGTAAAGAAACTTGAAGTCTTTTGTTCAACCAAATCTCCCCTAATGTCTCAGTTCTATGAATACATTCATAACCCACACTTTTTAGATGCACAACAAATGCTACATTTTTCACTAAATTTTGACTTAAGTAGATGAAGGTGAAATTGAATTTCAATTTGTTTTTGTAGTGAAAATTTACACAAATTAAGAAAGTAGCAAAAAATGGACCTTTAGTTCAAATGGGCCTTGATAGTTGTGGCAAAATCAAATAGCACATCAATGATAGACCACATTAAGATACGATTAAATCATTTTTGGTGAATTGCCACGTTAGTGACAATGACATTGATTAGTATATCTTAATCCAAATTGATGTTGTTATTTATTTATTTTGCTTGGTCAAAAGATTAAAATAGGACTTTTGGTGCCTCGGCGGTAGTACTTGAGCAAAGGCAAATCCTATAAAGCCCAAAGCCTTCCACCCTCTTCTCCATTGTCTCTTTTGCTTCTTGAGCTTCCTCCCTTGCTAAGCTTGCTCTACCACTTGTTGGTGGTCCTTGTGACGCTTCAATTGTATGTCTTTTTGTACTTTTAGATTTGTAGATGGTTGCAAGCTCTATTTGTTGCACTTTTAGTAGGCAAGCTATAGGATCATTTTGTTAGAGGCTCATTACAACTATGTAGTTGCATCCCAATTCCATTTCAATTGCTTTTAGTTTCTTTTGAACCAACCCCAAGTTTGTCTCACCTTTTTTAATGTGTGGTATAGAAGAAGTATTGCTAATTGCAAAAAGGATAGAAGTATTTCATTTACATTAAAGGGACTTATTGTAGTATTCCAAATTTCCAATCTATGTACTAGCCTTTGTAATATGCAACGTTGTACCTCTTGAAAATCCAAATTAGGTTGAATGTGGTGAAAAGTAACAAGTAATTGTATCCTTAGAAAGACTATTGAAAAGAAAATTCTAGGACATGGGGTTCATGATGACAAACTTTGTAGTCTTTTTCTCACATGTGCACAAATGATTGTAAGTCATGTCTTGCATTGCAATTCTAATGTTTGGATGTTGGATTCACTTGCATTGATTGATGTATTGATGAAACGTAAGCATGCATGCAGCTTTTGTCCGCAATAATGGCGAGATCTTCCATGCTTTTGGCAACGGCAATGACAATGATGGTGCTAGTACAAGGCTCCATGGCCAATACGTGGGTGGTAGGAGGCCCCTTTGGATGGGGCATGGATGCCGTGGCACACGTAAACAACCCTACTACATTCTACCAAGGTTGGGTGCAAAGCAACATGCCTTATTGCAACAATTACCTCTTTGGTAAGGGTTCAATCCTCATTTATGTGATTATGTGCCAAAACATTTAGAAAAGATTGATGCTTTACTTTTCATTTGTTTTCATCTTGCAATCTAATGAAATTGCTTCACCATAGCCTAATTGGACATATCAACATATGCATGTGTGATCCAAGTGAACAATGAGTTGAATGTTGTATTGAATGTGCAATGTTCAATTACCCAATTGGTGAGAGCGTCATGGTTGTGAGTAAGACAGCTTATGATGCTTGTGATACTAGCCAATCCTTTGTGCAATCCAATGGTGGACAAGGTTGGAGTGTGCCCGTCTTTGGAAATGCACAATACTACTTCATTAGTGGAATTCCTAGTCATTGCGCTAGTGGTGTGAAGATGACAGTTTGGGTGAATAAGTTTTGTTGATGTGTCACTATTACAACCAATGTGTGGCTAAGGTTATGCACTCATTCATTTGTATATAGTTTGAGGCTATGATAGAGACAACTTGGTCGTATGGTTGTATATCTATTTTCATGTGCATTTGTTGTATGACTTTTACAATTTGTGAAAAGTATACAAATTTGTTGGTGAGCACATTTTTAAAATAAAAGTAGCATATTTATATGCAAAATTTACCAAATTTTTAAAGTCGTGAAGTAAATGCTTCTTATGTGGTATTCAAGTGTTGCATTTGAATTTCTTTGGTTGCAAATTGTGCCCCATCAATCAATCCATGTAGGCAAAAGAAGTTAAGTTTATTTTTTGTGACTTTTCACCTTTAGTTTATATATTGATTTTCTTAAAATTATTTTTATTGATATTTCTATAAGATTTGAGGTGTCAATAATATTTTGTAAACCTATCTAAACAATACCTTTCAAGGTCTTATTCAATAGATGGAAGAGTTTCAAGGATGTTGCATTGTCAAGTAGAAACAAAGCAATAGATAGTGTTTGATTCTCCATTTTTGCACTGCATTTTTCTTTTCAAATGTGGATTTGGTTACATTATAACCTTTGATGCAAAAAAAAAGATTTGCAAAAGTTTCAACTAAGACTATGTGCCCAAGACTTATAATATTAAGCCGCATCCTTGCAAGAAACAATGTACCCTAATGTACTCAAAAGATGCAAACAACTCTATTGAAGATCAAAAGGAATCCCTCTAGTGTAAAAGAACTTGTAGCCATTGATTTGCATATGGAAAAAATGCCCACCACTTCAATGCCTTTGATGTACATTATTGGAAAAAAATCTATTGCCGTTGATTTTACCATTCTAAAAGACAATCTTGGCCGTCAAGATTAGGGTTTACCAATATAATATGTGTACTTATAAAGTAAAATATACTAAATATGATATATTGAATACATATGGATAGAATTTATAATATTTTTATGGTATGATATTCGTCCATAATTCTTGATGTAGTATATTAAATACTCATGTTGATGACATGTTTTAAACGTCATATTGATTGTAATCACTACAATTTCTAATAAAAGATAACTGTAGAATGAGGGTTCTTTTTTAAAATTTTATAAACACAATTAGATTGTTAATTTTATTGGTAGAATTGGCACAATGTGCTCAAAAAGCAGAGTTACAAGCATTTTACAATTGCCCTTTGTAGCATCTCTTACTACTAATGAAAGTATTTTTATGATTTTTCTAACTTTTGTGTTGTATCTCTGAGATTAATACTTAAAGGATGTAGCCTTTTGTACTATTGATTTTTGTGTCTAAAATGTTGTCTTTGGATGTAGAACCATCAATATTGATAGTTCTAACAAGTGCTCTACATGGACAATGTAATTGAAATCATTAAAGAGAATTTTAAAGAATGATTAGATAATCATACTACTAAAATCATAACTCCCTCTCTAATGTTACAAATGCTATCATTAATACTAGGGGCTGGTGCTTGGTATGCTATGCATTCACTATATCACATATTAATAAAAAATATTATATATTTGAATAGAATGCATGATATTGATTTCAATAAGTCCTTAAAATAATTATCTTAAGTATTTTATAAGAATGTTTTCAATCATGAATACATGAAAATCTTATTGTTACACAATGTGATATTACAAAAAAGGAGTAGCAATTTGCAATCACTTTTGTGATATCACTTTTTCCAAAGAGTGATAGTATAAAAATAATGTAGTTGTTGCAACGAAGGTGATATTAAAGAGGATCCACAAGAAGATATAATAGAGGTAGCAAATCCATTGGTTTTCTTGGCTTAACACTTCTTTGCGCTTCTATGATTTAGTGCTCTTGTGAAATTTGAGCTTTCATGATATCAATTTTTTAAATTCTAATGATGATTGCATAGCATAGCAAGCACCAACCGTTAGTCAATTATAAATTATTTAAAATTTATTTAGAAATGAATCGTTAAAAATTTCTAAAAGAAACATGGAAATAAACTTTTTTTTAAACATTTAAAAAAATTATCAAAAAAACATGTAAAATGAAAGTAAAATATATGTGTGATTAAATTTGTAAAGTAAATAAAAAATAAATGAAAATCATTCAAAATCATTATATACATACTAGAAATAAATTAAAAAATCAATGTTGTACTATGTAGTATTATACACTAATAAAGACAATTACAAAGTCCAAAGGACCAAAAATGATGAAAAAGTGGATACATGAATGTTTTGGGTTTTTATAGAGTAGATAAATTATTGAAAAACTTGAATTTAAATATCCACTTTTCTTTCTTAAAGGTGGTTTTTTTCAACCATTTGTGTTTTTGGGAAAAATAAACTTTGTAAACCATCAACTTTATATAGAGTTATAAATATTGTAGATTATAAATTATATATATTCTAAAGTATAAAAAATTCATAAATAAAGTTTTCTATTTTTAATATTTTTAGTTTGAGATTAACTAAAATTAAACAATATCTTATTGTAAGATTATTATTTAATATTTTAATAGCAAACCATTGATAATATGAAAAGATTTTAAAGACTTGGAGTAACTTCTAAAGTAACTAGATCAATGTGGAAATTCATGCTAGAAATATTATAAAAATTTAGTAATTGAATGTCCAAATGAAGTGCATAAAGGTGTTAGCCCATCTTGACAATTGGAATTTGTATGTGGCCTTAAAGGTATAATCTCTAACTTTGTAACATTGCCTTTTATATAGTAAAATAAAATGGTTGTGAGTCTCTTGCCAACATTATCCACCATTATTGTTTTACCGAATTAGAGTAAAGACAGTTGCCATATTGAAATAAAAAAAGAGATTTCAAAAATAAAAATGGATATTATTAGATAATACCTATGGTAGGTCAACCTTGTCAACTCATCATGCAAGTGTAGTTTTCTATGCCATGCAAGCAAGTGAAAGCTTATCAATGCAATTGTATAAATTGCATATTCATAGTTTACCAAATCAACAATGGGATTTTCACGTATGTCCAAATCAACACTCCATTGAAGATTTTATGTTGAATTGGGCCTATTTTTTTTCAGTGATCCAAATATTATATCTTGAGTTCAATAGCGTACAATGTAGGCAACACTTCTAAGTTGGGCACTTTATCTTCATAACCACTTACTTTTAGCAAATATTGGGAGATACTCTTTTTTATCCTAGAAGAATTAGAAGGCAAAGCATATAAAAACAACCTTCAATTTTAACTTACAAAAGGCATTCTTGAGGAGGCACCCCTTTCTATAATGCACAATTGTTTACTACAACATAAGGATCAAGAATGAATTGAACATCCATGTTTGTTTGCCTCAATAGTCTTATTCAAATGCCAAAAGCATTTGAATAAATTTCTTGACAAAATCTCTCTAAAAAATGATTGATTGTTCAATGTAAATAGAATATCTTCATGTAATTATCCTAATCAATGTTTCAATTCAATAAGAATTGTTCAAAAGATAAATCAATAATTTGTATTAATTGAATTTATCAATTAAAAAGCTTTAGTTCATATGTTTGATAGTTGTTTTCTTTACAAATGACTAATAAGAGAATTTGGGAATGGTTCAAGCATTTTTGTAGAATTCATTGGTGGTAATTAATAATAAAAGTGACAAATTTGTTTGATTTTTGTAGCTTTAGGTTTTCTTATGTTTGTAGATTTGATGATCTTGTAAATATAATGGTAATACAACTTTGTTACAAATAATGGATTTGTTAATAAATTCAATCTCTTTAATATGTAAATTCCATGTATTCAGGCATCCTTCATCTACAAAATTCTACAATCATATTGGCCTCTTCCACCCTAAAATTTTTTTATATGTAAATCATTACAAATTTCACCAAATATATTATGATCCTTCTAAACAACCTCCTAAATGAATTTAAACAATGAATATAATACCTAGAACATGTGATGGGATCTAAATGAATGAATGAATTTAGTTCTATAGTTTGATTCAAGCTCATTTGTAGATTGTATACTAGATTGTATATAGTAGTAGAAAGTCCTAGTTTTTTTTAGTAATAAGGCATTGTAGACAAAGGCCATTTGCTTTAAATACTTGTCAATGTTACAAGAAAAAATAGAGATCCATTAAAGGAGGCATAAATTCTAACCTCCACCTTTGTGAGTTTCTCTTTGGTGTCCATACATGCCACATAGGCGCATACTAGTTGATATTAAAGATTGTCACACCTTTGATTCTTCGAGGATGAAACTTTCCACGTGAATGTCTTCCTGCCTAAATATTCTTCATTTTTAGGAGAGAAGAAAAAAAACTTCTTGATCTTCAAACAATATGCTCTCTACAACTTTGTTTCATTAGAAAAACACAATAATTGAATTATTTTGCACAATAATCTTTCTTCCAAAATTTTGAAAAATAGAAAATGTCACTTTGATCTATTTGGATTTCAAAATAAATCTATTTGACACTCTCAAAAATTACTATACTTACATTATAGGGTTAACCCTTTAAAGAGCACGGAGATCATTTTCTTGGTCTATGAATGAGGAAGAATCTCTATGTAGCACACAAATGCAACAATTCATCTTTGAATTTAGGGGTGGAAAGGGAAGATCTTCCGAAGATTGCTTTTGGATTTTTTTAACCATTGATTCCCACGATATCAAAATTCATGATTTCCAGGGGCACCGGATCGTCGTGTAAACGAATGGCTTTAGTGGAATCCCTTGTTGTCTACAACTCATTGTCTTCTTCGTTTGCATGGGAGTGATTTTCTCCGCAGCCAGTTGCGCTACCTTCGTGGTGATCCAGTCAGTAGCGTAGTTCATTCTTCGAACAAACTACTCCCGGCAACACATCAGGTTTTTCTTCGATTTCATTATTCAAATTCAATGTGTACGAGGGTGAGAGCTTGTTTGTAATTTGTTGAGCACGAATAATTTGATGGAGTTTTTTCATGCTTCACAGTGGAGAGGGACTTATTTAGTTTACTGTCATGTCCCGAATTCATTTCGCTACTTCGTCATGCTCATTTTTGAAATTTTGCAGCGTTCTGGCTAGTGTAACTCAGTGAAAGTTTTAGAGTGTACTTGATTTGTCGCTTGCCGATTTCAAACCCTAAACCTTAACGCTCTGGCTTCTCCTCTTAAACCCTCAACCCAATTTGGCGACGGCCTGATTATTGCCATCGGTATCCCCATTTCTGGCCTCGTTTATGCCGCTGCGCTAACTTCGCTCTTGGTTTTCACGGTACAGTGAGCTTTGGATCGCGCAGGCCGGCAACCATGACGTCCTGGGGTGAGTGCACTTCGTGTTTTCAAATTTTCTTCTGGTGTGTTTTCTGTTTTTTCACGCGGGTTTGATGTTTTTACGTATTCGGGGGATTTGGTCGCGTCCTTTCTCGCTGGGTCGTAGTCTACTTTGGAGTTAGGGCAGTTTTTTGGGAGTGGTTTTTTATGTAATGGCTACGTGCATGACTCTGTGATTGACTGCAATGATTTGGGTTTGGTGAAGGTTGCATTTGTGTAGGTATTTAGTGTCTGGTTGGCATGATGTTTCTGTGTTGTTCTTTGATTTTGATTTTCGCATTGCTTGGCGAGGGTGCGTGTAGTTAGGACTCTCAGGTGATCCATGGTGCTCCTTTGGTGTGCGGGAGAATGAAGAATTCATCAAATACTTTTAGGTTTTAGGGTTGATTGAAGGAGTAGGATGAAGTGGGGCGTGGCATGGCGCAACATCAAGCATTACGTGAAGCACGACTTGAAGGAGATCGCATTTCCATCCTCCTTGCCAAATCCTCCTCATTACAAGGATAAACCGAAGCCCAGGAAGCTTGCATTCAGGGATTATGTTTACGTATGCTC
This sequence comes from Thuidium tamariscinum, assembly GCA_947034885.2. NCBI lineage: Eukaryota > Viridiplantae > Streptophyta > Bryopsida > Hypnales > Thuidiaceae > Thuidium > Thuidium tamariscinum. The sequence goes on from OX344750.2 coordinate 39,376,028, forward strand.
CAATTTTCTTCTCGTTAGATCATTCAGTCGTGTTTTCCGTGTTCAATACGGCTTTGAGGTTTACGGGGAGGACTGTCACTCTGCCTAAATGTCTTTGCTTTAAACCCTAACCCTGCATTCGAAGAATGACCTTCAAGAATCTCTAGGACTAATTATGTGAACAAGGTGTTTGAGAGTAATGGCTTGAGGTAGAGTTTTAGGGTTTCAAATATTGCTAGTTATTTGCTGCTCTATTCTGCGAGTTCCTGCGAGTTATTTTGTTTTTTAAAAGGGAAATCTGTTACTTTGTTTGCAGATAGTGAGAACTGCGGCCAGTCTTCACGCCAAAAGCTTTACTAGAGGAGGACTGACGAAAGAGGATTGGAAGAAAGCAGGTCTAGATGAAGAGGACGATCCTGAAGTGGTAGAGAAGAGGAAGGAAGCCGCTGAGCCGTCTTCGATAGAGGAACTAGGTGAGCCAAATTTGTTTCTCAAATTAAGCATTAACTCTTGACGGAGCGAAATGTCCAAATCAGGCGTCATGTTTAATTTAGCAGGTCCTATAAGGATTATCTTTTGTCCATTTTTTTTTTTTCTCCGACCAACACATGCAATGTTCTTCACTGATTTTGGGGATAAAAAATTCACTCCCATCTTATTATTCACAGTATGAAAGACCCGATTGGTCAGTTTTAAGACCATGAATCCTTGGTCTTTAAGATAAGGTGTTGAACAGTTTAGAATATTGGATGCGAGGTTGAGCGTCTACGATTGCGATCAGTTATGAAGAACTGAATTTGCATTCATTTAAATTCCATGATGTTTGTATGAAAGTAAGTAGCTGTGAGGTCTGACCAGTCATTGATGTACCCTACTTGCATACTTTGGCAGCGTTGGCAGCGAGAGCAGGTGCAGAGCATATAAAACCTGCCCTGCAACGGATCTACATGACACGTGCTAGCGCATACCGAGATGCACTCAAGAGCTTTGTGGAGGGGTATCAGGAGGGGGTTGCTGAAGTGATGAACAAAAAATCTCAACAGGAACCTGCAGTTGGTGCCAAGGAAGCAGCAGGCGGGGAATCCACAAGGCCGTCCGCTAGCGAGGAGCCCCGGAAGGATAAAATGCCATTGTAGAAGCTCGGCTACTTTGTATTATGGAGGACCCTGCAGACTTTCATGTTTTGAGTGTATACATTTAAGGAAAATGTGATCCTTCTTGGTCCATATGTAGGTGTTAAATTTCGGGCAGGGTTGATTATGGGTGTATATGTCTCAGTGACAGAGAGTACAGACAAATTACCGATCAATATAGTAAGATAACAACTTAGCCAGAAGCACAATTACATGCATTGCCAACACGGGCCACCCCTGGTGGCCCTGGGAAAATTGGTGCCCAGAAACGACGCCTAATAAACCTGGAACACAAAACCCGCTATTGGGCATGAAAGAATCCGTCTGGGTCCTTGCTATCTTGTAACTACGCGCGTTCGTTGTTGTAAGATATGTACCAGTGTTGTTTTTTCTGTCGATTTGGAGCAAAATTGCACCTAATTTTTAGCCTCGCACCACACCTATAGAAAATAAACAGTAAAACTTTGGATGAAATCGCCAATAAATTTCATATTTTTTAAAACTATTGGATGACATCGCCAAGTAATGGATAAAAATAGGATGATAGATATGTAGTATGTGCTGATATGATGTTCTCTATCCAATATATGGATGAATGTTGAAATTTGGAGCTCCTAAACCCTAAAAATGAAGTATCGCCACTTTAACACTTCTCAAGAAATGAAAAAAACAACACTGATGTGTACGCAGGCTTTCGTATCAAGAAAGGAAAAAACAAAACAAAAAAGCATTAAAGTGCGGTTGCCAAATTGTCCACAGGTACTACACCTATTACATTTCACTAGTAGGTGCCAAGAAAGGATCGCTCCATTTCCTTTTCGTGTTTGATTTTCGAATCAATGGGGGGAAACCAGGTTTGCGTCTTTCGAATGCAGTGCCACGACCAAGCCAATGTTAGCCAGCAAGCAAGAATGGGCTGATTGAGTTCGTTACGTTACAATGAAGTATTTCAATGCGCCAAAGTTGTACATTTTCAATATTCAAATGCAATTGGTCTCTGAGTGGGACTGGTCTAAATCCGACATTCGGGACAAGTTCCTAAGACAGCGCCAATGTTTTTTAATTTCTCCGTTCTAACTAAGTTACCAACGATTTGAAAAATGTCATTTACATTCCTCTTCTGGGTGCAAAGGATGAGAATCCTATGGTCGAGGGCCAATCCGGGTGGGGGTATGATGGGCTAGGGTGTCATCGTCCTGCACCCCGACCGTTGATGGCAGGTGGTTGAGTTTGTATTTTTACCACTCTTTGCAATCGAAGCTTAGTTTCTTTTGTACCCAAAACAAAACAAAAAACAAAAAACTCTAAACAAAAGAATCAGCAATTTTCACCTCGGAACAAGTGGGAGATTGATTCGGAAGATAGCTAACCAGGGTCTGGCCTGGCACTCGAGCGCAACTTCACAATCGCGAGACTAGAGAGAACAAAGTTAATCCAAATCAAACAGTTCCAGGACTATCATTTGATAAGTTCCTAAAACAACATATTATTCAATGAGCTGGTCGCCGTTGCTCCAACGTTCACAGACTCGAATCTGATATGCAATGGCATATGCACAATATAGATAATTAGCTTCCTGGACTTCCTGGAAACTTAAAACGCCCACTCAACTAACTGAGAGCACCAGTCTGGCTCTAGCTACGTACTCACCCATAATGCGTCAGTTACTACTTAGTAGTTCACCGTCTTCCCCTGCACCCACTTGGTGCTGAACTTGAAGTCGTACAGCTGGTACACGCCGTTGCTGGTTTCCGGGACTCGAGACCCGAAGCCGACATACGAGTACTCGTTCACCTCTTTGGTGAGGTCCAGGCCCTTGTACGTGATGGCAATGTTGGCGTTCTTCCGGTTGGGGGTCTGGGTGACCTTCACCTTGTGCAGGAACACCTTCAGCGTCTTCGTCAACGCATCATACTCAATCCAAACTCCATGCTGCACAACCAGTCCAACCATTCCCACGCCGTCAGATCACTGAACCCGTCCCCTGTACAAACAAGAGCTGGCCTAGCTTACAGCTTTTTCAGATGCACCAACTCGTGAACCTCAAGCTGTTATCATTATTTCAACCCTGATCGGATCATTTAAGTTTCTAATGATTACAACGGAGTTCTAAGAGTTCACCGTGGAGGAAATGAATGAGAGTTTTCCATCTCAGTTGAACCATTACCACCTCCTATTGTAAGAGGTAAAATCCGTTACATTACTATGACGGTAAATTCACTCTTGAAACTCCCTCGTGGATCTAGATCAAATGCTTCACGAATTACAAGATCCTGCAGACTTGCAGACTTGTAGTGCAATGCCATGCAAGGAAAAAGTGAAAAACTTTAATTCAAATGCAGTGTTGACTTCAGGAGTGGGTGTGAGGCGTGTCCGGACTTCAGCGTCAGATTCACACAAACTCGGGCACAAACTGGACAAGTGCTGAAACAATCTATCCAAGAAAGCTTGCTATGTTTGCTGAGGTCGTGTATGATATGAAATCGTGATCGAGCAAAGCGTTGGAATGCGCGGCTAGAGGCTCTCGCACACGTACCTTGACGTCGATGATGGTGTTAGGGTCGCCCAAGTACTTGGTCTTCACGGACTTCACGCTATTGATATCCAGTCCCACATGGGGCGCGAGCGGATCGAATCCCACATTCGAGATCCTCGACAAGTCCAACTCCACCGCCACCGTCTTGGTTTTGGCTCCCCGCAGGGACGCCCCTGTCTTCTCGTCAATCGGGAACAGCCCGAACGTCTCCCGGTCCGTGCCCACCACTCCCGACGTGTCGGGCGTGAACGCGAACGCAATGCCGCCGCCGCTGAACAAGGGCCGCTGTGTGAACTCCGCATCCCGGTCGAAGTTCACCACGAAGTAGGCGTTGAACGAAGCCACCCACTTGGAGTTTTTCTTCCACAGCTGCACCTTGGTCTTGTACTGGTATCGCGCGGAAATCACCCCTCCGTCGTAGGAGAGCACGATGCGTGAAGGATTGCTCGCGGGCGTGCAGATTTCGCGGGCGGTGGCGGGTTGGCCGATGTCGACACCGGTTTGAGGGTCGAAGAAGCAACCGAATTTGTTCGAAGGGGGAAAGGAGATGCTGACTGCACTTGGAGCCGAATTAGACCTGGCGGTTTGGAACACCGCCAGGAAAGCCAGCGAGAACAATAGCACGCCCAAACGTGCACTCGCCATTTCTAGATTGATGCTATCCTCGATCTCCTGCAAGATAACCGAAAGAAGAGAATCGCAGTTAGAGCTCCAAATAGGCAAGTCAGTGGTACGAGAACCGTTAACCGCAGGGACTTGCTCAGATTGCCCAGAAATATGAGCAGAAGTTACCAGAAGTCGTTTGCGATACAGACACTGTAAACATTTATTGATCTCGATCTGCAAGTTACCCAAAACAAGCGAGAATCGCATCTAAAGCTCGAAATCAGCAAGTCACTGGTACGAGAACGGTTATCTCTAGAGAGCGGCTACGATTTTCTAGAGACGCATGCAGGAGTACGTTACGAGAAGTCGTAAGCGACCCAGACACAAACTAAGGTTCGATTGAACATTATACCGAATCACATTCTAGACACCACAGGGGACAGCAAGCCAGTAAGTAAGCCTTCGGTTGAGACTGCGTAACTAGCTCGAGAATCGGTACCCGACACTCATTCACTTATAAGTTCCATTCGGCTATTGACGATTGTACGCCCGATCGTTCTCTGAGAAGAAGTGTTCAAATCTGGACGAAATCGATCAAGTCCACAACAAGGACGACAAATTGAATACCCTACATTGTAGCCGTTTCTCACTCACCTGGCTGGTAATCGATGAGCAAGTCTCTCTGGCACTGATGAAACGCTAAGTTCTCTATCGACTGTACTCCGAAGGTGATCTTGAATCTCTGAACTCTAATGCACTCTGAGTAAACTACTCAATGGTCTTATAAACCGTGATCTTCCTCCTAGTTCTGACTTTTGGATGGCCTCAAAGTCCACGCTAGCTAGCTGCCCAGCTTATCCGATTAGGCAGAGAAGGCCAGCTAGCTGTGAGCTAGGGTTGACATTCAGTTGTGTGAACCTGGAATTATTCCTTGTGCATCTCGCGGGTTCTTTCGTGCTGGGGATTAATCGTACCTCGCGGCCGCGTTTCTCAACTTCCCACCCATTTGTTCCGCCGACGACATTAAATGGAAGCCGTGTAGTATTTTTCCTCTTATTCTTACAATCGATTCGACCGTTTCACAACCAGGGTAAACTGTAACAAGATAATAAGTAGCCCGCTGGATGAGTGTGAGCACTAAGCACGCAGCATTAACTTACACTGACCATCCTATACATGATCAACACTTGCAAAGGATGATCACGAATGGCACATGACAACATAGTAAATCGTTCGTAAAGGAAACCATTCATGAAAAGTCATCGAACACTTCGGTGCTCATTGCATTGTTTTTAGTATATGTGTGTCATGGAACACGTGGGTGACAGTACTAATTACATACTCCGTAATTATCTATTATTGGTACTCAATCTACTAAGATGGACTTATCAGCAAGTGAAAATCTCTTCGTTTATGGGTCACAAATCTCTCATTTCACTTCAGCACGTCCTTCTCTACTGTCTTATAAGGAATGAAATGCAATACACGACGACCATGGATGAGGGAGCATTCTTTCGGTGAAAAAGTTCACCTGAGTCATTTCTGGTGGAATGCTGGGATTCAGAGTTCAGAAGTTACTGTTTTCGACAGCAGTGTTTCTTGACGTGTCCGTTTCAAGATCCGTTATTTGTGTATGGGTGGTACCGTAGTACGTAACTTACGGTCTGTGTCCTTGTCATGTAAGGAAACTGAAGGGAAGGCGCTAGTTGTCAACGACGGTGAATCGAAATGCAAGTTACTGACTTACTGCAGAGTGCAGAGTTTTAGTTCCAAGTACAGTACGGTTGGGCCACGAAAGTCAACGATGGAAACCAGAGTGGCTCATGAAGGTAGAATCGGAAGTTGGAAAGTGCATCTAGTCCCAATCTGTGCCTAGATCCATTCCTGTAATGGAATTAGGGAATGGTCTAGGCTTTCCACTTAACAACTTCGGGTGAATTTTCATGCAGAACTAAACTGAACTCACTTAGAAAATGAACAATCATGCTTTAAAAGAGTTGGAATTACCTTTCTTAGGTTCAGTAATGCTTTGAGAGAAGCAAGGTTTTCTCTCGCGACATCGCGACATCGCGACAACTAGACGTCACGCGACGTCCAGTGGATACCCTGTGACGTCCAATAGAGTCAAAGTTATCTTTGACTTTTAAAAAGTTTACCCCCCTTTTACCAAGGCCACCTGGATGCCATGTGGCGTCCGCGTGGCAAATTCGGAGGCGCATGCGGGTCCAGGGGAGGCGACCGCGCGTGGGGGCGACAGTGGGAGAAGGCGACCGCTCGTGGAGGGTGACCGCGCTTTGCACAGGGACGACCCGAAGTTGCCTCTTCCTACCCGTGGTCGCCTCCAATATACCCGCAGTCGCCCTACCGCGACCCGCAGTCGCCCTACCCAGACCCGTGGTCGCCCTACCAGACACGCAGTCACCTGCCTCCGACCTCGGCACACGCCCTGTACCCGTGGTCGCACCACCTATAAATGCAGTCGCCCCCTCATGTTACCTTCATTCTCCATCAAGGCTTCTAGTCTTGCAACCTTCATTGGCTGCATGCATTAACCTTTGGATGAATATTGACTATTTTCTCTATTCGGCTATGTTTTCGTGATTCCTTATTATCAGGGTTGCTTCCGTCGCGTCACGTCCGTCCGTCAGGATGTCCGTCTACTGACGTGACGGGGAGCCGAGCGTCCGTCAGGATGAAATTCACGACAGAATCCGCGACAGAGGATGAAAAATCGTCGACAGGGCCGTCGACGAGGCCGTCCACCGTCAACCGGACCGTCCAGGATAGAATCGAACCGATTAGGGCTAGCCGGCTATAAACTTCAGAGCCTTGTAACTTTTGCAAAAAGTTTTCAAATTGGGCAAATGAGATGTTTTTCGGCATCTACAGAAACTGTAGATGCCGAAAAACATCTCATTTGCCCAATTTGAAGACTTTTTGCAAAAGTTACAAGGCTCTGAAGTTTGCAGCCGGCCAGCCCTAATCGGTCGACGGCCTCGTGGACGGCCTTGTCGACGGTGGACGGCCTCCTCGACGGCCCTGTCGACGGTCGACGGCCTCGTGGACGGCCCTGTCGACGATGGACGGCCTCCTCGACGGCCTTGTCGACGGTGGACGGCCTCCTCGACGGCCCTGTCGACGGTCGACGACCTCCTCGACGGCCCTATCGACGGTCGACGGCCTCCTCGACGGCCCTGTTAACGGTCGACGGCCTCGTGGACGGCCCTGTCGACGGTGGACGGCCTCCTCGACGGCCCTGTCGATGGTGGACGGCCTCCTCGACGGCCTTGTTAACGGTCGACGGCCTCGTAGACGGCCCTGTCGATGGTGGACGGCCTTGTCGACGGTCGACGGACTTCATCCAGGCCGTCGACGACGCCGTCAGCATTCGGGACGGCCTCTGACGCGTCCTGACTCGTCACGACTGACGCGTCATGACATCCGGACGGGAAAAGCCCACGTCACGTCAAGATAGACAACCCTGCTTATTATCGACTGCAACAAATCCCATGGCTTCCGAAGGCAACAATCTTGTGCCACTCCCGATTTCGACCAACACGCGCGCCCCTCATGCGGTCAGGAAGGCTGTCATCGACAAGGGTCATAAGCGTAGAGGCAACACTCATAGAAAGCGATGGCATGTGCTGAGAAATCCAAAACACCCTGCTTTTAAAGGGTGGGATGAGGAAGAAGAACCATGGACATTGCAAACTTGTGAAGAGTACATTGAATGGTATCACATTGATAAGTTGTTTCCACCATGGCGTCATCATTTCAATCGACACACCAACAAAGCGAACTTGAAGTATTGTGAAAATGCACCTTACGTTCAAAGGTGCATCGAATTGTGGCAAGTCCTCTACAAAACCCCTTTTGTAGAGAGGAATGAGGTGACTCTTTTCATTGCCCGAGGAGCATATGCTGAGCTTGTTTTGAAGAAAGAAGTGGATTGGTCCACTATCAAAGAAACTACCTACGTAGAACGTCTAGAGATTGGATTAATACCAAGAGGGGTATTGAAATTTCCAGAAGGTGGACTTGGACCAATTCGAAGTGATCCTTAGAACAAGGTAACAGAACTTGAAACTAAAGAATCTGAAGAGGACAATGACTCTGATGGCACACGACCTCCAAGAAAAGAGCGAGTCAAACAACAAATTGTCACTCCCATTCAAGTGCAAGTTCCGAATGTTGAGGGGGCTTCTACATCACGAGGATCGAGACCAAAACGTCCTACCAAGGTTCGATGTTCGACCATTCAAATCGGACCTTTATCAAACTCAACAACACTTCCCACGCGCCCGTTGCCAACTGGTAACACAATCGATGTCTTCGAGTTTGGTGTGGCTGATGCCTGATGATCCCCCCCATGGAAGTTTCCCCGAATGTTTCTATTCACATTCCTCCATCTCAAGAAAATTCAACTATGGCTCTATCTGAGGCTCTAGACCTCTTGAAGACCAAAGACGCCACAATTGCTTCAATGCAATTGGACATGAAGAAATTGCAGTCTGATTTGGACGATAAAAACGCTCTTCTTTCACAGCAGTCCAAAGATCTTCAACGCCTTCGACAAAAAGAACGTGAGACGATCACTTTGTCGGATATGGATGATGGCTTTGTTGAACAAGATCCACATCATTTGGACAAGGTTGTGGCAGATGTTACTAGCGGTCTCCTCCATTGTTCTCCTCCTGTTGCTAAGCGTACAAAGCGTTCTTCAATTATTCCAACCACGTTTCTTCCTACCATCATGGAAAATCATACCGTCGACCCCAATGATGTCGAGGAAACTCAAGATTCTCTTTCATTTCCTGCGCCTACGCATCTCTTATCTTCAACAAAGAAATTGAATCTTTGAGAAGAAAACAATATACTGCGAGCACAGTTGGCTCAATTGGCAGCCACATACTATCATTGGAAAGTTGCTTGTATTCTCACTGTGGATAGATCACAACAAATAGCTCAAGAATTGGACAAAGTTGCGAAGAACTTCGTTGCAAAGGCCCCAAAATGTGAGAATGGAATGACATCGTGGCCATTGTTGGAGGACATGTTTCCTGAGAACCTACCCATGGTGAACGCAGTAGGAAATGGAGGAATCAATTGGGCACAACTTGGTTGGGACTACCAAAAACAGATGTCGTGCCACTTGGATGAGAAAGAACGACAACTTTTGTGGCCGAAGCCAGCAAGTTTTGTTTTGGACCATAAAAAATGTCCTATCTGTCTGGAATCCTTTGGCCCTGAAGGAGGGTGGGCATTGGGATCATGCACGCACGTTTACCATCCTCAATGTCTCATTCTGCAATGCCTAATAAGGCGACGTTGCGTGATTTGTTCGGCACCATTTCATGATCGTTTGTATGCCATGTTCAACCTAATGACATACATGCCACCTTCTTAGGAACACAATGGTGAAACAACTATGGATACAAGATTTTGGGGGCGAGATTTGTTGTGGAGCTGGCGTGAAGGCCAATATGATCAAGAAAAAGGACCTACTAGCTCTCAGTTGAATTGGGAAACTGATTTAGATGAAATTCTTCGAGTTGCACCTCGGCTCATGGGAACAGGCCCACGTAACGAGGGGAGGAGGGCATTCTTTTTTCAATGTCTCGGTGGATATTTTGATAAGACCTCTGCAACCTTCAAGTGGGGCCCTCATCCACTGAAACATCGTTGGGATTTAGAAGGGAATAGAGTGGCCAACCAGGACTCAAACGCCTCTCTTGAAGACTTAACTAGTATGGTGTACCTTGACTCTACATATGGGCCATACTACACAAGTCAAGCCCTCGACTTTCTATTGGAACAACACTCTCCACAAACAGCAAGGACCCTTGAAGCTTTGAAGGATTCCAATGTTTTAGAGTCCATTTTGAGTGCAGATGGTCCAGCTTCTCGTACTCGTGCCAAGCGTAAGCTTGACGTTGAAGAATCATCCAATTATGAGCATGGTGAGGCAAGTGGTGCCCAAGATAATGCACATGTTGTCACCTAAATATTAGCACTATTTTGTGACATCAACTTCACTTTTGTAATGGTATATGTAGCAAAAGGCCCATAGTACGCACTTATATGATATCCATAGTGAATAGTCCTCACTCGCATTGTGGATCAATAGAATTTCCTTCAATTTGCTTTGGAGAATTTGATTCTACAACTTTGCTTTTTGTTAATATAAAGCAATTTCATATTGCTTATATTTTTAATCTAAACCACCTTTGCCTTTCTACAAGAAAACTGTATTGTTTCCTTGTTTCTATAAAAAAATATCATTGTCATGGATTTTTTTTACTCTCAAAGGCCCATGGCCATTTTTCCATCAAGAACCACTAAGAACTGCCATTTTGGTTGCATTTATCCAAAAGACCAAAAAAATGTATTTTTATAAAATTTAACCGTATGATCTTGTATTTTGTTTGTCTGAGATCATGTGGTCAAAATTTCATGAAGTTTGACCGTATAGATTAGAAGATTTAAGCATTCAAAGTTGGAAAACCTAGTCTTCTTAAACACTATCCTGCATTCCTGCAATTCCAAATGACTTTGATTGCCATTTGCTGAATTTTTTTCTACTATGGACTTTAAATTTAAATTTGTATGTATTTAAAAATTGAGTAGAAAGTCTAATAAAAGAATTCCCAGAAAAGAATGCTCGTTTTTCATTCTTTACAAAAATATAAAATAAAAATAGGTCCAAGATTGAAAAATTATAAAGTAAAAGTAGGTCCAAGATTTTTTCAAATATTTCACTATAGGATGTTCTACTTAGGTGGATTGAAAATATGTGGACAAAAATTTAGAAATTTTCACCGTGTACATTACAAGATTTGAATATTTGAACTACCAAAAATCTTTTTTTATTCCTCTTAAAATTTGAGCAATTGCTCTTGGTAAGGTCACATTTGTATGAAAAAATATTGAAGATGATGGTAAGTCTTTGAATTCATTTTTCAATGCAAATTGACTATATGTTCAAAACATTTGAAATCGTTTGGGATAGTAAAACATAGAGAAAAAAAATAGTTAGTACTTAGTAGTTAGTAGAGAGAAGTAGAAAATGCTTGAATATACTATAGTGTGAATGATTTCTTTTTTAAAATGAAAAATGCTAATCGTACTTGGCTACACCTTAAAATATAGTTATAATTTGTAAACAATCTTCACCCAATAATTGATTTTTTTCTTCAAAAATATTAAAAATTGAATCAAGTAAATCATTTCAGCCTTTTTTTTATAATCTATAGTATACAAATTCGATATCTACCCGCAAACTACCCCAAACTACAATTCATCATAACTTTTGCGGGTTTGAAATGGAATGATTCCAAGCTTTTGACATAAATAGAAATCTAATAAACAAATTTCAATTCTTTTGTCTTAAAAAAAAAGGTTACTTATTTACTTCCACTTCCTAATTGTTCCAGAGATGGAAATGTCTAGATTTAGACTGGCAACAAGTAGGAACATTAGTATACACCGCTTATAGAATCGTATAATTTTCTGAAATTGTTGTTAAAAGATTGTTGTACATTAAAAAAAAATTTAAGACATATGAAGTGAAGAATAAATTATTGTGGAGAAATGTTTAACCATGAGAATTTTACAAATATAATTACATAAATATTAATATATTCTAATTATTGAGTCACAAGAATTTGGATATAATTATGCAACAATTTATTGATTTTAGAAACCAAAAAAATGTAACAATTATTCTAAATTTTTTATAAAATCATCATATTAAAACATTAACAAAATGTGCTCACTTCAGTCACTTGATAATGGATTCTCATTTTTCAATTTACAGTTAGGGTTCAAGTATAATCTACATAAGAAAATCTTATCATTTTTAATCCCTAAAGGACCAAGTTGCATCTTCTATCAATCACAAAATTTTAGGCATTCATGGTTCATGAGAAAACTTTTTGATTTTGTATTTTTTAGAAAAAAATATTTATTGCTAATAAATCCTCTTTAAAGTTTTAACATTTTTTTAAATTAATGGACAAATGGTCAACTACAAAAAAATTGGGAGTATCTTGAGCATAAAAATAGATTGGGAATTTGACATTAAGTCATTTGCATTTTGCAATACACCTAGTCAAGCGGCCAACAAAGGTTTTGCACATTTAACCTTTTGAAGATAATTTTAAACCATATCATAAATATATAAATTTTTTTGAAGGGGGACATAAAATATTCTAATGTAATAATGGAAAGGAAGGGTGCTCAAGGTCTTATTAGATAATTATAGAACCTTATAAGGGAAGAGTTTAGGAATTACCGAATTAGGATTTTCCAACAAAAGTTTCAACTTCCAATACTAGTTTAAAAAAAAAACATGTAAAATGAATTTAGATTTCTTGTAATATTAAAATTGAATGACTTTCAATAAATAATAAGAACTATTTTGAATTTTATGAACACTACATTTGACAAGATTAAGAAAATTAAACAAAGATGGATGCAATAAACTCATTTGCTATTTTGTCTCATTTGGCATGTGATGATCTATCCCTTGGCGATTACTTTTGTGTTTTAATTTTAAATGACGCAAAAATTTTAGAGAACGTGCTCATCACTATTATACAATTTGTCTAATTTTTAAATTACTTTTAAAAATATTTCACTATTTCAAAATAGACCCGAACTAAATGTCCGAAATGCCATTTTGGAGGTTTTGAGTACTATTGAGTCCCTTTTTTTAATGATTTTGAGCTCAAATTTGGATGAAATGGTCTTCTAGTAGACTTGTAGCTATATAGAGAAGGAATTTAGGATAAATTATTTTTATGTGATGTAGTGGTGTACAAGTCCATAAAGTGAACCTCCTTCTATGTCTTTTGGGAAACATGTGAAAAATGATTTTGGTGATTATATTAATGAATAACCACCTCCATTAAGTTTTTGCAAATTAAAAAAAAGTTTTTTTTTATATATTTAATTTTCTATATTTTACTAATTAGAACATTGAGACATATATTTTCATGAGGTTTGGTACTTCTCAAATTCTCCTACTTAGAGATTTCTGTGGCAAGACATATTTTTGATCTTTCTATTTAAAGTCAGTATGGAGCGGAAAGTGGAAAATTTAGCAACCGGATTTGTTCAGGGAACGGGTAAGATCCAGAAGTAGTACCAGATAATGTTGTAGAGACCGGTGGCAGAATAATTCCGGTTTATTACGACGGAATACCGGAACGGAAAAAATTCCGGACCCTACAGAACGGATTCTATCCGGATTAAGTCCCAGAACGGAACGGATGATTTCCGGACTTGGACCGATCGGATGAGAACGGGAACGGATGATCAGGAACGGAAGACCGGATCCATTTCTGGAAAGTATATAAGGCCTGACATTTTCAGTTGGCCCATTTGCTCTCAGGCGCTTCGTTGTGTGTTTTTCAACCCTCAGCGTTTTCCGCCTTTTCTGTGAGTTGGTTTTCCGCGCGTGTTTGGTGGCGCAATTTTCTGTGACGCGGCTGTCAGTATTAGCAGCGGGTGTTTTGTCAGAGCGGGCAGTTGTCAACGGCGCGGGTTTCAGACTGTGCGCTGAGACGCTGGTGTGTGGAGAAGAGTGTGTGTGTGTATGTGCAGGTGGTTATTACGGGCAGATTAATTTTGTATTTGTGATTGTGAGTGTGTGTGAGGAACGGGACGTGCGGCTAGGAGAGGAGTGAGGTAGTTTTCCGGATAGTTGCCATGCCGCAGCTACGCCGGAAGAGAACCGAGTCCACTACACCCCCACCCTCAGGGATAAAGCTGAAGAAAGTAGTTCCGCTCATCCCTTCCACAGAGCCGGAGAAAAGCAACTTGATGGCGGACTTAACCGCAATGGGGTGTCTAGGGTTAGCAGAGATACCCTGGGGTTTCAAGGAGGAGCGGATGGTGAAGGAGCTGAAGGGCAAGGTGTCGAATCAGTTCGACAACACGGCGCGGGGAATGCCGCACAAATGGACGGAGGCACACTGGAGGGCCGTATACGGGTTCAAACACCAGGGGCACGGACCGGCCGGGAGGAAGGTAGACTTCCTCCAAAACAAGTTCAGTGGCACCCCTCACCCGAAGGACGGATACCGGATCATGGACTGCAACGAAGACAGGCATAGGCGCCTGTTGAAGTTTCTGCTTCCGGTCCTTCATCCGGAGAAACCAACCCGGATCACGATCGGCCTGGCCAACACCATTTTCGGTGCGCTGATCGGAGACCGGAAAGTGGACTGGGGCTGGATCATACAGGACCTGATCACCCGGTTACTGAAGAACCTCGGAGGGAGTAGGGCAACTCCGATCTCCCCCTACCTCTTCCACCTCTACCACCATCTACAGCTCCTTTCGGATACGGAAGAGAAGACGTGGCACACCCAGAAGATAGTCTTGACGTACGGGGAGACGTCAACGGATGATGAGGAGAGCTCCGAGTCCGAGACAGAGCGGGAGGACTCGGATAAAGGAGAGGAACCGGAAGTTCCGCTCGTGAAGCGGCAGAAGACCACACCGCCGAACACGAGGGGATCTCCTCCGGTCCGACACAATCCGGGAACGGAAGGCAGAGCGGGACCATCCGAACCGGGTCAGGCCGAACCAGCAGCAGAGGAAACGGATCCCAGTGATCCGTTCGTGCAACTGACGGAAATCCTATGCAACATCCGAGCGGATTGGGAGGTCAAGCGGATCGTCTTGGAGAACATCGCGGAGATGGTCAATGGCAAACCGGATCATACTCTCCCGACCGTGGTAGGGAATTGCATCGCCTCGCCTGCGGATCTCGCCAAAATGGAGGAGGAAAACCGGAAACTTCAGGAGGAAGTTGACGGTTTGAAGGCGGAGCTCCTTGTTCTCAGGGACAACGAGGCCGCTACCAAGGAGATGGCGGCGGAGACCGTCAAACTGGCGGAGCACGTGAAGGCAACATTCGGGGAACCCGGATCGGCTGTCATCCGGGCTCAACTGTTTGACGAAGAGGTGCACAAGGAGAAGAAACTATCCGGAAGCCGGATAGTCCGGATTCTGTCCGACTTCTCCGAAAAGGTGGAGACGACTTTGGTGAAGGTTCGGGAGGCGGCCGAACGGATGGAAGACTGTAGTCGGAGACTGACGGAAATTCCGGTCAGACTCTCCGATCTGTCTCTACCGGATATTTCCGAAGGGTTGCCTCAGAGACCAGGGAAGGACAGGACGCCGCAATCCAAGAAGTCAGGGCGAGCGTCAACGGGCAACCGGGAGGCGGCAATTCAGTTGTCGGAGTCTCCTGCGAGTCCGGTTACTGGAGCTCCGGTTGCAACAGACGGAGAACGGAATCGGAACCTCACCGAGGTCTTCGAGCAGATCAGTAGGGCAGAAAGCCCGACTATAGGATCTAGGGTAGCAGAGCCGGATACGTAGGTATTAGGACTTTCCTGTCTTTGTAGTTTTTAACTTAGGAACGGATCAGGAGGAAATCCGGTCCGGTTTAGGAACTTGGAGCGGGTTGGAATCCGTTCCGGTTCAGAAGTAGGTAGGAACGGATCCGCCGAGCGTTAATCGCGGCGGACTTGTATGGTGCTTTTTGCTTTTTTGCCCATTATTTAAGTCAGTCCCCTCGCGGTGGACTGGGAGTCTTTTCCTTTGCATTATCTTTGTGTATTTTATTCTCTCTTGCTTTGCGTGTGTATCTCCCGAGTTTGGCAGGGCGGCGTGACGCGGAGTTAGGAAGGCGCAAGTGGTTTTGCAGGCGACATTCTCCCTTTGGTGCTTATTTTCCGTGTCTGAGTATATGAGAACGGGTAGAGAAGAGTTGGGAGTGTAACTCTAGTGCCTCAGCGCTTCTAGGACTTAAGATTCCGGGTGAGAAAGCCGTTGTTAGGCTAGACGAGAGAGAGGGATTCCTTAATCGTGCTAGAGCTCCTGGGTGGGAAACCCAGTTGAGTGTCCGATCTCCTGTGAAGTCTCACCGTCTTTGTGGCAAACGGAAGAGTTCTGGTTGACGTTGGAACGGACGGATACACTTGTAGCCACCTGGCTCCCCAGGAACGGAAAGTCGTGTCAAAGTCGTTGTAGTATGAGAAGATCGTACGGGGGATCTCTGTGTGACCTACAGTCCGGATCTTTGTCTGGATTGTTGTGAGGGATCAAACCGGATCTGAAGTATTTTTAGAATTAACAGGTAGAAAGTGGGTCTTCAGCCACTATAAGTCACGGAAGGAGCGGTGGGCCTACCGCTCACAAAATCAAGCGGCGACCCCTCTGATGGTAAAACAGAGGCAAAACCAAACCGGATTGAGGAACGGGTGTGGACGGATCATCCGGAACGGATTGGTCCGGAGAGGAAACCAGGAGCGGAACTCGTTAGGGAGCGGATCCGTTGCAGTCTGACGGAACGGATAAAATCCGGGAAACCGGAAAAGTGAAGGAACGGATCCGTTCCGGACCAGATTGCTAGAATATCAGTTTTGAACGGGATAACGGGTTGTCGTCTCGGGTTATTTGTGTATTTCCGGTTCTAGATCTAGAACCGGATTATAGAGTTTTGGGAGCTGTCCTATCTTAATCGCTTAACTAAGCCAGATACTTCACAGAATCTCGCGGGTTCGATCTTTAGAGTCACTTAGTTATACTCTACAATGATTTTTGTGAGTATAACAGGGAATTTACTTACCCTGTGTTGCGACAATTTCCTTAACAAATATCCTTTCATGTTTTTCTTCATCTTCAAGGTGTTTACAATAGTCTTTTTTTTTTTTAAATTCAAAATTATTTTAATAATTTTAAAGTACTCCACTACTCCCCAAAAAAGAAACCAAATGCAACAAATGGTTCAAAGGTTTAAGGTATTTGCCCACATCTCTTTCCATTCTCATACCAAAATTAGTCGATGATATTAAATTGTGAGTGGTTACTCATATTTTAAAATACTATACTCTATGAGCCCATTAAAACTCTTGTTTTGTTCTCTCACTTTGAAAATGAATTTCAAACTTCTAACTTCCGCAATTTATAGTGAAGTACCATAGAAATAGAATTTACATGTGAAATTGTGAATAATAAGGAGTAGCACTTTCGCTGTCATATGATGGTACAACATTCTTGTAGAAATTTTTAATTCCAATTCATGATGTCCATTGGTCAAACAATAATTATTATAAACATTCAAGTTTGCTTATGGGTGCTTTAGTGTGTTACACAATGTTTCTAATTTAAAATATATCTTCATTTTATTATAAACATTTTGTTTCAAATTTCAAACTATTATAGGAAATAGAAATCATCCATTCTTTGAAGTTGGAAATCATGCACAGCCTTGGTATTCAACAATTTTTCTACATCTTTACAAAAGACTCATGCACATTGAAATGACAAAACTTAATATTTTCTATTCATTTGAAGGAAGTGACATCTCAAAAAGTAGGCCTACAAGGCTACAACCAAAAACGGCCAAGAAGGGTTTTTTTAGTAGTTTAATAGGTGCTTCCTCTATTGCTCAAAAAAATCACTCTCATTGGGTTCTGGCCCCATCTTTTGAATATCTACACGTTTAGCGCCTTTAGCTGTAGTACGTAGGCTCCAATGCCGCCATGCACTCTCAAAACGGATTTTTGACTGCAATTTTGACGACTCTTGTTGTAAGACAAGAGTTTTCTGTTCGTGCAGTTTAACAAGCTTTAGAAGTGTTGATAACTCTTCTGGTGTATTGCCATATTCAGGAGCTATAGCTGAGACATCTAGTGTCGAGGCACATTGTATTGTAGCATTGTAGTACTCTCTTTCTTTTGCATCTACTTGCAAATTGATCCCTCTCCTTTCATTCTGCACCCGCCCACGTTCATGTTCCAAAATCTTCATTTTCTGTTGAAGAACAGCACACTCATCCATTGGATACAAACGACCCTCTGCTTTCTTTTTCCAGTAATTATCTCTGCTTCTCTTCAAAGTAGCGAAGCGCAAGTCGTTTTCCGAGATGCCGTTTTGTAATATCTTCAACTCTTCTCTCAACCCATGTACCCCAGTTGCATCTGATGAAGTTGATAAACGATAGTTTCGTATTTTTTGGAGAGCTTCAATTTCCTCCTTTGTTTCTTGCAAACCAGAAATTGCACTCTGTATTTTAGCGAACAATACATCTACATCGTCTTCAAAGTCGCTTCCACTTCCACCGCAGTGACCCACCACAACATTGTGGTCTACTTCCATAGGTTGTACTGCCTGTGTACGTTGTGTGCCTTCATTGTGGATATTTTCACCAACTACAAATTCTTCAACCTTCTCTTTTCCCTTGTTGGCAATTTCCACTTCCAAGGCCACCTTTCTTTCTTCCATAACATCATCTTCAGTGTCGCTTTGGAAATCATATCCATCATATTCGTGGGTATGCTCATCTGAGCTAGAATTTGGCGACCATACAATTTCGGCATTAGAAACGGCCAGCCTTCCCAATTTCACAAGCATTAGTGTGTTCTTGACATCTGCTAATGCAACTTCATTCACAATCGATGTTTCTTCAGGACGATCTCCGATGGGGTGCTCCTTCAAGGTACTCCAGTCCACCTTCTTCTTGAGTATGCATTCAGCATATACCATTTGGACAAGATACAAAGAGAAATTGTCATTTCGATAAGGCTTAGGCTCATCATACAACCTCGTCCATACAGCTAGACATCTTTGCCTGAAAGCCTCGTTGGTGCAATATCCAAGATTTGCCTTGTTTTGCGCCAAGTGTATCTTGTGACGCCATAGTAGAAACAACTTATCAATGTGGCACCAATCCACGTATTTGTTTATCGTTTCGTAACTCCAAGGCTCAGGTTTTGCTCTCCAGCCTAAAAAAGCCTTTATCTTTGGATGCAAAAGCAAAGGCACACGCTTCTTGCGACTTTTTCCACTCCTCTTACGACTCTTGTCACGAACCGCCTTCTTCTTCAATCCAAGTACTGGTTCACATGGGGCAGGTGGAGGCTCGGCATCCATAATGATCAATCTGTATGTAGAATGCTGAATTATGTACTTTCTCTAAACTTCTAAGAGTGTAAGACTAAGCTAGTACTATAAAAGTGTAAAATCCTAGAATCGTTGTACTTCACATTTACAGAAGTCTTTCTATTACAAAAGATGTACCTTAAACTATTCGCATTTACAAAAATGTTTACATTTACAAAAAATCAATCTTCAATAGTACTCGAGATGTAGTGTGGGCGAACGGAGCAATATGGAAGACCAAGAGTTCAAAACAAACCAAAACACCTAACTCATGGGCACGCAATCAGCCACGTCTAGGTGGGTGATTGTCAATGCGCTGAGAAGGAGTGGCGACTGCGGGTAAGGCGACTGTGGTATATACCCGCGGTCGCTTAGGGACACGTGCGGGTACGAGCGAGTGCGGGTAGGGGCGAGTGCGGGTCCACCTGCGAGGCGACCGCGGGTTCAACCACAAAGGGCGACCGCGGGACTGGTAACCGCGGGTCCTGGAAGAGCAGACGACCTCGGCAGTTGCGACCGCAGGTCCTGCAAGGGAAGGCGACTGCGGGTACCAAAAGACTGGCGACCGCGGCTCTGGCCTTCGTGGCTTTCTTACTTTTATCATATTACCCCTAAATGCCCAAGGCACCCAAATGTGGTGTCAAAGAAACTTTGAAGTTAAAGAAAACCTTACCAAAAGTTTATTTTCAGTGGTTTATATTTTTGGAAGTCTTTTTTCGAAGTCTAGTTTTACCATCAATAATCCAATTTTGAAAATGAATGATTATGATTTTTCTATTCAAAAATTAGTTCAAGGGTATCCATTACAATCTTGACTTTCCATAGTGTTAAAGACTCTTAGAAATACACTAGATCTTAGTGAAAAACTCACACAATAAATTCATTTAAAAAAATTATAGAGTACATTTTGAGAAGCCATAAATTGATTGTGATTATGCTTGTTAGGCCTTTACACCTAGTATTTTTTTGGTGACCACCTTTTTAGATTTGACATGCAAAAAGAAAGCTCAAAGATTTTCATAGTTTCTACACCCTCATGATCAAACATTACAATCTTTCAATCCATAAGTGATATACTTGTATTTTCTTTTTCTATGTGATCTTTAACATGTCTACTTCAAATTTCTAAAGTTTCAATTAACCCCTAAAGGTTTTTGACTATGTTTCCACCAAAATCACTCCAAAACTGTGATTTCTAATACGAGTGCAATTTATTTGAAAAAAAACGTTTTTTGACATATTCCACCGTGGGCTCTTGTAGTTAGGTGGTTGGAAAAGATGTGCAAAAACGTTCAGAAATTTCCACCATGTAGATTGCAAGACATTAACCTTTGAACTAGCAAAAATCCTTTTTTTAACCTTGCAAAAAAACAGGGATTATGCTCTGCACAAGGTAACATTTGTATGAAAAAATACTCAAAATAATGGTCACTCTGTGAATTCATTTTAAAATTCAAGTTGGCTACATGTTAAAAAAAATTCAAATCATTTGGAATTGTATAACACATATGAAAAAAATAGTTAGTAGAAAGAAGTAGGAAATGCTTGAAAATATTAAATTGTGAACTATTTATTATAAAAATTAAAAATGTCAATCCCAATTGTTGAAATATTGTAATAAACAATCTTCACCCAATGTTTTATTTTTTTTTCAAAAATATTAAAAATTGAATTAAATACAAAACTTCAACTTCTTTGTAGAGTAAAGATTTTATATTTACCCACAAACTAGCCCAACTAAAATTCCTCATTACTTTTGACTCATTTATCAAAATGGATTGAATCAAAGCTTTCTACATAGGAAAAAACATAATACAGCATATTCAAAAAATTTATTTTAGATAAAATTAATTTTCAAGAAGTTTTTTTTGCTGCCTTGGCTACCCGCATTTCAAGCAAAAAAACATATCATGCCATAACTCTTTAACTGTGTGGTCTAAAGTTATAAAAATTGTTGGGCCTTGAAGCTACTGCTCGGACACATGTTTTGTGAAAATTTTGAAGAAAAAAAAACTAACTCCATTCGTAGTGAGCTACCCGAAATTGCTATTTTGCGAAAAAACGCAATTGAAGGCTTTAGGTGTTAAAAGAAAATTTATTCAACTTATGAAGAATGTTGTATCTTGTTCCAATTTAGAGCAAATTCTAAGAAGTTCGAAACAAGCTTTAGTCATTGAGGGGTTAAGCTTGGATGGAAGTCATTGTACTTCTCAAGCATACTTATTGAAGTTCTTATATTCAAGGATTACATTTTGTGGTATTAGGGTACATTTTTTTAAATTAGAAATGCAAAACTTTGTTAATTGTTTGACCAAGCAAAAATTGCATTCAAATTTGGAATAGAAAAATGAAGTCCTAGAATAAAATAACACCAAACTCCCGAAGAAAAATAGCAACATCCTATTCAATCCAGTTTGAAGAAATTAATAAAATTTATTTTTCAATCCAATTTGAAAGTTTATCCCAATTTCAATAATTTAGAAAATTTACATCATTGAGTATTTAATCACCATTTGAACTTTGGATCTATTACTATTTAGTATGGTCTATTGAATTTTCTATCATAGAATAACATAAAAATTCCATATAAGGAATTATCACATTCTCAGAGTTTCTTTTTTATTTGAAAAAAATTCACAAAAAATTCGAAAATTCTTATGACAAAAAAAATACTTTTGATTTTATCTTTGAAAAAATATGTGTATAATACTTGATACAATTGTAATTGCAATAATTCACTAAACAATGTGAAGAATATTGAAGTTTGATCAAATAGTCATGATAGTATTTGTTCATTTATCCAGAAATGCCCACTGAACTTAGAAAATTTACTATCATTTATTTTAAAAGTATGTGATAAAAAAGAAAGGATCAATTTGTTTTTTTTTTAAATTATATAATATGTAGGGCTTCTATACGGCCCATCAAATGCTACATATCCTTTTTAATATTAATTAGGTTGTAGTGAGGAGAGGTTCCTATCTATCTAAAGGTATTACTAAGAAATAAATTAAAAAAATTGATTAAACCCCAACCTCCCAACCCTGACTTCTTCAATAAGCTCCAAAAAATAATTTAAATTCATTTGATCACTCACCCTCCCCACACCCCTATTTGAATTTTCAAGTGCATGGTATGGCATTTGATATGGGAGATATGCCAAAGTCTATATACATATCCATGTAGTATAATATGCCATATTTGTACCCTACTTTATATTTCTATCATAAGTTATTGTATAATAATGAAATTGGCATTCCATTTCTTTGTATATCCCCTATATGTGTACATAGTAGAAGAAAGGAATTTTTTTTGAAGAATGGCATCAATACATTGAGAACAAATTAGAGACTTAAATTTCGTATATAAGATAGCCTTATTTTTTAAATGTGGATGGATTTATAAAAAGCCATAGGAATTTGAATAGACGCTCTTCATAGCTTTTAAAAAAAAAATAAAGTCATCTTAAATACAATAATTAAAGTTAAAAGCCTCACATCACAAGACATCTTAACTTAGGTCTGTACCTTAAATGAAAAAGAGTGATCCCATGAAGGCAATCAACCAATTTATCAGAATTGTCCAAATGCATGGTCTATTTAGATCTAAATAAATAGGCAATTTTATGTTCATTTGATGTATTATATCAAGTTGTCTTTTCATTGCTAAACAAAAGGTCTTGATTTAGACAAAAATATAAACCTTGGATGACTTTTCAAAATCAAGCAATTGCAAAAATGCTCAATGCAGAATTGGAGAGAGGAAATTAGCCAATCAATAACCACTTTATAAAAAACAATATCCTCGATTAGTAAGCAGCAAGAGGCCAATAGTGATTAGTTGAAGTATATAGTGAATTGGCATAGCCAAGTGAAAATTATGTTTTCCAATATACGTCACTGAATTGCAAGGCTTTGAAATCACTCTTTCATTGATCCCATCCTTGTCAAAATTCACGCATATATTATAAATTATTTATAATTGCACTTGGCAAAAATTGAAAAATTCATCTTTTGTGAAAGTTTGAGATATGGTCTCAAAAATCTTTATGTCTACGGAAAAAAAAATCTTCTAATCTTTTATGTATGGTATCTCAAAATTTACATTGTCAAAATCTAAAAATATTGGAAAGACTAGTAGACTAATTTTGTAATGATGATGGTAGAATTTCTCAATTGATTCTACAAAAAATTTAATATAATTTCAATTTTAATATGGCAATTTGGAGGTAGTTTTGGAAAAAGGACCCTTTAGACATTTAGGATTTAAAGATTCGCCTTGTTAGGATAAAATATAAAAGTCTATGATTATACCACCAATTGTCAAAACCCTTTTTAAACATTATGTTTTATTTCCCTACTATTCAAGAGAAAAAATAATTGATGATTTTTTGTTTTGGAAGTCAAAATAATGGATATATTGGTGAAAGAAGAATTCATGTAATTATTGAAGAAAAATAAAAAATTCATTTTTTAAACTAAGATATCCTATTTATAAAGATTTGTGATTCAAAAGTATTTTGTTTTTTTCGAATAAGATTTTTAAATAAAATTTTATAATGCACAAAAAACAAAAGATTAGTTTCTAATCTATTTGACAATTCCTAACTTTTTTTTAATGACCTAGTGAAGCCCAGACGCGGTCGGTCCCCCAGAGGCGCGGTCGCCCCCCCGATCCGCGGTCGTTGTGAGCCCTCGAGATGGCACTCAGGACTCTGGGTCTATTTTTCACGATTAAATAGCGAAAATTAGCTAAAATATACATGAAAAGAACATAATAAGAGTGTTGAAGGAGTTTTGGTGTCAGTCTATGCCAAAATGGTGGAAAACCAACTTAGAAGGTGGAAAATTCCTAATCCTAGAAATTTGAATCATTCTAAGTCTCCAAAGCAAGTTTATGTAAAGATTTAGTAATTCCGAGAGAAAAAAGGAATAGAGAGTTAGTCAGTCCTAGCGATTGTCTGTGCAAAGTCAACCTTTTAAGGATGCACATGACATACTGACTAAGCTAAAAGAGTCTACTACGAGCCTAGAAGAGTTATCAGGGATTAAGTTCAATTTTGGAACAAATTGGATTTAAAAGTAAAACCACCACAATGGATTTGGAGAATTCGCACTTCACGAGATAAAAGATGGAGGATTGGAGATTAAAGACTACAGAGAGGTGTTCCAAGGGTAAGAGCATGCCAGGAGCAAACAAGAATCAAACAATTGTCCAAGATTCCCGGGCATCGGGAATTAAATTGTCCAATTGGGCAAAGTAATTCCAAATTACTAAAATTAGAAAGGTACAAGGTTGCGTGGGACTTACACCAAGAATCTAGGAGTGCCCTAGATGTTACCAAATTTATTTCGGATTTTTCCGAAATTCCACGTTGACTCCATGGGAAGTCAACCGCACATAGAAATGTTCGTAAAATCATAGAAATTACGTATGATGCGGTAAAATCTCACTAAAAATTAGGATAGGTTTTTGTGTTCTTAATAAGCGCCCGGTCAAGTTTGAAGACATTCCGACATTCCCAACTACCAAAACCAACATCGACATCGAATTTCACTGGAAGTTACAAGTTGGCGGCGAGTTGACCGGCGTATTAGGAGCGAATGATGTCCGATTGTCGCAAATAAGGAGTCATTCCTTACTCTCACGGACATTCCTAACAACCCTGGCCTGACAGATTCATCGAAATGCGCAAATCCTAGAAGTTAGATTTTTGACTTTTAATTGGAGTTACCGTAATTCCAATTTGGGTGCGCAAATGGCCTAGGAGTGAGGGGAAGGGGTCTCTTAGGCTAATTGGGGTCTTCTGAAGACAATGGCGCAGATGGTTTTCCGTTTCGAGTTGTTCCCTAAAAGATAGAGAGGGTCAGTTCTTAGTTTGACTTTTTAATCGTTAATTGCGGTTAATTAGAAGTGATTTTGGAAATATCTCTTGGAAAATCAAAGATTGGATTTGGTCAAGATCTCTTTCTTGCGTAAAAAGCCATCTTTGGACTAAAGAAAGACAATTTTCAAAATGACTTTTGGTTAATTTGCAAAATATCTACGTAAATTAGGGTTAATTCCAAAATATTTTGGGTTAAGATCTTGGATTTGATTTGGCCAAGATTTCTTTTGCCAAATGGGGATGTTTTAAGAAATTTCCACCATTAAACAACTAATATTTTGGAATTACATTAGGGTAGTTTAGAATAAGAAGTAACAAAGTGTTTTCACTAGCAATTACCGAGAGGGGCCCGGCCACGGGTATATAAGGGCCCCCCTCGAGGTTGCCAGTACCCTCATTTCTCGCACCGACACTTTGTTTCTCTCTTATGCTACCGACATAGTCGGAGCACCACTTGGACCAAAGACTTTGGCCAAGTTTTGTATTTTGTTAAACATTTGAAGGCTTAGGGCCCCTTCAAGTTCATTTCTTTACTACACTTCATTCTTGTAACGAAGCCTCAGACCTTGCTAACAATTATCTTTGAAATATCAAGTATTGAGCACCAAAGTCCGGTTTAAACACTGTCATGTGTACCTCCTTTGGTTGCAAAACCTTGAAATACTAGGAAATTTTGAGAATTCAACGTGAAAGTTCGGTTCAAACACTGTCATGTGTACCTCCTTTTGTGCAAAGAATTCTTAAAATACTTTGGAAAAATTCCCAAACGGCGAAGCTTTGAACCTCATAACTAATGATCCAAGTTAAAAAATTAATTTGGAAAATTTAGCCAAAACCAGATGCCAATTGAAGGGCTAAGAATTTGGAAGGTTTAAAAGTCTCCAAACCCAAGTCCAAACTCCCATTTTATCGTTGTTTTCTTCACCCCTATTCCCCATACTTGCGCATTTGAGTAGGAATTAGAGTCATCTTTGATGAAGGATACCCATTATTAGAGATATAGAGTAGTTGGATTCACGTATAGTTTAGAAAGAGAGATCAAGTTAGAGTGTCTAGAACTCCAAAGTATTGAAATTATAGTCCAAAATATCCAAAAACCAAAACTTATAGTTCAAGGAGGCGAACCAGACCCCCAAGGAGGCGAACCAGATTCCCTAGGGAGGCGAACCAGACCCCAAGGGCGGACAGACCTCCAAGGAGGCGGATGGAACCCCGACCAACCGGGTTCCGCCACGTGGCGCGGGCTGAGCGGCTGGGAAGCTCTACTGAGCGGGCTGGGAGCTGCGACTGAGCAGCCAGGGCCTCAGGTCCGAAAAAACTCACCCACACTGGGACACCAAAAACTTGGTTTTTGATCAAAACCACGGGTTGGCAGTGGAAGCCACACCCCTTTCAATTTTTATCAAAAATCTAATTTTTGGGAATCTCAATTCTTGTCCTACTTACAAAATTCCGCCATAGCCAACTCTCTCATAGAAAACTTGCAAACCTTGCAAAACACAAATGAGAAGGACGGGAAGGAATTAGAAGAGATTAAGGTGATGGAATCCTAACCCAAAACGCAATTGACATTAAAAAACTAATTTTTAAAGAATAACACTATAGAGTTTGATTCTTTATTCTTGGGGTTTGACCTTTGGGAATAAAAAATCAATTTATTTTGGAATCTCACTATTAAGATTGTTCTCGTTCTTTAGGAATGTTCTACATTCTTTGGTCGTTTGTCATTAATTAGATTCTTAGAAGGTTTGGATTTTGTTGGTTTTGTTTTATTAGGCCTAATAAGCCAAAAAGGAAACAAACAAATTGACAACCAATTTCTTTACGATTAAAACAAGTTCAAAAATTAATTAGATTTGAAAAGATTTGATGATAGTTATTGATTAAAATATTCTAATAAGCCGAAAAGGAAACAAACAAATTGACAACCAATTTCTTTAGGATGAAAGGAATTTCAAAAATTCATTAGATTTGAAAAGATTTGAAGGAAATATCCCCTCCAAATTAATCTAATTTAATTAGAATTTGTGGAATTTTATAATATCAATTTAGAATTCAACAGAAAACTAAACAAACAACAAATGGTTAACTATTAGATTTCCGTTAATTCCTTTAGGATAAAATACTAACCAACTAGGTAAACTAATTTAATTGTAGTAATTCTTAATTATCGGGGAATTAGGAATTAAAAGAATTACGCATTTAAATTAACGCTACATAACCTTTAAATTCCTTTTAAACAGGACAGAATTAATTAACCAACAACGTGAGAATTATTATGGATTAGATGGAGAGTCGGGATGATTTCGATGGCAAGGTCGTAGGGGAATATTTACACATGATGATGTTTGACGACGGGACCATGGAGATTTACGCGGAGGAGGTAAACCGCTCACATTTGATTTTCATTCTCATTATTTTACTGTTAAGTTTCTTTTTACCAAATGCTTGGAATTAGATTTAGGCAAAACTATAGAATAGAATAGAGTAGGGTCGCTTGGTTGAATTTTAAACTAAAAAAGATAGAATCATAACCACGAAATTAGATTAGAAACACTTAAAAGACGTGACTAAAAGAGTTCATTGCTTGGAAGGCTTTCTTTTCATACCCAATTAGAAAGAAAACTCAATTAGATATAGGACCCGTGTGAAAAACTCTTAGCTCGAGGGTGGAGTTAGGAGCGCTCACAGTCGCCCATCCACAGATCCGCGGTCGCCCCTCCCGATCCGTGGTCGCCTCGCACCCGCTGTCCGGTACTTAAGCGTTCTCCATCACCCGCAGTCGCCACTCTTGGCCATGCGCATTGTCTTTCACCCACCTTTGAGTGGCTGAATGCGTGCCCGTGGGTCAAGGTTTATTTTCTTG
This sequence comes from Thuidium tamariscinum, assembly GCA_947034885.2. Lineage (NCBI taxonomy): Eukaryota > Viridiplantae > Streptophyta > Bryopsida > Hypnales > Thuidiaceae > Thuidium > Thuidium tamariscinum. Next base: position 39,403,996 of record OX344750.2, read on the forward strand.
GGGGCGGACTTTTTGCATTTCTCTCCTACGAAATTAGAAGTTGGTATTGTTTCTTTGAAGGAGCACCATGTCCAATCCACGTGAAGGCACTAGCACGAGGCAGAGGTCAATTTGGGATATAGATGATCCTAAGCATTTTGAAGTCCCTATAGCTACAAGCGTGACAATTGGGAGTGCAACCGAAACCAAGCCAAAGAAGCCTAGGACAGCTAATGAGAAGGACCCGACATACCCACCTCCAAGTTATACAAAGTTTGCATATGAGGTGTCCTTACAATGGTATGCAAGAAAAACTGTGCAATTTCTGGAGGCAAGCTATTTGAGAGATCCCTCGACAGGTGCTCTAAAATTGGTGGATGATTTGGAGGCTAGGATTTTAAGCAAGTGCTATGAATCTGATGATTTCAAAGACGTGGATTTGACATACAATTCAAGCCTTCAACGTTGGCTTACTGACACTATTCAGTCTATAATTTTTAATACCAAGAGATTGATGACTGATCTTCGACCACAAGTGGCAGGGCAACCACTAGATGATGAAGCAAAGGAGTTTCGTGAGAAGATGGAATGGTGGCAAACAGCTGTGAAGAAATTATCAAAGTCTGGATCAAGGGGTTTCAAGTGGAAAAACGATGTTGTGAAGGCTGCATTTGCAAAAGATGGTGGATTATGTATTACTTGGATACCACCTTCAGCAAAGGTGGAGCCCCTTAGTGAATTCTGTCGTGAAGGTGGGCATGGCAAGGTGCGCAAAGTGCGTATTTTAGGGTTAGATACGTTCCCTGAATATATCACTTTAGCTGGGAAAATGCCAAAAACCAAGAACTTGCACGATGCAAGGGTGGAACGATCCATAGAAGCCTTGGTATGTCCCCTAAATCATGCTGGCATAATAAAGTTTTGTGCCATGAATTCGAAAACCATGGAGGCGTATACTCTATGGTGGAATGGAGGTCATTTGGGTGAATTGCTCGATTTGAACAAGAAGGTGTCACCAACCGTGGAATGGCACAAGGTAAATCAGATTAGACAATTGCCTGAGAAGAAACAAAAAGAAGTCAGCCTTTTTCGAAGGCACAAGGCCAAATTAGCATGGGCTCTTGTGTACGTGACTCATCTTATGCATCAGTCATTGGTGTTGCACAACGACTTGTCTCCAAGGAATATATTGTTGCATTTTCCTGATTATTCCAACGAGATCATCAACATCGGGATTTGTGATTGGGGAATTGCAAGTCATATTGATGAGAAAACCCCATCGCACTATGGATACCGTACCAATGAAGAGATGGAGAGACAACAACTAGGGCGTTGGTGGGTGGCTCCAGAGTTGTTCTACACATTTGGGCCACAAAATTCCGATACAAGCCTATCCATTATGCAAGCAACACATCAATATACCGTGCGATTGGATTCATATTCTATTGGAAAATTGGCAGAAAACATGAAGATTGAGTGGACTGGCGACTTTGATGAAGACGTCTTCAAAAATCGAGATGCATGTAGGTACTTTGCCTTGAAGTTGGATCAATTGACTAGAAAAGATCCAAAGGACAGACCAATGTGTACGGAGGTGGTAAGTTTGCTCATGGGGCCTCCATGGTGCATGAAACCCCCCAAATTAGTTTTTTGTGACTCACCTTTGTAGTAGTGAGTGTGTGAGTGAGTATGATTTAGTAGAGAGTATTTTAGTACAAGGAAGTTGATGGCCACGTTGTGTGCCTTTCATTTTGTAATAGGATATATGTATATATAAAAATATTTTGTACTATGAACAGTGTGTTCACACTACTAAATCAAACATATTGAAAGTTGAATGAAAAAATATTTGATTACTTGGATGAATTTCCAAATGTTTGAAATTCATATGTAATTTGAGTTATTGAGTATTAGACATGCGGGCTATCAAATAATTTTGTGGTAAGAATTAACCAAGTAAAATTTGTAGTTTAAGATAGTAAATGATGTAGCATTGATTGCATTTGTCATTTACGATTTGATACAAAAATTTGAAAATCAAATCATCGAAGTCAAATCTTTCACTGAAATAATGAATATACTTTTGTGTCCACTGAATTATTCAAACAATTGATTTTCTGTGCCACATTTTCGTAGACAATATCAATTTTGATTTCTTTTAAGAGACTTCTAAACAAAATATTCATCTCACACAACTATTTCACTTTCTAATGTTCATTGAATTATGGAAAAAATCCTCTTCTACCAATGTACTAGTAGGTCGTGGAAGTCTCTTATAAGTCTTTAATCAATAAATTACTAAATGCCCAAGGCACCTAACTTTGGTGTTTGCATAATTTTGAAGTTAAATTAAAACTAACAAAGTTGTTATTTTTAGTGGTTCTTATTTTTTGGAAAGTCCTCTAAGAAGTCTTATTTTAATGTCAACAATCCAATTTAGAAAATGATTGACAGTGATTTTTCTATTCAAGATTTTGTGCAAGGTTAATCAACTACCCATTACATTCTTCACTTTACGTAGTGTTGAGAGTTCTTGAAAATGAGCCTCAAATACGCTTATACGCTCAATTTAGGAGAAAAATGCACGTTCAAAATTCATTTTAACAAATTGTAGATTAGATTTTGAAAAGGCATAAATTGATTGGAATCATGCACGTTAAGCCCTTTAACCTCATATTTCTTTGGTCACCAACTTTTCAAATTTTACTTGTGAAAAGAGAATACAAAGACTTCACATCACTTTTTTTTTATGTCTATTGTTGAAAAATGTACTTGAATTACAAGCTTCAATTGTATAGGAATGTATGGACTTCAATAAGGCTACTAATTTTAAATTAGAAGTATATTTGAGTCATTTTCATCTAATATTATTTCGTCCTTTGTAGATGACTTTTTTCAATTTTTGCTTTAAACAAATGTTAGAATGGTATACATACATAGACCCTTATAACCCTTTAGGGAATAACTTTTATTTTATTTTTTGGATGCTGCATCTCCAATTGTAGTGTGATGTTTTTGAATTTTGTTGAATCAAAATAAGAATAGGGTCATAGGGAGATTCATAGAAAGATTGTTAATATTAAAATGATTAATATCCAAATTACCATTCCATTGATTCCAACAAACAAGAACGGCTCTAAAGTTTGTTGCAAAGAAGTGTAAGTGATGAGCAACAAATACATGCAATGATTTAATATTTGTAAGACTATTCAATCTCAAGGGCTACAGTGAGTGGAAGAAGTAGCTATATATGTATGAACAAATGTAGGATGCCAAATAATCATTTTGATAAAAATTACAATTTGATTTTATAATTTTATATACTACAATATATAGAAAATGATATAGGGTGTTTTTAAATATTGTAGGGTACAAATTAATGGTGTGCATTAGAAAAAAATTGACTTGGGGTATCTCCTTTAATATTCCATTATTGAACCAAAATTCTTAATTAGTGTTGTTAACTTGTGAGTTGGTCTGGTGGTCGCGTCATCAATTGGTCTCGTCGTTAATTACCACGTCACTAATTTGTAGATATTAGAGAGGTTGTAGTGTTGTACTAGGAATGTAATACTAGTCTACCAATCCCATTCCATCTTTCCTTACAGTAAATGTGTTAATAGTCTCAAAAGTTTCATGTCATGTTTGCAATTAGTGTATTTAGAAGAGGAATGTGCTAAAGAAGAGGAATTTTTTAAATAAAATTTTTCTATAAATACTTAAAGTATCCAATTTGGTGTATGTTTAAAGAGAATCTAATTAGGTGTATGTTTAAAAAGGATCTTATATTCTGTAAAAATTGGAATTGGCAAAACGAGATATTATAAGAGGATCAATTTTATACAAGCTAATGAGGACAAGTCCGATACTAATTATATCAATTGCACTTCATCACAATAGATTATTTTCATCTGGCTTAGTGGTTTGAATATGTTTGAATCTTTAATTTTTTAAATGGATTAGTTGATATCATGTAATACCACATTTTAGTTGGCAATATTCAAACTGAATTCAATACATTAACTTATATAGATTTGGTACTAGGAACTCCTTAGACCTGGGAAAACATGATGAAAAGAAGAAAAGTTCATTTGCTAGTTTGAAACACCTCCATCATGAAACATTTATATCTTTCAATCCATAAGAGATATCGTGTATTATGTTTTTCCTATTTGATCTAAGACATGTTCCTTTTTATTTATTCAATGACTTATAGAAAAGCATAAGAGGGTTTTTGAGATCTATAGAAGGCCCTTAGAGATAGACATGCACACCTATTTAATGAAGACCAAAACTAGTAGTTGAAATACCTACTTGCTTGTTGCTCTATTGTGTGAAGTAAAAGTAGAGACTACAATAACAAGGTACTATTACCAAATATTAAATTTGGATAGTATAACATTATATTGATGGTTGTAAAAGAAAATCCACTAGTGGAGTCAATGTACAATACTATATTATTATCTTAATGGTTGTACAAAATAGTGTTCATGATTGGATAGTTTTGTGTCATCTTCATGTCCTAAACCCAAATTTTAAATGACATAGCTTCATCATGGTCTCCGTGATCCACCCAATGAAAGCTATTGTCACATAGAAGTACACATTGGAAAAAAATCTTTTCCAATGAGCACGTATAGGAGAGTAGTCTTCCTCAAGGAGAATATTTAAATACAAAAGCACCCTTCCAAACACCCCTCTTAGAGGCCCTCTTTAGAGCTCAAAAATCCTCTAAGGCTCTAATGAATGGATAAAGGTTACCAAAGGATTGGTTTATTGTTCAATTATAACTATTTTCCTAAAACTATTAAAGAAGTACTTTGGACATTTACATGGTAACCCCTAAATGCCCAAGCCTTTTCAATTTTTATTTTATTTTTCATTTTTTTCAAGTGTATTTTGAATATGAAAAAAATATATGAGCTTGTAGTCATCCCTAGTGAAGCAAATTGATTTTCTTCCCAAATTATACCACATGAATGTTTAAAGAACTTGTTTATTAGTAAGTACACAAATTTTGAGTACAAAATTGCATAGGAGTCGTGAGATTATAACAAGAGAGTAGTACATCTTTTATACTTTGTATATTGCTCTTTCCCACAATGTTTCTCAAATTTGCATATGAATTGTGTTGGGGGTTGGAGGGGACATAATTAACTACAAAGAGTGTTAGCACACTAAAATGCATTTCTAAAAAAATTAATTTCACATGAAAAGCTATTAAATTCATTAGACAATCCACCTTGCAATTGTTGAAATGCAATTATTTTTTTAAAGTAGAATTTGGAAATAACTCCAAGTCAATAGTTGTATGATTAAATTTTCAATGTTGAATATCATGGAAACACTTTCTTCTTTCCATTGTAACCATTCTCAAAGAAAATGGATATGCACTATTTCTTAGATCTCAAATCAAGTGAAATTGCATAAATCTAGGAAATGAAGTAAAATTGGCAAGCTTTACACTTCACTTATGGAACATGTATGCCTTTGAAGACCTCTCAATAATCAAATATATACTTTTTACAGTGAAAAATGAAAGTTCTCAATAGTTAACCCTTAAAAGTGTCTAATTTTTTTTTAAGGTTCAAGGAATTTAACTGCCTATTCAGATATGGGCCTTTAATTTCAGATTGACCATATATGGTCGGTTCAGTAGGTAGGGGTTAATACCTTCAATAATCTTGGTTGGATCCAACCGGTTGCCTCCATATTTTTAGGTGGCCAAATAATTTGGGGGGGGGGGGGGGGAGGGGGGAATTTCAAATTAATTCCTTTCCTTACCAGTAGGCGCGGTCCTGTTCTTCCGGAGGTTTTTTAATTGTCGGACCCACAGTCACCCCCAAGGGCGGTCGCTGTGTCCCAGGATCCCCGCTAGGACACAAGTTCGCCTAGACGCAAAGTCGCACCCACCCGTGGTCGCTGTGTTCCATGAGCGTGGAGTGTTGAACTTCCCGCCAGGACCCGAGGTCGCCCCGATGCGCTGTCGCACCCACCCGCGGTCGCTGTATTCCATGAGCGTGGAGTGTTGAACTTCCCGCCAGGACCCGAGGTCACCCCGACGTGTTGTCGCACCCACCCGTGGTCGCTGTGTTCCATGAGCGTGGAATGTTGAACTGACCCGAGGTTGCCCCGACGCGCTGTCGCACCAACCCGCGGTCGCTGTGTTCCATGAGCGTGGAGTGTTGAACTTCCCGCAAGGACCCGAGGTCGCCCCTACGCGCGGTCACACCAACCCGCTGTCGCCCCACGCGGGGTCCACCCACCCGCGGTCGCAGTGCCAAGATCGGGGCTTCTGACCTTCCCCGCACGACCCGCAGTCACCACCACCCGATGTTGCCCCACCCGCGGTCGCTGTGTGCCAGGATTCGAAGGACTTGTGCCAGGACCCGAGGTCGCCCTACGCAATGTCGCGCCAACCCGCTGTTGCCCACATGCGGGGGCCACCCACCCGCGTTCGCAGTGCCAAAATTAGGGGTTTTGAAATTCCACGCTAAGACCCGCGGTCGCCCGAGGCATGGTTGTTGCCTCGTTGGCCTTTATTTTTTCTATTTTTTTTTCTTTTTAAACAAATGGAGAAAATTCCATTGGCACAAGAACCAGTACATTTAGACCAGGGGCATTAAGCCTCGGCAGAAATCTGGGCCTAGATTTTCATTTCCGTTTCCAGAATTAGGCAGGATTACTCGCCTACTTTAAATGGGTTGTGTTCCTATTTGGAGGTGCTAGAATATGATTTGACTTTTCATTATTTCAAGAGTATTGATCTTATTCAAATAAAAAGGGGAATTTAATATTTAAAATCCTAAGGCCTGAAATTGAAATATTTAACCCTTTTTGAATTATTTGCCATGAATCATTTTTTTCCCAACTCCTTACAATTAAGACATAACTTATAAGAAACCATGTCTTCAAGTAGTGATAAACAAATGAATACAAACATGTTTACCCCCTGAATGCCCAAGGCTTGCTTTGAATTTCTTAGAATTTGCTCTAAATTGGAACAAGATACAACATTCTTGATAAGTTGAATAAATTTTCTTTTAATTGAAACTTTACAAATTTGAAGTAGACATGTTAAAGATCACATAGAAAAAGAAAACACAAGTATATCACTTATGGATTTAAAGATTGCAATGTTTGATCATGAGGGTGTAGAAACTATAAAAATCTTTGAGCTCTCTTTTTGCATGTCAAATCTAAAAAGGTGGTCACCAAAACAATACTAGGTGTTAGGGCCTAAGAAGCATAGCCACAATCAATTTATGGCTTCTCAAAATGTAGTCTAAAATTTTTTTAAATGAATTTCTTGTGTGATTTTTTCTCTAAGATCTAGTGTATTTGAGGCTCATTTCCAAGAGTCTTTGACACTATGGAATGTCAAGATTGCAATGGGTACCCTTGCATTAAAACTTGAATAGAAAAATCATAATCATTCATTTTCAAAATTGGATTATTGATGGTAAAACTAGACTTTAAAAAAAACCTTCCAAAAATATAAACCACTAAAAATAAATTTTTGGTAAGGTTTTCATGAACTTCAAAGTTTCTTTGACACCACATTTGGGTGCCATGGGCATTTAGGGGTTAAAAAACACACAAATCTTCATTTCTTCAGACATCAGAACACTTGTAGATTATTGTGTTGTTTTTATTTCATTTTTTTAATTTAGATTTTCATAAATACTCTTGCAAATCTTCTGTACCTAAAAAAATAAAGTATGTTTGAAATTGTGAACAAACTTTTGAATTCAAGAAATTACCATTCCAAAACGATGTGAATAAATAAGTAAAATAAAAATCATAAAAAATAATTACAATCTACTCATACTATATTGAATGTAAAGAAGATTCTTGTAAGAAGATACTTACAATTATTCTATTTGTACTCTATTTTACAGTGATTTTAAAGGTTCAAATTTAATTGAAAAATAAGTCATACTGTCATAGTGATAGTGTACCAATTATCTAACTATAGGGATATATTATGTAGAAAATGTATAATCACTTTTTATTGAATTATGTGATTAAATTGTTATCCTATATTTCATTTTATAGTATATCATTATAATTTTCAAAATTTGAATGAACCCTTGATCCCTTTAGGAATTAAACCTCAAATCTTTAAAAAATTTACCTTGGCTAACCTCAAAGTTTACAATTTTCATTTACACATTTCTATACTATCTACTTTGAGATCTTATAGTTAGGTAGGTGACTAAATCGAATTTTAGACTTAAACTACACTTTGTTTCCAAAAATGACATTTAGTAAGATTTTAGTAAAGTATAGTTATGAAATTATAGTGATTAATTGTACATTTGTACTCACTTCTTGTAGAAAATAAAATATATTTTTTGAAAGATAATCTTTCATGATAAATTCTTTTTTTTCCCAAGGGATGAATTACGTTCATTGTTATCAAATTTCCGAACATGAAGGCTCTACTTGAGATAAATTTATGTACTTTAGATGAAAAGGTGGATTTGCATCCATTTTCAAACATTCATCCATGACCATAGATGTAAAAGAACTTCATGATCTTAGTAAAGATTATTTTTTGCTATTGGTTAAAAGAAAGATACTTGTAAGAAGAAAGAATAAAAAACTCCTCACTTGTTTAGATGGTTGCAAATTTGAAAAGATCCTATTATAAACTTGTATGAATGAGAAATATTACATGTATTGAATAGATTTTTAATCCTTCAGGGATGTTGAGGACATTTTTTGTCCTTCAAATTATCAACTAAACTTTGTATATATTGAAGAATGGATGATCTTCACACAATATTTTCAGTGTAACTTCATTGACGAGCGCTATAGCCACACTATTCATTTGAGTTCAAGACATTTAAAAATAAATAAGTTTATATGGGATTGTTTTGAACCCTCGAAATGGTACATTGTCTAATGCATTTCATTACTTTTAATTCTTTTTCTCTTGGAACTTGATTTTGACAATTTGAAAACTTTCTTTTGATTTTGACAAAAAATAATAAATGAAGCTTATGAAATTTAGTTTCTACTATTCCCTAAAATATAGAAGATCTCCTTAGATTAGTGAAGTTTGAATTTGAATATGTACAAGCACATTTCAAAATATAGAGTGGTACAAAAGTTAATTTACCTTGTAATTTTCTACACTATAATTTGCTTCTATTCTTGAAATTTTAGATTTTTGAACCAAGATTTATATTTGATATGGATTTCTCAAATTTTATTGTTAAGAATATATTAGTAATATTGATTTTACATTCCATCCAACTAAGCACAACATAAATGACCAACGTCGTTAGTAAAGGGGTCCCAAACAATTGGTAAGGATATTTTCTCATGTTTCCCTCCACAACATCATGGCATGATTTTTATTTACATGAAGACTAATTAGGGGAGGGAATGCAGCATGAATGTGTCCCTCATTCTTTTAACCCATAGAATTTGGAGGCACATAAATTTGATTTTTCCTCAATTGCAATGCAAAATAAATTTGATTGAAGTTCCTATTTTTACTAGTTCATATTAATGAGAAAATTACTAACGGATGTCTAGTTTAAGCATTACAATACCAATCTGAAAATGATTGGTTATGTTTTTTGGGTCGAAGATTTATTGTAAAGATGTCTATTGCAATCTTGCCTTTTTTAAGTCCTTAAGTAGGTATCACGGAGATGACTTGTAATTACATTAAAGGATTAAGGAAAAATGAAATGAAAATTTCTTTTCTATAATTTGTACATAGAAGATTCGGAGAAGGCAAAAATTGATTAGAATTATGTATATGAAACCCTCTGCCTTTTTTTTTCACTAACTACTTTTTTAGATTAGACCTGGGAAAACATGATGAAAAGAAGAGAAGTTCATTTGGCAATTTGAATACTTCTATCATGAAAAATTTAAATCTATCAATCCATAAGAGATATCGTGTATTATGTTTTTCCTAGTTGGTCTAAAACATGTCTATTTTTAATTTGTTGGATGACTTGTAGAAAAGAATGGATAATTTAAGCTTATGAAAGGATTGGTTTATTGTTGAACAAAAACTATTTTTTTCAAACAATTTAAGAAATGATTTGGGCATTTACATGTTAATATCTTCAAGACTCTTCGCTGGATCCAGCCAACTGCCTCCAAAATTTTAGGTGGCCAAATAATTTTTTGGGGGCAATTTCAAAACCCTTAATTTTCTTACCAGGAGGCGCGGTCGCCCGACGCGCGGTCGTTGGAGGAGGGGAGTTTGAACTTCCCGCCCGACCCGCGGTCGCCTGATGCGCGGTCGCTGGAGGAGGGGAGTTTGAACTTCCCGCCCAACCCGTAGTCGCCTGACGTGCGGTCGCCCCACGCGAAGTCGCCCACGCGCAGTCGCCCCCTACCCGAGGTCGCCTCGCCCTGTACCTGCACTCGCCCCTGTGCGACTTCGGGTGCATAAGCAGTCGCCCCCATCCACATTCGCCATTTTCGCTTTGTGCACTGCCTGTTACCCACCGTGAAGTGGCTAACTGTGTGTTCAACAACTGTTTTCACTTTTCAGGGGTTAATTCCTCTCCACTTTGTGCTCTAAGCTAGTGTCTCGTGCAACCCGTCATACATTGAGGTATTTTTAAATACCCATTGAAGATTACAATTCAACGGATGCCATGAAGAAGAAGGTGAAGGCCAAAGGAAAAAAACAAAGAAGGCAACGCCACATCCTTCTTGATCCTAATGCGATAGCTTATCCAGGTTGGGATAGAATTCAAGGTGATTGGACCGCGACCACTTGTAAGGGATTCATTCAATGGTGTCACATCGACAAGCTTTTCCATCATTATCAGCACAAGATTCATGTGCAATCGAATGTGGCAAACCTTCATTCGTGCATTCACGATGCATTTGTGCAACGATGTATTGAAGTTTATCGATACTTGCACAACACACAAACCGTGCCGAGAAATGAGGTTCAATTGTATCTGTGTGAGATGGTGTCAGGGTTGTTCTGCCGAACATTGCAACATTGCGACAGACAGACGTCACGCAACGTCTAGTAGAGCCCTCGTGACGTCTCATTGACTAAAAATCAAGTTGACTTAAAAATAAATCATTAGAAATTAAAAATTTTGACATATATAAGTTGGATTTCAATTAAGTGTTTCAATTTTATGAATACATATTACATTCTTCATTTAGGTTCATAGTAATAGTAAGATTTTCATTTTTTTGAACTGCTGAAAATGGACTTTCGCGACGAGGTGGGACGCCCTTCATAACAAGTTGTCACCGTGACACGCGACATTGGACGTCGTACACAACACCCAAACCCAAAAATATGTTCAACAAGACAACCCTGGATGGTGTATGCGGAGGTCATCCTCAGAAGAACGGTGGATTGGAGGACCATCAAGGGATCGAAGATGGCTACCATTCCAACAACCAAAGACATTCCTAGAGTGGGTCCCTCCCCCAATCCAAGAGCAGGGCTAGGAAAAAAATCTTTTCATCAAGAATGTAGTGCCTAATGATGAGTATCAGTGGTCACATCACGCGAGTTTGGATGAAGAGAATGAACCATTGAATGAATTATTGGATATGGCCAAGATGGAAGAGCCACCTACAAAATTGGAAGAAGTGGTGGCGCCTCTTCAGATGCCATTGCTTGATGTGGAACAAATGTCGGGCATTGAAGAAAAGCTTGAAGATACAGATGATGAAGAAATGAAAGAGCTTCACAAAGCTCATCTCAAGCTATTTCTTCAAGACTTGGAAGAGAAGCAAAAAGAGTTAAAGACTCTACAGGACGAGGCTATGGAAGATTTGGGTGATGGGGTTCCAACCCTTCTAGCCCAAATTGAAACTGCTCGAATCCAATTGTCAAAGCAACATGAGGAGATGAAGAACTTGGAAGCGTTTTATCTTAGCTTCTATGGTTCTCAAGATGGAGCTTCTAGTTCTAGGGTCGATAACCCAATTACAAAGGAAAGACTTGCAAAAGCCATGGAGGACTCCAAAAAAGAAGATGATCATTGTGACCGTGAGAAAAGAGGTCTTGAAGAGGCACAATTGAGGTTGACGCACCTTTGTGAGATCACGGACAAAGCCCCACTTGACCGTGTTGTTGACATGTACGGTTGGGGAGACTTTTGTACACAAAATGAGATGACCCCCTTGGAAGTAGAGGAATTGAAGAAGAAATTAGCTGCTTCTCTTAAGGTGGAAAATGAGTTGCAAGAGAAAGTGGATAAGCAAAAGACAGTCCTGGAGATGCAGAAAGCAACTAAGATAGCTTGGTCACGTGGAGAGTGGTGCAAACATGACATTCTATCCAAGCTCAAGAGTGAACAGAAGGTGGCTTGGTCCCAAATATTAGCTAAGAGGCAGAAGAGAGAAGAGAAGGGCAAAAAAAATGTTGAGTGACATGGTAGTTTTTTAGCATTTTGAGAACCACAACGTATTTTTGTAATTACATATGTATATATTTGATACCTTTTGGTTTATACATTGTTGATGTTGTGATGAATTGTTTAACTCAAAGTTTTCAAATTTGCTAAAGGCATGATTGATTGCAAGTAATTGGTGAGCAATTTTCAAAAATTCATTGCATGGATATGTAGGAGATAGGAATCATTTCTATGCACAACATTGGTTTAGAATTGCATCTCCAAGAATGCTTTGGAATACTTGTGTTTACATTTGTATATTGGGATAATTCCATTCTAATTTCCGTATCAAAGTTTTTCTCTAATACAATCACTTTTTGCACATCACATGGTGATTTGTTTGTAAATTTGAATGTGATGGTCTTTTTACATAGAAAAAATGAATTTAACAAATGTAAACATCCATCTCTTCAAAGTTTGGTTATATGTGACACTCTCACAGTATTCATTGACATGTCAATGATCCTATTATTGTTCTTGAATGGGATGTCTATTAACCCCCAAAGGACTAAGGCATTTTGTGGCTTGAAACCACTCAAAACTGCCATGTTTGCTACTTCCTCCTAAGAAAACAATTTAAAAAAAAAATTAGAATCTAACTATAGGATCTTGTAAATTACTTGTCTGAGATCATGTGGTAAAAATTTCATGAAGTTTGACCGCATTGATTGGAAGATATTAGCATTCAAAGTTGTCCAAATAAGTTTTTTTGAACTCTACTTACAATTTTAGATGACTTTGATTGCCATTTGTTGAATTTTTTTGCAATATGGAGTATGCAGTTAAAATTTTTTATATTGAACATTTGAGTTGAGAATTAGGGAAAAATTTTAAAAAGAAAAACTACTTGATTTTTATTCATTAAAAAATTGTGAAGCAGAAGTAGGTCCAAGATTGAATAAAACAGTAAGTACTTAATAACTTTAAGATGTAATTGGGAAACTATGATCCCAATGGTGAGCTTGTTCTTGCAAACATCCTGAACTCTATCAAAAATTAAAATTAGGAAAATTTGGAAAATTGTATTCAAAAATACATTCTATAAGTTTTTTTTGAAGAAGGTGCTTAGATTGCCCGAAATACAAGATTGTCCAAAAGACCATCACTTTCTCATTATTAGTCCAAAATTCCAAATTAAATCAACCAAAGCTTCAAATGTAGAAAAACAATATAATCTTAGAGAGAAAAAATTAAAAATTAAAAACAATGTTTATTGTGTTTTTTTTGGGCTTAGTGAACTGTTGTTTGGACTTGGAATGGCATAACTTTTGCTTCGAAGCACCAATTGAAATAAAGATTATATTTTTGGAAAGCTAATCTGATTTCCTATCTTCAAAAGAAGTTTAAGAAAATCATAGCAAAAATCAAGTCACACAAGCCTGCCCGAAATTCCAAGTGTCCCCCGAGGGGACTTTAGTCCTTCAGGGGTTAATACAAAAGGTGATAGTGTGGATGTTCCTTACATACAATACATAGCCTTGCAAATGAATTAAAATTAATAATCACAGATTCAAAATTTTTGATTGAAGGCCATAGGAATTAAATGAAATAAAATCATATGATATGATTTTTTTTAAACTTTGATTTAGTTAGATACTTAGATTGATTGGGTTTTTCACCAAGCATTGAGTGTTAGAAATGCAAGGTCAGGAAGACTTTTTTTTCCTGTGTAATGTAACAATCTTTGAATGCCTTCATAATAGGATGACCGTTGGATTTTTTGATCAACTTGTATTTAACCTTATAAATGCTAAAATATTAATGAAAAATATGAAATGTGATATATTGTTACTTATAAAATACAGACTATCATTCTAATTGATTGACTTTGCATTGAATAGCATGAATTATTTGTTTTTCAATTGATTACCATTATATTCATCATACACAGACTACATGGCTACAAAGGGTTTAGAGGCCCTTGTAGAATAAAAAATAGGAAATTTAAAAGTTTCTAATACTTGTATAATATGAAATGTCCAAGCTACAAAAATCCAATGTTTGCCAAACTTTGAAGTTGAACAAAACCTAACGATGTTGCTATTTTCAATACATTATATTTTTGAAAATTTCTTTTTGAAGTCAACTTTTAGCTTCAATTAAATAAATTTGAAAAAGATTGATTATGATTTTTCGATTCAAGATACCTTACAAGGGGGTCCACTGCAATCAGGGTTTTTTACAATGTTTAGAGCTATTGGACATGAGTTATCAATAAAATATAGACATACAATACATCGTGTAGGAAAAATCCTATTAGAAATCGATTTGAAAATACAGAAGAATACATTCCTAAGAAACAAAAATAGATTAGAATGATGTATGTAGGGCCTCTGCACTGCATTTATTTTGGCAACCAATTTGAGATTTGAGATTTCACATTTGAAAAGAGAATTAGAACCCTTCAAATTGTTTTTGCTACTTTTATAAAATCAAATATTATAATCTTTTAATCCATAAGTGATATTGTTTTTCCGAAGTTCTCTATAACATGTGTGCTTTAAATTTATTTGGTTATATCTTCCAAAAAATGGATAAATTATATCAAATTGTTTACTACTCATTCTAGTTTAAAAATCTTTGTAGATGTTCAACAAAAGCTTTCATTAGGAATTCAAGGATTTTTTTACCCACTTGGGAGCTAATCAAATATTTTTGAAGCAATGAATGCCAAAGCTAAAAAAATGTGGTGTTTAAAAAAATTGGAGGAATAATCTAACCTTATAATATTTCTATTTTTAGAATTTTTAATTTTCAAATATTTATTTTTCCAAATTCACTTAAAGCATAAAAGATTTTGATATTAAAAATGATAGATTGTGATTTTTCATTGAACATTCTTTGTAAATGTGTCATTGCTTTCTTGACTTTCTAGTTTCTATAGGTACCTTTGTGGAAATGTGGGGCTCTGTTGAATGAGCCTCAAATATACAATATTTTTGAAAAAAAATCCAAATTATGTTAGCTTATTTGAAAATCCAAATTTTGTTAGAATAATAAAATCTACATATGTAAAATTTGTACATGGAAATAGATAGTAGATGACTACATGTAGAGGTTCTCCAAATAAAAAAGATAAAATTGCTTATGATTAGTAGTACCTCGATAACGTGTCCATGTAACAATTGTATTATGAAATTTCATTTACATCTCATCTATTAAAAAATAAATAAAATTAATTCATTATCAATAAAAAAAAGAAAAGCCAAATAATGAATGTGGAGCCTTTTAGGAAAAGGTGACTCTAAATTGTAAAGAAATTGAATGTCAATTTCAAAATTGGGGAAGAATTCCAAGAATGGAGAACACATACTGTTGCTTGTTGATTTGATGTCCTTGATGACCAATGTACCAAAGAAAAAATTGTATTGTAGATGATGCAATAGTGTAATAATTGTTTCTATCTCCAAAGTGTTTGTATAGGACAATTGTTTTTTGTATAGTGATGAATTATAGATCAGTTTAATAATATAAAATAGACTGGAAGATAGTAAATTCATTTTGATTCTTAAATAGTTCTAAGCAAGTATTAAATGAGACACATGTGTTTAAATATCCAATTATTAAGTATTTAAAACAATACATCACTTGAACTTTATCCTCAAATTTGAAGAAGTCGTAACAAATCTATCACTTTAGTAGCTGGATTGATCCTTTATGAAATATGAAATAATTTGTTTTGTATGAGATTGTTGGAAATTCCTTTAAATAAATTGTAGAGTGTATTTTGAGAATATTGGAATTGATTGATGTTAGGCATGTTAGGCACTTTAACCCCAAATATTTTGGAGACTAAATTCTTAGATTTGTCAAGTAAAAAGAGGATTCAAAGAGTTTGACAGGCTTTTGGAATTTTAACACCTCCACAATAAAACATTATAATCTTTCAATCAATAAGTGATATTGTTGTGTTTTATTTTTCTAAGTAATGTTTAACATATCTTGTTTGAATTGTTATTGTAACATTTAACAAGAGTTTCATAAGGCTTATAAAAATGTTCATTTTTTCTTCAATTTAGAACAAATTCCAAGAAGCTTAAAAAAAGTCTTGCTCATGTATGGTTAACCCCTATAAGACAAGGGTATGCTAATTTGGTGTTTCCAAAATCTTGAAGTTAAATAAAACCTAACCAAGTTGCTATTTTTACTGGACTACATTTTGGGAGAAAGTTTTTGAAGTATGCTTTAAGCTTATATTGAAAATAATAGACTATAATTTTTCTATCTAAGATATTCTGCTAGGGTATCCATCGAAATGATACTTGCATATACTAGATCTTGGATATAAAATTACATTAGAAATTCATTTGAAAGAATAGTCCAATACATTTTATTGAGCCAAAAATTGATTGGGGTTATACATTTTAGGTTATTCTAGTTAATTTTTATTCCTCAAAAATTTTTAGGATTTGACTTGGGAAAAGACGATTGGAAGACTTGAACTCACTTTTACAATTTTTACACCCTCATGAGCAAGCATTATAATCTTTCAATCCAAAAGTGATGATGATGTGTTGGATTTTCCTAAATGATGTCTAGTATGTCTAATTTGAATTTGTTCAATTACATTTCTCAAGAAATTGATGAAGCTCATAATGAAGTAGTCTTTTTGTTCACTTTAACAAAAATTCCAAACAGGTCCAAAAAGGCCTGACGCGTTTCTTACCCTGGAAACATTTTTTTAAAACTCCAACTCGGATTTGGCATGCGCGGTCGCCCTACCTCTAGACCCGCGGTCGCCCTCCAAACCTAGACGCGGTCGCCTTCCAGACCCGCTGTCGCCCTCCAGACCCGAGGTTGCCTTACCTTTGGACCCGTTGTCGCCCCCTGAACGCGCGGTCGCCTCACTAGTGGACCCGCAGTTGCGAAATTAGCCACAGTCGCCCCTCCAAATTCCAGAGCTTGCCTTCCTTTGGCCCTTCACCCGCAGTCTCGTGTGGGGCGACCGCGGGTAAATGGAATGAGGCACTATATATGTTGGGGGAAGCAATAGTTTCTCATCTTGCTCTGGTGATTAGACTCTTGACTTGAACCTTCGAAAGAAGCTTCTTGCGGACATTTGGATTCAACGGAGGACAACTACCTTGCTTTGAGAGGTTTTTAAAATCACTCAAAGTGGGTAGCTTTGTCATTACATCTTTTACACTATTTACTTGATTGATCCAGTGTTTTGGCGCCAAGATCACTTATAGATTTGCACAATGGTTGGCCCTGGTGGGGGGCAGGGAGCAAGCGATACACGGAGGGCCACAAAAGATTGGGATCCTTGGCTCATACCATGTACACCTGACGATAATTCGGCTTATCCTCGGAAATGTACATTTTGTCGATGGAGCAAAGTATTTGTACGGAAGAGGGCATTTAGTCACTTTGGATATGGCGGATCGACAACATCAGACCGTTGTCCTAAAATCCCTAGGAATGTGAAGAACAAGTTTTCAGCATGTGGTGGGACGATTCCTAAAGCCATGAGCTTTGAAGAAATGTATGAGGCACCATTAGTTGGTGCCCCAAGCAATGTTGAGGGTGAATCCATCATTCAAGAACTAGAGCACATAGAAGTGGGAGGCCGTAGGGATCCTATTGGCTTGAACGAAAGTCAGACTGCCGGCCCTGACTCAGTGGATTCTACTCCAGCTATGGTCGAGAGAACGAGGAGTGGCCCTTCAACTTCTCATCAAAGAAGTATGGATGAATCATTACAAGTGGGCCTCAGGCAGAAGTTGGATAGGATGTGGTCCTCTGTCTTTTATGAGGCTAACATTGTGTTCAACGTTGTGCGGCACCCTGCCTTCATCAAGGCTGTGAAAGAAACTGCAGCGGCTGGATTCTTGTATCACCCACCCGCAATGAACGCAATCCGCACAAAAATGATTGATGTGAAGAAGGCAGCGGTGAAGAAAGTAGTCACTGAATGGACAAAACATTCTATTTCCCAATATGGTGCAACTATTTGTACAGATGGATGGTCAGATACCAATAGACATCCATTGATGAATATGATGCTTGTTTGTCCAGCCAGGGATATTTTTTTGGGATCAGTGGACAGTACGGGGCATAAAAAAGACCTAGGGTATACGGTTGAGATGTTGACAAAATACATAGAAGAGGTCGGTCCAGCCAACATTGTCCGAATGTGCACAGATAATGCCCCAGTAATGACGGGAGCTATGACAAGCTTAGAAGAGAAGTACCCTCACATGTATAAACAAGGATGTGCAGCTCACATTCTAGATTTACTTTTGGGGGATTGGGGAAAGGATCAAAGAGTGAAGGATTTGGTCAAGGACTGTAGGGAAATGGTAAAGTTCGTTCGAAAATACCACTTCACACTAGCTCTATTTCGAAAATGGTCACCGAAGAAGGTATTGAGACTTCCAGGAGCAACACGCTTCGCTACCAATTTTCTCATGATAGACCGATTAGTGGAATGCAAGCAAGCTTTGCACATGGTGATTGCAGACGAGGGGTATATGGCATTCGAGTTCAATTTGAATAACAGACAAAATGGAGGTATAATGATGCGCAGAGCAAAAGATGTTCGACTGAACATTCATTCGGAAGAGTTTTGGATAAGATGCGAGAATTTCTTGCACATGGTAGAGCCCGTGCTCATTGCTCTACGACACTTTGATGGAAAAATCCCGGCAATGCCAAAAGCTTGGATAATCATGAAAGACTTGAAAAGGCATGTATATTCTCTTAGGGAGCCTCCTTTTCTTTTGACACCGGAGGTTGCAACACGCTACGAGAAGAAGTTTGATGCTCGTTGGAAGTTAATGCTAACAGACCTCCACTATGCTGGTGCCCTATTGAATCCATTTTTGGTGGATGTAGCAGACATTCAAGATGATGGCATTGCCAAGCGAGCTTTAAATCGAGTCATTCGAAAATTGGCCCCTACATTAGGAGTGTCAGTGCTGGAGGCAATGCAGGAGTTGACGCAATTTGAGGAAAAGATAGGTCCATTCGACCCTTTAGAAGAGGCTCCTAATATTACTCAATGCAACTTATTGCCTCATCAATGGTGGAATCGAGTAGGTGGTAATGCTCTTCCGAAGATTGCAAAGAGAATTCTAGGCTTGACGTGTTCAACATCTTCATGCGAAAGGAATTGGAACATGTATTCGTTTGTGCACAGCAAAGTGCGGAACCGCCTAACCACATCCAAGGCAAAAGATTTGGTCTATATCTACACCAACAGTAAATTGGAACGTGAAAAACGTGGGCACAACCCTGCCCTCTTTTACGAGAAGTATCTTGATGGAGGAGATAGTGAGGAAGAGGACGATGAGCCCTTGCATTCTGCATCAGATGAAGAGATTGGTTTTGATTATTATGAAGCCAATGTAATCCGTAGAGAAGAAGAGGATCGCTTGCGTAATAATCCTTGGAATGCAATGATCCCCCCTCAACCGAGTTCGCCTGAATACCCTACTCGAGATACATATGCGGGTGGCGATGATCAGAACAATTCCATTGATGAAGAACTTTTTTGTTCTCTAGAGGCTGACCGTGTCCATGTGTAGAATGGAGTGTGGTCACCAAATTCACCATCAAATGTGGGAGAAATTCCTGTTGATAACAACGAAAACGTGGCTCATCTAATGCCACCATCACATTCTCAAGAGAGATCTCCAGTACCAACACGTATTCCTTTGAGTGATTCAAGGAATCCTTTGAATGTTGGACAAGCTAGTGTGGGAAGTGAATAAGAAGAAGAAGAAGCTCCCGTCGAGTAGGGAGATGTCACGGGGATTCCAATTTCTAGAACGATGAATCCATCAACCACCCCAACTACAACGGCTTTGGAATATGATTCAGATGCGCCATTGAACAGTGTCATATATCGCAATCGTGGCAGGAACTCAACTCCAGCTACAGTGAGAAGGTCGGTTCCAAGTCCTTCAAGAAGGGTGCATCCAATACCATCCACTACGGAAGTAGTACCACAATCTGCTCCACAATCTACCCAAGTGACATCAATGTCACTCCCTGGACAATCATCATTGGAAGCGCATACACGCAATACCGGAGGGAAAAGACGACGTATTAGAAGGGTTGATGAAAGGACACAAGGGAATCCAAAACGTGGTAACCATGTTGTTCACAAATATAACATGGCGGTGGAGGGCTCTAAGCAAAGAGTTGGTCAATCAAGTACTGGAGGTCGGCCTCCTTTATTTATTATTGATGGCACTACAGATGCAACGAGGCCTACAAAACGGTTAGTACGAGTTGAAAAGGTAGGAGGTATAGATGTTCAGGTGCGAAATTTGCACTCAGAGGTAGAACGTGAAATACAAGCTGAGCCAATATTGAGAGAGGATGACAAGAATGAAAGCTCGGATGGCAATAGAGGTAGTGGCGAGTCAAATGGAGAAACAGACCCTAATGTCAATGAAGTTGAGGGTGATTCGGATTTTTCACCAAGTGATTAAATGTGCAACTAGCAGTCTTGAGAAAAAAAGAAGTATTATAAAGATCTTCGACAAATGTTTTGTATTGAAGATTAGAAGTAGAAGTTTATAGGCTAGTACCTTATGTGTGAGCATTTTGTAGTGCTTCATTAGATAATTATACATGTTATAGCGAGACTCACATAAATCCATATTATTATTTGTATTCGAAAGTAATTAGTTGATGGTAGTAGGCAATTTCAAAATAGCAACGCAGACAAATCTTTTTTTGTAGACTCTTCGAAGTATAATGATAATATATAAGTTATGAGTTTATTATCACTATTTTGATTTTGAGTACTACTGATTTGTATTTCATTAATGTAAAGTCCTTAGACATCCGTTTTTGAATTGGAGAAGAAGAAATGAGCTACAAAATTCTCATCCTTCATTGTTCAGAATTATGTAATAGGGAACTCATTATGATTTTGTAGCACTTCCAATGGTTTCGAACGGGGTTTAGAAGTACATAAGTGTAAATCCTTGAGAATCATTTGGAATCTTTCAAATCAAGAGTGGATTAATAGATAGGGCCAATTAATCTCTACACACTCAAACGCCATTTTTAGCAACATGGCAATTTTGGGCAATTCACTATGAATGGAGATTTTATTATATTTTTTTGAAATTTTCAAACAATATGTGTCCAATGAGTAGCTTTGAGGCCCAGCAATGTTCATAGCTTTTGACAACATATTTTAAAAGTTATGGCATAATATGTCACTTCCTTAATTCATTTAATTGGTGGATAGTACGGGTAGAAACAAAAAATTCTTTAAAAATAATTTTTATAAGAAGTAAAACATTGATATTGGTTTATTAGATTTCTACCTAAGTGCAAAGCTTTGAATCATTTGATTTTGATCAATGAGTCAAAAGTTATGTCGAGTTTTACTTAGGAGTATTTTGTGACTAGTTATAGAATCTCTACACTACAAAAGAAGCAGTTCTTGATCCTTTATTAAATTTAGTTTTTTACATTTGGAATAATAAAGAAATAGTAGGTGTAGATTGTTTATTACAATATTTTAACCATTGGGATTGGCATTTTCCAGTTCTATGAATCAATTGTTCACAATTTGGTATTTTAGCTCATTTTCTACTTCTTTCTACTTATTATAATCTTTTATATGTTGTACAATTCCAAATGATTTGAAATTTTTTGAGCACGTAACCAACTTGCCTTTAAGGATGAATTCAAAGGGTATCAAGCAATTTGAACTTTTTTTCCATACAAGTGTAACCTTGTGAAGTATAGCCGCCAGTATTTTAGCATTGTTAAAAAAAAAATTTGTAACTTGAAACGAAAATATGTTGCAATCTGTATGGTGGAAAATTCTGAAAGTTTTTCTACATCTTTTCAAACAAGATTACTATAAGATCCTATGGTTGCATGTGTTAAAAAAATATTTTTTCCCCTAAGTCTTGGTGCATGAAGTAGAAATCTCATTGCCACCCTAAAC
Source organism: Thuidium tamariscinum (assembly GCA_947034885.2). Taxonomy (NCBI): domain Eukaryota; kingdom Viridiplantae; phylum Streptophyta; class Bryopsida; order Hypnales; family Thuidiaceae; genus Thuidium; species Thuidium tamariscinum. Next base: position 39,426,307 of record OX344750.2, read on the forward strand.
CCGCAGTCGCCCCTCACCCGAGTTCGCAGTCCTCTAGGACCCGCGGTCGCTGACTGGAACCCACACCCGAGGTCGCCTTAAAGCCGCAGTCGCCCTACATTTGGTACCCGCGGTCGCCCTGTCTTCACCCGCAGGCGCTTGACCGGCTTTCCACGTCATTGTCCAAAGCCTGCCACGTATGCCAAATCCATTTACCATAGGGCAAATTTTTTTTACCTTACTCGATGGGCTGCGACGGGGTAGCGACATGTTGTCACCTGCGACACGCGACGTCAGACGTCCTACACGACACCAAAACCCAAAAATATGTCCGACAAGAAAACCCTAGAGAGAAGTAAGTCTGATTTTCTTCTAAGACATTAGAGGAGATTTTAGTGAAAAGAAGACTGCGAGCTCCTATGTCAAATTTTTTTGACCAAAGTAATGGTCAAAAAGTTTTGGTCAAGTTTCTGTCAAGTTTTGTCCAAAGTTTTGGTGATGATCAAAACAACCCAAACGACCGAAACTTTTATGTGAATTCAATGTCCAAAAAATAAAAAATAAAATTTCAACCTTTTCTTATTCAATTTTAGTGGCCAAAATTTTTTATTTTTATATTGGTTGACTACTATTAGCCATTTCTTCACTATTGTAGGAACAACAAGGGGGAACTGGCTAGAAATGGCCCTAAAGGGTGAATGCAAGAAACACTTGTACTATTGATTGCGTTTGGCTGATTTTTTCGGGAGCACTTTAAAATTAGAAAAATAATTTTAAGAAAATTTTTAAAATATGAATGATGTAAAGACCTTTAAGATGAAGAAAACCACTGAAGGAAATTTGTCAAAAAAATCTCTAAGTAGGAGAACTTGAAAAGTGCCAAACCTCAAGAAAATACATACTTTGATGTTTTAATTAGTAAAAAATAAAATTTTAAATTTTAAAATAAAATAAAAATTTTCCACTTGCAAAAACTTTATAGAAATGGTTATTAATCAAAAAAATCACCAAAATCACATTTTATATGTTTTCCAAAAAATGTAGAAGGAGGCTCTCTTTGTGGACTTGTATACCATGTAAAAATAACTTTTTTTGAAATCCCTATGGGTGAAAGCTACAAGTCTATTAGAAGACCATTAAATCAAAATTTGAGCTCAAAATCATTAAAAAAAGGTACTCAATAGTACTAAAAACTTCCAAAATGGCATTTGTGACATTCAATCACTAGTACTATTTAAATAGTAAATCATTTTTGAAAATTATGAAAAAATTATGTAAGGTGTATGATAGTCAATTAGTCATCAGTACCTTCCCTAGAAATTTCGAGTCATTTCAAGATAAAATGAAAAAGTTATGGCCAAAAAACAGATCAGCACATACTATGTGACCCAAAACAGTACAAGTGTTTCTTGCATTCACCCCTTTAAGAAGCCAGATTTCATCTAAATATGTAATGATTACATTACCTTAACCCCTAAAGTTCTTTGACAATGTTTCAGCCAAAAACACTCAAAATGGATTGTTTTGATGGCAAAGTCCTCCCCAAAATGATGAATGAAAGTTTGGTGCATTTTTATCGTAAGATCTAGTAGTAGACTACTTCATTATACTGTAATAAAAAAATGGGAGGTTTTGATTGTATAGATTGCAAGATTGTAGTGTTTGAAGTGGAAGGAGATGTTTTTTAGGGGCATTCAAATTTCGGGCAATTCTATTTCGGGGAGGCTTTTGCACAAGATAATTTCACTTTTTTACTTGAATTTGTTTTGCTTGATTTTCATGACAAAGTCGAGAATATATTCCAAAAATTTCAAAACATTTCAAATTGGCGAATATGTACCAAAAAATTACAAAAGAAAACTGGCTTGGAAAAAACTTTGAGACAAAGCCTTTTTTTCAACAATTTATAGCTTGTACATACATTAGTTTCTTCAAAAAGTAAACAGTGGAGCTCTAGATATGAGGAAGGCCTACAAGAGTACAAGTTGGGGGAAAAAAACTTCAAATTGCCCAAAATATGTAGTTTTGACAACCTTGATCAATCATTCAATCTATGTTTTGAAACAAAAGTGCTAAAGGGTCATTGCAAGAAACGGCGTTCAAAAAGCGTAGTGTTTTTCACAATACTCATGTTTTTTTCGTGAGTACTTTAAAATTAGAAAAATAATTTTTAAAGAAGGTAAAAAATAAGTTTCATATATATATATATAAAGAAGGTACCCTAAGAAGAAAAAGTATAGAAATTTTTTCTAAGTAGATGAACTAGAAAAGTGCAAAATCTCATGAAAGTAGTTTTGTCATTGTAATTTCACATTTTAATTTATAGAAAATAGAGAAAGGAATTTTTTCTTAAACTGAAAATTGGCCATTTAGGAAGAGTTGATATTGATGACATTTCATCAAAAAGAAGATCCAAGAACCCTCTTCAATGTTCAAAAATTGTGCGCAACAGAAATGTTGTTTGTACTCATGTGGAGGATTTAAAATAATGTATTTTTAGATTTCCTTTGGTAGATACAAGTTTTTTTATTATGCAAGTAGATCATGAAAGTTTCAACTCCAAATATTTAAATTTAGGGGCTCATATCGTAGTGAAAACCCCTAAATCTCAACTTGTGACAAATTAACAAAAATATTTTTTAAATATAAAATGATTTTTTTTTATTTCTAAAAAAATAAGAGATGTGATAAAAATAAAGTTATACATCTTCAATAGAAATTTCATGTTCATTCGACTTGTGCTTCAAAAGTTATTATAGACAATGAGAGAATAATTATGTCCAATTGTGACAGCAAAATAGTACCACCATTTCTTGCAATGACTCTAAAATGTAGGACCGTTAGGGATATTGGGTTTAGATCATGGAAAGACCACTGACATAGTCTTTTGTCTATAGTCTTCCTGCCACATGGCACATGCAGGACTAATTGTCATATGTATGATGTTCCCCTCCATTCAAAGAACATATTGCTCCATTCAAACACATCATGTTGCATCAAAGACATGGTAAGTTTTAATTAGTCCAAGGATGATCATGAAGTTAGCATTACAAGAAGGATGGTTGTAAACAAAGTCAAATCAACTAGTTCTGAAGAAATTGTTGAATAAAAAAAATTCCCAATTTTTTTTTCCCTCAAAAAAATCCAACTTGTAGCGTTGTTGTTCATGTTGGACTGCAATTTTTAGAATTTAAAATTTAAAATATTTTTTTTTAAAATTAAAATTAAAATTTTTAAAATTTTTAAATTCAGCACGGCATTGCTCTGTGCTGTGCTGGTCATAGTTTTTTAATGTCTAAGGTTTAGGTTGTCATACATAGGAGTTCAAAAAAGCAAAAAATTAGAAAAACACTTATTCTTGGAGCATATACTATCAAAGAAATAGCTTCACTAATGATTTGAAATGGCACCACCCTACATGAAGTATTTACTACAAAAATAAAAGGCACACATAAGAGATCAAAATTGCCAAACTACTCCAGTACAAATGCTTATTGTAATTCTCAAATACCAAACTTGTACTCCAAATAATGAATGACAAATGCAAATAATTTTTTATGTAGTCAATTTTGGTGAATTAAAGACTATCTCCTTTTATGTTATATTTGCGAAATAGCATGAAAGAATTAAAAAAAGAATAAATAAATAAATAAATAAATAAATAAATAAATAAATAAAGATGATACCATAGTATTGTAGAGAAGTCATGCCCGTCGAGGTCTTCTACAATTTGCACGATTTTGAGGCCCATAGTAGTATTCTTAAAAGCACCCTCGATTTAGACTAAGGTATATTCTATTGTGCGCTCAACAATAGAATGCACAACATTGGTCACCACAAACAAAACAAGGGCGTTGTTACGCCGTATGCGCGACCAAGTTGGCAAGTGTGGTCTTTCTTCATGAATTCCATCATCCACATCCATCCCCCTTCCATGCTAATTTTGGATGAGTGCATCACAAAGATTGACTTTGAATTGTAAATGAGTCATTGGCACCTTCCCTAAATGATGCGCTCGAATAATACCAAGGTATATGGTATACATATTCACCACTGTTGTGTCCAAGAGAAAATAAAAGACTCTATACCACCACTTGTGTGATCTTGTTTGGCTTGAATACAATGCTTGAAATTGGTCGGCTACATCCACGCCCCTCATATATATATTGTACTCCAAATGTAATGGTGAAGTTGGAATGGCATTCCGGACCGCTCCATTTCGACGAGGCACAATGGGAATGGGAATACATGGGAATGAAATGGGCAATGCATGGGAGAAAATAAGAAACATGGGACATTTGTCCTTCCAAAAGACACCCTAGTATCATGCATGGCCCATTCTAAAGTCCTTTGTGGGAAATTGCTCCAATTCCACAAAGATTTCAATTCGCGAGGAATTCCTATACGGTTTGACCTCATAGTACTTGTAGCATAGATTTGCATTGCCGCTAAATTACAGAATAGTCCAACACTAGAGAAGTAATTGTCCATGACAATTACATGTCCTCGCCCTTCTAACCCTCCTATCAATTTCATTACTACATTGTGCGCTAATCTTGGTTCCCCTTGCACTCCTACTAATGCTTCATTTGATAGTAGATTAGGATTAGCACACTAAAAGGGAAAATTGTGTCCTAATTGACAAAAAAAGTGACAGAAGTCTGTCTATTCTTCTGTGGGTTAGGAGACCTTGATTTGGACATCCAATTGACAGAATTCTGTCAATTTTTTTGAAGATTTGGACATGAATACATGTTAGCAAGTCTTTTTTTTCACTCCTTTGCTACCGTGGATTTTTTTTGACACGTCACTTAATTCAAAAAAACATTGTTCTATTATCCAAAAATTTAATAAAATAATTGAAATAATGGCCAAAAAAAATTTGGATGAAATTTTATTGGATGAATGATAAGTGTTTAGATGAATATTTTTGAATTAATATTTTTTTTATTAATTTATAAAAGTTATTAAGATATATATATATTATTTTCAAAAGTATATGAATCATTTGTAATTGTGAAGTGAATGGGGAAGGGAAACTCTCCATATACACATATGGAGGTAGGAGCACGGCCAATCCATGTGGAATATGTGCATTTTTGAAGTTAGAAGAGCTCATGGTCAAGTTAGAAACCCGTGATTTGATATTAAAATTAAGATTTCAAACCTCAATTAGGCATAAAAGAATGTTTTTTACAAAACGCTTTGAACTAAGACTAGTTAGAATATAAAATAGAGTTTCAAGTCCAAAATTTCATTTGACATTTAAAACTATCAATCAAAATTTATGGACAGATTTCAAAGAGAAAATTTGAAAAAATGTAAAAAGAACAATTTCAAACACCTCTTTGAAATTCCAAAACTTTTGATTGGAAACTTAAAATGTAAAACGAATTCTTTTGAATGAAACTTCAATTAATAATCTAACTAGCTTTAGTTCAAAGTTTTTTACAAAAACACATGTTAGAAATAGGAATTGTATTAAAATCAATGTGTTAATTTTCCAAAAAATGACTACAAGGGGTGTTTTGAGAAAAAAATGGGTGCCTATATGTAGTCTTCTATGACCACCCACTAGTGTTTTTTTTTTCATTTCTTGTGAAGTGTCAAAGTGGCGATATTTCATTTTATTGTAGAGCTCCAAATCTCAACATTCATCCATATATTGGATAGAAAATATCATATGAGCACATAATACATATCTATCATTCTATTTTCATCCATTATTTGGCAATTTCATCCACTATTTTAAAAAAAATTGGAGTTTAATGGCGATTTCATCCAAAATTTTACTATTTTGTTCCTATAGGCTTGGTGCTAGGCCAAAAAATTTGGTGCAATTTTGCACCAAATCGCTAGAAAAAAAAACCTTGACACCTACCTCCTCCCATTTTCATGTAGTAATCTTATCAACTACGATTTTCATCCTAATTTAACCAATTTTGACTTTCTATCCTAGAATATTTTTTAATTTTTGAAAAATAATTTCAAATTACAATTAAATTGTGCCATTGGATTTAGAAGGCCATTTTTAGTCAAAAGGACTGTGCCACCTCTTTTTCATTCACCAAAAACTTAACGAATCCTAGCACCAACTTAACTACCAAAAAGGATAAAAATTCAACTTTAAGAGTTAGACTTTTCTTTAAAGTCACTAGTCTAAGGTCTTTAGTAGGTTTAAAGGAATAAAAAAATATCTAATTAGGCCCCATTCTAAGTCCAAGAGCATCTGAAACGCTAGTCAACTCCCATCGTAATTTTTAATTTTGCCAATTCAGTGAAGGTCCCTTCAATTTGAATACTTCTGGTTATTGAAATGTCTTAAATTTTATTAGATATTTTTATTATAAAAGAGGCTACCCTAATTTTTAGTGAGATTTTATCATAACCTAGATAGTTTATGGAAATTTTTCATTGAAAATTAGAGTGGTTGACTATTTTGAGAGGCATCTTCTGGGTACTAGAAAATTCTGAAAAATTGTGAGACCTTTTATAGAATCTCATTAAAGTTGTGTGAGCCTAAATTTAAGCTTTACATGATTGTCAAAGGAGAGTAAAATCCCACGCCATCCTTCAATTACTAGGGTCCAGTGAATCTCTTACATGAAGAGAAATCTTGACAAAGTGACTTTGTCATTGAGTTTTTAGCATGACCCCAAACCACCATCCTTTGGCTATAGATTTCCTTCATCAGTTTGTCACCATATTTTTCAAACTTGTAAGCTAACAATGGGGTATCTATAGAAAGTGGAAATCAATTGGGAATTTGAAACCTATCTAGGAAATAAGGCTCTAAAGTTCCCACTAGGTTTATCACATGCCAACTTCATCACATGCACGGTAGGTGGGATTATTTTAGATAAATCTATCAAAGATGGATTTTATTTAGGTTTTAGTGGTTTCGAACCTATTTACAAATGAGATTTGAACTTAAATGGATAAAAAGACTCAAAATATGACCAAATATTATATTAATATGTAACATACCTAGTTTTATTTTACACTCTTTTTTGGGCTTGTTGTAATATTTTACACACTATATTTCTACAAAAAAATCGAAAAAAAACACAAAGAGTCCTAGGTGACAAATTGGGGGCATACATGTGCATACTATTTCTCATCCTCATTCTTGTAGCTCATATTCCTCATAATGAATTGGCTTCTTAAGAGGCTTACTAACTGTCTATCATTTGAGCGTACTACAATGAAGATTTGTCTTCTCTTAATACGCAAGTATTCATAGTTAATTGTAAATTCAGTTTGTCCTACCAATAAAAATGCATTGATGTCTACCTACTCAAAGAGTCAGAGTTGAAACGTAATGTGATTTTTTTGGTTTTTTTGGAAAAAAATAAAAAAATATAGTATTTCGGTTGTAGTTTTCAACGCCATTTGTCTTGGTCATGCTTATACATGATATAACACTACATATCTTATACTTAAGATGTATAACATATGGCAAGTCATGCTATCTGTTATATATATGTCTCATGTTCCATGCCTTCATGTAATCTCCATGATACTGCATAAATGATGTTGCATTTTAGTATTTCAATACATCTATATGATTTAGGCGGCTAGGATTTTGTGGCTAGGGTCTCTACATTGTAAGATTTGTGTTTCTTTAGGATTTTGGAAGAATTTAAGGATTTAATCCCCCTACAATATTGTTTTCATAGATGTAACCTTTTTTTTTGCTTATAGTATTTGGAAGAATTTTTTAAATAAATTGAACCCGTATAGGATGTCTTCCAATGAAACATTGAAAATTGTTGCTATGTATCTAATTTTTTTTTAAAAATTGAAAAGTTTAGATATTGTATTTGATGTTCAAAATTTAATTTTTTATTTATGAAGATTTCCGGGTTTTTTATTAAATTTTTTTTCCTACGCTTTTTTTCTTAAAAGACTATTTTATATATTCTAAATGTAAACCACCATCATTGTCCATTTTACAACAATTTTTCTAAAATTTTAGAAATATATATATATGGAAAAAAACATAGTCAAATCTCTGTGAATGACAACAATTTTTTTTGAACAAATCAATGTAGGTAAATATAGGAATGTTATTCCTAATTGAACTATTCATAACTAATTCTTTGAATTTCCATACAAAAAATTGTGTAAAAGATATTTTGTCAAGAAATTCCTAAACCTCATTGACTTGATGTTTTCCAAGCTTCTTCAAGTTCCTAAACTTGTCCTTTAACTACACCCTCAGCTTATTTTTTAATTTCAAATCTAAAATCTTAATATTTTGGTAATTTTCCTCGCCATGTTTAACTACACCTTTTTTTAAGGTATTTGTTTCTTCATCAATTGAATTTTTGTAAGGTTTAGGATTTTTTTAAACCTTTTAGCATGATTTGTTTTTGTTTTTCTTCTTGTTGAAATCTAACACTGAAAAATCTACTATAGCTTTGGTAGCATACTGGATTCGTGTAAAAAACGAAGTTATGATATCGCCACCTAGATCAAAGCTCAAACCATCCAAATTAGGTAGAGACCTACCCCCCTTGACCCTTTCAACGCTTGGTGGATTCATCAAAAAAATTGCCACAAGCTTGTTTTTCTTCATCTAATATACAACAACAAAAAAAAAGTTAGCAAGATTAGCAAAAAAGACACCTACACAAAGGATAGATTCCCTAAAAAGTTAGACTATCCCTACCAAGCAGTTTTTGTCTTCATTGTGCGCTTTCAAGCACTTCTTAGTAAATTCAAATGCTTGCTCACACCTTAGTACCCTAGCCATGACAGCCTCTGTTTGTCGCAACTGGAAAAAATGGCAAAGCAAAGGTTCAACTCATTGAGAAGCCCATGCCTAATTGATTCAAAATGGATCCACAGTAACTTCCACAACAAATATCCAATATTGAAATCCCCTACTTTTATGCTAGAAATTTAGAAGCTAATAAGCAACTCCATGGCATCTCCCCTGAAATTAGACAACCCATATACTAAATTGAGTGAGTTGGACGGCAAGCTGTCTCCCTTTGGCAATTGGCACCCCTTCTACCTTCATATTTTTAAGAAGTTGTTCAAGTTCTTCCACTTATAAAAACATAAAATACAAAACCTAAAAATGAAAAAAATGAAATTCTGCATCAAAGGACATATGCTCAACTAAATAATAGATATTTGCACAATACTATCAAAATAGCAATTTTTACCTTCAGTTACAGAAGCTCATTTTCATGTATAAATTCTAGTGCCACAAGGGCCTTCACTTGTTTTATTTCATTGGAAAGAGTTTTCATGTCTTCATTAATCATAGCCTTCACATCGTACATATAAGTTAGACTGCAAACCCTTTATTTTCAGTCTCTCCAAGGATGCTTCTAAAGTACAACTATGTTAGTGAGATTAGGGAAAAGGGTTACACCATATTGCAAATGAGTTTAGGGTCCTCCACAAATTTCAAAGTAGTCAAAGTTTGGGAAGGAAGGCTATTATATACAAAACAAGGATAAGGAAGAAAAAAAAAACTAATATTATAAAGAAATAGTTAAACATCCATACAAAATCAAAAATATAAATATCACAAATCAACACAAAAATATAAATCCTAATGACAAACTACCTCAAAAGGTTAACGGTAACAATCAAATTTGTCTTGTAGTTCCCTCCAAGAGAATCCTAGAAAAGGTGAGTTAGCTTTAAAGATCAATAAGGAACATGTATCTTTTCTCAAGCACACTTTTCATGACCATTTTGCACAATTAAGATCCATGGCAATCGGATCAAATTATTCCTTGTTTCAAAACAATGGTGCCATACTAATTTAAGTCACAATTTCAACTTGCTCAGTTGAGCATGCAAACTTATCCAAGGATGCACAAAGACTGGTTGATCTTGGTAGCTTCTTTTTCTTCCATACCTTCAGCTCTAGATTGCTTGTAACTAAAATCATGTAAGTTTCTATTGAAATTCCAATGCCTTCAAGTGCAAAGTTTATAAAATCACAAAATTCAAGCCAAATTTGTCAATTTCCATACCACATTTCAGTTGCTAGACGTTTACCATTAAGGGAGATTTGAGGCCTTTGGAGGGCCATTTTAGGTCTTTTCCCCACACTAATGGCTGCTAGTAGACTAGCAATTATAAAAAATTATTAAAAAAAAATTATATAAATTTTTTATTAGTATTGAAATGCAAAAAAAAGTAAAAAGTGTTTTTAAATTAATGATGTAGCACACTCTTGAGCACGTCATATTCCTGAGTTTTTGCATTCCCACAACAGTTTTTGTATTTCTACAGTTTAAAAACTTGTAATCTTCCAAAGGCCTCAAATCTCTCCTAATGAATATTATAGGTAGAATACTGAATATATTCAAATGCATGTACATGCACTCATATTTAAATATGATATTATGTATAAGATATGTACAAATGATTAGCCCCAACAGTAAATTTAAAGGACATAAATAAAATAAATTGATAGCTTCAGAGAATTATTTGCATAAAATTTTCCACTTTGAATTCATCTAATTCATTTGTATAGGATTCTCTTACTTTTGTTAAAATGAAAATAAACCAATGATACTAGTAAATGAGTTTTGAAAAATACTAGGTAATGCATTTGGCTTCCATATGTGAACTCTTGTTTGCAAGCTATTTGATTTCATGTAATTTATACAAATAATTTAATTGAATTAAGAATTCGCATTGCAATTAAACTTATGACCTTCATCAATTTGTAAGAATTAATTTTTGTAGTGTAAAAAAAAATTGTTAAATGTTAAGATTTACAAAAATAAGAAGAAAAACAAAAATTAATTAAAATTGTCCTATGATTCTTCATCCAACTACAAATAATATTACCATTTAGCTCAATTCGTGATAAATGAGCTTATCAATTTCCATACTTTGACAATAAAGAGGAAAAGTAAATTCATCCCTTCATAAATTCTGTTGCACTACTACTATATAATTACTACACTACAAAGGAACGTAGTCATTTTCTGTCGATTCAGACGTTTTGTAAATCATATTTTTTGTCAATTCGGACATTTTTTCTATCGATTCGGACAATTTTCTGTCGATTCAAACACTCTCTATCAATTTGGACATGTCTATTCGGACACTGTTTTTTTTGTAGTACTATAAGCTAAATGAGAGCAACAGTGTAGCATCTACCTATTTTTGACATCTATAAAGATATTTGAGGAAAAATGCTCATCACATAGGAAGTGTATAAGTTTTTAACAATCACAAGAAATTTGACGGAAAAGTATTTGTTATGTAGGCAAAAGAGCTATTTCATTTTTCATACAAATGTATAATTATTGTTTATTTCAAAACCTTTGTATGCAATTTGATAAATATCAAGTCTATTTGTAGATAAGTAAAATAACTTGTATTATTACATTTAAGTTCCAAAACTTTAAAAATTGTATTTTTAATTGATTTAATATTAAAGAAAATTTTAGCTTTAAAGAAAGAATAATTAAGACAATGACAAAAAAAATTTAATTTCACTTGTACATAGTTTTAAAAAAAATTCAATAGTATGAGGTTTAGGAAGTTCAAATCAGCATTGACAAATTGATTACTTCAAAGGGATAATAAATTTACATTTGAATCAAATTTTGTCCCTTAGATTCAATTCTTTAAGTCTTGTTCCATCTAAACCTTTGTTTCACAATTTATACAATTGGTGGTGTAGTGCCCATTAGGAGGGATTTGAGGGCTGCAAAGGGCCGTTTCGAGATTGTTCCCGAAACAGGTCTGGGAACGGCTGGCCGTTGGTCAGCATTTTCAACAAAAAATAAATAAAAAATTGGGGTCCTAAAATATGAAAAAAAGTCAAAAAAAAATTCGGAAAAAAAAGTCGATGACGTGGCAGTCGCTCGACCACGTCGGATTCCTGCAGAAATGCTTTCCCGCGGCTGTTTTCGCGATTTCGGGCTGTGGGAACTCACAGGCTCCAAAGCCCTCAAATCCCTCCTAATGGCATGTACTTCTTTGAAAAATGTTGTAAGCTTGTGATTGTGTTTTTAAAAATGACATAGTTAAACAAAGTCATGACTTTAGACTTATCCTAGTATGATTTGAATTTGATAACAAATATTAATCATTTATAATTCTATTCGACATATAAATTTGGCATTGCATCACCATTTATATGTGATTTACACGAGGTTTTACACATTGTTTATAGATTTATCAATTGCAAGAATGTAAGATATTAAAAGTCATTTCTATAAAAATTTCATATGTATGTACATGTATATAAATGAGTGGCATAAGATTTTTGAAATAATTTTTTTAATATTCTATTATTCAATTTTGAAGAAGTAGAATTATAGACACTCATTACTTCAATATAGTATTGTGAATTCTATACAAGACAATCATTGTTCTATGTGTATCTTATTGCATTGTAGGTTTTTAGATGATATAAATATCATGGCTTTTGCTTATATTGTGGTGCATAATGATACAATAGTGTTAAAGATATAAGTGATAATTTTCTAGTGTAACGATGTATGGAAAAAAAAATTCACTTTTATAAATATTTTTATATGTATGGCTTTACAATGCATTCAAAAGTGGCATACCATCCTTGTGTGGGTTTGACCCCCTCCCCCAATCAACAACATCCATTGATTAAAAAAACAAAAAAGTTTAGACCCTCCCACCACCGTTGATGGGCAATGGATTTTTTTTTAAAAAGATTTGTTGATCATTGTACCGTCCGCTACTTTGTCGCTCACAATTGATCTTTGCTAGCCATAGGATTTATGTCCTCTTCTCTTTCACTTGTCTTGCACCTTAGCTCCGTTAATCCTTGTCTCCACTGATCGTGCTTCGTCTTCTGTTGCGTTCATGCCCTTCTCTGTCGCACTATTGTTGATCCTTCTCAAGTCCTCTTGATCTTGCTCATCTTGTTGTTGCTCATGTTTGTTCATTCGCTCTTAGCACTACTCTAGTACTCTTGCTCTCACTTTGAAGTATTGCTCTTGTGTTGAGGTACTATCATTGTGCTACTCTTTGCTTTTCATTTTGGTTGTTTTTCTTCATGTAGATATCTAGTTTCATTTCGTATTTCACATGTTTTTATTTCATTTGGTCTACTTAGTATCAATAACTTGTACAAGTCTGATCGTACAATTAGATTAATAAATGCAAGTGTGACATGAATGGAAAGCATATAAGTATAAGGGTTGACTTTGGATCAATCGAGTTAGTCTGAGGTTAAGTTTGTAAGCCAAAGTTTATTGATACAATACTTCTTGGAGGTGGTGGGGTTAGGGTGTATGAGAGAATTGAGGCAAAATTTAATTAGGGTTTATTGTAGGGTGCAAGATACTAATTTTTTCATTTGTTGTGTTTGATCTGAGCAAAGGCCACAACAATGGGAAGCTTTGGAAAATCTATACTAAGGAGTTGAATTTAGGGTTTGCAGAGCTATTTCTACTATAGGTGATTGTTTTACAGACTTTGAAATGAGCTATGACAAGGCTTAAAGTACAAGTGATTAGGTCTTGATGATTGGAAACTCTTTGAAATTGTAGAGTTCAAGGTTACTAATTTCAAAGTAGAAGTTAGGTCTTGTATATATCTTGCCTTACATTGGTTTGAAGCCTCAATGTTTTGTGAGTAGAATTTGAGAATTTAGGAGTACTATACTATGAGAGTTCAAAAGATTCTCCAAAAATTGTAGGTCTATGGGCCTTTCAAGATTTTTTATTTAAGAGTTCTACACTCAACAGAAAAATGACACCTCTAGTTCTTTCACAATTTCTATAAAACTTGTACAACCAACACAAAACGACATGTATACCCCTTTTGAAATTTATGAAAAAAGCTCAACAACAAATGGCATAATGCCATGTGTATCCCTTGTAAAAGTTTTATTTTTTTATTTTTTTATTTTTAAATTTGACATTTTCTCACAATGCAATGCATTTAAAAGAGGCATCAATCTTGAAATGAGCAAACAACTATGATCAATTTATAATTATAAAATCTCAAAATATTAGAGATTTCAATAGAGGATAGTTTTGAAATGTCAAAACCTATAAATTTGTGGATTTTATCAATTTTTAAATTTCTAGTTGATAGATTATACAATTCAAATATTTCCAATTTGTATATTTAAAATTCTGAAATTAAAATTTTGAAAATTCATCAATTTAATAATTAAAAATTTTCATTACATTTGTTTATGTATAATATTTTTAGACTTTATTATAAGTTTTAAGTAAATTGAAACATATTGTATCTCTCTTATTTTTTCTAAGCTTCTTCCAAAAAACTCATCTTGTCAACAATATGATTTCTGAAAAACAATTGATGCAAATTTCCATCAAAAGTTTTATGATGCCCAGGTTATACAAAAGATTTTCACATTTGGTTGTTATTTGGTTGTTATATTGTTTAAGACTTAAAATATCCTTTTTGAAGGTTATCCTATCACTAATTTTTTTGGTGAATCAATAATGTCTTATAAAATGTAAGTTTTATAATTCATGCAATAATACAAAAGCTTTAAGAAAACTTTGAGTTCATGTGCAATATCCCAAAATCTATTTTAAAAAGTTATTTATTCATCTATATTAGTTTTGTTTAAGATGATCTCATTGGATGTTTTCTATGGCCATTAGAAGATTATGAGTGTCCAAGATGTTTCCGTGAGCTATCTTTGTTGGTAGCTAATGTGGAAACAAAGATGATGTGTTTCGGAGAATGACACATCACACAAAGAAATTACAATACTTCAATAGCATTGTCTATTCAATGTAATTTAATTAAAAATGAAAGAAAATTTAGAGAATCAATTACCAATTCATTCAATCAATTATATATTGTATCATTTGATTGTGTCTACCATAAAAAGAAATTTGATGGCACAATGAAGTAATAAATCCATTGACATTTTACGAAAAGGGAGAAGAGGGTTTGTTTTTATTATAAGATGCATTGTCCTTTGTGAATCCTCAAAGGGTATGGGATAATGTAAAGATGGGAGCTTCACTACTTATTACTAGAACCTAGGAATTGTATTCGAAGTAGAATTTCACTATCCATTTAAATATGGTAAGATAAATTTTTTCAAAAAACTTTAAACCAAAAAAAAATTGAAAAATCAATGTAAATTTCATTTTCAAAATGCTTTTGTAATTTTGGGCCTTTGAAAAAAGTTATGGGCAAAATTTAGAGAGTATATTTGAAAATGTCAAAGAAAATGATTTTCCACATTAACTTAGTTCAATTTTTTTGAAAAAAAAATTTCTAATATCCTTAAATGACGTTTGAAATTCTATTTTGAACACAATTTCTACTTTTGACTTAAGTATGAGCTATTGAGCTCCTATTAACTCTAATTTATATATGTCACATGGTTTGTGTTACCTACTACTACCCCACTTGTATAAAAAAATTGTCTCTTGTTTTCTATATATTCACAATATATAAGAGGCTCTTGACACTAAGTTTGAATCATAGTTGTTGAATTAGTTGGACTTTTTAAAATATATGTTTGAATTTATTAAAACGTTATATTTTAGTGAATCCAAACTTAATCAATTGGTGATTTGGGAACAATATGGCAAACATGGGCCATTAGCCCACTAATTATCAATGTTCTCAAGAAGCACTTGTGAGGTTTTGAAAAAAAATAGAATATGTAGAAACTTCTAAGTACATGATTTGAAACATTTGACTTTAATCTCTAAAGCCCTAAACTACATTTTTTTGGCAACATAGCAATTTTGGATAGCTCATTACAAATGGATATTTCATTTTCTTCCTTTGAAATTTTCACTCAATGTGTGCCCAAAGAGTAGCTTTAAGGTCCAACAATTTTCATAACTTTTGACTAAATGATTAAAAAGTTTTGGTATGATATGTATTTTTTATTGCTCGGTGAGCAATCTCAACACCTAAAAAATTATTAAATTTTTTTTTAAAACTAAAAACTTGAAATTGGTTTTAAAATTTTATGCTTATATAGAAAGCTTTGAATCATTCCATTTTGATTAATGAGATGAAAATTATGAGTTATAGTTTGAGTTAGTTTGTGGGTAGTAATTGAATCTCCATTCAACAAATAGGCTTGAAATCCTCTATTAAATTAAATTTTCAATATTTTTGGAAAAAAACTAATACATGAGTTGTAGATTGTTTATTACAACATTGCAACCATTAGAATTGGCATATTCTCAAATCCATAAATAAATTGTTAACAATTTAGTATTTTGAATATTCCACTTCTTTCAATGTACTATTTTTTTCCCTATATGTTGTAAATTCAAAATGATTTGAAATTTTCTAAGAATATTACCAACTTACCTTCAAGAATAAATCTAAGTAGTCAAATGATTTTGAACATTTTTCATACAAATTTGACCTTGTAAAGTGCAAGTGCCCAATAATTCATAGGGCTATAAAAAGGATTTTTGTGAATTCAAATGCTAATATCTTGCAACCTTCATTGGTGAAAATTTTGAAAATTTTTCCACATCTTTTTAAACCATCATAATTACGACAAGATCCTAAAATTACATGAGTCAAAAATGGCTTTCTTTTCTTAAAATTTGGTGCATGTACTAGAAATCGCAATTTCAATGGAGCATTTTGGGTGTAAACATAGTAAAAAACCCGTTTACGGATTAACTACTAAAGAACTAGATTCATTGCAAACAATCAAACATTATGTATGAGGAAAATTTCAATTTTATAGTGTCAAAATATCAATTTTACTATCTATTAAGTGACTATGAACTAACAATAATTACAAAAATTTCACTTTCTTTCATAGAAAATTTTTATAGTTAAAATTTTTGTTATTAATAGTAAAAATAAATTGAAGATATAACAAAAACAATTCAATGAATTTGAAACCAATGCAAAATATAGAAGTAAAAATGGAGATTGGTGTGAAAATTTGTCTAAGTTGTTTTATTTTTTACACCCAAAACACCCTTGGCAATGACTTCCAAGCCAAGTTTCACTATTAAGTGATATTTACCTATTGTACAATGGATATATACAATCTTGATATTTTTTGTGAATGAAAAAGCATATTTTCTACTGACTGAATTTTTCATAAATTTCAATGGAAAAAATCAAATAATTGTAACTTCTTAAGTAAATATTGAAAATAAATTTAAATCACTTATAATGTATATTAAAACAATCTAGGATTTTTACTATAAATGAAATTGAGAATGACAACCATAATTTTATAAAATAATTTTGAAAAATAATTTTGAAAAATAATTTCCAAAGAAATATAATTTTCAAACGAACAATATGAAGCTCGGGTTAATTGCAAGATGGTTTAGAGAAACTGGATATTCTGAAGTCGGAAAAATATCAACGAAGAGTCCATAAAACAGACAACATCGAGACTTACGATCGCTACTGTAACTTCCACTCGTAGCAAACGAACCTAAAAGAGCTGTCTTTGTCCTGAGAGAGAGAACTGTCACGAGACAACATGAAGTTTTTGCCTCGCTATGTACGTTGACAGATGCAGTTCGTCTCCGGTTCAGATATCAGGGTTGTCAGGCTACAATATATTACTACACAGGCCACAATTTGGTCACGGACCAACATTCACTGATTCTTCGCTTGCAAATTTAAACGCCGTCCTCCTCTATGTCGTACTCGCCTTCATCTTCAGCTGATGCATCCTGGTACTGCTGGTACTCAGAAACAAGGTCATTCATGTTGCTCTCTGCCTCGGTGAACTCCATCTCGTCCATGCCTTCTCCAGTGTACCAATGCAGGAAGGCCTTTCTTCTAAACATGGCAGTGAATTGCTCACTAACGCGCTTGAACATCTCCTGGATTGAGGTTGAGTTGCCAATAAACGTGGATGCCATCTTCAGACCCTTGGGAGGAATATCACAAACACTAGACTTCACATTGTTAGGAATCCACTCAACAAAATAAGAAGAATTCTTATTCTGGACATTCAACATCTGCTCGTCAACTTCCTTTGTGCTCATTCGACCACGAAACATGGCCGATGCTGTCAAATAGCGCCCGTGACGCGGATCAGCCGCACACATCATGTTCTTGGCATCCCACATCTGCTGGGTAAGTTCTGGGACAGTCAGGGAACGGTATTGTTGAGAACCCCTTGATGTAAGGGGAGCAAATCCGACCATAAAGAAATGAAGCCTGGGGAAAGGAATCAGGTTAACGGCAAGTTTGCGCAAATCTGAATTCAGCTGTCCTGGAAACCGCAAGCAACAAGTAACACCGCTCATAGTTGCAGAAATGAGGTGATTTAAATCTCCGACTGCAACCATAAAACCGCAGAATCAGTTCATGCTCCTAATGGATCCCGACCTCGTGGAGCAGCAAAATTAGATAAAGCATTCGGCATTTCAAAAGAGTACGAAATGGACCCACAAACCGCAAGATTGATCAGAACGAACTGGGCAAGGAGAACTTACATGTTGGCGTTGTGAGTTTCAAAGTACGAAAGCAGATGTCGTACAATGCCTCATTGTCAAGCACCATACACTGGTCAGCATTTTCCACGAGCTGATGAACGGACAATGTGGCATTGTATGGCTCAACTACGGTGTCTGAAACCTTGGGAGAAGGAAAGACGGAAAATGTGAGCATCATTCTGTCCGGATACTCTTCCCTTATCTTTGAAATCAACAGTGTCCCCATTCCTGAACCAGTTCCTCCTCCAAGTGAATGGCATACTTGAAAACCTGTGATATCAAAAAGAACGTGAGTAACTGAAACAGCACCAAGATGCCACTTTGTTTTTGAGGAAAGCTCTTTAAATCAATAGTAAAACCTTGCACATTTTCTACATAATGTAATGAATATCCTTGCTATATCAGGAACGCGCTGTCAGTCAACATAATCAAGATACAAGGAAGTATGAATCCAAGGCAGTTATATTCTTTCTTTCTGTGAAACGACCTACAGAATCAAAAACAAATGAAACTCAAATATCAAACCCATGAAGTAAATGTATACACTTTGCGCAATAAAAGAGAATGAAATAAACAGTACTCTATTACTTCGCAGCAGAAAGAACTTCACTTCAGAGGTTGCAGAAAATTCAATATCTCCAAGAAATGGCAGTAGAACTCCTAATATCTTTCACAGAAAATATTACTAGTTGTGGAGGCAAAGAAAACGAGTAGAACGCATATTCCAGTCTCCTTGAAAAAAATTGTTAGGTGAAAAAAGGAATTCCAGCAGGAACAATATCATACCTTGTAAGCAATCGCAGCTCTCGGCCTCTTTCCGAACAACATCAAGCACAGAATCAATGAGCTCAGCACCCTCCGTGTAGTGACCTTTGGCCCAATTGTTACCGGCTCCAGTCTGCCCGAACACGAAATTGTCTGGTCGAAAGATTTGACCGAAAGGCCCCGATCGCACACTGTCCATTGTGCCAGGCTCCAAATCCATCAAGACAGCTCTCGGCACATATCGGCCACCACTGGCTTCATTGTAGTAAACGTTGATGCGCTCCAGCTGAAGGTCGGAGTCGCCATGGTAAGTTCCCGTCGGATCAATCCCGTGCTCATCGCAGATGACTTCCCAAAACTTGGCGCCAATCTGATTGCCGCACTGACCGGCCTGGATATGCAGAATCTCTCTCATCTTTTCTCCTATTGTCAGAGCATGCAAGTACAATTTGGCTCAGCTCGACTGACAGAAATGTGAGTAAAGACATGATCAAGAGCAACCCGTGTCGTTGCTACAAATAAAGAATCCAAAGGAAAAGAGATACAAAACCAATCTTGAGTCAAAAAAGGCAAACGAGAACTCGCAAGAACAAGCTCCTCAATTGCGAGCTCACGATTGAACAACAATGAATAGAAACAAAAAACCAAAGCGTATTCAAAGTCCCAAACTCAAAAAAAAGAACGCTAACATTGGCGATCATCAATCACAAGCTCGCAATTAGACTCCACAGCAACCTCAGCCATCCTCACAAAACAAGCTCTCACTCAAAACCTATAGAACTCAAGTCATGAAAAAAACACGCAATACACTACCGAATCAAGAGCGAAATAAAACTCATCACCCATTTCAGACACCTCATACGAACTCAACCAGCACGCAAAATTCATGAGAAACAACATCAAGTCAAAAGTAACAGACTACCTTTGCCAAGAACTGGTCGCGGAGCTCCAAAACTCGCAGTTTACTGAACAAATAACCAAACGAAGCCAATGAAAATTTCTCACGAACAAAACACTGAGATTCCCCTAATGCCAGAGATGGAAATTGACACGAGAAAGACGCGACGAAGCTCAGGAGCACAGTGGCAGGAGTGGCTATGGCTATGGCCAGTTCAGTTCAAGAGGGTCTGTTTCAAAACGACGAGCAGCAGAAAGAATAGAACTGGTCGTTCCAAGAACCGGGCAGCTGTCCGCGCGGGAAAGGCGCGGCTGACTTGGCGAAGCGATTCGCGTTCATTGGTGGGGACCCAGGTTCAGGCCACGTCATCCTGCCAGGTCACCGATTGCATCGCGCTTATTGGTGGCGACCCACCTCGGCCTAGCTAGGCTGTGATAGGGCGGGTCGGGCGGCACCGCCCGCCCTCGATGGCGGCAATCCAATCGATGGCAGCAGTTGAATGAAATTCGATGCTAGTCTTTATAAATGAGTTTGGTGTGATTTTTTATTTATTTTTAATTTGTTTTTGGGGATGAATTTGTTCAAGTTGTTCATTTTGGTACATGTCTACTCTATCATATCATGTCATGTTTTTTTACTGTCCCCGTGTGAGTACAATTGAAGGCTGTCATTAGATAGGGAGTTGCTTCAAATGAATACACCTAGACCCAGAGACTGATTCAATTATCAAATTTTCCAAGGTCCGTTCCCACCTGCCGTTAGTTTTTATTTTGGTGTCAACAGGGGCGTGGTTTGGCACAGTGTCCCACTGAACCACTTTGGGGGGCAGGGTTGGGATGTGGGCAGATTAGAGAAAATCACTTGCCTCTCACGTAAGAGGCTCAAAAAGCGATCATTGAAGCGTTGATGTGCTTTTTTCATGTATCTCCTAAGATGGAAATATTTTTAGTTTATTTTTCAGTCAAAGAGATGAGGAATCTAGTACAAGCTGTTTCATATTTTTTGAAGCATTACTAAATTAGTTATGAATTTGCAAACACATTCTAGTATAGGCCCTTGGAAATCCATCCATGCATAGTTTGAAAAAAACCAGGGCTCATTCAATAACTAGCATTGCAACATGTATAAAGCAATAGAAATGGTTTCTAAACGCATCCCTTTCTAAATCTGAAATGAATGCTTAACCCCTAAAGGTCCAAGGCCATTTTTTTGTCAAAAAACACTCAAAACTGCCATTTTTGTTGTGTTCATCCAAAGGAACAAAAAAAAGTGGTTTGTATAATTTAACCGTAGGATCTTCTACTTTGTTTGTTTGGGATCATGTGGTAAAAATTTCATGAAGTTTGACCGTATAGATTGGAAGATATGAGCATTCAAAGTTGGAAAACATAGTTTTTTTAAACATTGTCCTGCAATTTTAGATGACTTTGATTTCCATTTGTTGAATTTTTTTACACTATGGACTTTGAATTTTAAAAAATCGTGCTTGAAAATTGAGTTGAAAGTCTAGGAAAATTTTTTTTAAAAGAAAATGCTTGATTTTCAATCTTTAAAAATTTATTAAGTAGAGGTAGGTCCAAGATTAAAAGAAAAATTAAATCATTAATAGCTCTAAGATGGAATTGAAACACAATAATCCCAAGAGTGAGATTTTTTTAGCAAAAAAATTTAACCTTTTCAAGCAATTTGTTTTGAAAAATTGTGAAAACTGCATTCAGAAATGAATCCTATAAGTTATTTTTCAAAAACTGCCCCAAAACAAGATTGTTCATAACTTTCACATAACTAATCCAAATGGATTGAATCAAAGCTTCACTTGTATACAAAAATATAATCTATAAGATTATTAAAAATTAAAAATTAAATTTCAAGTTTTTGTGGATTTATTTTTCTGCCTGCTGAGTTAAAATTTGGACTTTTTGTGGTATAACTTTTGCTCCCGGGCACCAATTGAAATAAAAATTATATTTCCACAAAGCTAATCAGTTTCCTATCATATGAAAAAGTTTCAAGAAGATTCATTAAAAATTGAGGTCTACAAAACTTGCCTGAACTCCAAATTGTCCCTTGAGGGGACAATGGGCCTTTAGGGGTTAAATTAATCATTATTTCAGATTTTTCAATACTTGTAAGAAGGTAGTTGAACAACAAATTCTTATTTTGAATTAAATTGGTAAAAACCTAGCCACTTAGTTAGAAATGAACCATATGTGACTCTTAAACCATCCATTGAAATCTTATCAAGGTCCATTGTAATCCATAGTTAATTTTCCCACAATTCAAGTATCCATTTCACACACCCTATTGGATACTTGAAAATGACCGCTTAATTTTAGAGCCCTCTCCTATAGAGGGTTGCTCCACGATCTTTGAGGATCCTACAATCTGCTTTTAGTTTAGTTTAAATTTGATTTTTCTATCAAAGTAAAATAGAATGCAAAAGTACACAAGATATTCTATGAAAAAGTTGAACCTATGATGTGGCTAAGTACCCCATATTTCATTTCTATAACACTTACTCAATTGAGCTTCTTACCCAATCTTGTATTGAAGTAGGGGAGGAGAGAATCTCTTGATACTAAGGTAGGTACACCCAAAAGCGCCAATTTTTCATACTATGTCTAGTTCATGTTATGATGTTGTTCAGATTTTTTTTCATACTATGCCTAGTTCATGTTATCATGTTGTTCAGATTTTTTTACAATCTTGTTGGTGAATGAAAGCATGTTCCAACGCACCAAAGAACAATGGATTTGGTATGCAAAAGTTATTAACAGTCAAAGTGTGTTTCTGAAAGTGCCATCTACAGTCTAGATACATGATTGATTTTGAAAATGTATGCACGTTGTATAGGGCACTTTAAGGTCAGGTGCCATTTTGGATGTACTTACCTTAGTGGGGTTGTGGTGGGTGAAACAAACCATGTGGGATATATGAAAAAGGGCAAAAAAGAACTCCACTTACGGTTAAGTGGAAACGCAGGAATTGTAATAAAAGTCAAATTTCAAACCTCATTTAAACATAGTAGACTATCTTTTTTCAAAAAACTTCAATCTAAAAATAGTTGGGAAATCAAGTAAACTTTCATTTCCAAAAATCAATTTGAGATTTTAATACTCTACCTAAAAGTTATAGACAAATTTCAGAGAAGGTGTTTAAAAATGTCCAAAAAAATGTCCCTTTCACCTCCCCTTTGGAATTTGTCTATAACTCTTACATGAGGCTTCAAAATCTCAAGACAATTTTTAGCTTGCTTCTCCCACTTCTTCTAGTTCTATTCTTTTTAAAGAAACTATTATACCATGCCAAATTGAGGTCTAAAATTCAACTTTTGAACACAATTCTTCTGTTTTCAATTACATCTCAAATTCTTTAGAACTTTAAATCAATATTTCACCATTGTTGAAACAACATGACAAACACAAAGTAGCCATTTAAGGTTGTCTAAACAATGTCACAAGTTATATAGAATCAATATTGTCAATCAAAAGTATTGTTTCAATAATTCCAATATGATAGTGTAGGAATATTGTATCAAGGTGATTGCAAGAAATACCTGTCCTATTTGTTGCGTTTGGCTGATTTTTTTGGGAGTACTTTAAAATTAGAAAATTAATTTTAAAATTTTTTTAAAAACTTGAATAGTGTATATACCTCTAAGATGAAGGTTTTCACTCAAGGAAATGGATAGAAAAATTCTCTAAGTAGGAGAACTTGAAAAGTGCCAAACCTCCAAAAAATACATACCTTCATGTTTTAATTAGGGAAAAATAGTAGAAATAGATATTTTCAAAAATAAAATGTGGCCATTTGCAACAACTTTATGGAGATGGTCATTCGCAAGAAAATCCACCAAAATAATATTTTATATGTTTCAAAATACAAGCAGAAGGGTGCTCACTTTGTAGACCTCCACACCTCACAAAATTAACTTTTTTTTAAAACCCTTCTCTGGAAAGCTAGAAGTCTATTAGAATACCATTTCATCCAAATTTCATGTTAAAATAATTTAAAAAGGTATAGCTTAGGTATTAAAAAACCCTAAATTGCCAAGTGTGACGTCCAATCGGGGTCTATTTTTGGATAGTAAAATATTTTTGAAAATTATGAAAAAATTATGGAAGGTTTATGATAGTTATGAGTACCTTCCCTACAAATCTTGAATCAATAAAAGCTAGAAGACAAAAGTTATGGCCAAAAAACAAATCAGAATGCAACGTGTGACACAAAATAGGATAGGTGTTTCTTGCAATCACTTATCAACACTTATTCAAAGGTATTGTTTCAACATTTTCAATATGGTATTGTAGAATATTTGAATCAACAATTATTCATGGTTGAATTCCTTGAAATCCTCTTTTACAAGGGTTTCTCAAGAGTCATCAAACAAGCGGTCACCTTATTGTATGCTTGTAAGTGCTTGTTCTATTTTAATTGATTAATGCTCTCAAATTGAAATGTTTTGATGTTTGGTCAAGAATGTAGTCAAATTTTAATTTTTTGTAGTAAAATTGCTTTCAACTTTTGTAACATAGAGCTCTTTGGGATTTTAATGGGTAAATGACACCCTTTTACAATTTATACCTTTTAATTCATGTTCATGTTCTACATCAAAGCAACATTGGGATTTTGAAAATTATAGGTTCAACTTTTTCATTGAAAATCTTGTGTACTATTGCATTCTACTTTGCTTTGATGGAAAAATCAAATTTAAACTAAACTAAAAGCAAATTGCAAGATTCTTAAAGGTTGTGGAGCAACCCTCTAGAAGCGAGTGATTTTCTCTAATCTACTGACATCCCAACCTTGCCCCCAAAAGAGGCTCAGTGAGATACTATGCCAAACCATGCCCCTTGTATTGACACCAAAATTAAAACTAACAATAGGTGGGTTTAATGGACCCTTAACTTAGCTTGCTTGAATGGGGGAGATGAAAGTATTCAACCCCTCCTCTAGATGAATTGGCACCTGGTTCAACCTAAGCAAAGAACGTTCAATTAAACTAAAATCGACTAGGCGTTATTTGCCTGCCCCTGCTGCTCAGGTCTGAAGATTAGGTTGTTCATTAGCTTTTTGCTCTTTGTGCTGTCTTGGGTTGGTCTCTTCGTCTTAGTTTGCAAAAAAAAAATCTTAAAAACTAGAAATGGAAAACTGAAAATCCTTTTGCGAGGGTTCGCCCTTAGTTACAATGTACTTTTCCCTTTCAATGGAAATGGTCCATTTGTTTCAAATATATATATATATATTCAACCCCTAAAAGACCAATGGTGTTTGAGTATAGCTCTTATTATCTTGACTAACTCTTATAATTAGTATAATTCTTTAGTTGTGTGGAATAATTTTGATGATCTCCATTTTTAAAAAGAAGGAAGATTTATGTAGCTTTCTTATGGAAAAAAACACTAAATGAAATAGCATAATTTTTTGAAAAAATGCCACTCTTGCCACTCTTGCCACTCTTGAAAGATATCCAGTTAAATAGTACTTTGTATAATCAACAAAATGGGAATATTGAAATAGAAATACTCAAAAGTGCTTCAAAAACTTTGATTTTTTTTCCTTGAATTGATGTACAGATCATTATAATATTGATATGTAATTTTTTTTAAATCATTTTGAGGAGTGAAAAAAAGATATGAATATGTGAAGTGAAAATGTGAAGTAATGGCTCTAAACACCTTTTCTATTCTCAAAAACTCATCAAAAATTGCACACTCAATCATTTCTTGATCGACTATTGCACCAATGGATTTGAAAAAACAAAACATCTATGGTTTGTTTATTGTTTACAGATTGTTTGTGAAGTTAATATTTTAAATTTACTACAAATGTAGTTGTAGAAGCCACATGGTGGTCTCATGGTCCTATAGGGATATTCTTAAATTAATGTAGGGTTTTGAGGCCCAAAATTATTTTAAAATATTCATTCAAAGAAATTTTAAATCTTCACCTATATTTTATCATTTAACAATTCATCTATAAGATCCTTTCATTAGTTGTTCAAGTACATCCTTCCTACAGTTTATAGTGATCAATCCCACTCATTGCAAGTTTAATGTGCCTAAGCTTCAAAATATAAGATATTTAAGCCTTTCCAAAAGAGGATCCTCTCTCTTTCAACATTTAAAAAAACAAAACGTATGCCCTATAACTTAAACAACTACCCAATATGTTGAAAAATAGATTGGCAATACACGTGTCAAAACAATTAACCTAAAGAACTTCTACATTCATTTTTGAAAAAATTAAAATGTACATGGTAGAAGATGAAAATAAATAAAGTAAACCATAAAAAATTAACAAAAAATTAAAAATTCTTAATTCAAATGGTAAAAATGCTCTCATAAACAACAACAACTATCCTAATTTTTTATTTAAATATTCAAAAGAATTTCTAAATTGAACTCAAAAAACAACTTTGATTTATGTATTTTTTTCTACTTCATTGCACAAAAAATAAACTCTATAACTTTCACCTCATTATTTGGAATTGAGTGGTTCAAATATTTTTGAAATAGAATCAATATAAAGAATAAATTTAAATTAATTATTTCTTTTTTAGAGCATATTTTTAGCCATGCACTTTGAAGTTTTAAAGACTTTTAACTTTTACAATATTTATCAGAACTACAACATGAATCAAATCTTTAAATGTAGATTAGGTTGATAAGCATGCATTTTAAAAATCTCTTGAATTTTTTTTCAAATTATAATGTCAATAGAGGTTGTCCAAATTATCAAAAAACTCAAAGTGGATTTTTTAGTCTTTTTTGGAGTAAGGTACGAAGTTCATTAGAAAATATTTGAGGGCACTAGAAGCTTGTTAGTTGTTTTTTTCAATTCCTCAATTGTGGAAATGTGCCACATGAGCACTCAAATATAGTCAAGACACTATTATGTTAGAATTTTTTTTAATTTAATTTTTTATAACAGAATTTGATTTTTTTTAAAATCAGTTTTAGGTTTCTTAACATTTTTTAGAATTTTTGAAAAAAAAATCCTTCAAAAATTTGAAAATTTCGGCCAATAAGGTTGATTCACAATTTTTGGACAACACATGGAACACAATGGAATAGTCTTAGTACAGACTTCTCTTGCTTTCAAATCCCTTCTAATGAAATTTCTTTTTCACTAAGTAGGAGATTTGAATTTCATTATTCTAGCAAAATAGCCTCATCAATTGATCAAATTTTGTATCTCACTTTTTTGCAAGTAATACATACTATACTAAGTAGCCTCTATAATGTCACAACTTTTGTTTTGGGATTTTTTTTCTCACCAAACCATAAAGAGCAAAATATACCAGACTAAATTCATTTTATATTCTCACTATTACACTATAATACAACTCGGAAGTTGAATAAAAAATAATGTTTATAAGAAATTAGTCAATGGGTCAATGTAAATAGGTACTAAAGCTTTACACAACTACTTCCAGATTCTTGCAAGTGAACTTTGAGTATTTTCTTAGCCCGTAAAGAGTAAAGTTCACTCAATGGGTTTTGGATAGGCTTAAGTGAACTAAATTTTTCATGTGATTTTTTTGAAATTTTTTACAAGGATAGGAAAAAACATTAATTTTATGAAATATAATTTTTACTTCATGTAGTGCCTCAAAGAAAAAAATTTGCTACCCTAATTTCAAAATGGAGTTTGCTAGGCTACTAAAAAAATCACAAAAATTTCATATAGAAATTCTTCATTTTTCCTCACAGACTATATTTTGGTTTGCATAGAAAGCTTTGATTTAATCCATTTGGATAGTAATGTGAAAGTTATAGAGCTTCTTGTTTTGTGGGCAATCATTGCATCTTCTTGAGCTAATAAAATATTGAATTGTTTTTCATACAATTTTCATGATTTTCCAAAAAACATTCCAAAAGGTTTAATTTTCTTTCTTAAACAATATGATTGATGGAATTGGTGTGTTTCAATTCCATCATAGAGTTATCAACAATTTAGTTTTTTTCATTCTCACAATGTTCAAAGAATTCAATGTAATCATAATGCAATTTTAGACACCTTATGTTGTGAAATTATAGAAGCTTTGACAAAATAATGCTTTCCAAGTTCTTTGCAATATTTGTACTTATTTATAAGGGATTTTGCACTAGCTTACTAAATGAGCAAGTGCTCAATTTATTCTTTGATAAAAGTCTTTAGAATCAATTAGGAAAAGTTTCAATAAAGGGGGTTCTAATTTAGCCATTTCAATGAACATTTGATATGGCAAGGAATTAGTGGCTTAAGGGAAGAATTGCACCATTGTAGAATTTGTATACACCTTTGATAATATCTTATTGAATGGAGGACTTCTTAGCTTGTTGAATGGATTATAAGACATACTCGATTTCAATGTAAAGGTAATATTTGTATTTTGAGGCACCCTATTGGTAATTATAAATTTTTTTTATGGGGGCATTTAAATGTATCCTATTTTATATATATGTACACACATATGTATACAATTTGAAACTATTGGCCAATAAAGAATTTGACCAAGTACTAACCTACATACAAAGAAATTGGATAAACCATGAACAAATTAGAAATCTCTGTCTATAGTCCTAAAAGGATGATGCAAACTAGGAGACGTGTTGCAATCACATGTACAAAAGAAGGAAACAAAAGTGAACCATTAGATGAGGTTTAGATACTCAATAAGGCTACGAGCTCCAAAATTGTAGGGAATGTGGGAGCTATCCCACATCAGTAATTTGACATGGCCAAACTTTGGCCAAATCATATAATAGTATTTCTATTTTTTGTTTTTTGTTTTTTTGAATTAAATTTTAAATATAATATTTATAATATTTTGACAACAAGCTACAATTTCATAGCAAAGGAAAGAACAAAGGGAACAAACCTAAAATGACCTTCATTAAGAACTTCAAGGCATGTGAATATAGTGCCATGATGGTGCATTGAAATGCAATTAACATAATTAGGTGCCAACCTCCATACCAACCCCGTATGGACAAAATGACACCAAAATGACTTTGCCAACAATATGACCTTTGGTGTTAAAATGGCACCAAAACAATTTGTTCCAACTATTTTGATGCTCCCTTTCTTCAAATCCCATCTAATGAAAGGCATACAAGCATAAATAATGTTTTGGAATTCCTTGCTAGCATTGTATTGAAAATCTACTCCAATGATAACCTTTTTTTTAAAAACACAAAGCATAAGAGGTTTTTCGAGGCACTGAGAAACTATTTTAGTCTTGTTCTCCAATTTGTAAACTAGTCATTGCTAGTAAGATTTTTTTAAATTGAAAAAAAAACTGAAAAATTGAAAAAAATCATTAAATACTATTATCTGATGTGCTAGTCTCCTTGCCACATTAGATTGCTTTTGTGGCAGATTTCAATGAGTTCCCACAGTTTGGGAACTTGCGATATTCCAAAATGACCAAAAACCTTCTTGTGAATGTATTCATCACAAGAAAGATTATGAGATGGGAAATATCATTATTGGGGAATTTGTGCATTTTTCAATGTAGTTTGAAGATGTTTTCACCTACAAATCAATTCAATTTATGAAATCAATATTCTAGAATGTTGATTTATCTCTCCAAAATTGAACTTTAATATAGGTCTTAGTATGCATAATCTATGCCTTTTATAGATTTTAGAAACTCAAATCTAACTAATATGTAGATTTTGAATTTTGATTTGTAGATTTTGATTTTTTTGATGTAGACAATCTCTTAAACTTTAAGAGTTCAAAACATTAGTAATATATAGGTTTCATTTGTTACAACATTTTATAGTTTTATATATTATAAAATTTCTTAGATTTCTAAAATATACAAATTTTGGAAATAGTTGAACTCTATAAATAGAATTAGTTGCCTTAGAGTTTGACAACTTACAATCTTATTTGTCTAACTTTACAAGACCCTTGACAATCAGTATGGGACAATTGCATCTTGTTGTAAAAATCTACCAAAGATTACATTGAAATGTAAGATGTTTCAATGTATTGTAAAGTCTACCAATTAGGATTGCAGATGAAAGATTTAGGGAGAATTTATAAAGATCTTTGAAATGAAAACCTACAATTATCTTTTGTATAGGAGTTGGCTTTGAAAATCCCCTCTACAATAACATTGGAATATTGAAATCACAATAAGAATTGAAAAAAGCTAGCATAGACAAACAACATTATTTGCAAACTAGTCATAGCGGGAATTCTAAATAAGAGTAATGTAGAAGACAAATAGAAAGATTGTTGATATCAATGGAAAAAAGTATTAAAAATCAAAGTAATAGAAGTATCGTGTTCAAGAATACAACAATAGATTTTTCATAATCCTAGCTTGTAGAAACTTCATGTTCGTGAATGCATGATCTATATGGTTACATATCATATTCACAAAATTCTTAGAAATCATGTTTTTACCTTGTTGTACACTAGAGTGAACCAAAAATTCCCAAAGCACTTGTAGCATGCTAACAATGAAGTATAGTAAGTGCTAGAAGTGTTATAATGAGAAAAAGGACAAATGACATTTCTAAAGTTGAAAAATCTTCCAAAAATTTGCGAAAAGAAGAAATCTTTAATACAATGTCAATTAGACTTGCAATAGTGAAACAACAACATTTGAACTCAAAGAGCACTTGCATTCAAAAAAACCTTATGAAGAGTACATGAATTACCAAATATAGACACATTTTGAAACCACACATTTCAAGATTAATGCAACAAAAGTTACTATCATAATCTTCATACCAAAACCATTGCATTTGAATTTAGTGCTAGGGGAGGACACTTCCCGTTTTTTAATAACCTACTTGCGGCGGAATATAGGGTACATTTAAATAATCTTAGGTAAAATTTATAAGACATTTACATATAAAATAGGGGACATTAAAAAGGCAAAGTATTTAAAAAATAAAATAGGGATGATAATATGGCTGATTTTTCCGCTTTATGATAAAATAGGGGCTTTTTTAATGTTGCCAAGTAATGATTACAAGTAATTGATAGCCCCCCTAAGAAAACCCCACCGCCGCACGTGGGTCCCCCAAATATACAAGAAGTGTCCTCCCCGGTTTTAGTGGAAATTGAAATTAACACAAAAAAAATTCTTAGCACAAGCAGTGGAACATAAAACAACCTTGTTTACCCAAATTAAAGATTAATTATAAATGAGAAAGTTTACAAACTCATCAATGTCCACCTTGATGTGTTGGCGAGACTTTGATTGCCAATGAAGCTTCTAACTTCATTCAATTACTCTAGTAACCACATCAAGCTTCTTAACCCGCTTCTTAATTCTAATAGTGCCCAATAAATCCGACAAATGTTTGAGCTACATCTCCAGTAGTTGTTCCAATGATAGTACATGAAGTTGATGGTTGGCCAATGGTATCTCAAGTATCCAAGAGTTTGCAAAAAAATGCAGGTTTCTATTAGTTCAAAAAATCTTATAGTTTTGGCAAAATAGAAGTTGTATCATTTCAATGGTGCAGATAGGGTTGTAAAAACACCTTAGGCCACCAAGCAAGTCAGTGTACTACTCCTTCCACCATTTGCTATGGGATATCTTCCTAGCTCCTCCAAGTTCACTACGCGGCATAAAAATTGGTTAGTGTCATAGGTACAAACACAAAATAGCATTTGTGATGTGATATTTGGAACCCTAAATACACATTGTATGCTTGCTATTACAATTTTTTTGTCTAGAGCACAAATCCTAAGTGAAAAATCCAAATAGTAATGATGCAATGAACTTTACAAAATAAAAATACTACAATGATAGACTAAACCATTGCCCTAGAATCGTAGCACAGATCTTTTTTGGAGAGAAAAATCCTAAATTACCAATTGTGCAACAACCACCAAATGTTGATAACACCCCCATATTTCAATTTAACACAAAAAATATAACCAAGAATGCAACAAGGAGGCAAGCAAAAATTTGAAAAATGTGTGGTGATTTTTTTTTCTTGCAATAAACCTTAAATTGCATATTAGAACTCCTAAATTATATGAAATGAAATAAAACTTTGGATTTCACACATGTCATTTGAGTCCATTGTTGTTTGTCATTTATCTTCAAATTTTGGACAAGAAAACACTATTTTTTATCCATGTTCCATGATTGAGAACCAATGAGCTATCAACACCCTATTTATTTATCTTTATGCCTTTTTTGCCATGCTACTTATGATGTAGAACTTACATAATTCTATGATTTTGTATCTTTGCAATATTACATATCATCATGTTTTTCATTCCAAAAGCATTTTATATTACATGTATTTCCTTGAAAATTTGACCTAAAATTAATACGTTAGACTCTATATTTTATTACATGTTTCTACATTTTGACCAATGTCCCCCTTAGCAAATAGAAGGCCATATTCATTATATTGAGACTTTTTGCAGATTTTGAGATAAAGTGCTAGTTATTAGAAAATTCATTTAAAAAAATAGTAATTAAAACCAAAAACAAATAATGTCCAAATAGTGATTCTATAATGAAATTCTAAAAGTTGATATAGTTATCTATTTAGAAAAAATTGCTAATAAAGAAATAAAGTGGTTTATCTTCGAGTCAAGGATAAAAATGAAACTACAAAAAGTCTCAATATAACGAATATGACCTTATAGGTTGAAAGATAATGATGTTTGATCACAAGGAAATTATACAACAAACTTATTTAGATTTCCTATGACTAGTTTAGAAATAATGTTGTTTGTCTATGCTAGCTTTTTTCAATTCTTATTGTGATTTCAATATTCCAATGTTATTGTAGAGGGGATTTTCAAAGCCAACTCCTATACAAAAGATAATTGTAGGTTTTCATTTCAAAGATCTTTATAAATTCTCCCTAAATCTTTCATCTGCAATCCTAATTGGTAGACTTTACAATACATTGAAACATCTTACATTTCAATGTAATCTTTGGTAGATTTTTACAACAAGATGCAATTGTCCCATACTGATTGTCAAGGGTCTTGTAAAGTTAGACAAATAAGATTGTAAGTTGTCAAACTCTAAGGCAACTAATTCTATTTATAGAGTTCAACTATTTCCAAAATTTGTATATTTTAGAAATCTAAGAAATTTTATAATATATAAAACTATAAAATGTTGTAACAAATGAAACCTATATATTACTAATGTTTTGAACTCTTAAAGTTTAAGAGATTGTCTACATCAAAAAAATCAAAATCTACAAATCAAAATTCAAAATCTACATATTAGTTAGATTTGAGTTTCTAAAATCTATAAAAGGCATAGATTATGCATACTAAGACCTATATTAAAGTTCAATTTTGGAGAGATAAATCAACATTCTAGAATATTGATTTCATAAATTGAATTGATTTGTAGGTGGAACATCTTCAAACCACATTGAAAAATGCACAAATTCTCCTTTAATAAAATTTTCTATCTCTCATTTTTTTATCACAGCCACATTAATTTTCCTGTATTTAGTCAAAACAAGTAAAAAAAAAAGGCAGTTGTTGTGAGCCTTGCAGAGGATACCCATTAGGAAAGACTCAGGGCAAAAAAGGGGATTTTACGGGTGTACCCCTGGCATTTCCGTACATTGTTCAGCAACTATGAATCAGCCTTGATAAATTGAATTTTTATATTTCTTTTAAAATTTCAAACTTTTTGAAAAATATTAGAAAACTGAAAACTAAATTAAAAAAAATTCAAGAAGAATTATTTGTAAGATTAATTAGTTAATTATATTAATATATGATGTGGCACGGTCTCACCCATGTTCAAATGTTAATGTGGCACTGTTCCTAGAGTTCCCACAATCCAAAAACTCGCAATCTTGTATTGGCCTTAAATCTCCCTCTAAAGATTATTGTAGCTACATATAGAGGATACTAAAAATGTTCTTTGTGCTAATAGCTTAAAAGTAAATTCAAAGTGCCATTGCAAAAAACACCATCCATTTTCTATAGTATTTGGACAAAATTTGCATATTAGACTTGTAGTACTGCATAGTGGAACAATCTCAGCCATTGATTGGCTAAATTAACTGCTAAGAGTATGTTGCAAGTGCTATAGACTACTTGTGAGTATTGAAATAGTCATCTATGGAAAAAAGTTAGATTGTTATAGAAAATAGAAACAATGAGGTATAAATAAATAGTAAATAGAAAATCATGAACCAAAAAACCTAAAAGTTGGCCATTTGTGAAGACTTCATGGTGATCAAATTTCACCAAAAAAAATGGAGTTCAAACACCATCTTCAATGTTTGAAAGTCATTGTACAAGGGAGCCCTATTTACATGAACCTAGATATAAAAATATGTATTTTCAAATGCCCTTGGGTAGGCATATACTCACTTTGTATAGGAATTGACCACCAAAATTTCTACTCTTGATCAATCAATTTGGGTACTTTAGATGAAGTAAAAATTCCTAAATCTCAAAGTGTGACAAATCAATAAAATTTAAATTTAAATATAAAAGTTGTTTGTTTGTTTTTAAAATAAGGGATTTAATTACTATCAAGTTAGAAATCTCCAATAGAAATTTCATGTTCATTGGACTTGTGCTCTAAGAGTTATAGTGGATGATAACAACATCTCTCCAAGTGATAATAGGATTCCAAGGTGTTTCTTGCAATGACCCTCAAGTCTTTCAATCCTCTTTTTAGACATCAATTTTTAGTTTGAGGTCATGAAAAAAAACAAAGTTGAAGGATATGACAAATATAACCTTTACAACATTATTGCTTTGTAAATGTCTACTCAACAATTCTCTTAAATGAATTTTCAAGGTACTAATACGACAATTAATTATCCTAAGTCACTCAATGCAAGAACGCCATTCAATTGGGAGGAAGAGATCATTTCTTATTAATTGGATCCACTGATCCAGACGTACATCCCTCTTTCTTCTCCACAGGACAGAGAGAGAGTTAACATGACGACCTAGCCTACTTGTCTTCCCCCGTCCCTAACCGTAACCACCAGCACGTAACTACACCCTTGTAGACGAAAGTCTAACGGAATCTCTGTGCATCTATAATGAATAATATTTCCTCCAATGGATGAGATTGCAACTGATGTTCACTTCCCGGGAAGGTGCCCCGGTCATCAGGGCGTAATTTGCCACATCAGTACTTTCTCCCTCTTGAGATTCAACGTTTTTGGTCTATTTGAGACTCATCTCCAAGAGCCCTTAACCCTGGAAGGACCAAGTCAATTATTCTATCAAAATCCACCCAAAATTGTCATTTCTATTTCAAAGAGAAAAAGAGCTAATTTTTTCCACATCCAACTATAGGATCTTATGCATGATTAGTATTTGAATATGTAGAAGAAATTTCAAAAACTTAAACTGTGTAGATTGCAATATATTTGCATTTAAAGTGGAGAAAACAATTTTTTCTTGTACCTTACTTGACTAGATTTTTTAGCTTTGAATCTTTTTAGTTTAAATTTTTGCACAACTAATTCTGATTTTCTACTAGATTTATCTTAAATAGTTGAATGGACAATCTACAAAAAGAATTTAGAACACTTAATTTTCACTCATTAAAAATTTATTAAATAGAGGTAGGTTAAAGAATCAAGATTGAAGAAAAAGCTAAACTGCTAATAGCTTTAAGATAAAATTGATTTACAATAATCTCAATGGTAAGATTATTCTAGTAAGAAAATCTAATCATGTCAAATCATTTTTTGTCAAAAATTATGGAAATTGCATTCAAAAATGAATTTAGTAACTTTAAAAAAAAAAATGTTTAGATTTCCTTTAAAACTAAGGTTGTTGATAATATTTTCACTATAAATCCAATTAGAATGAATCAAAGCTTTACATGTAGATTAATTTTAAATCTTTGAGGGAAAAAATTTTAAGAATTTATTTTGACTTTTTGTGATTTTTTTGTACTACCCTCCAATTTCCATTTCTACTTATTGTACCATAACTTTTGCTCCTAAGCATTGATTGACATAAGATTGAACTATTTGTCTATGAAGCTCTTGTAGAACTATACATTCAATAAAATTTGAAACAATAAGAATCTACACATATCCAAATTGTCTCTTAAGGGGTGAAATGGTCCTTTAGGGGTTAACATTAGAATTTAATCAAAATTTACAATGGACAAATTAAATCTTCACTTGAATCTTCACTAGGAAAACCCAAAGAAATGAATTTGGAGCTGAAATTTGGAGGAGCTGGTCTTGTAGTATGCTTTCAGCTAGAGTGTAGAGGATTTTTAAAAATAGCTAATTAAATGTCATATAGAAGTCTACAAAGTGAGCCTCTTTCTACTTGCATTTTGAAACATATGAAAAACGATTTTGGTGGGTTTTTTGGTCAATGATCATTTCTATAAAGTTATTGCAAATGACCAATTTTAAAATTAAAATTAAAAAAATAAATAAATTATTAATTAAAACATTGAACTATCTATCTTCTTGAGATTTTTTTAAACAAAATCCTTTGGTGGTTACCTTCATCTTAAAGGTGCATATATTGGGCATATTTTTAAGTTTTCTTAAAATTATTTTTCTAATTTTAAAGTAATCTAAAAAAAATCTTAAGTATTATTGCAAAATGCAACAAATAGTATAGGTGTTTCTTGCAATCACCCAACTATGAAAAGTTATTCATCAAACATTTTTAGGGTACCATGTGGATGCCACGTCATTACAAGGCTAACAAATACAATTTTGTTTTTTAAAGTTTAATTTAAGATAGAAGAACCTTAACCTCTAAGTTTTTAGAGTCTTGTCTATAATTGATGATTTGTTAAAAACAAGGGATAAAAATCATTATAAAGTACTATTTCCTCTATCCCACTAAACGCTTCCCAAATTCTTCCTACAAAAACAAAAATCAGCCTATTCAAGAAACTTTTAGTAAGATAGAGGGAGTATTTGGAAGAATATTTTGGAATTGAGATACAAATAAAAGTTTTAGACTTTGAGTTGTAGATTTTATCTATATGGTTGGGTTCATCAATGCTATCACCAATATCATTCTATAAATTTTGAAAGGAAAATTTCTAAATTCCTTCTAAATTCAATTACAAGCAAAATATTTTCATTTTTAGAGTAATTTTTTTCCGAATGGATTTGAAATGAGGTTTTGTTGATATTGTGATTTTTTGAAATTTTTGTGTTCTTCAAATCTCTAACCTCATCCTTGTAAATTCAATTTTGAACTAGAGTCAATGCAATTTTTGCTTGGTTAACCATTTGACATACTTCCATATTTGTAATTTTAGAAAAATATGTTCTCCAGTAACATTAAGTTCAACCATTAGATAAGACAAGAATTAGAAAAAGTATCTTTACAAGTCTACAGATTAGGATACCTTTCATCCAAGTAGAAGTGTAAAAGGTAACAAATTTCAATTCTCTTCATTATCCCAAAAATTGGACATCAGAGTCACAATTAATTGTTGAGCATCTAGTATGAATGCCAAAATCAAGTCACAACTTGCAATTTAAATTGGCCCTGTTGATTAGAATATAAGATTGAGAAGACATGGTCATTGAGATTACTAGAGGATTAGGGAGGGCAACTTTGGGAAAAATAGTGGAAGTTTTCATCGTGTAACTTATTAGATTATGATGGTCAACTATCTTTCGGGAGGAGGCTTGATTTGAAGGACATTAAAGAGCTAACGGCAAATCCTTAAGTACCCTAATCCTTTTTAAAAATTTAGTATATTTTTATTTTTATCTTTTGTATAATTTTGTTATTTACGTCAAACCCGTCAAAATGTTTATAAACAAAAGTTGTCTTGTACTGTAACCCTAAATGTCCAAGGAGCCATATTTTGATGTTGACTAATTATTGAAGTTTGTTTATATATATTTAATACCACTTTGTTTTAAAAAACTCCTAAATGGCAAGTGTGATATAGTATCAAGGGCCATTATTAAATACTAAATCAATTATTAAATAGTAAAGCAATATTTTCAAAAAATTAGAAAATGTGTACAATAGTTATGAGTACCTTGTCTATATATTTTAAATTGTTTGGAGTCAAAATGTATAAGTTATGGCCAAAAAATTGATTAGCACGCAACTTGTGACAAAAAACAATACAAGTGTTTTTTGCAGTGACCCAAGTCCTTGTAGATAAGTATGAAGAATGCACCTATTGTTTAAAAAACCAGACCATTTTTGAGTGACTATCTTGGTGAGACCGGGGTGAATTGATCCCCTTGCTCGGTTATCTGGGAAAATGCTGAAATTTTTTTATTTTTTGCAAATTTTTATTTTTCCAAATTTTGAATTCATATTTGCAATCAGAGACCCCTTACAGAGTAGGAAGAGTGTCCAAGATAAACTAGATAAGCACAAAATAGGGGGCTTTTTGCTTTACTTGCACCCTTGAAATTACTTGGAGTGGCGGAGCGAGGGGAGTTCACCCCGCCCCTTGGTCATAGGTCAGCAGTCTCCCAGGGTTGGAAGTCACCGTCATCAAAACTAGACTTTTTTGTTTCTTGGAATTGACGCCGTGGCAGGCGCACTCAGTTCAGTCCCCGAAAAGAAACCCTAATAAAATACGGAGTAAGGTACTACAGTAGTCTCTATTTGCTCGCAAGATTTCTCCCAAGTTTGTCCATCGTAACAAGATTTTCGAAAGTCAGGGAAAGCGGCCAACGACTTAGAGGACTTTTCCAAAAGCGCGGAAGTCTGCCGACTTCAGTTCAATTCCTTTAAGAACTTTGTGGGTGACCGTGCTCTTTCAATCGTCAAACTTCAAACTCCTGAACTCAAGAACAAGTAATCCTACACCGCACTTCTTTGGAAACATGAGGATTTTAGAATCTTGAGTGAATCTTCACCAAATCAGAGCACACCCAGAACTGTAGAATAATCGTCGCACATGCAGTTTAGATATTAAAATGGCAAGAGTTCAAGAGATCGGCACTTCCCCAGGTCACGTCAATCTATACCAATCCTAGTTTCGAGATCTCTGCACAGGCTTCAACATCTCCCAGAATGTCTCGGTTTCGGAGTTCTTACATAGCGACTCAACGTAACTGATCGATTTTATTCTAGTATGAAGCTAGTACGTTCCCATCGCATAATTAAAGTAACTAATATGTTTAAGCTGTGGAGGCCGGCAGGGTACGCAAGCATCACGCAGTCCTCGATCATGCGAACTTGACCGATAAAAGCCAGTCAAGCTTGGTAAAGGAGGTCCTTTCGATCATATCCTTGCAAGAGTCGATGAATCTCCTTCGAATAACTTTCTAAGTAGCAGGTAGCTGGAAGCTCCATACGATATACGTTATCTTCTGTACAGAGACCATTCACCATTTCCAGCCTTGCAGAATCTTTAGCAAACCTTGTCACATTGATTGACATTGCAATTGCCTGTGCACACTGCGCACAAATTTGAGCTCGTGTCCGCAAGATCAATATCGATCAGATGTGCGTCGTTCGAACCAGCTCTAGCAAGAGGTGAGTTACTAGACTGGATAATCGATGGGGCACCAGAAGAAGCGACCGAATCTAGATCCAGTGCTGGAAAATTCGGTCGGACCTCCGATCACCTTCACTGGGCAGGCCGTTAGTACGCAGTTGCACAAGCCCCACAAGTATGGCTCCCGGTCGAAAGTAGAGTCCTGGTGCACGTGCCTGAGTCCCTTGAGTTTCTTAGTGAAGCTGCGAGACCGCTACATCAAGACCATGAACGAGATGGCTATCAGAGGGGGAGACTTCACTGCCGTGACGGGGTACCATGCTTGGGCCGAGTTTGACTACACACTCCAGCAATGCAAAAGTGTGAAAGAGAGGCATTTGGAAGGGTAGCAAGCGTTGCAGGAAGGAAGATCGAGTCGGCAGCTATCACTCGATCCAAAGAGCGTAGCGCGGCAGCTTCAAGAGCAACCAGTTCTCCTATTTTGAAGTTAGTATCAAATTGCTTACCTAAAGCTTAGACTATCGCAAGATGACTGTCGATCGATCTTCATTTGATTTGTAATTATGCATCATCTTGTTGGACAGTCAATGTAATGGCGTGGTTCAGAGCTCTTTAATTGTGACATGTAAGGCTGTAAAAATTAACTAGAGCTGGTTTAGATCTGAGCTGTACCGGTATGCGACGTTACTATTGTAGTGCAAGC
Organism: Thuidium tamariscinum; assembly: GCA_947034885.2. Classification (NCBI taxonomy): domain Eukaryota; kingdom Viridiplantae; phylum Streptophyta; class Bryopsida; order Hypnales; family Thuidiaceae; genus Thuidium; species Thuidium tamariscinum. The sequence goes on from OX344750.2 coordinate 39,466,461, forward strand.
TGATTCTCTCATATTAGTATTGTCAATTACCGGCCTCAGCAGGAAGGTTCAATCCTTGCTGGGTATGCTCTGTTTTTGCATTTCTGAAATTACCTGAAATTGCCTGCTTGTTGTACTAGATTTGCAATGTACACCTGCAATTTTCTGTAGGACAGTTTGCAAATAAAAGTTCAGTTATCTCCCGTTCTATCCCCTGGCTCCTCACTCTTCTCCATCTCCAGTGTAGGAAAGAAGCGTCGGATGGCTTTCTATTTCCCCACTGTGTGAAGGTATTTATTTGAATGATAAAATGGTAACAATCGTTGTATTACGTTAATTGAAGTGTTTTAGAGTGCCAAATTTGTGACATTCAAACTGTGCACAGAGCTACAGCTCAAAAACAGGGGTACCTGGGAGTCTTAGGTTCCAGAATCCAGACGGGGGGACCAAATTTTTTGTCCAGTGAGGGGATCTTGGACAGGAACAGTATTGAGAGCATGTATGGTTCAGGAGAGAGCATGTATGGTCATGTAAGTGATTTTACATCTGGCAAAGTCAGAGTGCCGGAATGTGACGTTCTCGAGTTCCAATTTCAAAACCCTGAAACTTACGGACTAATACTTTCGAGCATTAAAAACTAGGATTTTCAAGTACTGTAATGTTTCAGGTGGCCAAGTAAAACTGTAGAGCTCAAAAACAATAGAAAAATATAGTCATCTGAAATTATAGCCCATAGAAGGACTGCCTTTCCCTTCGTGAAGTCCCCATCACCTAATTTCATCTGACATTTCTTAAAGTTTGCAACTTTAATTATTGAATGGTGTGGAATATTCCACACCATTTCATCCGCTGGGAGGCAGCATGACAGGCTGCTACCGAATGTTATGTCCATTGAAATGCTCACCTGATAAAAATAAAAAAAGATATTATGTAACAGAGTATGAAATGAACATCAATTTTGTTAAATTGGCAATTGTTACTCAAATGTACATCACCTATTCAAAATAATTTGATAATAAGTTAGTATTTGAAACATATTCTTCATCCAACTCTAACCTTAAACATATATAGATATACTAGTCATTGTCTTTTATTTCAACCACATATTAGTTTAGTACACATGCTTATTCCAATTAATTTTAATTCTCCTACTCTTCAATCAAGCATGTTTATGGCCATCTCAAAAAACATATACTCCACCAAAGTACTAAAATTAATCAATATTGAAAAGATTCTTTATTCAATCCTATCTTTTAAAACTTTACACATTGGCTATAAACTTACTTCATTGTTCTGTCACTAACAATGTAAAGCCATCACATATACACTCAAAAATCATTTAGATTCAAGACATATAGTTGTTCATTAACATTCTAGTCTTAATGTATAAAGTGGCTATATATTAGTGTTGGCAATATTCTTTCAATTTTATACTTCACAATATTACTCATGTAAAAGACTACAACTAATCTCACACTACATACATAACACCTTTGTCTATAGACTCTAAGCATAATAATTGTCAAATTCTAGTCATTTTCATGTTAAATTCATGTGGGAAAAAATTTAGATATAAATGAAGAGTCTATCTTCCTCTATATAATTGTGCAATGCAAGGGTAGTGGTGTGACTTGTCCATGAATTTGTTTTACTCTCCATATTGATTAGTCATTACTATGTACAAATTTGAGAGAGGTTTTTTCTTTTTCATTTCATACATTAAAAAATGTTGAATTTGACACAAATTTCAATACAATTTCTTTTGAGAGATAAAAATGCATTGCTCATCTTCAAGTTATAATTTTTTTTAGTGAAGAATTAGATTTCCTACCAATAAGTTGATCATCTAAAACTTTTATAATGTAAACATAGAATAATCAATATTTTCATGATTAATTCTTTGCATACTAGACAAAGTAGTCTTCACCTTTCTATATTTAAAATAAAAAATTTAAAACATATCTATTATTAAAAGATTTTTAAGTCTTTAACCCCTAAAGGACCAAATTGCGTTTTTTGGCAACATAGCGATTTTCGGTAGCTCACTACGGGTGGAGTTTTTATTTTTTTTCTTTGAAATTTTCACACAACATGTGTCCGAGGAGTATCTTGAAGACCCAACAATTTTCATAACTTTTGACTACATGGTCAAAAAGTTATTGCATGATATGTAGTTTTCATTGGTCGGCAGGCAACCCAAAATTTTCTTATAAAAACATTTTTTTTAAATTAAAAAATTGAAATTAGTTTTCTAGATGTATATATATGCAGAAAGCTTTTAATCATTCCATTTTGATTTATGAGATGAAAGTTATGAAGAGATTTAGTTTGCGAGCAGCTATGGATTCTCTACTCTAAAATAAACTTTGAAAGCCTTTACTTTACTCAATTTTAAATATTTTCGAAAAAAAATTAAAATTTTGGATGTTGATTGTTTGTCACAACATTACAACCATTGGGATTGGCGTTTTTTTTATTCTATAATAAAATTTTAGCAATTTAGTACTTTGAATCACTCTCTACTTCTTTCTACTTATTAGTTTTTACCTATATGTTGTACAATTCCAAATGATGCGAAATTTTTTGAGCATATAACGAACTTGCCGTGAAGAATGACTCCAAAGAAGCACCACCATTTTGGACATTTTTTCATAGAAATGTGACCTTATGAAGTGCAGCTGCCCGCTTTTTTGTAGGGACAAAAAAAGGATTTTATTCAATTCAAATGCTAATATCTTGCAATCTATACGGTGGAAAATTCTGAAATTTTTTCCACATCTTTTCACACAAGTGTACTATAAGATCCTACGGTCATATGTATCTAAAAATGTTTTTTTTTTCAAAAATTTGGTGCTTGAAGTAGACATGGCAGTTTTGGTGTGTTTTTGGTGAAGTCATAGTCTCCGACCTTTAGGGGTTAAAATATTGCAAGTTCTTAGACTATTGGAACTCTTGGAACTTTGCTACATAAGTGGTGAGTGGTCTAATGTGGTTGAGTGACTATCATGTCTGATTATAATCTTGATTTTACTAAATAATTCTTTGAAAAAAATTAATTTCTTTGATTTCTTTGATTTTTTCATTTTCAAGATATTTTCTAATTGTTTTTTATTTGACTAGCATTGATTGATTCAAGTCATAATGTAGGAACGGGGTGTGAAACAATCTCTTAATGCTCCAAATCTCTACTAATGGTGTTAAAAAAATCAAAGAGGAATGATTAATTGAATATCATCATAATCAAGAACTTATAAAGTTGTTCAAGAATGTTTTGTAAGAAAATAAATAGCCAAATATGCCAATTTTTGATGCACTTTCCAAAGTCAATCACTAAATTTCCTTCCAACGATGCTAGTGTGTGAGCATGAACATGCGAGCATGTGAGCTTCTAATATGTGTATACATAGATATACTACCACCTTTGAAGGTGTTTATAGTAAAAATACCTATAATGATAGGTACCTATAGTATAAATACACTCTTATTATAGAAGGTTTCTATAGTTTAAGCACCTATACTAGAGGTGCATCATCTTTAAGGCTTACAAGCTCACACTTCTATGCTCACATACTAGCAACCGTGAATTTCCTTCTTGAATTACAATTGTATAAAATTGAACTAAAGGACTTCTAAAGGACTAAGTCTCCATATATATGCGAAAAATATTATATTAAATCATTTTTAGTTGGATGTTCATGAAATTTAGACATGATATATAAAAGGGTATCTTCCTCTACAAAAAAATCTAATTTTTTTTCAATCAAGGGACTACATGAAGAAAGGGATGTAAAAGGGGTATATCAATGTTCTAATTTTTAATACATCAACTAGTCAAAAACTTTAAAAAATAACATTTACTATTTCTAATGACTTCATGGTAATGAAATTGTGGCAAAACAATGAACTTGAAACCATCTTCAATGTTGACAACTTTGGTGGTTTTGTGATCCTTTAAAATACTACTTGTGCAAACATAGAGGTCAAAATAATCATTTTTTCCCTATTAACTCTCTTATGGAATACATCCAAAGAGGAAGTGAATAGGCTACAAAATTTAAGCACTACATCATTAACTTAGGGTACACTGAATGGATTCAAACCAAAAATCCTAACACCATGACAACTTAAAGGAACTAACCTAACTTTTATTATAAAATCATTCACTAGGGTTTCAAAAAATAAAAGGCACAAGTAAAATTAAAGCATATTCAAAATGGCTACAAAAACAATTGATCTTTTTTGCAATCATCCAACAATTGACCAAAAGGTAACAACTAACCACACTTGAGATGCCACTAAAAAAATAATTCCATGAAAGCATATTTTCTAATTCACATCTAACTAATCAACTAATTACAAATGCAATGATGAGTAGTTAGGCAGTGATTGTAAGAAACACATACTATACTACTTCACATATTACATACTAATTTGTTTTTTGGCTATAAACTTTGTATTTTAGCTCCAAATGACTCAAGATTTATAGGAATGTTATTCATGACTATCATACATCTTCCTCAATTTTTTTTATAATTTTCAAAAATATTTTATTATCCAAAAAAAGATCCCAATTGAATGTCACACTTGCCAATTTGGAGGTTTTTAGTACTATTTAGTACCCCCCAAAAATGAATTTTAAGGTGAAATTTTGGATGAAATGGTTTTCTAGTAGACTTATGGCTATTTATCAAAGAAAATTTTAAAATAACTAATTTTGTGTGCTGTGGAAGTCTACAAAAAGAGCTTCTTTTTGTTTGTATTTTGAAACATATAAAATATGATTTTGGTGGGTTTTTTGGTGCATGATCATCTCTATAGAATTCTTACAAATGGGAATTTTTATTTTCTCTACTTACTTATTTTTTCTATTTTTAACTAATCTAAACATCCAAATACCTATTTTCTTGAGATTTGGCGCTTTATTGAATCCCCTACTTAGAGAATTTTTCTATGCATTTCCTTTGGTGGTTACCTTTGTCTTAAAGGTGTATACATTATTTATATTTTAAAAAATGATTAATTTTATTTTAAAGTACTCATAATAAAATCATGAGTACTATTGAAATTACAAGGTATTTCTGACAATCACCCAGCCACTACTTCTTAAAATCAAAAGTTCAATTCTTTCAATTCTTTGAAGAGTACAAAAAACTTTAAGGATACTAAATAGTCCCTTAAATGTTTAGTAGTCTATCTCATCTCCTAAGATCTTACACTTCATATGCTATATTTTGGTTCTTCCGTTGCTTACCTAGGATTTCTTATACACATAAACTTGTGCATAATGCAATTCATATGTCTTATGCATGTGTCATCAAATTTGACAAAGACATCATTCTTAATCAAATTCATATTGGTGATGGAATCTACCTTATCCAATTGTAGCTCATTTACTATTTGTAGACAATGCTTGTAGTAGTCTCTTGAATAATATATTTGAATTTGCCCATTATGCTCATGACTATATATTTCTTTTCTTGTTTCTTTTATTATACTTGTGTATGGGGTCTTATGAGCCTCATCATTAACTACAACCACATCAAAGACATCACTAGTTTTATATAAATTTCTTCCCAACATACATCTTTTATGAAGAAGTACTAGTAGTAGACAAATGGTTATTAGCCCAAATATAATACATGATGCTGCAAATAAGACCACACAATAGGACAAGCTTCTATATACTTGTTTTATTATTGCTAAGGATAATTCCCTTTTGTTTAGTTGAAGACACACTTATATAATCTTGAGGAGCTTTCATCAAAAATTGCATTACATTTAATGCTCTCCATCTGGAACTCATATGTAAAGAACAATTATGATGCCATGGTGGGCATGGAAGATCATCTTTTTGGTTTTGGATTGTACCTTTTAGAAACACCAATAGTTCAATACATCATGGACTTTGATAATTTGAAGCTTTTCCAATGCTCTCCAATCCATCACCTTCCATTTGCAAGCAAAATTTTACCATCTAAAATAATCTACAAGAACAATACTTTATAAATGCCTTTAAAGCTGTGGTTGCATGCATATTTTGAGATAATTTGGATAGTAAGATTTGCAACTCTTTGCTTTGATTTCTCTATTCCTCTAAAGTATGTGTGTTATTCTTTAGCATTATTACCTTAAGCTTTGCATTGATTTATTTTGAATTTCTACATTTTGATATGTAATTATTTGACATTGTGCAATTCAATTGATTTCAAACCTTTCACATAAAAAAGAGTACAAAACATGTCAAAGAAAATTTTGAGTATTTTATTATATATATATGATGCATGAAATCTTTGGATGTCCAATATTTTGTGATTACAATATTAATTGTCTTTTCACTTTAAACTTTATTTGTTGTGAATAGAATAGAATCGATTTGGAATCCAAAAAAATATTTGTTTTAAAAGTTTATATGTAATTTTACCTTTCAAAGTAAAAAGTTCTTCCAAAAATTAGAAGGTTAGGCTATTTCAAATCCAAAAGAGGTATACATCACTCATTTAGAGGCCCATTTGACAAGTTTTGATCTCTCTTGAATTTGGAATGACTATGTACATGGTCCCACAATATGCAAATTTTTGACTGGAAAAAATGAAAGGCTACAAGAATTGAAATTATAATATTCCAATGTCTTCATCCTTCCTTGCCTTGAAAATTTGATGTAGATAGTACATACACTCTCTTGTGTAGTGAAAAGATATTTTGTAATATTCTTATATGATAACTATATCCATATTTGTTCATTGTAAAGTTGAGTAGGTGTGCTTCATGTTCAAAAGATGCTCATGATCTTGTGAACAACATATCAATCATGTTGTGAACTTCAAAGGTGAAGGAACTTATGAACACCCATTGAGAAAGTGAGTTTATTCTACTTTTTGACTTTTGATATTATTGTGGACTATTAGCATGTAGGATATATATGATATGGGTCACATTATTTGAAATTGTGTAAATTGTTTAGATCTTGCAAGCTATGATTCCTTGATGAAATTGACATTAGAAATGCTTGCTCATGGACTCTTTTTCTACAAAGAATGATGGTAAATCTTTGCAGAATGGCACAAAGTTGTTTTTGTTCAAGACGTGGTTATCAATATTTAGATTATTTAGCTAATTCTGTTTAGAGAGTAGAATGGCTACCTAGGGATGAGGCTATGAATGACTATGACTATGAGGTTTGTTTAAAGAGAGTCAAAGTGGTAGAACAAAGCAAAGGTAATACTTGTATAGATTTCAGAGGCCTCCTTTACATAGAGTGTGCATATGTATACACAACCCTAAAATTACCATCTTATAATATACTATTTTTAATCCCTCTCCCATTAAAAAGAGGAAGACAAACAAGGTGTATGGCAAATTAGCCTTACGCAAGTACTAGGCTATTCAATATAATAATCTTAAAGATAATTATAAACAAGTGAAAAAATGGATTAAGGATGGGCAAGAAAATGTAGTTTTTCCTTAAGGTTCATTTTCTTGTCCATCTAAGGTTCTTAGATGGATATAGGAGTTAGGGATGATTTAAATAAAATAATAGATGAGAATATGAGTGGTTTCACTACAAGAAAATAGAGGTATAAATGACTTGTTCATAATGAGTGCACTGATAACGATGGTTGCAATTATCATTGTTGGTGCAATCATTGTGGACAAGTCATTTATACCTCCATTTTCTTGTAGTGCTTGCAAGAATTAAAATTCAAAGATAGAAGTGAGTCTTATAAATAGACAAAAGATAACATTTATAAGAATATAAGAAAACATTTGAATTATAAAAGACAAAAGGAGAGAAGTGTAATGCAGACTTTGCTTACTTGGCAAAATTCCAAGACAGGAATCTAGGGGGGTTAATTCCATGGAAAGATCAATAAGTCTAACGTTTGTGTGACTGAAGTCATGTTTATCATATGTTGAACATTTATTTATGTTGTTTCGTGTTTCATTTTCAATAAAATAAAGCCAAAGAAAATTTCTAATGTCAAATTGTCTCAGTTCAAAATCCAATGCTATATTATAGACTTTATGTATGGTGTCACAATTTTGTCTAGTGTGTAGCTCATGTCAAATATTTTTTGTCAATTTATCAAGGAATGTCAATTTGTCTTAAGTATGTATGCTCTAGTCACTTAATAATATTTTATATAAGTATTTTATATTTATATATATTCATATTTTTTATTTTATAAAATTGAATCATCTTTTATTCTCTCACAATTAACAATTTTATTACTCTTAGTCTATTTGCAATTTTATAATTTAATTTCAAATATAAGAAGGTTAAATTCTTTCCTTGTGCTTGATTAAGACTTTGTGTCAAGCCACATTGTTCCATCTTTAGTATGCCAATTAGACTTAGTCTTTCAACTAAACAAAATGGAACCTATGGCCGTCTTGAACTACCTCTTATAACACATTCAACTTGTCACCAACCACAAACTGTACTGTCGAATTGACCATTGTTCTAATCTTGGCAATTGAGTGTAGTTTGTAACAATAAAGGTAAATCTCAACTATAAAATACTATAAAATTGACACATTAGCAGATTGCAAATCTAAAATTCTATCACCAAACCACTACAAGATGTATTGACTTAATCAAGTTTGTAATAAAATTTATCAATTGGTTTATCAAATGGAATGTAATATAATTAAATCATATAAATTTGTAGAAGACTAGGGAGTTTCACCCAGTCTTCTTGTCAAATAGACTTCTTCACTCTTAGTCTAAGTGTTTTTATACAACCTAGTTAAACCATTAAAGCTTACAACTAACCCAACATTATCAATTAATTACACATTGTATATGGACTTGCATCAATTTGATTTTTAATTTAATTTGATGCAATTACTAATTAACAAACATTTCGGTTCATTCTCCTTTCTTTCCCATGAGCATACATGACAACAATCCTACATATACACCGACTTGACTTTCATGTTTCAATTCTACTTGCAATCACTACTTAACATTGAGGCAATTTCTAAATACAGTGAAGGCTGCAAGCTTTTGGTGACAATTAGACAATAACAACATTCTGCTTCAGACGTGCACATGAATCAATTCAACAATTACACACTTAATATGAGTTCACAGCCACCTGCTGTCTCAACTCAATTAACTAAACATAAATAGTACAAGCTATTTGCAAATTGTAAAGCTTGAAAATACATTGCTAATTAGAAAACAAAGTACCTATGAGTCATACTACATGTATGAACTAAAAAGATGACAAATAGACCTTTGGACATATAGTCCCAAAATTGGAAGATGACTCTTCCAAAGTGAGGCACCTTGTCAAATTGTCTCTTCTAAATCTGAATTTAATTCTTTTTGAATCCTATAATATGTACCTTTCCAAGTCTCAAGTAATATATGCATATCTATTTGACATTTTGACATGAAAATGAAAATAGAACTAATTTTACTTTCTATTTACACTTCAAAAGAAAATTTGACAGAAAATTTGAAAATTTGAAGTTCACAAGAAGGCTATTAAGGATGACACATGCAACTATTTCATCTCACGATGAACAATGGATGGGGGAAGACATCAATTAGAAATTGATCCGTTGTACTTCCTCGACGGTTCATTTGGAAGAAATAATGTAAGAAGTATCCAATGGGAGGTTGATGTGGAAGATTCAATATAGAAAGACATTGAATAAGGTTCTTTGTGGGAGGAGGATGGGGAAGGTTCGATGTAGGAAGGTGTGAAAGAAGATGGTGAGATGTTGGTTTTGAAGGCTATGGGATTAATCAATGTTGATGAAATGTATTTAGAATTGCAAACTTTTATGATAAAAACAAGTGTACTAGAAAATCCTAAACCATTTCCAAATTCAAGAACATTGAGGGATTTGAGTGTCAAAGACAGATTGCATTTGGTAGTGACTTTTTTCCAGAGTAAAGGCTTTAGTTGGGACACATTGATTACATGAGCAAGTTGAATTTATTTAGGGTATGTTTTTCTCATTTGTCTTCATTTAAAGATTGTGTCATTCTTTAGTAGTAAGTACTTTACTTTTGGATGTAGTTTGTACTTTAATTTCCTCTATACCTTCTCTATTTAAATGTCACTTCCGATATTTTGTTTTCAATGGTTTAGAATGTCTGTTAGTTTCTTGGTATTGTTTTAAATACTGAGGACGATAAGTCTATTAAGTATTTTTGAACTAGGATTTTCAATCCTTGGGTGTTAGGTATCTTGATGATGAGGAATGAAAAATCTAAAGGCATACCCTAACTTCAAAAACTAAGTCTATACAAAGAACCAATGATTTCAAATGACAATGCTATAAACAAAAGACACTGAAATCAAAAGCTATAAAAACAAAAATTGTAGAGTATAAAGTTCTATACAACACCAAAATGAAAAAGAAATGATTTCAATTACAACAAAGTAGATAAAGAAGTTGAAGCAAAATATATACATAGACTTAATTTTTGCACTATACCATAGAAGCCACTTAAAAATTTGTCTAGTGCTCTTTTGCAACTAAAAAAGTTTCATTTTGATCAAACATGCTAGGATAAAATTAATCTTTTACACACTTCTACACTAATGGAGAAAAAAACCTTTTTCACTTGCTTTCACAATTGAAGGATACTACTTGAAAGACTAGAATAGGAATCCAATTGTTGTTTGTGTAAAGCCCAAACGTGTTCAATAGGATTAAAGTCAAGGGACTGTACGAGCCATTCTAAAACACAAAATGGTTGCTTTCCAAACCTATCTTGAACTATCTTTGTTATATGCACATTGGCATTGTTTTATTGGAAAATGACTTCTTCAGGATTGAACCCAAATGTATGCAATGTAACAAACAAATCTTGTTCTAAAATAGCAATGTAGCCTATAGAATTCAAACACCTTTGTGTGTAGTGCAATGATCCCAATCTTCTATAAGTCAAACAACTCCAAATCATTATGGAGCCTTATCCATGCTTTAGTGTCTAGTTCACAGTACATACAGGAATGTCCTCTTTATTTTCAATTCAACACCATGTCTTACCATTTGAGTTGAAACAACTTATTTTTGTTTGATCACTAAACACCACCCGCTCCCCTCACCACTCCCAGTCACTCATTGTTCAATTTTTGTAGGTTTGAACAAAAAAAGTTCTCTCTCTAATTTTCTTATCACTCAAAGCAGGCTTCTCAACCTTTGTAATAGCAAAAAATCCTTATTCTCTTAATGCATTCTTCAAAGTATTGTCACACATCTCCACAATCTACACTTGTGTCTTTCCTAAGAACTTTTGTTGCCTCTGTTGCAGTTTCTATGCTACCAACAATAACTAAGTGTGAAGCATACTACTTCTTCTATTCTATAAGAACCTTAGGACAACCCCCTTTTGACAATTCTACATTGTGACGAAGTTGCTTTCTCATTCTATTAACTATAGATTGCAACAAATCCACAATTTCTGTGATTTCTCTACTACTTTTCCCCTTCTCTATCAAGGCTACAATGTTTTGCTCTTTCTCTTGAGAAATTTGCCTCATCTTCTCTTACAACCTCTATAAAACCTCAAGAAGTATTCAACACAATATTACAAAAACTCTCAAAACAAAAATGACAAAATTTGACAAAGAAACAAGAACGTACCAGAGTGATTGCAAGAAACACCTGTCCTATTTGTTGCGTTTGGCTAAATTTTTTGAGAGTACTTTAAAATTAAAAAATGAATTTTTAAAAAATTTGAAAAACATGAATAATGTATATACCTCTAAGATGAAGGTTTTCACCTAAGGAAATGGATAGAAGAATTTTCTAAGTAGGAGAACTTGAAAAGTGCCAAACCTCCAAAAAATACATATCTTCATATTTTAATTAGGGAAAAATAGTAAAAATAAATATTTTCAAAAAATAAAAAGTGGATATTTGCAAAAAATTTATAGGAATGGTCATTCACCAAAAAACCCACCAAAATAATATTTTATGTGTTTCAAAATACAAATAGAATACAAGCACTTTGTAGACCTCTACACCACATAAAATTAATTATTTTTAAAAATCCTTCTCTAAAGAGCTAGAAATCTATTAGAAGACCATCTCATCCAAATTTCATGTTAAAATCATTAAAAAAAGGTATTCCCTGTAGTACTAAAAAACCCTAAATTACCAAGTGTGACATCTACTATGACATCCAATCGGGGTCCATTTTTTGATAGTAAAATATTTTTGAAAATTATAAAAAAATTAAGGAAGGTTTATAATAATTATTAGTGACTTTCCTACAAATCTTGAGTCAATTGATGCTAAAACAAAAAAGTTATGGCCAAAAAACAGATTAGTATGCAATGTGTGACACAAAATAGGACAAGTGTTTCTTGCAATCACCCACTAGTTGTCGAAGAAAGTAGCAACAAGTCCTGCAAAAATTGAGTCTATGTATGCTTCACATCTTTTTTTCTTTCCAAATCCCTAATGAAGTTGATGATGTCATGATGACATTGTCTTGAAGTAAACTTATAGTTCTTTTACATCCATACTTTACATCTACAAAAACTATTATTACCGTTTTGTGAAGTGGCTTTGAAAGTGCTTGTTCCGTGTATAGATTTAGTTTTTAAAGTCAATGTATGAATTTTGAAAGGTTGAAGTGCCTTTGTTGTTCAAGTAATCTAGTGAGAATGACCATATTCATCTATGCCAAGTAAAAATATGGTTTGCTTTGGATTTATGTTGTCATTTGTAATTGATATTTTCATTTGGTTTCTATGTCATAGTCAACCCCGTTTCATTAATTGCTTTGTTGTGTTAAAATTTGCATGTGATGTTTTTTAAATTCTTCAAAGTAGTTCCATTTTTGTAGTCCTTTTTATTTTTTGTGAAGGTATGAAGCTCTATAAGATACCCATATTTTATGTAATGAGCCCAAATTTTCTTAAATGGATTTTAGGTGATGTCAATGTTCACAATCCAATGTCTTTATGTCAACATTGATGTTATAATGGATGTTTAAGGCTTGTTGACATAAAACATTGGGTCGTAAACTTTGACATCACTAAAATCAGTTTAAGAAATTTGGACTTGTTACATAAAATGCAAGCTTCTTATAGTGAAGGCAAGAGGTGGGTCAAAAGGGGTGCAAGTGGTCAAGCTAAAGCTACAAATAGGAAGTTGTCTTAAGAAAAGAATGGATGAAGACATTGTATTGCTTATCACACGGGGAATCTTATTTTTGTGCTCATTACAACACTTTTCATATTTCAACATTTCATTCAGTCACATATGGTGCAAATGAACTTCTTAGAAATGAGTCATTTGTAAAGATGAGGAATTTGTTACAAATTTAGGGGTTTAGTACATGAAAAAAGATTATGGGATGGCATTGTCAAATATCTATTTTGTACATATAACTTTCTGATTGTAATAGATTTTGGAAGATTTTACTACTCAGTTTGTCCATGCAATTGCTATCTTCTTTCATTTTAGTTGTAATTAGTTTCATCCAATGTATTAAAAAAATGTCTATAGTAGTGAACTTTATCCAACTTTGAGAAAATATTCTTCCAATTATATAGTCATCTTCATCCAATGTGTTAATTTATAGTTGTTTAGGTCATCCTAAAATACATTCAAATAGTCCAAACATTCATCCAAATAGCCTAAAAAACATCTACATTGAATGTAGCAAAAAGCTTTGTAGCCCTAACTACTATTATTCTTCACCCTAGCTAAACAACTGATGTAGCTCTAGCTATGTGTACAAAAATGGGGTTGCAATTTTTAGCCCTCCATTTGTTTTTCCTAAAGTGCTAGAGATGGCTTAAATTGAGATTGAACCACCCTAGTTTAACATTGCCTAAACAATTCAAAGTTCCCAATGTTATGAAACTTTGTGTAACAAATATGACTATCCATTGATCATGCATAAATATCCACTGAAATGCTCACCTGATAAAATTTAAAAAAGATGTTATACAATAGAGTATGAAATGAACATCAATTTTGTTAAATTGGCAATTGTTACTCAAATGTACATCACCTATTCAAAATAATTTGATAATAAGGTAGTCTTTGAAACATATTCATTATCCAACTCTAACCTTAAACATATAGATATACTAGTCACTGTCTTTTATTTCAAACACATATTAGTTTAGTACACATGCTTATTCCAATTAATTTTAGTTCTCCTACTCTTCAATCAAGCATGTTTATGGCCATCTCAAAAAACATATACTCTACCAAAGCACTAAAATTAATCAATGTAGAAAAGATTTTTAATTCAATCCTATCTTTTAAGACTTTACACATTGGCTATAAACTTACTTCATTGTTTTGTCACTAACAATGTAAAGCCATCACATATACACTCAAAAATCATTTAGATTCAAGACATAGTTGTTCATTAACATTTTAGTCTTAATGTATAAAGTAGCTATATATTAGTGTTGGTAATATACTTCCAATTTTATACTTCACAATATTACTCATGTAAAAGACTACAACTAATTTCACACTACATACATAACACCTTTGTCTATAGACTCTAAGCATAATAATTGTCTATAGTCATTTTTGTGTTAATTGCCGTAAACTTGGGAAATTGCTTCATTGAAACTATAGATACAATGAGTATCTCCAAACTCATAAATATTTGCCTCAAGTCTATATAAAAATAATTTTCCACAAATCACATACTTAATCCCTCGCCGCCTAAGGGGACAAAAAGTGTCTTCGCCTAGTTGGGTAGTCAAATTCAATTTTCTGTAGCTTTTTCATTGAACGTCTAAATTCAATAAAAACTTGTTGGAAAAAATGCACTTACTAGTCTAGTTTTTGTGGTAAATTTTTCAAATCAATCCAAGATGAAATAAATTTTTGGGAGTCAATCAAAGTTCATAGGTTCAATTTGAGTTCATTAAACTATAGTTGATGGCTCCAACTTTGGAGGCTTGTATCCAGGGCTCTTTTTTTTTGCTTTTTGGTGCCATATTGCACCAAAAAAAAATAATTTGGCTAAAAACTGTTGTAAAAAATGCCAAAGAAATTGGATAAAATTGATAGACAAATTTGAAATGAAAACAAATATTAGATGAAATCACTTAATTATAAATGAAAACCATACTATACATCCAATAAGTGGATGAATGTTGCAATTTGGAGCACCACTATAACTTACATTTTATATCGCCACTATGGCACTTCTTCAAAAATGAAAAAAAAAACCTTGCTTGTATCTCCTTCATCCAATGTTTATTTTCAATAAAACCGCTTGATTTATATTCCTATAGAAGTCTAATTATTGTGGGAAAATTTCATGGCAATTCAAGTTGCCTTGAATGTTTGGGAGCAATTGAAGTTCAAAATGCAGACATTTTTGGATTATAATGAACTTTGGCGGTTTGTTTCTTCTTCATATGATGTTTGTTTCTAATAATTCTTTTTGGAATTTTTTTTTCATTTTAGTCTAGTTTGTATGGCTAAAATTTCATATCAATCCAAGAAGTTGTGAGTGACTGAGATTGAGAAGCATTTTAGTAGAAGGAGGTTCAACTATAGATATATGTTTTTTCACCCTTTTTTGCTATTTTTTTAATATTTCAAAGTCATTTCGTAAACAAAGTGAGTCAATTAAATGACATTTTTTCTGCCAATGTGTTTGTATGTTGATTTCAAAGCACTCTTTAGTTTGAAGTTTTTTCATTTGAGTAGATTTAGAAATCAAATTTCATCCCTGAATGTGATTTTAGGAAAATTTTAGTATCTTTTTCAACCCTAAAACATTGTAATTTTGCAATCTATGCAATCAAATGACTCCAAATTTGATCCACATCATCTACAATATGCACACTACAAGATTGTATGGTTGAGATTTTTCATACTTTAGTAACATGTAAACTTATAAGGCTTGAAAAGCAAAGGTGCTTTTAGGCATGTTTGGACTCATGGGATGGAGGGAGCATAAGAAGTACATATGTACGTATGAACAAATGTAGGGTGTAAAATAAACATTTGAAGTAAAATTATAACTTGATTTTGTATACTATAGTATATAGAAAATGCTATAGGGTGTCTTCTAAATACTATAGGATATAGATTAATGGGGTGCATTAGAAAAAAAATAGACTTGGGGAACCCCATTAATATTCACTTATTGGATCAAAAATCTTAATTAGTCTTCTTGCCTTGTGAATTGACTTAGTGGTTAGGCCATTAATTGGTAGGTCATCAATTTATAGATGTTGGACAAGCTCTGTTTAAAGTTGTATCAAGAATGTGTTGGTAGTTTATCAATTTCATTCCATGTTTCTATGCATTGAATGTGTTAATAGTTTGAGTAATTTTATCCTATGTTTGCAATCAGTGTATTAGTAGAGAAATGTGTTGAAGGGAGAAACTCTTAAAATAAAATTTTGTTTATGTTCAAGTAGAATCCAATGAAATGTAAGTTTAAGAAGAATCATATATTCTATAAAGATTGGAATTGGCAACATAAGATATATAATAGGACCAATTTCATATGAGCTAACAAGTATAAGGCCAATTGTACTTGGATTACCATGATTCACTACAATAGATTATTTCCATTTGATTTTGTAGTTTTAACCCCCTAAAGGACCAAATTGTGTTTTTTTGCAACATAGTAATTTTGGGCAACTCACTACAGATGGAGTTTGTTTGTTTGTTTTCTTTGAAATTTTCACAATATGTGTGCTTGAGGAGTATCTTTAAGTCCCAAAAAATTTCATAACTTTTGACTACATGATTTAAAAGTTATTGCATGAGATTGGATTTTCTCTATTCGATGGGCAGCCTAGGCAAATAAAAAAACTTCTTCAAAAAACATTTTTTTGAGAAATAAAAATTTGAAGTTGGTTCTTTAGATTTATATAGACATGGGAAGCTTTGAATTATGCCATTTGGATTAATGAGATGCAAATTAGGAGGAGTTTTAGTTTGTGGGTAGTTTGTAGGAAGTTATGGAATGTCTATTCTAAAATAAACTTTAAAGTCCTTTATTTAATTCAATTTTTAATATTTAATAAAAAAACCAAAAAAATTGGGTGGAGATTGTTTATTACAACATTACAACTATTGGTATTGGCATTTTTTAATTAAATTAATTAATTATTAACAATTTAGTATTTTGAATCATTTTCTACTTCTTTCTACTTACTATTTTTTTTACATGTTGTACAATTCCAAATGATTTGAAAATTTTCAAGCATGTAGCCAACTTGACTTGAAAAATGAATCCAAAGAGTTACAAGCATTTCGAACATTTTTTCATACAAATGTGACCCTTTGAAGTGCAGCTGCCCGGATTTCCGTAGTGTTAAAAAAAGGGTTTTTGTAACTTCAAACACTAATATCTTGCAATCTACATGGCGGAATTTTCTGAAATTTTTTCTACATGCTTTGAAACTATTTAACTAAAAGATCCTATGGTTACATTATTCCAAAAAAAAAAATTCCTAAAATTTGGTAGTTGTTCTAGAAATGACAGTTTTGGAGCAGTTTGGTTGAAAACATAGTCAAATACCTTTAGTAGTTAACATATTAAAATCTTCAATTTTAAAATGGATTAGTTGATATCTCATAGTACCACATTTTATTAGACATTATCCAAAATTAACCCAATACATTGACTTATATAGATTTGGTATAAGGAAATCTCAAAATTACACTACGTAAATGCATTTATGGCATTTTAGGATTTTAGATTTAGATTACAAATCTCATTTATTAATTTCAATTAGAAAGATCTTGAATTTAAAGGGGGTTGGAAAAAATGGGATTGAAACATACTTTGACTTATATAGATTTGGTACTAGAAACTCTCAAAATGCCACTACTACATAAGTGCATTTATGGTGTTTTAGGGTTTTAAATAGGGTTGGAAAAAAAATAGGCTTGGAAAAAAAATGGGATTGAAAAAAGAAAACGAGGTTCAAAAACAATATAGAATTAAAAAAATATGGGTTAAAAAAAATGCAATGTAAAGAAAACTTTATGGTAAGATAATACATGATATATTCATGGCATTTAGAAATTAAAATTAATATATGCCCCCTTTATAATGATCCAAATTAGAAAATTATATAATCATAGAGTGCTAAAAAAATAGTAGACGAAAAATAACACCCTCCTATAAATTAGTAGATGTGTATACATGTATCCTTATTTTTTCATGAATTGCACCTATGAGCCCTCAAATTGGTGGTTGGAATTCTAGGGTTATTATTTGTGGATTGTTTTTACAAATTTGAGTTTATTTTATATGAAAAAACACATAAAAAAAGGTACTGAGGAGGGTTTGGATAGTAGTCCCCACTAAAATAGTGAGGAATCATTTTAGTGGTTAGAATGTATAGAATCTAATATTTTTTGAAATTCTAAGTCCTAGTAGTGAGTTTAAGTGATTAGTTAGTAGTTTTGAGAAATGTGAGGATATGAGAGTTAGTTAGTCCTAGTGTTTCTCTGTGTGAAATTAACCTTATAAGAATGCATATAACATATTGGCTAAGCCAACAGAATTTATTTTAGGTCTAGAAAGTTTGTAAGAGCCTAAATCCAATTCCAATAGGAATTGAGTTTAAGGGTAAAAAACTAGGTAAGTAACTTTGAGATTTGAAGTAGAAAAACAACAAAGATGGTGGAATTGGCCTAGAAGAGGACACTTCCCGTTTTTTAATAACCTACGTGCGGCGGAATATAGGGTACATTTAAATAATCTTAGGTAAAATTTATAAGAAATTTACATATAAAATAGGGGACATTAAAAAGGCAAAGTGTTTTAAAAATAAAATAGGGATGATAATATGGCTGATTTTTCTGCTTTATGGTAAAATAGGGGCTCTTTTAATGTTGCCAAGTAATGATTACAAGTAATTGATAGCTCCCCTAAAAATACCTCACCGCCGCACGTGGGTCCCCCAAATATACAAGAAGTGTCCCCCCCAGGGAATTGGCAATTGGAGCATAAAGAGAGGTGTTTTCTGGTAGAAGCATGCCTGGAGCATAGTATAGGAGCCAACTGGCTAAGATTTCCTAATATTGGAGTAATTTCTTCCATTTGGCAAGAGTTATTTCAAATTACTATTTTTCAAAAATGCAAAGTAAACGTAGCACTTACATTTAGAATCTAAGAGTGTCCTAGATGTCATCCAATTTATTTTGTATTTTTTTGAAATACCACATTGACTCTTTAAAAAATCAATTATAAATAAATATATTCATAAATTCCTATAATTACATATGTTGTGGTAAAATCTTACTAAAAATGAAATTAGGATTTTGTGTGCAAAATAAGTGCCTAGTCAAGTTTGAAGACATTCGAACATTCCTAACTAGTGTTTTTCTTTTCATTTCATGTGAGGTGTTAAAGTGGCAATACTTCATTTTATCGTGGTGGTCCAAATTTCAACATTCATCCATGTATTAGATAGAAAATATCATATTAGTCCATAATACATATATATCATCCTATTTTCATCCATTATTAGGCAGTTTCATCCAATAGTTTTAAGAAATTTGAAATTCATTGGCGATTTCATTCCAAATTTTACTGTTCATTTTCTATAGGCATGGTGCTAGGCAAAGAAATTTGGTGCAATTTTGCTCCAAATCGCTAGAAAAAAAATCACTGCTCCTAACTACAAGTACTGACATTGACATCGACATTGAATTTCAATAGAATTTACAACTTGGCAACGGGTTAATTGGCGTATTAGAAGCTAGTGGTGTCTAATTGGAGCAAATGAGGAGACATTATTTTCTCTCATAGACATTTCTAACGACCTTGGCTTGATAAATTCATCAAAAAGCACAAACTCCAAAAGTTAGATTTTTGACTTTAATTGGGAGTTACCGTAATTCAAATTTGCATTTACGAATGGCTTGGGAATGAAGGATAAAGGGTTTCCTAGACTAATTGGAGATTTCTAAAGACAATGGTATATGTGGTTTTTTGTTTTGAATTGTTTCCTAAAAGATGGAGAGAGTCAGCTCTTAGTTTGACATTTTTTTATTGTTAATGGCAGTTAATTTAAGGTGATTTTGAAAAAATCTTTTGGAAAATCAAAGATTGGGTTTAGTCATAATCTCTTTCTTGCATAAAAAAACAATTTTGAACTAAAGAAAGATAATTTTAAAAATGACTTTTGGTTTATTTGCAAATATATCTAGGTAGATTAGGATTAATTTTGAATTATTTTGGGTTAAAGATTTTGGATTTGACTTGAACAAGATTTATTAGCTAAATGCAAAGGATTCTAGAATTTTTTACCATTAAACAAGTATTAGGTAGTTTAGCAAATTTCTTTAGGTTGAAAGCAAAATGTAATTCACCAACAACTTGCCGGGAGGGAGCTTGGCTAGAATATAAAAGGCCCTTCCTCGAGGTTGCTGGTACCTTCATTTCTATACTACAACATTTTGCTCTCATTCTTTGTGTTGAGCTACCGCCACTCGGATAAGTTGAAGCACCATCTATCCTCTAATTGTCTACTTTAAAGGACTAAAGGGTCCCTATTTAGTACTTCTATTTCACTTTTGTTAGAAGCAAAAGCCTCCATTATCTTTGTTTGTTAGAACTTGGAAGGAATAAACCTCCAAAGCCCTAATTTGCTTTAAAACTTTAAAACTAACATTTTGTGGTACTTGCAACACTTAAAGCGGCAAGGCTTGTCCTTGCAAAAAGTGGTTAGACTAATTTCCTAGCTCAAAGTTTGTTGTATCATAAGAGGTTTTTTCAAGATGACAAAAGACTATTTTAGCCTTGTTCCCAATCTATGAATCAACCATTGTTGGTCAAATTAAAAAAAAATTAAAAAAAAAATATAATAATAATAATAATAAATTGAAAAAAAAATAAAAATAAAAAATAATAAAAAAATTAAAAAAAATTAAAAAAAATTAAAAAAAAAATATATATATATATATATATATATATATATATATAATAAAATATTATTTTATGATGTGACAGTCTCTTTGCCACATTAGATCACATCAGATTAGCTGTTGGAATAGTTTTTAGCAAGTTTCCATAGTTCGAGAACTAGTAGTCTTTCATTAAGGCTAAAAAACCTCTCATGAACAAAATTTGAGTTTAAAATATCAAAGTTCAATTTAAACATTCTCATGTGTACCTCCTTTGGTGTTTAAGTGACAACAACTTTGACATTTTGAGAATTTAGTATTGAAGTTCGGCTAAAACATTGTCATATGTATCTCCTTCAACATCTAAAAATCTTGAAATACTAAAATTTGCCTTTTGACACTATTAGTGCCTAGGTTGTACCCGCACGGCGCACGGTGAAACTTTGACTTTTCTACTTAAAAACTTTAGGAAGTTACACTTAAAAACCCAAGGATACTCCTACATAGCAAAGCTTTGACTTTGCATAGGCAAAAATCCATATTTTCAAAAAAAGTATTACTCTATTGAGTTGCTCATCCATTTACAAAACTCATAAAGAACCCAAGGGGAAGTAATTTCTCCAAGAATCTTTAGATTACTAACTCTTATTAGGACCGTTAAGATCCTTAAAGACCCATTATTTAGTTCTGTATTGTTTTTGTTACTATGGTTTTGTTTTGCCATTAGAGCATCTCCACTCTTCACTCGAAAAAGTGGCTCGGCCAAGGACCACTTGGCGTGGCCAAAAGCTTGGCCGGGCCCAGGAAAAAAAATTTCCTTCACTCCAAACACGGGAACAAGCTCACCAACAGGATTTTCTCCAGAAATTGAGGCGCTTTCTTGGGATCCATGTGTTTTTTTAACTGTAAAGCACCTTAGAACAAGGAAACAATACAAAAAAATGCAATCTTGAGTTGACTTGAGCCAAGCCAAGTGCTCGGCATTTCGGTGTATACACGGGAAATTCCACCATGGCCGGCTGTTTCCTAAGTCTTATTTTGCATGCGGTAGGGAATTTCTTGCGACCTAGTCCGGCCATATAGCTAGTTTGCGTCATATCTTCTACAGGAGTGGAGATGCTCTTAGCCTTAGAGCATCCCTACGGTTGGACCCGCCAACTGGCTGGCCCAGGCTAGGGATGGTGGATTGAATAAGAGCAAACAAGGCATGTGGTAGCAAAGCGCCCCACCACAAGACATTCCATAACTCACGCAGAAGGAGACCAGTTTGGGTGGAAGCTTGACAACTGATTTGAGGGTGCGAAGTGGCCTCATTTGGTTCATCTTGGGAAGCATCCACCATCATAATTATAGAAAAGTCTGCGACCTGCGCCTTGGGAACAACAACAGATCATTTGGCACGTCCTCGCCAAGACTCTCCATTTGTCCGTCTCAATTCTAAATTTGGCCGGGGTCGACCTATTATTTAACTTAGACGTGTCTGTGGTGGGGCGTTTACTACCATCCATCCCAACCAAATAACCAGAGTGAGTCTCTTTGCGTGCAGCCGTGCATATGCTCTTAGCCAAGGTCAGAGAGGACCCAAAAATCAAATAGCAATTCGAACAGAGCCCCAATTAAACAAAGTCCAACCGGATGGAGTCCATGGCAGAACACCACCTCCTCCACGCCACGTGGTGACACAACAAGTAGAAAGAGCAGGCTATGAATTAGAGGACTACAAGCCAAAGCCGCAAACTCAAGCCACTAATTCAATCCAAAGAAAAAATAGTAAGTCATTACATCCCTCATTTGGAAAAACCCACATAAAAAATTAAATTGAATTTTATTTATAAAATTCTAAAGGTTGGTCGTTGCTTGCCAGTTGCCACACCAACAATTTTATTTTTCACACTAAAAATTGCTTCTTCACATGTCATACTATATTTCCTATCAAAACTCCATTAATTGTCTCTCAACTAGTGCTAAATTCACAACTTTCAACATTCGCCTAACCAAATGAGAGAAATTTAGGGAGAGAGATGATGTAATTCATGAGAAATTATGCATGTGAAAAATTAACAATTAAAAAATACAAATAAAAAGAATCCTACTATTGATTTGACATTCTTTTGTTCTTTGTTCCTTGTTGGTTAGTTATCAATTAAATTCTCGAAGGAATTAGGAGGTTTGGATTTTGTTGGCGTTTTGTTTTATTAGGCCTAATAAACTAAAAAGAAAAAGACAAAAGAACAACTAATTTCTTTAAGAATTAACAAGAAAATTATCAATTAATTGGATTTGGTTAGATTTTATTTAATTTAAATATTTTAAGATTCTAAATTAATTAAATTCAAATTGTAATTTGTCTCATTTGGCACAATAAGCCAAAAGAAAAAAGACAAAGCGACAACTGATTTCTTTAGAATTAATAAAAATTTAACAAATTCATTAGATTTGATTAGATTTGATTAGTTTTAGAGGATTAACTATTTTGCGGTATTTCAATAATTACCAAGAAATTAGTAATTAGTAAAAATACACATAATAATCAAAATTCCATAACCATTAGTGGAATTGGAGTAGGATTAGGAATTATCCTTGCAAAAACAAGCAATGAAATTGAGAATTAATCATAGATTAGCCAAATGGATGGGGAGTTTGATAGGGAGATTTATGGGGAAAATGTACACATGATGATATTTGATGATGGTACAATGGAGATTTACACTCAAGAGGTATATTAAACTCACTTAATTTCATTTGATTTCTACAATTTCATTGATTTCAGTTAAACTACAATTAAAATTAATATTGTCAAAATCTTTAAAATTAAATTAGGATTTAGATTTAAGTTTATTATCTTTCATTTTACACATTTTAAAAACCTTTTAAAAAATCCTAAAATTAATCAAAACTATCATTAAATTAGATTAAACAACCTTATAATCTAAAGTTTTTGAAAAAATTTCAAAGGGTATTCGATTAGAAAATCTTTTAAAGACCTTAAATAAGATTCCAAAATTATTTTTTATTTGAAAAATCATTCATTTTTGAGTGAAATATCATAGGATGAAGTTTAGAGCCTAATTGGATGAACTTTTTCAAAATCAATCAGAATTAGACAATAGATTTGGAATAGGAAATAGTAGTCATCTAGAGGTCAAGGTGAAATTTTGGAATAAATTAGGCTGAATTTTCTCTTTTTACTTCACAGATGAAGTTCTAAAGGTCAATTGGGACTCATCTTTCATCTTTCAATAACTTTTGGAAGGAACTTGCAAAAGCATACAATTTGGATAGTTTACCCAAATCCTTGTATCCTACTAATTCTTACAACATTTAGTGATTCTTTTTGTGATTTTAGGAACATAATACATTAACCCCTAAAGGACCAAACTGCATTTTTTATAACATAGCGATTTTAGGCAACTCCCTATCGGTGGAGTTTTTATTTTTATTTTTTGAAATTTTCACACAATATGTGTCCGAGGAGTATCTTGAAGGCCCAACAATTTTCATAACTTTTGACTACATGGTCAAAAAGTTATTGCATGATATGTAGTTTTCATTGGTTGGCGGGCAGCCCAAAAATTTCTTATAAAAATATATTTTTTAAAATTAATAATTTGAAATTGGTTTTCTAGATGTATATATATGTAGAAAGATTTGAATCATTCCATTTTGATTTATGAGATGAAAGTTATGAAGAAATTGAGTTTGTGGGCAGTTATAGATTCTCTATTCTAAAATAAACTTTGGAAGCCTTTACTTTACTCAATTTTAAATATTTTTGAAAAAAAATTAAAATTTTGGATGTTGATTGTTTGTCACAACATTACAACCATTGGGATTGGCCTTTTTATCATTCTATAATAAAATTTTAACAATTTAGTACTTTGTACCACTCTCTACTTCTTTCTACTTATTAATTTTTTCCTATATGTTGTACAATTCCAAATGATGCGAAATTTTTTGAGCATATAACCAACTTGCCATGAATAATGAACCCAAAGAAGCACCACCATTTGGGGCATTTTTTCATAGAAATGTGACCTTATGAAGTGCAAGTGCCCAATTTTTTGCAGGGACAAAAAAAGGGTTTTTGTCAATTCAAATGCTAATTTCTTGCAATCTATATGGTGAAAAATTCTGAAATCTTGCAATCTACACGGTGGAAATTTTTGAAATTTCTTCCACATCTTTTGACAGTAGTGTACTAGAAGATCCTATGATTACATGTGTCAGAAAATGTTTAAAAACAAATTTGGTGCTTGTAATAGAAATGGTAGTTTTAGTGTGTTTTTGTTGAAGACATAGTCTCTGACATTTAGAGGTTAATTGAGAATCCATTGCTTAGAAAGCGTTCTTTGACCACCCAAACCACTTACTATTTGAAATTACCAACAAAACCCATGTGTTAGGTTTTAACTTACAAATAGAGTTAAAATCACCCACCGCAAGTGTTTGGACTTTAGGAAGTCAAGAATTAACCCTAAATGGTTTTGACTATGCTTTCACGAAAGCCACTCCAAAATTGCTATTTCTAATACATATACCAAAACTTAGAAAAAAAACATTTTTTGACAAATGTAACTATAGGATCTTCTAGTACGCTTGACGCTTGTCGGCATAGATGTAGAAAAAATTTCAAATTTTTTTACTATGTAGATTGCAAAATATTAGTGTTTGAATTGACAAAATTCATTTTTTGGACCCTACATAAAAACTGGGCAACTGCACTTCACAAGGTCACATTTGTATGAAAAAAGAATTTCAAATTGGTGGTTATTCTTTTGATGAACTCTTAAAGTCAAGTTGGATATATGCTTAAAAAAATTCAAATCATTTGGAATTGTACAACATATAGGAAATAAATAGTAAGTGGAAAGAAGTAGAATATGTGCCAAAATACTAAGTTGTAAACAGTTTATTTATGGAATTGAAAAATGCCAATCCCAATGGTTAAAATATTTTAATAAACAATCTAGACCTAATATTTTTATTTTTTTCAAAAATATTAAAATTTAATTGAATAAAGGATTTCAAACCTTTTTTGTAGTGTAGAGATTCTATAACTAGCCACAAACTACCTCTAGATAAAACTCCTCATAACTTTTGACTCATTGATCAAAATGGAATGATTCAAAACTTTCCACTTAGATAAAAATATAATGAATAAGTTTCAAATTTTTATTTCTTAAAAAAATAATTTTTAAAGAAGTTTTCTTTTTTGCATGGACTACCTGAGTGCCTACTAAGTAATGAAAACTACATATCTTACAATAATTTTTTAATCATGTGGTCAAAAGCTATGAAAATTGTTAGACCATACAGGTACTCCTTGGGTACATATTATGTGAAAATTTCAAAAAAATAAAATAAAATCTCCATTCGTAGTGAGTTGCCTAATATTGCTATATTGCCAAAAAAATGCAGTTTGGGCATTTAGAGGTTAAATACTTTTGAATCTTCTTCAAAAATTGCTATCCTATTATTTCCATTTTTACATTTAACTTTCAATCATTATATTGAGCCTAATTATAGGCTCTATCATTCTTATAATTTGGCTTTAGTTTTATAATTCAAACAAGATTAAGACACATACAAACATTACAATTATTTATATACAAAATTGATTATAACTTAAAGCTTTATATTAATTGAAAATATCCTTAATTACATCTACAGTGAATAAACCTACTTACAGCTAATTACCAAATTCATCAATATTATTAACAATGAACATTATAGACTTGCCTCCAACAAGATGCACACACTAATAGAAAACAACAATCTTCCCAATTGGATGGATACTCAAATTATATTCATCATAAGAAAGAATTCAATACAAAAAAATCTAAGTACAAGAAGAAAGTTTATGAAAATGAGCTAGATTATCATCTATTGAAGGAAGCAAGATAAGGCATCAACTCTAAATACTACTCATGCCATAGCCATTTTGGCAAAACAACTACCTCACATCTAACTTCCTAATTGTCAATACATAAATTCCTAAATACTAAGGCAATTGCTTTCACATTACATTAGGAGTTTAAAATTTTTTAATTATTAGTAAAACCTTTTTATACTAAAATTTAAATGCAAAACTTTTCATTCAAAGAATACATTTCTTGCACCATACGTGTAGGTCAATTTCATAAATAACTCGGGAAAATTTGGAAGATGTCAAAATTTAGAAAATTGTTTACAACTATTTCTAAAAATTTGCAAAAAATTGTTTTTGAAAAAAATTTGAAAAAGGACACAATTATGCATGAATAGAAAGAATGAATCTAAGACTAGAAGTATCCTCATGAAGTGCCAAAAATTTTAAAAATTCCTATGCATCTGCCGAATTGTCAAATTGTAAGAGGTAAAATATTTTGGTGGAACCTATCAAAACTAACCTACATGTACAATAGCCCCCCGCTTTCACTCTTTGACATCCTCATCAAATTCCTTAACCCCTAAAGGACCAAGCCTTGTTTTTTGCCAAAAAACATTGAAAATTGCCATTTTCATAGCAAAGAGTAAAAAAACATTTAAGTTATTTCTTTTTCATATATAACCATAGGATCTTACACCTTACTAGTAGAAAAAATTGTAGAAAAAATTTCAAAATTTTTGACCCCACAAATTGCAAGATATTTGTATTTAAAGTGGAAAAAACAAGTTTTTCATCACATTGTGGGACTAGATTTTTAAATTTTTAACATTTTCAACTTAAAATTTTTGCATTACAGAGTTTTGAGCTTTAAATCTTTATAGTGCAAAATTGAGTTGAGAATCTAGGAAAGAAAAGAATTCCAAAAAAATTTAATTTTCATACTTAAAGAAATTGTTAAGTAGAAGTAGGTATGAGATAGAAGGAAAATCTAAAATATTGATATCTTTTAGATGGAATTAAAATGCACTAATCCTAATGGTGAGATTATTCTAGAAAGTAAACTTAACCACGAAAAAAACAATTGTAAAATTGCAGGAATTGCATTTAGAAATGAATCCTACAAGTTATTTTTTTCAAGAAGATGCTCTAATTGCCCAAAAAACAAGAATGTCTATAACTTTCTCATAACAAATCCAAATGAAATGAATCAAATCTTTTTAGATAGAAAAAAATATAATCTATAAAGGAAAAAAAAATTAATTTCAAAGTTTTCTTTTCTGACCGAACTGCCCGCCGTCCCTTGTTTTGAGCTTATTTAGACATAACTTTTGTTCCCGGGCATTGATTGGAAAAAAAATTATATCCCTACAAAGATATTCAGTTTTTCTATCTCCAAAAAAAATTTCAAAAATTCAGGACAAAAATTCAGCCTGTAGGTATCTGCCCAAAATCACATTTGTCCCCCAAAGGAACAATGGTTCTTTTGGGTTTGACCTTGTATGGACAGGCTTGTTTTTGGAAATCATCCATTTTGAAACAATGCAAATCATTTACTTTAAGAAAACTCTAAAGTATTTATTAGAGACCAAACTACTATTCAAAACTTCCCCTTTTGGCACAAAATTCCAAGGATAAATAATTACACTTTTGTCTTACATGCAAAAATTATGTACCATCCATCAAACCATTCTGGTCCACAACATCCTTATAAAGTTAACTTAAAATCTCGCACACTCGAAATCCACCATTCATTCACTATTGCAACCAACATCTCATCATCCATTGCTAATGCTGAAGCATTTTGCATCTATAGGAGAAGGCTCGAAAACAGTTAAGGTAATAAGAATGAACCCTCTAAAGGGTCCTGAAACAATGTATAGTATTCTTTAAACGGACGGTTGTGTGAAAGTTAGTAAATGGCAATTACGACCGCATGGTTTTACAATACCCGAGAAGTGAAATACAAATCTTTGTTAGTTTTTTCTTAACTACAATTGAACATTAATTAAGCCTAAGCAAATTGTTTTGCCAACAATGTATAAGTGTCAAGACTTAAGTTCTAGGAATTTAGGCATCTGGGTTTTTTTCCACCTTATGTACATGGGTGGCTTTTTAAATAGCATCCTTGCTATTCTACAATGTATGTAAGCATGTCCAACATTGTAATTAACCATGTTTACAATTCATTTGCTTACTTCACTTCAAGGCTTTGTTAAGTGTGATTACTACCCTATCTATGAACAAGAATGCCTACCTACTATTTTCTAGCTTCAAAAAATCATAACTAATTCATACAAAACTAGAAAATTCTGAAAAAAGGACATGTGACAATTACTAATTTTCCTTTTGATGAATTTTTTTTCCACACTTTTCCAATTCAAATATTTCACTTCAAACCTTTATTTTCCTTAGATGCTCCATTATTGAGCCTCTTACTTTACTAATGCATCAAAACTCACTGAGCCAACCCAAATTTGATATGAGAAAATCCATCAGTCAAACACATAATTTTTTGCCCTAGCAATAACCTCAACCAAACATACAAACCAATTGCATCTATATTGCATCTTTACAAGAATCTACATTTCCATGTTTCTAAGGTGATAGCTATTTTTGCCAATTGCCATTATGTGTTCATAATACCATTTAACCAAAGCAATTGCAAAAAATGTAGCTCAAAAACAAATAAGAATTATGTGAATTTTATACATCTCGAAAAATTGGCTATAAATTTGAACATTAAATATGTATAGGTGTGGCAAAGAAATCATGAATCTTTAGCCAAATATATTTTATATTTATAATCCCATCATTGAAGTGATGACATATAGGTACTTCTACTTTAGAACAAGTAGTTAATTATTCCTCAGATAATCAATGATGATATATGAAGTTGGTTAGGGGAGTGGATGCCAAGCTTATTGTTTAATCATTGCTATCAAGACCTTCACTCCAAGGCATGTTTATGTCACCTTGGTGAGCAAAGAAAATAATTGAGTTGACTTCCCAAGCCTTGCAAGAACTTCTAAGTGCGAGAAATGAGGAGCTCCAAGCGTAAAAGGCTCCATAGTACTCTATTAAAGACAAATTAGGGGGCATAATATACATGCTTCAAAATTTGGTGGAAGCATGCATCAATGGGTTCAAAAATGAGAGGATTGAGGATGCCAATCAAAAGTGATGACTTTTAAAGTTAATAGTGTCCCAAATGCAAATCCAAACAGTGGGACAAGGAAGTAGGGGTTCTAGGACAATACCCTTGTTTAACCCTTGAAGGACGCACCGGTGGACATGGAAATCATGCATTTTGATACTATATGACATCATCTACTTTGAAAAAGCCAAATATATTCATTGGAAGTCAAAATACTGTAGAAGATCTTCCCTTTCCACCTCCAATACTGAGGATGAAAAGTTGCATTTTTGTCTTAGAAGGAAAGATTCTTTGTCATTCAAAGGACGTCAAACATCCATAGTAGTGTTCAAGGGTTAAATAGGGCATGCTACATATCATTCAAAAGCTACAAAGACAAAGATTCTAGAATGCTAAAGCTCACAACAAGATTAGCT
Source organism: Thuidium tamariscinum (assembly GCA_947034885.2). Taxonomy (NCBI): domain Eukaryota; kingdom Viridiplantae; phylum Streptophyta; class Bryopsida; order Hypnales; family Thuidiaceae; genus Thuidium; species Thuidium tamariscinum. Next base: position 39,496,720 of record OX344750.2, read on the forward strand.
ACAACCTAAAAGTTATAGACAAATAAATGGAATAGAATCCCCAAAACTGCACTCTCTAAAGGACTCAAACTAGTTTGAAAGGCCATTACTTGTTCAATACTTTTTGTACTTGTGAAAGTAAGTATTAGTGCACTATGATCTTCAAAAATATTAATTGATGACAATTGTCTTGTACTTTAGATTTGGATTCAAAATTTAAATCTATCTCAAAGAAAAAATTAGAAGATTGTCGGTTTTGCAACTAAGAATGGTAATCAAGTATGTCATCCTCTTTGTTTTTAGTCCTTAATTGACTAAATTTTTTTTTAATAGTTTTGGACAACTAGAAAAGTCAATTTTCTATCATAATAATGATAATATCAAATTCTACAAGTAGCAAAAAACAAGTATTTCTTCTTAAAATGTTTCAAAGTAAGAACTTCATCTTTAGAAAGAACTATGAAAATTGGTAGAAAGTATACATTTAAGTTTCGTATAAGATCTTGCAATTAGTTATTGCAAAAAAGATCACAAATTTGACTATTCCACCTTATTTTCAAGATTTGTTGTTTAGTAGCAATTTTCTTCAAAAGCATCCAAAAAAATTTAGTGGTTAAATTAATTTCCAATATCATATTGGAAGGTCTAATTCAATACTCAAGTACTAAAATTAAACTTTCACGTGGGATTCTTAGGGGTCCATCTCACTTCGTACCATTCACAAGATGATATGTATTATTTTTTAACAAAAATGGCTTAAGTTATGCCAAATTTGATCTTTACATTTGGTAGCAGCAACTTACATGTTACCAATTGGATTACATCCCTTTAATTTCTCAATACAAGTGCTTCCCCTTTAGTGACACCCACATCATTTTTCTTCATTGAGGTCCCCTCAAGACTCAAGGCCTTTCTAGGTTTAAAAACATTATTGCTTTTCAAGTATTAGGTTAAAAATCAAAATGTCATTAAGATATGGAAATCTTAGCTATACAATCTTGTAGTGTATGTATTATAGATAACATGTATCAAATTTAGAGCCATTTGGCCGTATAGATTGCAAGATTATAATATTTTGGAATTGAAAAAAGATGTTCAAAGTTTCCTAGAAATAGATTTGGAGGTGAAATTTGATTTCTAAACCTACTCAAATAACAAAACTTCAAACTTTAAAGAAAATCAAAAGCAACATACAAACACAATCGTGAAAAAAGAACATATTATTTAGTTGCCTCATTGTGTCTACAAAATGGCTTTGAAATGTCAAAAAAATAGCAAAAGGAGTTGAAAAAACACATCTATGACTACACCTCCTTCTACTAGAATCTTTTTGAATCATTAGGTCATTGCAAGAAACATCAGTCCTATTTCCTATCACAATGTGGATCACTTTTTTTATTGTCCACTATAACTTTTGGAGCTTAAGTCCAATGAACATGAAATTTTCATTGAACATACGTAACTTAAAAGTAATTAAATCCATTATTTTTCAGAGATTTAAAAAATAATAATTTTATATTTAAAAATAATTTTTGTTGAGCTCTCACATGGTGTAGTTCACAATAATTACTACGTTATGAGTGCCCAAATTAAATGATATGTAGATAATACTTTCATGGTCTATTTGAATAGGAGTAAAAGATAAAAAATCCAAATGAAATCTAAAAATACTATTATTTTATGTTCTCTACATGAGTACAAATTATATCCCATTGTATACAAATTTTGAACATTGAAGGTGGTTCTAAGATTGTTCTTTTGGTGAAATCTCATCAAAATCAACTAACCCAAATGGACAATTTTTAGTTTTAAAATAATTCTATTTTTCTATTTTTTACAAATTAAAATGTGAAAGTACCAATTTTCATGATTTATTTTGCACTTTTCTAGTTCTCCTAGTTAGAGATTTTTTCTATGCTTTTCCTTTCTAGGGTACCTTCTTTTTAAAGGTGTACACATAAAACATATTTTTTACTTTTTAAAAAAAAATTCTAATTTTAGAGCCCTTCCAAAGAAAAAAAAAGGAGTATAGTGAAAATGCTACACTTTTTAGACAATGTTTCTTGCAATGACCCCATTCATAACTTCTTGGATTGATTTGAAATTTTAACAAAACAAACTAGTCTAGTATACACAACTTTTTAAGAACAAAATTATTGGAAATGGACACTATATGTATATGAAGAACAAATAAGCTCCCAAAAGTTCACTAGGCAATTGCAAGAAACACTTGTCCTATTTTCTGTCACACCTAGTATGCTGATTTGTTTTATGGCCATAACTTCTATGTTTTGGCTCCAAATGACTCAAGATTTATAGGGAAGATACTCATAGGTACCATACACATTCTATAACTTTTTCATAATTTTCAAAAATAGTTTGATTTCAAAATAGTACTAGTGATTGAATGTCACACTAGTTTTTAGTCATTAAGGAGTACCTTTTCTTTTAATGATTTTGAGATGAAATTTGGATGAAATGGTCTTCTAGTAGACTTACATCTTTTCATGTGAGGTATTTTGAAAAATTTATTTTTATGTCGTGTGGAAGTCCACAAAGTGAGCTTCCTTCTGGTTGCATTTTTAAACATATAAAGTATTAATTTAGTGATTTTTTTGATGAATGACCATCTCCATAGAGTTGTTGCAAATGGCCACTTTTTATTTTTTGTATTTACTTATTTTTACTAACTTTCCCGAATTAAAACATGAAGGTATGTATTTTCTTGAGGTTTGGCACTTTTTAAGTTCTCCTACTTAGAGAATTTTTTTTATCAATTTCCTTCAGTGAAAACCTTCATCTTAGAGGTGTTTACATTATTCATATTTTTCAAATATTTTTCAAATTAATTTTCTAATTTTAAAGTACTCCAGAAAAAGTCATGAATATTGTAGTAAAACGCAACAAACAAGACAAGTGTTTCTTGCAATCACCCAGTACATGAATATCTAAACAAGCTAATAACCGTAACTAGGCATAGTATGAATAAGTGGTGAGCTTTTGGGTGTACCAACCTTATCTCCTTCATCCAATGCATTCTTTTCAATAAAATTTGTTGGATTATGTATTCCTTGAATTCTAGTTAATGTAGTACAATTTTCATGTCAATTGAAGTTGTTTGGAATGTTTGGAAGGAATTTGAAGCTCAAAATCTAAACATTTTTGGATTATAGTGGGGTGATTGCAAGAAACACTTGTCCTGTTTGTTGTGTTTTACTACAATATTCATGACTTTTTCTGGAGTACTTTAAAATTAGAAAATTAATTTGAAAAATATTTGAAAAATATGAATAATGTATACACCTCTAAGATGAAGGTTTTCACTGAAGGAAATTGATAAAAAAAATTCTCTAAGTAGGAGAACTTAAAAAGTGCCAAACCTCAAGAAAATACATACCTTCATGTTTTAATTCGGGAAAGTTAGTAAAAATAAGTAAATACAAAAAATAAAAAGTGGCCATTTGCAACAACTCTATGGAGATGGTCATTCATCAAAAAAATCACTAAATTAATACTTTATATGTTTAAAAATGCAACCAGAAGGAAGCTCACTTTGTGGACTTCCACACGACATAAAAATAAATTTTTCAAAATACCTCACATGAAAAGATGTAAGTCTACTAGAAGACCATTTCATCCAAATTTCATCTCAAAATCATTAAAAGAAAAGGTACTCCTTAATGACTAAAAACTAGTGTGACATTCAATCACTAGTACTATTTTGAAATCAAACTATTTTTGAAAATTATGAAAAAGTTATAGAATGTGTATGGTACCTATGAGTATCTTCCCTATAAATCTTGAGTCATTTGGAGCCAAAACATAGAAGTTATGGCCATAAAACAAATCAGCATACTAGGTGTGACAGAAAATAGGACAAGTGTTTCTTGCAATTGCCCTACTGGGTCATTGCAAGAAACACTGGTCCTATTTCATGTCACAATGAGAACCACTTTTTTGTTGTCTACAATAACTTTTGAAGATTAAGTTCAATGAACATGAAATTTTTATTGAACATACCTAACTTGAAGTTTATTAGATTCCTTATTTTTCAGAAATTTAAAAAAATCATTTTATATTTAAGAAACATTTTTGTTGAGCGTCACAAAATTACATTTATGGTTATCATTACGTTCGCAGTGTCTAAATTTAATGATTTCAAGACGAAACTTTCATGGTCTATTTGCATAGGTGTAAAACCTATAAATTTCAAATAAAAATCTAAAAATATGTTTTTTATATCCTCCACATGAGTACAAATTTTGTCCCTTGGCACGCAATTTTTGAACATTGGGGTCATTGCAAGAAAGACCGACCGATTTATGTAGCGTTTTCCACAGTACTGCTGAAATTTTCAGGAGTACTGTATAATTAGAAAAACAATTTTTAAAAAATGTAAAAAATATGTTTTAGGTATATACCTCTAAGAAGAAGGTACCCTAGGAAGGAAAAGTGTAGGAAAATTCTCTAAGTAGGAGAACTAGAAAAGTGCAAATTTTCATGAAAATAGCTACTTTGACATTTTCATTTGTAAAAAATAGGAAAAAGAATTTTTTTAAAAACTAAAAATTGGCAATTGGGGAGAACTTTATGATGAAGAGATTTCACCAAAAGAATGATCTCAAAACCATCTCAAATGTTCAAAAGTATGCGCGCAAGGGAGGCCTGTTTGCGCATATGTAGAGGAAAGAGAATAATGATTTTTAAGATTTACTTTGGTAGAAACATGCCTACCTAGTATGGGAATAGGCCACATAAATTTCAGCTTTAGATCATTAATTTTGGATGCTCCCCAGTACTAAAATACCCTAAACCGCAAAGTGTGACAAATTAGCTTAATTGAAATTTAATTATAAAATGATTTTTGAAAATTTCTGAAAAACAAGGAATTTGATTGTTGTCATGTCAGAAATCTTTAGGGTGAATGCAAGAAACACTTAAAGCCTTTTGTCACACCCTAGTTTTTTCTTTCTCTTTTAGCCATAACTTTTGTGCTTTAACTCCAAATGACTCAAAATTTATAGGAAAGCTACTCATGGATATTATGTATCTAAAATGAATTTTTGAGATTTTTCAAAAATAATTTATTATTTTTAAATAGCCCCGAAAATTTCTCACAATACTTGATTTAAGGGTTTTTAGCACCCCATTTCTCCAAAAAAACTAATTTTGACCTAAAATTTGGAGAGCATGGTCTCCTAGTAGACTTATACCTACTATCCAAAGGAATTTCAAAAATACTTATTTTTAAATGTTGTAGAAGTCGACAAAGAGAGCCTCATTCTGCATTTTTTTTCCAAAGGTATAAAACATTATTTTGGTGATTTTTTTGGTCAAATCTTATCACCAAAAAGTTTTTTCAAGTTTCTTATTTTTACGTATTTTCCAAAAGAATAATACTATTTTTAACAAATTAAAATGTCACAAATTGTATTTTTTTCACTGGAATTCTATGAGAATTCTATGTCCAAAGTTCCGGTGAAGAAAATACAACTTGTGACATTTTAATTTGTTAAAAATATATATTTTTTTTTGAAAGATAAATAAAAATACAAATCTTGAAAAAACTTTTTGGTGATGATATTTAACCAAAAAAATCACCAAAATAATGTCTTATACCTTTGGAAAAAAATACAGAATGAAGCTCTCTTTGTGGACTTCTACAACACTTAAAAATAAGTATTTTTGAAATTCCTTTGTACAGTAGGTATAAGTCTACTAGGAGACCATGCTCTCCAAATTTTAGGTCAAAATTCGTTTTTTTGGAGAAACAGGGTGCTAAAAACCCTTAAATCAAGTACTGTGAGAAATTTTTGGGGCTATTTAAAAATAATAAATTATTTTTGAAAAATCTTAAAAATTCATTTTAGATATATAATAGCTATGAGTAGCTTCCCTGTAAATTTTGAGTCATTTGGAGCTAAAACACAAAAGTTATGGCTAAGGGTGATTGCAAGAAACACTTGTCCTATTTGTTGCGTTTTACTACAGTACTTGTGACTTTTTCTGGAGTACTTTAAAATTAGAAAATTAATTTGAAAAAAATTTGAAAAATATGAATAATGTATACACCTCTAAAATGAAGGTTTTCACCAAAGGAAATTGATAGAAAAATTCTCTAAGTAGGAGAACTTAAAAAGCGCCAAATCTCAAGAAAATACGTACCTTCATGTTTTAATTCGGGAAAATTAGTAAAAATAAGTAAATACAAAAAATAAAAAGTGGCCATTTGCAACAAATTTATGGAAATGATCATTCATCAAAAAAATCACTAAAATAATACTTTATATGTTTAAAAATGCAACCAGAAGGAAGCTCACTTTGTGGACTTCCACACGTCATAAAAATAACTTTTCTCAAAATCCCTCATGTGGAGAGCTATAAGTCTATTAGGAGACCATTTCATCCAAATTTCATCTGAAAATCATTAAAAAAAGGTACTCCTTAGTGACTAAAAACCCCTAAACTGCCAAGTGTGACATTCAATCACTAGTACTATTTTGAAATCAAACTATTTTTGAAAATTATGAAAAAATTAGAGAATGTGTATGGTACCTATGAGTATCTTCTCTATAAATCTTAAGTCATTTGGAGCCAAAACATAGAAGTTATGGCCAAAAAACAAATCAGCACATGAAATGTGACAGAAAATAGGACAAGTGTTTCTTGCAATTGCCCCTAAAAGAAAAAGAAAAAAATAGGGTGTGACGAAACGCAACAAATAGTACAAGTGTTTCTTGCATTCACCCTTTAGTCAAAATTTCAAGTTAATATGGTTCATACTTTAAAAGTTATAATCAATAACAACTCCGTCATTCAAAGTGTGACGCAAAATAGTACCGGTCTTTCTTGCAATCACCCATTGATGATGGTTCTAAGATGGTTCTAAGATTGTTCTTTTGGTCAAATCTCATCAAAATCAACTTTCCTCAAATGGCCAATTTTTATTTTTTCTTAAAATTGATTTTCCTATTTTTTACAAATTAAAATGTTGAAGTACTAATTTTCATGAGATTTTGCACTTTTTTGGATTTCCTACTTAGAGATTTTTCCTATGCTTTTCCTTTCTAGGGTATATTTTTCTTAAAGGTTTATACTTAAAACATATTTTTCACTTTTTTTAAAACTTTTTTTTCTAATTTTAAAGTACTCCCGGAAAAAAAAAGACTACGTTGCAAAACGCTACGCTTTTTGGACCGTGTTTCTTGCAACGACCCTACTCTTGTTGGCAAATGAAAGTATGTTCCAATACACCAAAGAACATAGGATTTGGATACCACATAGAAAAATTATTGACGGTCAAAGTTTGTTTCTAAAAGCCCCATCTAGAGTTTGTAAACATGACTGATTTTGGAGATGTATGGATTGTATGCGTAGTATAGATGGCACTTTTAGGAATATGGGCAATTGGGCATGTGGCACTTTTGGATGTACCTACCTTATAAGTACTTAAAGTTGTAGCCATCAGATGCAATTTGGTGAACTCAAATTGACACTATAAACTATAATTAGCTTAAATCAAAAAAGAAATACATCTTTGATTGACTTGAAAATTTTACCACACAAACTAGAAGAGAAGGTGCAAATTTCCTAATAAGTTTTATTGAATTCAAATACAAGATGCAAAAGTTAGAACACTTTGAATTGGACTTGAAACTATGTGAGGACCCATTTGATTCCCTTGACCAATGACCATTGAGGGGTTAAGTATACTGTATTCCAGGTCATTTTTCAAAGATTAGCAATTCTTGAAGTCTCTAATGACCCTGCATGCCTTGAAGGTGGCAACTGGGCAGCTCAATACACTTAGTCACTTAGTCACACTTACCACTCAAATTAACAGATATTTTGTTAAAATAGCAGTGTTCATGTGCCATTTTTCCTTTCATTTTCTAGAACAAGTATAGATTTCAAACCTTAGGGTCCTGAAGTCTTGGAGCGGTATACATTTTAGACCGCACTGTCTAAACCTGAAAATGCCAGGTTTGTGGCATATATATAGCCATTTTCAGGAAAAGACATATCGCCAAGTCAATTCAACGGAGCATGACAAATGCTGGCCACATTACTTACGCACACAGGGAATATGCAATTCCAGATTGGACCATTAGAGACGGTGCCAATTGAATGTAGCAGCATGGGCCTCCCTCAACCCCGGGCCATGACAGAGACGATCCACCTGAAACTCTGGTTAAGACCACCTGGGAAGCACTGAAGCATCGAATGCAAGTTGCAAATGCAAAAGATCCTGCATGCATGCGGCCCAACTCGCTCCTTCAGTCACTCCAGGCTTCCGTCAGTTCCACTTGGGGTGCTAGCTGCAAACTAAAGAATTCGATCTAGCTCCTGTCCAAACCAAATCGATCACAGGGGTCTTATGTAATTCAGTTCCCAGTGTTAAAATCCCTGTGAGTCTTGTTTTTCCCTGTGTGTGAACTCTAGGGAACACCGGGGAAAACAAGACTCACAGGGAATTTTATCACCGGAAATTATAACTGAATATAAGCCCCCAGTGAATCGAGAATCAATGAGCACACTCCTGCCGAAACCGTGCACACTGCATGCAGACCTGTACGTGCACAGCATATATTCCCCAATTCATCGCCTCCCAAAATTCTCTCTAACGCTTCGCTGCAATACTTTCATTCACAAGATGAACGAGCGCTCAAGAATCAAGAGAGCTTACTAGCTCACTCCACGGTCCTTAGAGTACTGATGTAGATCATCAAACAAATGGGCCGGGGACCATGTCGTAACCCATGTACGTACTGTTCAGGAAACAGACAATACAAGTTGAGCATTAAGTAAGAAAACAGTGCGGCCGAGAATCGGGGAGGATATGATGGTTGTCGATATCCGCTGCATCGATCCCACACTTCGATCAGTCCGGCAGGGATACTTCGAGATCAGTAGTTGCATGGCATTGGATCGAAAGCTAGCCCATGCCAGAATCGAAATCCTAGGGCGCGAAATCATCCTCTTCCAATTCAGAGGAATATAACTTTGCAAAAAGAAGCGTACGTAGCTATTGATACTTGTACTCCAGAATAGTAACCATCGAATTAAGTTATGGTTTCCATATATTCCTCCACGTCGCTAGCTAGTGGCATGGATTAGCCTGCATACGAGATGAAAATAATATACTCCATAGCTTGCTGTGCAGAGCACCGTCAGATGCCGGACCCATTTTGAAACTAGTTTCTCTAATAATTAATTGAGTAGTGACAATTCAAAAGCGAGTGTCAAGGAAGCCTCGTGACTGTCGAAAAGCCTTGCCACTAGACAAGTAGCTTTTGTACTTAATAAAAAAAGCGTTTGAAATATGCCTTCTTTGTACAGTACTACTGTACTGCTGCTGCTGAAGGTGCTAGTTTCTTGTGCCGAAAAGGTGTTGCCCAGTCCTTCGTTCAAGGCTTCTCTGTACACAGACTGTCTCATTGGCTAGTTAGACATTCTAAGAGGAATATATATATATATATATATAAATAAATAAATAAATAAATAAAATACTGCTTCTCATTCTAAACCATTAGGTCAACCAAATAGGGATCATGTCCATGTTAGTCGAGACTTAGAAAGGCTTGGCATTATGTCCAAATTATGTTGATGAGTCCGCAAAGGAGTACTGTATCATTGGAGATGTCAAAACTAGTTCTTGCTTTGTTTCTTGTCTTTGAGCCAGTACTTAGATGCTTCAGTATTTGTCCACTATCCAGAATGCAAGGAGTGCTTGGCTGCATGAGGCTCAGCAACACCTCAAATTATGGCTTTGCGACGTCACTAGCTGAGGTATGACACAAATTAACATAAATGTCCGGTTCTTATCCATGTCGTCGACTCGACGTCTTTCAAGCTGCACCAAACGTTTGATTAATTTAAATAGTTTCTTGGACCGACGTATTAGGATGAGATCCTTCCACTCGGAAAATTCTCTCGAGATGAGGCCTCGGTGAGCTCCAGTTGCTTATAATTATGATTGATTATTGCACAGGACAGTCGATGAAACGGTCGCTTCAAGCAACTTGGGTCGTAATACTGTGATGAGAGTATTGTGACGCACTGTGCCTTGATTCTGATTCTACTTGAATCGTAGCCCCAACATTAGCAAAAGTTTATGTCAGCAATTAGCAAAGTTTATGTCCACTTGTGCATTGGTGAACCCAGTGCAGCTGCAGAGTACGCACTTTCGGAACTAATTCATCACATGTTTGAATTCGGCTGTTAAATAATTACCTCTCCGTGCTTTCAGTAAGATGTGGTGTTTGCAGTAGCTTGCTTGCCCCTGTTAGCGAGTAGGTAGATTAGGCAGAGCACGACAAGAATTCTGATTTATAGAGAGACCGAGAGTGTTGAGATCAGTCTTGTATGTTATAGTCCACCATTGGTTGAGTTTGATTCAAGCCTCACCCAGGCTCTGTTTTCCTGAGAGAGCCGAGCTCCAGACACCATATCTGATGCCGCATGTACACGAATGTAAATGCCTCCCAAACTCTGTCCTAATTTGAGCCTCATATTCGCTAATATGGCGGATTCTAGTGAAATTGGCGCAGATTGAGTGCCGTAGTTTTCACACCTGTCCTATGAATTCAGAAAACTGGGCACTAAGACAAGCCATTATTACGAATATGACACTTTTGGTAGTAAGTTAGAGGGAAATTTAGAGATTGATTGATTGATTGATCAGTTTAGAAGCTTGTTAAACCTCGATTTTGAAATGTTCAGTAGAGGTTACTAAGAAATTTGCTTTACATTTGTGGCGAGGAGGTGGTAATAAGTGTTTCATTCTGGTGGCATGCAGGAGATCGGCCAAGCATTTCTCCATTTCTCGAAGGACCTGGAAACTGCTGCTTCGGCCTGGCAATTTGTCTTGCAATAGCATCTTGAGTTCGTAAATTTGGAGGCCAGATAGTGAGATCTCGAGTCTATTGTCAGGGATAAAATCCTTCGAAATTAAAATTTCTTTCAGAGAGGTGAAATCAGTTCCTCACAAGAATTGAACTTACCAGCGCAATGACTTCTCTTGTCAAGGTCGTATTTGGAGTCTTGGGTAAGCCATACATTGTCTATTCGTAGATCGTACAGAACTTAAAGCTAAGTTTCCATGAACTTCAATTCAGCGGTCTCTCATTTTGTAACCTTGAAACTCATGCTAGAAACTTTCCAAACATAACCGATTACTGATGTCCAAAATTTGCATGGTCAAATTCGGTCAAAGATCGATGACGGGTTTATGAGCTCCAAAAATTGTGGTTTCAAGTACTCTTGAAGCTCTGAAATCCAGTCCTTTCAAGTGCATTTAGCTCTAAAAACTAGGAATTTCAAGTACTCAGATATTTTCTTGACCTAGGTGCCTAGATAAATTTTCGACACCAAAATCTTTGATGTGTATGTACAATTATGGGTAAATTCAGTTTCAATTCAGTGGAATTCAGCAATAATATGGGGTTCAAAAGGATCTGTGAACTTTCAGTCACCTCATTCTACCAGTATTTGAGCTGGGTGCTGGAGTCTTTCCAGTCATTGCTGAAAATATGGTGCTGCATGAAAATTCGAAGATGTAATGAAGGTCTGCATTGAGACTAACTAATGGGTTCTGTTGGATGTTTTCGTGGCATGCAGGTAACATAACCGCCTCGTTTTTATTTCTCTCACCATTGTAAGAACCTCTGCTCCTCAGGAAATTTGATTCCATCGAGATTTCGTCAATCCTTAGACTAGCTGTACATGGAGACTATTTGAGCCAGAAATTTTCAGTAGTAATGCTTTAGTTATGAACACTCTTAACTTACTCCTGTGAACAATTTGATAACATTTTCCATGTCACATGCATAATTTCTTCATATGCATAAATTTTCATATTCCCTGCTTGACTTAATTAATTCAAAGATAGCAAGTGTCTGCAAATATTGATTCACCCACTATTTGGGTTCATGTCTGATTGTGCAGGCCAACGTTCTGGAGGATATTCTGGAACAGGAAAGTGGAGGATTTTTCAGGAGTCCCGTATTTGACAGCTGCGCTCAATTGCAGTTTGTGGACCCTCTATGGCCTCCCAGTGATCAATTTCCAGGTGCTGGTGGTGACCATCAACGCTGCAGGCGCTTGCCTTGAGATTGTCTACATCACTGTATACATTCTTTTTTCCGAAGGACAGGCCAGGGTATGTCACTCCAACCTCCTCAAACCCTTGAATGATAGAGAGTCCTTCTATGTAAGACAAAAGTGCAAATGTTGATTTTTGGAATTTTGTGTGGAAAGAGAAGTTATTGCACAATAGTTGGACCTTCAGCAAGTACTCTTTGGTTTTTTTAACAAAAATGACTCGCACAGTATTCAAAAAGGATGATTCCACAATGTCCAACCAATCCTTGAAGGATTAACTACCGTAAAGAAGGATGCAACCCCTTTTGACTAAGGTAGTCACCAAAATACTGAAATTATTGAACCTATAGGTGCATTCTTCTTTTCTCGCTTTATTTCTACAATTAATAGTGACTTTGGTCATCCATTAGACCTTTTAGGTCCTCAACATCCTTCTAGGATTAATTAATTCTAAAAAACGTTGGTCTATGACCAAAGTAGTCACTCATAAAATATTTGTTTTCTAACCAATAGTTGCATTCATCATTTCTCAATTGATCTAGGAAGTCATCTATTGGCGACTTCTTGAGCTCCATGTCCTCAGAAGGTTCTCGGAAGGTTGATTAGGCTACTTACTAGACAATCATATTGCAAATTATCAAATAGTTTGAAAGTGTGACAAGTCTGCAAAGTAGTACAGAATGTCATTGAGAAGTGGGTCATATTAAAGTTTTGATAGAATGATGTATTCGGATTCCTGATTGTAGCACTGAACCTCTAAAGAATGCTATCAATCTGGCACATGAGCCTCAGTATTGACAGTATGAACCTGGGTAAGAAATCTGCCTATTTAGCTGTTTGACGAACAAGCTTGAGTGTTTTGTTTTCTAAAAACATTCACAAACAATTGCAACAAATTGCAACTTCACTTCAGCATTGTTCACAGGGATCTTATATTGGGTTCCCGGTGTTAATTCGCAGTTTGTTCCCGGTGAGTCTCATATTTCCTTGTGTATGAGTCGTTGCGACATGTGTCCAAATTTCCTGTAAATAGTAAATTTTTTACAGGTGTTAACTTTTAAAGTTCAGTGGGAAATGTGAGACTCAGTGGGAATTAACACCGGGAACCTGATATGAGATCCCTGTGGTTCTTTTCACGCATCCAAGATGGAATGGACTCCTTTGTTCTAATCATTTCTCGGTTGTGAATTTGTGTGTTTTGCAGTTGAAGGTTGTGAAATTGTTCATAACTATGGCATTCAGCTTCATCTTGCTAGCAGGATTGGTTGTGGGTATTGAGCATGACCCAAACACTAGAAGAGCTATTCTCGGTGTTGTATGCGCTACTTTGGGGATAATAATGTATGCTGCTCCTCTCACTATCATGGTAAGATAGATGTGTGTCAACCAGAGCACAGACCACTGAATTTCACCGTGATTTGTTTGAGAATTTTATGTAGAAACGGAAAATGGAAAACATCGTGGTATAATATATGAAACAGTCAAGTTTTGAGCTGAATGCATTTGTTTGGGTGGTCATTTCTATTTATTATTTGAAAACCACCAAAGCTCATATTCATTGGGCTGATTTTAATTGGTTCTTATTAACTGTTGCAGAAAACAGTAATCCAAACAAAAAGCGTGGAGTTCATGCCTTTTTTGCTATCCCTCTTTGTTTTCTTGAATAGTGCAGCGTGGACAGTTTACTCATTTCTGCCCCCAAAGGACTTCTACATTGTGGTATTTCTCTTTCACAGTCTTGTCTTTCATTGTACAGTCAGGTCCAGCTCAATTACGAATTTTTGCAGTCACAGTTAAAGAAAATTTCACTACAGCCAACTTTGACACCCTCTCAAGGGCCGAAAAATTAGTTTTTTACTATGAAATTTTTCGTACAAGATCATTTCTAAGTTGATAACATATGTGGAAAATTTCAAGGCCAAAAGATTCACCCAAAAAAAGATATGCAAAATCTATCAACATGTGTAGTTAAGAAAAAACTTTCACTACTACCAACTTTGACACCCTCCCAAAAATTGAAAAAAAAAGTTTTGGCCATGAAACTTTTTTCATGAGATCATCTTTGTGTTGATAACACGTAAGATAAATTTCAAGTTCAAAAGATTCACACAAAAAATATATTTGAAATCTACCAATATATACATTGAAGTTGGCAATAGTGAAATTGTCCCTTATATTGATACATGGTAGTAGATTTTGAATATCTTTTTTGGAATAAATTTTTTGAACCTGAAATTTACGACACATATAATTAACATAGAGGTGATCTCATGACCAAAATTTCATGGCCAAATTTTTCTTTTTCAATTTTTGGGAGGGTGTCAAAGTTGATAGTAGTGAAGTTTTTTTCTTAACTACACATGTTAGTAGATTCTAAATATCTTTTTTTTGGTAAATTTTTTGACCTTGAAATTTGTCACATGTGTTATTAACATAGAGAGGATCTTGTGAAAAAAATTTCATGTTAAAAAAATAATTTTTCAGCCCTTGGGAGGGCGTCAAAATTGGCAGCAGTGAAGTTTTGTTCCCTGTGTATGCAAGAATTCGTAATTGAGCTGGACCTGACTGTACAAGCACATTCTCCCTGTTATTTAACTAATGCAAATTAATACATCTTTTTAAAAGTAACGCAAAGGGATCACTCTTCACTGATTCACTTGTTCTTTGTCAATTTGAACATTGCTATTGGTATTAAACCCAAGCAACTTTTTCTTTTAAATGTGTGATTACAATTGCTTTATAACATTAGGTAGCAGCTAGGAGTGTTTTAAACAAGTTTATGAAATCCTGATGTTACATTTGATGTTATTGTTAACATAAAAACAAGTGGATGTCACCTAAAACTCCATCCCAAAAAACAAGCTTTCTATTTGGGTTCTGACATGATTCATGCCTCATGGCCAGGTTCCGAATATCATAGGGCTAGTGTTGGGGACCGGACAACTAGTCCTCTACACAATGTACCATAGATCAACACCCAGAAAGCCATTCCTTGCACCTGCAAAGGAAATTGCCTCAGAAAAAATAGCCCCCGTTCCAGATTCAAGTCCAGAAGGAAGCCCTGTGAAGAAAACAGCACCCAACAACGTCTGAAGAACAGCATAATTACAGTACTGAGTTGCTTCTCTCCTGGAAAAAAATTGAGCAATTCAACTACCTTTCCCAAGTACATATTGAGTGATTACAGTACTAGAGTGTGTACAATGAAAATCTGATTAGTAGCAAAAACTTGTGAGTAGGTTGCCAAACAGACAACTCTCATTTTGTACAAAGCTGCAAATTAAATTAAAGATATCAATTATGCTTCTTTTTTTTTTTTTCAACAAGTGATTTTGATTGGGTGAAGGCCGATTTTACTCTACACTCACTAACTAAATGTTGAACTGTGAAGTTTAATTCCTTTGTAGAAATATGTACTTGACATATGCACCAAAAAGTGGCAACTGTGTTGCCTCCTCCTAAAACCCTTTGCATTATGAGAGGTTTGAGTGTACCTAAATAACATCAAAATCTTCAGTTATTAATAATAATCTCAAAACAAGTTCAATAACATATACGATAACAAAGTCTATCTTGATTTTTGAGTCACAAAAGACATGTCACATTAGACATTTAGTCATTAAGGATAGGCCCTAATGAACAACATTTCTACTAGCACATGTTCACCTTAAAATATTTAGATGGGATCTGAAACAATAGTTTCACTCCATTGATCACTTACTTTGACACCAACATGCGTGATTCATATTCCCCTCTAAAACACAAAACTTAAGTAATCCATTATGTACCAAAAGCTATTCCAACGCAACCACTTATACATTGGTTATAATTTAAAATTGTGGGTGAATGCAAGAAACACTTGTACTATTTTCCGTCACAACCTAAGTGTTGATCTATTTTTTGGCCATAACTTCTATGTTTTGGCTCCAAATGACTTAAGATTTATAGGGAAGATACTTATAACTACCATATACATTCTCTAGTTTTTTCATAATTTTCAAAAATAGTTTGATTTCAAAATAGTACTAGTGATTGAATGTCACACTTGGCAATTTAGGGTTTTTTAGTCACTAAGGAATACCTTTTTTAATGATTTTGAAATGAAATTTTGATGAGATGGTCTTCTAATAGACTTACAGCTCTCCACATGAGGGATTTTGAAAAAAGTTATTTTTATGTCATGTGGAAGTCCACAAAGTGAGGTTCCTTTTGGTTGCATTTTTAAACATATAAAGTATTAATTTAGTGATTTTTTTGATGAATGAACATCTCCATAGAGTTGTTGCAAATGGACACTTTTTATTTTTTGTATTTACTTATTTTTACTAATTTTTCTGAATTAAAACATGAAGATATGTATTTTCTTGAGGTTTGGCACTTTTTAAGTTCTCCTACTTAGAAAGTTTTTCTATCAATTTCCTTTGGTGAAAACCTTCACCTTAGAGGTGTACAAATTCTTCATATTTTTCAAATTTTTTCAAATTAATTTTCTAATTTTAAAGTACTCTAGAAAAAGTCATGAGTATTGTAGTAAAACGCAACAAATAGGACAAGTGTTTCTTGCATTCACCCTTGTATATTTAAAGATGACATCAATGTCTTCCATACTATTCTAAAGCCACAATACTAAATTATGTATATAAACAAATTATTACTTAGAGCATCTCCACCAAACATGCCAAGCAAACATTTACAAGTTTTCATCACAATCTTCATTGAAGGAAAATCCCACTGTCAACGCATGATTCAGTGTAGAATTAACTTCAAACTTTCCAAATTTAGCTCAAAGACACTAAGATTGGGAACTTTCAGAAACCCTCAATACATCCAGAGTGCAATGCTTTGTTCAAGGTGATTGCAAGAAACACTTGTCCTATTTGTTGCGTTTTACTACAATACTCATGATTTTTTCTGGAGTACTTTAAAATTAGAAAATTAATTTGAAAAAAATTTGAAAAATATGAAGAATTTGTACACCTTTAAGATGAAGGTTTTCACCAAAGGAAATTGATAGAAAAATTCTCTAAGTACGACAACGATGCTAGTGTGTGAGCATGAATATGCGAGCATGTGAGCTTCTAATATGTATACAAGTAGATATACTACCACCTTTGAAGGTGTTTATAGTAAAAACACCTATAATGTACGTACCTATAGTATAAATATACTCTTTTCATACAAGGTCTTTATAGTATAAGCACCTATACAATAGGTGCATCATCTTTGAGGCTCACAAGCTCACACTTCTCTGCTCACAAGCTCACACTTCTCTGCTCACAAGCTCACACTTCTCTGCTCACATGCTAGCAACCATGCTAAGTATGAGAACTTAAAAAGTGCCAAACCTCAAGAAAATATATATCTTCATGTTTTAATTCAGGAAAATTAGTAAAAATAAGTAAATACAAAAAATAAAAAGTGTCCATTTGCAACAACTCTATGGAGATGGTCATTCATCAAAAAACTCACTAAATTAATACTTTATATGTTTAAAAATACAACCAAAAGGAACCTCACTTTGTGGACTTCCACGCGACATAAAAATAACTTTTTTCAAAATCCCTCATGTGGAGAGCTGTAAGTCTATTAGAAGACCATCTCATCTAAATTTCATTTTAAAATCATTAAAAAAAAGGGTACTCCTTAGTGACTAAAAAAATCCTAAATTGTCAAGTGTGACATTCAATCACTAGTATTATTTTGAAATCAAACTATTTTTGAAAATTATGAAAAAATTATAGAATGTTTATGGTACCTATGAACATCTTCCCTATAAATCTTGAGTCATTTAGAGCCGAAACATAGAAGTTATGCCCCAAAAACAAATCAGCACACTAGGTGTGACAAAAAAATAGGACAAATGTTTCTTGCAATTGCCCTTCAACATTGAATTAATCAATTTAGAAAATTGTAGATTACCTAGTAGGGTTTTTACTTTAGTTTTTTTGTGCTGATTTTTGGGGTTAATTTTGTGTTTTTGAAGGTTTTTTAGGGAGTTTATGCACTAATTGGATTATTTTGTATGTTTTTTACCAATTGGGAGTGCAGATTTTGAACCAATTTTGTTGTGTGAATTCAATTTGGATGTGATGGAGTCTGCCGAGTGGGGTGATTTGAAGTTATTGTGGGTTAAGTTGAAGTTAGTGTGGGTCAGGTCAGATCCCAGTTGGTTGAATTTCTTTTGTGTTCAAGTCGGATTTTCATTTATCAATTCGGAGTAGTTGGAGGCGGGGCCACTTGTCAGTTCCAATTGGGTTTATTTGGCTGGCAGTTAGGTTTGTGTTTCCAATTCGGTTAGTGTTGTGTGGTTAGGCTCCAAGTCGGGCAGTTTTTGGTAACCGTTTTTGGGAATTCCTATTAGTTTGTGTTTTGCAATTTTGTTGTCACCCAGTGTTGAATGTGTCCGCTGCGAGTCCCAGCCTATTGTGCTGCGTATTTGAGTTTTTGCTTGTGTTTCCAAGTAGGAAATTTCTTTGTTTTTGGTGTGTTAATGTGTGTGTGTGAGTCTGTGTCCAAGTCGGGGAACTGGAGCAGGTGGTAAAAGTGATTCCTATTTTGGAATAATCAGAAGAATTATTGCCAATTAGGAAGTATAGGATTGGGGGACAGGAGTGCATTGTAGAAATTTGAGTCCACAATTCGGATTTATTAACTATGATGGAAGCAATTAGGGAATCAGTGATAATTGAGGAAGTTAAATTTGTAACCTGATTCCAAGTAGGAAGAAGTAGCTGAGAGGATAAGAGCAATTTGTAATTGCAGATAGGGTCCTATTCGGAGATTTTAGAAGAAGCTTATGTGAACAATTATAATGTTAATGGTGATTTGTCACCAAATCGGAATTAATATCAAGCTGAGCAAGCTGATTTGAAGCTAATGGGAAGTAATTTGAGTTCCTGTGTGTGAATGTATGATGGATTAATTTCCAATTGGATTACAGTGCTGAGTTATGAGAATGAAGTCAATTTGGAATTACTTGTGTCAGTTGTTGGAGTGACAAGTATTATTCCAATTTGGTTGGAAAGAATTTGTGTGTATGCATGTTGAGATGTTGCATGATGTATGCCAAATTGGAAAATTATCTGATGTGAGGTGAAGAGTACAATTTGGGGTGATTAAGTATGTTGGGATGCTGATTGGTTATGGTAGCTGAGAGTACCAAATTGGTGAAATGCAGAGTGTTGAGTGATTACAATTGAAAGAAAAATCAATTTGGTTTTAGTGTGTCGTTGTAATAATGTTCTTGGTGATGAAATTCCAAATTAGATTAACCTATTAGTATAGATTTCCTACTTGACCATCTCCCTTGGAACGAACTTATTATACTAATAGGGTAATTTCCGAATAGGTCATTATCCTTCTCCAACATTTGGCGCCGCTGCCGGGGAGATAACTAAGTAGGTTGATTTATTAAAAAAAAAAAACAATTGCTAATAGGATGATTGATCCTAAGTTTGATAATTTTTGCCCGAGAACATCAAGAGAGAGTTACTTATATAATAAATTCTTGCAACTCTGGAATTGTGGTAGAAATTGGAATAATGAGATAGATGGTTTACATGACCAAATTTTTATTCGAGATCGAATTATTAAAGATTTGAAGTTAAAATTACAAGAAGAAAATGAGAGTTCTCAAAATTGGAAGATCAAATTGTTAGAAGAAGAAAAAGAAAAACTTTTGGCAAGAGAAGATGCAGATTATATAAGAAAAGAAAATATCGAGTTAATTTATGACAGTTTTGGTTATAAAGGTAACATTAAAAAATTGAATGATGAATTGGCAAAAGTGATGCAACAAAATAAAGAACTAATTGTGACATTAGAGGAAAATTCAAAAATCTATGGAAATAATCAAAAAAATTATGAAGGAGAAATTGAATCTCTTAATGACAAATTATCTACAAAGTCAAATGGATTGGCAAAGATATTGGAAGAAAATGAGAAGATGGAAAATAATGAAGCATCGTTGAAGCTCAAAGTGAGTGAATTAGAATCTATTTATTCCAAAGAAAAGAATGAAGCAAGGTTTCATGTTTTAATTATGAAGGTACTATTTTTTCATGTGAGTAAGAATCCCAAATTGGTAGGTGAAGTAGCTAATGTTGTAGTGATAAGAGACAAAACCAATTTGGTTGGTGAGATTGCCCAAGTTGGTAGTGAAGGGCAGTGATTAGGAATGTACCAAGCGAATTTTTAGAGAAGATCAGTTACCTTGCTTCAATCCAATTCGGGAGAGTGAAGGCGGCAAGACTGGGAAGTTTAAAAGGCTGGTGGCAGCAGGCCAAGTCGGAGAAAGACTAAGGACCAAGTTGATGAGAAGATGCCATCCAATTTGGAAGATAAGCATAATTAAAAATAATTAAAATAAATGAGAAATAAAAATTGATTAAAATTAGCTTATTTAATTAAGAAATCAAAGAAATTATGGGAACAATAGTCTATGCTTGGTGTTTGTTTAGGCCAATTAGGTGTATTTAGAAACAATCCTATTTAATAACCTCCCTAGGAACGAACATAACTATTAGTTGGATAAATCCAAATAGGTTCCAACATTATCTACAAAAATCAATGTTATAATGACAAATCATGGCTATTTGTAGCCATGCCATTATTCCTTGCTAGAACATATGCATGCAATGGTGTCGAAGGATAAGACTACATCAACCTAGATATCTTGGCTCACAATACAAGTTTTGTAAAATTAAAACTTGGAAGATAGATCAAGAGAGCCTAGGTGGGAACCTTGGATTGTGCACAATCAAATTGTACATTTTGAACTTGCCAAAAAGTTCTTTACAAATCAAATATGAAGGCCAACAATAGAAAAGCTCCAAGGAACCTAACTTATCATACAAATTTACATTACTCACAATGCTCTATGTTAATGATTAAAATAGTGTAACTAAACATCGATCTCTCAACATTCTTACACACTCCCAAATATATTCTCCAACATACTTGTACTAAGACTATAATTGCCTAAATATTTAAAATTAGTTTTGGTCTATCACCCTCAAGCATTGCATATTTGACAAATCAAGACATCTAGAATTCATTGCGAAAATTTTAATTGAATCCATCCCCTTATCCTTTCCATTCAACCTCCTTTCATAACTTGTCCAATTCCATCATCATGTAGGGTGATTGCAAGAAAGGGCTGTCCTTTTTGGCGTCACAATAGAAGTGACATTTGCGCCATTGGTTGTAACTTTTGGGGTATTAATCCAATGTACTTGAAATTTTTATTGAAGATGGCCAACTTGATAGTAAAGAAATTCCTTATTTTTCAGAAATTTTCAAAAAAAAATTTCTAATTAAATTTTAATTTACCTAATTTGTCACACTTTGCAATTTAGGGGTTTTTAGTACTGTGGAGTATCCAAAATTAATGATGTAGACTTGAAATTTGTATGGTATATTGATACACTAAAGATTTATGAGTTGACCAAAAATATTTTTAAAAAACATTATTTTATGTCCTCTACATTAATGCAAACAGGGGCCCCTTGTGCATACAATTCTGAACATCAAAAATGGTTTTAAAATAATTCTTTTGGTGAAATCTCATCATCATCAATCCTTCTTAAATTGACAATTTTTAGTTTTTTTTTAAATTTTCTTTTCCTATTTTTTACAAATTAAAATGTGAAAGTACTAATTTTCATGAGATTTTGCACTTTTCTAGTTCTCCTAGTTAGAAAATTTTCCTGAACTTTTCCTTCCTAGGGTACCTTCTTCTTAAAGGTATATTCATGAAAATTATTTTTCACATTTTTTAAAAATTGTTTTTCTAATTAAATAGTACTCCTGAAAAAATTATGAGTACTATTCAAAACGAGACAAAAAATGGGAGGCCTTTCTTGCAATCACCTTGTAATAACATCCATTGCAACAACCAACCATTCAATGTCCTAATTGCAACTACTTGACTATACCTTAGCAGTAGGAGGTTCCAAAAACAAGTAGGCTCTAAAATCGGCCCGCCTTCTTGAAATGTACACTATTTGCATATGTTGCTTTGTTGCAGCCTTCATCAATGTACAAGTAGTATACATTTGAAGAAGTGAACGATTGATTTTAGAGCCCTATGGACCATTTCAACATCAAAATTTCTCAACTAATTTCATAAAGCTCCATCAAATATGAAACAACTTGGGTTACATGCCAATTCCTCTTGTCTTTTAAAAAATATTTATTGAAAAATATTTCAAAATGTTTCACCTCCCCCACAATTCAGTTTTAGCCTTTAAATGGTCGATTTATGGACCTCCTACCTTAACTACTTGCCTTATCCACGTCACCTTGATAGTTCAATTCCACAGAGGTCATGGAAGTAGAAATCAACTTGGATTCGATGCTCCCTCCTTATCTTTTCAAGCAGACTTCGATCACTAGAAAATGTTGGGAGGAATCCACTCCATCCAGCACTTCTGGAAGGGGATGCCATTTCATCTTCACCTTCCTTGGCAAATGAGAAAGATTCTAAAGACCTTCCTTTACAATAGCATTATGAGAAACTCCCTCCAATTTCATGTCAAGGTCCAGATTTTGAAGAGAAAAAAACTTGCACGGAGGGAAATTTTCATAATTTACTCAAGATACGAACCAGAAACTCGACAGAAGGAGTCTTCAGTGAGTTCATCAGGTGAAGTTCGAGTGTCGGTGCCTCCGTCGAGACAGTAATTCTCTCCGAAACAGTCTTCATCCTCCACTTCCTATTCGAAGTGTAATATAAGAAAATTTACGAATGAATTCCTTTGAATGAGTTGCGGATTCCGTTTGCTCGGTCTGCCGTGTTGTGGCTCCGTCGTCGTTGTTAGAATACGCTGAAGCTTCGGTGCTGATAACTCCAGCGACGTCACAGTTACGTTGCCCGTGGCGCCTCATGACGGAACCGACTCCCCAATCCCAATTGGCACCAGCCTTTGGGAATCTGTCAGATACATTAGTTTCTCGGCGCCTGCTAAACTTAGGTGCGGGGCTAGCTGCGGGCAAGGGAGTTCGTACGGGAGGACAATAAGTTACACATTGCTGGTTGAAGAATATTATTGGAACTTACAATAACTTGGCTGAGTGATGTGAATGGGTATTTCAGGTTGGCTCACTGTGCAGTCCCGAGTCCAGATCCAAGGGGAGCAAGCTTTGAGGTCGATGGAATCTAGAACTGAGACGGAGAAAGTTGGAGAGGGTTTTGTTTCTAAAAAATGAATTAAAGAAAAAAAAAAAGGAGGTTTGAGACAGTTTGAGTACGGTTAGTAGCTGTTTTGCATGAGAAAAGCTAACCACTGCTACAGGGAGAGGGCCTCTTCAGTTGTACTGTTGGTGCTTGTTTGGGATCAAATTTCTGACTAATATCACCCATTCTTGCACGTAGACATGGTACCTCAGTTTTATGGAACGAGAAGGGTCCTCAACAGTGCTATTTTATGTAGACGTTGGATTGCTTTCAGTTTTCTTTTTAATGCAATGGTTCCTACTCTACCTTCCCTGTGAGGGATCACTCATTCAATTTGCTTTTCAAGGTCTCTAAATTCAAGAACACAGAATACATAAATAGATGGTGAATTTTGTTAAAATGGCAGTATTCCAAATGCCATTTTCAGACCGCGTGGTCTAAACTGACAATCAACATCTAGGGCGGTTGTAGATTTTCAAACATCTAGGACAGGTATAGATTTCCAAAATCTATGACTAGTTTAGTTTTCAAATTGCATGGTCTAAAACATCTTGGATAGGTATAGATTCTAGAAATCTACAAACTATATAGATTTCAAAAATCTATGACAATTTTACATTTCAGACTGCGCGGTCTAAACTGTCAAAAGTGTCAAACTAATGGAATACCACCGTTTTAACAAAATTTGCCATATATTAGGTTTCCTCCGAGGTTTCTTTTCTTCCTTACACTCTCAATAACCAACTCATCATTATATAGTCAAACCCTTACATAACATTAAAGGCCAACATTAGGGGCAACTTTTGCCCCAACCCCCCAAAAGCAAGAGAATTCAATGTTGCAACTTTCTAGTTAGAAAATGACACTAGTGTTGCAATTTTCTGGCTAGCCAATGATTCTTTGTAGATTAAATGAGATTCACTCCCAAAGATTTTGAGAGGATTTATCTTAATCTCCAAAGGATAATGGTGTCAGTTGGTTAATTGTATCATTCAATGATACATAAGGACCCAAGCACATTTTGGACATAAATTGTAAAAAACTACCAATTTTTAAGGCAATAAAAAAAATTGAAGAAAAAAAACATTTTTGAAACTCAATTGAAAAAATTTCAACAAGATTACTATAGGAATGTGTTGAAATTTTCAAAAACTTTGATTGCATTAGGGAACCACATAGATTGAAAAATTATAATGTTCAAAGTTAGAAAAACAACTACTTTATTTTGATCTTGCCCAACAAGGCGAGCAAACTTTTACACTTCCTAGAGTGAAATTTTTATACTACACATGGTGATTTTTTTAACATAGTTTACCACCTATATATCATATTAGTTATCTATCTACCAAATTTTAGAAGGAGAAGAAGAATTTTATATATGGTGTCCAAAGCTACCTGAACTATCTAAAAAGTTTAGGGGTGATTGTAAGAAACAGTTCATGTTTTTGGCTCAAAATGTTGTTTTTTGGCATAGTACTGGTAATACTACGCGATCATGACAATATAGCACATCTAACGCGCGCCTGCAAATCTCAACCGTCAATTTTGGGCACTTGCAAATCTGGGCCATCAGTGTAGTACTATGCAGTATTATGTAGTACTGTGGACTACTACAAGTACTTCACAGGCCACATGGAGCAAAAAATAGCAGAAAAAGGGTCTATGGACCTTTTCATTTTTAATAATTAAAAAAAATCAAAAAATTATTTTTAAAAAATCCATTTTTCTAAAAAAGATTGTATACACATTGCAAAAAAAATTCCTCTAAAAAAGTTTTTCCCTCTTCGTAGAGTTTGTGCAAAGGAAGGTCACTTTGACCCCATGTGGACAATAGACATTTTACTATTTTTATAAAAACTCACCGTCAATCCTTGAAATGTTAGTAGAACTCCAACTTGTCCAATTTGTGGCTTCAAATTCGGATTTTTGAGTCAAAAATAGGACTAAAATCCCCCAAAATGGCCAAGGTAGACAGCCAATCGGGGGCAATTTAAAAATAGTAAAAAAAATTTAAGAAAATTGAAAAAATTACACAACATATAAAACTTTTGTTTGCACCTTCATTCAAAATTTCAAGTTGATAGGGCAAACGATGCAAAATTTATGAGCAAAAAACTACTTGTTGGAAGTCAAGGGGACAAAAAATAGGACAAGTGTTTCTTGCAATCACCCTTAGGATAACAATTCACTTTTGATCCAAGCATGTGATCAAAAAATATATATTTCCATCAAGGAGGTACATATTCACACTTTGTATTAAAATTTCAAGTACATCCAAACCAAATTGACTTCATGCACAAGCATTCAAGATTCCATGCAATCATTCAATAGGTACTTGGTCCTTTAGGAATTAATGACTTTAGACAAAAAGAGAGAAAATTTTGCCTCAATTGATGAATCTATCTTGAGGAAATTTGGATAACTAGTTTATTAAAAATGTAAACCAATGCTACATAGATATAGCCTTTGATAATATAGTTTCTTGTTTTCAATTGAATTTTTTGTCAACAATATTTGTAAAATGTAAGAACTTGGTAGTGAAAGTTGAGTGAAGAACATGGTTAATTAATTGTAGACAAACGGAAAGAAGGTTTTGCATTGACTAAAGTTGCTTTGAGGAAGTTTGAGTAGCTACCTCATTCAAAAAAGCAAGTCATTGCTTCAAGGACAAAGCCTCTTAGAGTGACTTTTTTTCTTATTTTTTCTTGAATTTTCACATAATTTTAGATGAAATTAAACCAAATTTCTAGAGATTCTATTTTAAGGGTTGAAAATTTTCAATGTCTTATTTAAATTTCATAATTATTTTAAATGAAAATATCTATATGATAACTTAAGTAATTTCCTTAAAACATTTATAAAAATAATTTGTATAATATGGTATACAACATCTTAGAAAGCAAAAGGGTTAAATTGACCATAAATTGATTCCACAAAAATTTCAGTAAGTTTCAGTTTATTAAATACAAATTGATTAATCAAATACCTCATTCAAAAATAAATAATATGTGACTGAACTTCCAAATACAAATGAAAAGTTTTTTCTCCATCCATCCCAAAATGATTGTCCACAATTTTTTTGGTATTTTTTTGAGCAATATATCATATCATGAAAAACATAACTAAGAAAAGTTACAAATTCTATGTCACTAGAGTCAAAAGAAAAACATTGCATGTGTTTATTGCAAATTGAATAAAATTAACCACAAAGGAAGTGCTTTTATTACCTACTCAAAACAAACTTGCAAAAAACATGACATTCAAAGTGAACAATCATTTCCAGACAGGGGGACAAAGTTAGAATGAATTCAATTTCTATTTATCCTTGTATATATCCCTCTAAAGACAAGGGATGTATGATTTTGAAATGATGATTTTGATTGACTAAATTATAGAAAGTGTAGTTGAAGCATGAAAAAATCCATAACACAAGATTGAGTGCAAAACATTGCATGTATTGATTTTGAAAAACACTCTTTTTAACAAATAATTTTTTTTTGGAAAAAAACAAATCAAAATTGCTAAGAAATATGAGGCTAAAGTATGATCTTCTTTGCCTTTAACCCTTAATGGACCAAGGCCTTAGTTTCTTTTTGCAGAAAAACACTCATAACTACCATTTCTATTGCAAAGAGCAAAAAGAAGTTGAAAATTAACATTTTTTTGACATCCAACTATTGGATCTTCCACTTGATTATTATGAAAATGTATGAAATAAATTTCAAAAATTTTGACCACACAAATTGAAAGATATCTAGGTTTAAAATGAAAAAAACAAGTTTTTTTAGCAAACTACAAGACTAGATTTTTTGACTTTGAACCTTCTTCACTTAAATTTTTTGCACCACAAAGTTTTGAGCTTTGAATCTTTGTAGTGGGAAATCTAGTTGAGAATCTAGGGAAAAATGAATCGATTTTTTATTTTCATTCTTAAGAAAATTGTCAAGTAGAAGTGCATACTAGATAGAAGGAAAGTCTAAATGATTACTATCTCTAAGATGAAAGTAATACACACTTAATCCAATGGTCACATTATTTCTTAAGAAAATTGTAGAAATTGCATCTAGAAATGAATTCTATAAGTTATTTTTTGAAGAAAATGCTTAGATTGCTTAAAAAATAAGATTGTCCATAATTTATTCAAATGAAATGAATAAAAGCTTTTCATGTAGACAAAAATATAATCTATGATCATTCTTTTTTATTTTTAAATCATAATTTTGAATTTCTTTTTGCTAACTAGTCCCCCCTATTTTGAGCTTATTTAGGCATTATTTTTGTTCCTAGGCACCAATTTGGAAAATATTGTATTTCCATGATGCTATCTACTTTTTCTAATGTCAAAAGAAGTTTCAAAAATCATGACATAAATTGAGACTGTACGTACATGTCCAAAATCCCATTTGCTTACCAAATAGATAGGGTTTAGAAATTAACCCCTCATGGACTAAGGAAACATAATGTGTTTTCTTCAAATTTTCAATGGCAAATTCTTGGAAGGGTGAAATAAATTTCAATATTTTGTAAATTTGGGTATTGCAGAGTAACAAATTTACATATTTGTTGTGTTTTCTGAATTTCAAAACTTGAGTGTGAGAAATATTTAAATTTTATTTAGAAAATGCAATCCAATAGAAAAAGGGAACAAATATAATGTTTTTTCTTCTAAAAAGAGTAGTAGAGAGATATTTTTTGGATATTTCTAGTCTTTACTCTACACAAATAAACAAGACTTGGAGAATTTTTTCAAAGTTTTATTTTTTTATCAATTTAAAAAATAAAAGCTTCAATCTTGTGTAATTAAGAACATAAAATCATTAGAATGATTCCAAATTTTTTGAAGATGTTCCAAGCAATGTGATAAAAATATTAATTTTTGAATTTCAAAAATTTGAAAATATCTAAATTTTAAAAAAATTTGAAGGATTTAATTTGGTTAGTTTTGGTTTTCTACACTTTCTATTTGAAAATGTGTACAAATTTGAGAGAACTCTTTAATTGAAAAATTGAAAAATACTACATTTTTAAAGATTCCAAGACAAATTTCATTTTTTGGGGGGTGTTTGACTGTTTGTGTGTGTTATAAAGCATTATTCATCTTTTTATAAATGTTTTTCTCCAAAATCTACATTTTTTGCCTATGAAGTTGATCACCCAAAACTGTTATAATCTAAAAATCCAATGGTCAAATTTTCTATAGTTAATTCCATGTATTCTAAACAAAGCAATCTTTAATTTTGTAGGGTTGGAATTAAAATTTCCAAATACATCTATATGCAAATAAATATCAAAGTTGCACAATTAAAAAATTTGTTGGGCTTTGAGGGGTTAAAGGGTTAAAATTCATACATAATTTGAAATTGTATAAATACAGAGTAAATGAAATTATTCCTTTAAGAATCTTTGTCCTAATAGCATTATTTTGCTTTTCAAGTAAAGCATCAATCAAACTTTGTCACATGTAGTTTATATTGATGCTAAGCCTCCTCCCTTTTTGATGGGAAGTCCAAAAAATTAAGCAACACCACTAAAAAAACATTGGTGGAAAATACTAGATTACATTTGGAATAGTAAGGTATATATGTCAATGAGCCCAAAAATTCCCCCTTAGATTCCAACAAGTTCTAAAGTTTTAGAATCTATATTGATTTTGAATTGTTATAGTAATTTGCCTCCAAATCTTTGGTCTAAAATTTATACATCTTCTAGTTGTATTATGTTTGTTGTCTTATACTAAATCAAAAAGACATCTCAGAAGAATGAACACAAAAATTGTTATTTTACTCCCAATACAATATCAAGTTGTCTTAGGTATCATTCAATTGCCATTAGTTGTCTTAGTTTTTTCTTGATTTGTCTTTGAAGTTCCCTTAAAGCCATTCTACCAACTATGTGTTATAAATTCATCCCTTTGGATTTATCCTTCTAGACCTAACCTACCAAGTTTGTCTTGCATAGCTTGAACAACCAATGATCCTAAAGCAATGATTTTATTATCTTGAACCTCAAATTGAAATAAGATAAGATTAGATCACTTAGTGTGTCAAAGAACTAATACAACCAAGGCATGTACAACTTTAAATTTCAATACTAGAGTCCAAAAACTTGTTGTAGGAAGAGTAGTAGCTTATAATATTAACATTGGTCTAATCAAATGTGTTCTAAAGAATTTGAAAATAATTAACAAGATTGATGACAACAAAAGCAACCTTTCTACAAAACAAATTGAGAGAGGTAAGCCTTCTCTATGTTCAACAAATAGAAACAAAAGAAGAAAGAGAAGGAAGAAGGAAGATGACAACCAAATTAAGGTGATAGACTTTTGAAGTCAAGTTCTAAGAAAGAAGATGGAAGAGAATTTGAATCAATCGGAGACAAAAGAAGAGAAGACACAAGAAGGAGAAGAGTGTTAAGAGAGAGCCACATTTCTAGCAAGATGACAAAGAATTAGGGTTTAGAAATCCTAGCCGACATTCCTAATTCTATAATTAGCTAAAAATAGATAAACAAAGGCAACTCTACCTAACTCCTTCGAAGTCTTGACCATTGTAGGACATGCCAAGGATATGCAAGATAGTAGGATCATATAGGATATGCCAAGGATATATAGGGTGATCATTTTAGATCGTAAATATATATTTGTGATATATGTCTTGTGTGCAAGATAGTAGAATCATTGTATTCACTTTTTTGAGTTGAGAAGAAGAAAATACAACAACTTTAATGAACCTTTGATCCCTTGCATTAGATGAAATTTGAGGTCATGAAGAGATTGTGACTTCCGAGGTTGTAGGAACTCTAGGAACAGTATCACACAAGCAGTCCAATGTAGTTGAGACTATGCCATGTCAAATATTAATTTAATTAGTTATTGATTTATTTTTAATTTTTAATTTTTTTTAATTCAATTTTCAATTTCTTAATACTTTTTGAAATTTTTGAAAAATATAATAATAGTAATTTTCTTTCCAAAAATTCATAAAATTAGGTTGTCAAGGTTGGTTCGCAGTTTTTGGACAATATAGAGACTGCCAAGGGAACAATCCCAAAACAACCTCTTTGTGCCCTCAAATTTCATCAAATGCCACATTGAGTTCAACAAACTCATTGAATTCAAGCTCCCTCTTCAAATTGTGACTCCCCTAATAGAGTAAAGTCATGCAAAACTAAAAGGGGTTCTAAAATGGTTCAAATATATTGATCAACATCATTTTAGAATGTGTATGCATGTCCATTACATATGCCTTGATTTTTTTTGAAATATGGCATAAGACATACATCACAAATATACATTTACGATCTGAAATGATCACCCTATATACATTTGAACCATGTTTTCTTTCCCAAAGGAACCATGATCATTGCATTAAAAAAACCATTTGAACCATTTAACCTTTGAGGGGCTAAATTCAACTCTAAAATTAACAATTCTGGAAAACCATCAAAAAGTACTACTTGAAAGAACATTTTGGAATTGAGATACAAAGTTGTAGATTCTATCTATATAGTTAGATTCATCTATGCTATTATCAATATTTTTCTATAAGTTTTGAAAGGGGAAATTCAAAGTTCCTTGTGAATTCAGATACAAGCAAAATATTTCCATTTTTGAGTAAACTTTGTTGGAAAGAATTTGAAATGAGGTTCTCTTAGCATGATGATTTTTTGGAATTTTTGTGTTCTTTGATTCTATGACCTCATTTTTGCAATTCCAAGTTTGAACTAGAGTCAATCGGGGAGTCAATTCAAGTCAACTACTTGATATACTTTCACATTTGTAATTTTAGAGAAATATGTTCTCTAGTAACACCAAATCCAACCCTTAGATGGGGCGACAACTTCATAAAGTATTTTTTTTAAATACGATGACCTTCATCCTAGGTGTAATGAAAAAGAAATCTGATTCAATTTGAAATGATCCTTAACTACTAGATGAATACAAAAAGGTACCCAAACTGAATGGAGAAGTTGCAGGTTCGATATTTGGGTGTGACAAGTGGTTTCCCTAGCGTGAAAGTAGCCTTCCTTCTTGATGGAAACCCTTACAGTGTATTCCTCAATACGCTTGTATAAAAAAAATTGATTTTCAATTTTGAAGTCTATGTGGTCTAAGGTTAAGAACACTAGACATTAAATCCTACCATCCATCAAAGGTGGGCTTTGTAGGACAAATTTTGGGTTCTCCATGATAAAAGTGAAAAAAAGCCCCCTATTATGTGCCATGTCTAGGGTATGTACAAGAGCTCTCATAGCTAATTGGGGGGGGGGGGGGGGGGGGCGACTTTGTTTGTAATCATGAATTTAGAATTTGCAAAAAAAAAAAATCCTGCATTTCCTGGAGGTAAATCCACCCTACTGGGCCCACCTTCAATAGTAGGGTTTACCGTCCTACGTTAAGAACCCTTGTTAGTTTTACATGCCTCCAACTTACCTTAGTAGAAGTAGCTTTCTTCCATAATGTGTCTCCTCCTGATCCAGGTGGATTGGCCCCCTCACTCAGCCTTACCACGTTTTATCAGAGGTGCAATCACAACAAAAAGCCCCCTAATTTGGATCGTGATCACCCCTAATTTTTTCATCCCTAGTGAATTTGGAGTTTGTGATTGCAAATATGAATTCAAAATTTGCAAAAAAAAATTAATATGAAAAACAAAAAAATTGCAGCATTTTATCCAAGTTGTTGAGTGAGGGGGCCAATTCAACACTACAAAAAAATGAGTGTCCACAATGACTGCAAAATGACTGCAAAATGACTACTCCTTGCCCTCTCCTCCCCTTGTATCCAATGCCAATAAATTTGGGTGAATCTGGCCATCCCTTCACCAATAAATAAATCAGAAGAAAAGCATGGTTAGTACCCATTGTTCACCACCGGCATCTTCTGCATTTAACTTGCACCAACAGCTAGACAGTCACCAACTTGTGGTTCCCAGTAATAATAAGCATAGTAACCACTTGACAATGACAATGAAATCACGTACCCCTGCAATGAAATTCCGTTTCATTTGTGTCCCCCCCTAAAAAATTAAAATTAATTTTTTTTTTTTAATAAATTTAATAAAAATTGTGAACCCGTCCTCCACCCCGCCCTTCCAGCACCTCCAAGTAGGTGATTATTATTATTCCATGAGAGTTGGGTGCTGTATGCGTACACAGACCTAATGTCTCGGCTGAGCCAGGTACATTGTACTTCAATGTGGACAAGCAACTTGAATAGATTTTGATGAAGTTCTAACAAACCATTCAACATATGTGGGACAGACCAAGGAGCGAACTAGCTATCAGTTGAGGCTCCTAGTGCATTTTGCTAGGGAAGCGGTGGATCGACCTTGAACACATTCAAGTTGTCCTCTGGTAAACTAACCTCTTTTTGATCATCCTTCACAATCACAATAATAGCACATGATATCCAAGTGTCCATCCGTACTTTTTAAGGGGTGTGTGGGTCGCGTCTATAGTAGTGCAAGGAGCCATTTGTGGAGGCCATTTTTGCCCCCCCCCCCTCCTCCTTTTAATCTTGGGGAAAATGCTGGACCCAAAATTAGTCTAAGGAGCTCCTTACATCAGCAACACAACACAAACTAAGGGGCTTTTTTACTTTCACCCTTGCCTGGAGCTCCACAAACGGCTCGTCGCACTACTTTAGACAAAACTGTGTGTGTGTGTGTCTGTGATTCAATTATTTGGGGGCAATGGCCAAAAACTGCAACAATCTTCTCAGGAGTGAAGAAACAGCATACATCCATGAACATTTATAAAACACAAAATGTAGATGAAAAAACTCCGTTTAGTATATTCAATTAAAATGGCATTTCCAATGATTCCAAGACGGCATCTTCACATTCTTGTATTCTATAGAGATTTAAAAATTTCTTCCATTGAGAAGGGGAGGATTTTTTGGATGATGAACTCCTAAAGGACCAAGGTGATTTTCTTTTCAAAAACCACTCAAAATTGTCATTTCTATTGCAAAGAGAAAAGAACTTAATTTTTTTTTCATATCCAATTGTAAGATCTTATGATTGACTAGAATATGAATATGTGGAAAAAAATTCAGAAGTTTTGACAATAATTCACAATAATTCCAATGGTGATATTGTTCCAACAATAAAATCTAACCCTCTCTAGCATTTTCTTTTTAGAAAATCTGAAAATTGTATTGAAAAATGAATTCTATAAGTTATTTTTTCAAGAAGATGTTGAGATTGCTTTTAAAACTAAGAGTGTCAATAACTTTCTCATTATTAGTCCAAATAGAATGAATCAAATCTCCACATGTAGCCCAAAACATAATCTTTGATAAATAAAAAATTTAACAAATTATTTTGATTTTTTGTGATTTTTTTTGTATTGCCTACCAAACTCCATTTTCTGCTTATTGCATCCCTATAGACAAAGAGTGGTCCAAATGTCCAAAATTGTAAAGACACATTACAAAATTTAACATAGAACAATAACTTTGTAATATTTTCAAAACAAGAGTTTCGAAGAATGATCGATAGATCATACCCTTATAGTTGAATCAACTTCAACACTAATCTACAATTATCAATAAAATCATTAACCAAATATTGAAATTTCTTTCTAAAATTGATATAGACAAAATATCTATAATTTTCTCCTCTAAGTTCAAATTATTGAATTCTAATTATGGGTATTTTTTAAAGATTTTCATTTTACTTGTCTATTTGAGTGATTTTGAAGGGACCTATTTTGTCAAGAGTAAGATGATGTTTATACCTTTTGAACTACCGTACCCTTAAGTTAGGGTCAGCATATTGTTGCTAAATATTTAATTAAAGTTCCAAAGTAGCTTTGACACTTTCAAATTCAACTTTTAAAAATTCATCAATAAATTAGAGTATTTTCTAGACATTCAACTCAGAGTTTCAAGTGCCAAGTGAATGAGTGTATGAGATGAATGGTGAGACTAGCTCATTAAACAAATGGGATGTTGGGAAGTAGAACAAACCATGTGGGAAATGTAAATGATTAGGATTAGTAGAAGCTCAACCTCTCATTTATATCAAAAGCAGGAATTATGTTCATAGTACAATTTTGGACCTCATTTAGACATAGTAAAATAGTGTTTTTTTTAACTTTGAACTAAATAAATATGAAAAATCAAGTTAAATTTCATCTCCCCAAAACCATTTGAGATTTCAAGACTCCATTCAAAAGTTATGAGCAATTTTTAAAGAGGGGTTAGAAGGGATTTTTTTTGACAATTTCAAACATCCTTTTAATTTTGGCCAACTTTTCTGTGGAGACTCAAAATCACAAACTTTTTTTTTGGATATGAAATTGATTTCTCCACTTTTTTAGTTCAAACTAATTTGAAAAAAATTATTCTACTATGTCAAATTAGGATCTGAAATTCTACATTAAACATAATTCCTACATTTTCATGATGAATAATCAAGCTCTCATCTTCAAATTATCCCATATCCTTTGATGGTTTATGAAAGACAATAGATTTCAATATAAAAATGCAACCCCCACCCCCACCCCCAATCCTTAATTCTTACTAAATGTTAATATTGAAAATCCTCCACTTTGCCATCAATATGTTTTTGCAAGTAAGTTGTCTTTTGACTTACAATAATAATACTAGTGGAAACACAATCTGTGCAGACTAAGGAAATGACTACAGGAAGACCCACAACTAGCCCAATTGGTTCCATAAGTGGTTCTTCTCAAAGATCATTTCCCCAGTTGATGCAAACCATGTTTCCACAAGTGTAACACAAAAATCTACAAATATTTTCAACACATGAAAAAGTGATGATTTTGTGGGCTTTGGATGTAAGCTTACATTTGCATGTCAATCACTGCAGCTCACGCAGAATGTTCAACCTGGGAGGGAGGTTGATAGTGAGGTGCCACTCGGGCTTGTGAAAAGTGCCTGAGCATAAAACCTCATTTCTACACCAAGTGTTCAAGAACACTTGGGCAATGAGGCAATCCAGATTTGTATTTGGTTCTCTTCCAAACTTCCAAATACTTCAAATTCCCCATTTGAATGACATGAAATTATTCTATAATTCCATTGAAGAACAATGAGACAACAAGCCACAGCCGCAGCTGGATGCCATTAATTAAGTATGACTAACTCAATCTGTAGCGATTTGGCTTAACATGACAAACCAAGCAAGTTAAAATTCTGTTTCCAGCCAGGAGTCAGTTTGATTTACTTCCTCCAGAGTTGGTTATGAATTTGAATTCAGGTTTAAGTTTGTAAGTACTTACCATCATCACATTCTAACTTAACGCTGAGCCTACAAATTCCAATTCCTGCAGAGTTTAGGGTGTTCCAAACAAGCATTCCAGCCATTACAGACAAGGGAGACAACTGAGTCTGTTTCAGGTAAAATTTCACCATAAATTTCTGTCTTGGACAGACAGATTGATCCAGCGTAAATCTCTGAAACTCACTCATCAGCATCTTGTAAAAGTAGATAAGATGGGTACGGGGCAAGTGTATAAGGTAGAAGTACCTATTTTGGACAACCCCTATAATGGATTCATAGGGTGACCTATTGTGGATAACACTTGGATGCTCTATTTATTGAAAAAGATTCTCTGTTTGTACCTTCTTATCCAATCATCTCCCTTCCTTTATTGTTGAGGAAGAAGGTGCAGCGTTAAATCATACCATCAAAGGTGGGCCCCGCAAGTTGGATTTAATCCAAGAAAAACGCTGAAATTTTTTATTTTTTGCATATTTTATTTATTTCAAATTCTGAATTCAGATTCATAATTAGAGACCCCAAATTAGCTAGGGAGGCTACGAACATACCAAAAAACCCAACACAAATATAAACCCAAATCCTTGTCAAACCCTAGTAAAATGAGATTTATCCCGCTGGGCCCACCTTCGATGGTATGATTTAACGTTCTGTAGGGAGAAGTGCCAAAGCTAAAGGTAATAGGTGAGTCTATGAAACTAGAATGGATCTTCACAAAAATCTACATTTATATTGAATAAAATATTTATTTTTGAGAAAATCAATTCTTTTCTTTTTGCAATGTTCTTCATCCTTATGTATACTTACAATGAGCTCAATTTCACATCTTATATGCTGAAATGTTTAACCCCTAAAGGACCAAATTGTGTTTTTTGGCAATATAGCCATTTTGGGTAGCTCACTACGGGTAGAGTGTGTTTTTTTTCTTTGAAATTTTCACACAATATGTGTCCGAGGAGTATCTTGAAGGCCCAATAGTTTTCATAACTTGTGACTACATGGTGAAAAAGTTATTGCATGATATGTAGTTTTCATTGATCAGCAGGCAGCCCAAAAAATTCTTATAATTTTTAAAAAAAATTTTAATAATTTGAAATTGGTTTTCTAGATGTATATATGCAGAAAGCTTTGAATCATTCCATTTTGATTTATGAGATGAAAGTTATGAAGAGATTTAGTTTGTGGGTAGTTATAGATTTTCTACTCTAAAATAAACTTTGGAAGCTTTTACTTTACTCAATTTTAAATATTTTTGAAAAAAGATTAAAATTTTGGATGTTGATTGTTTGTCCCAACATTACAACCATTGGGATTGGCCTTTTTTTGATCCTATAATAAAATTTTAACAATTTAGTACTTTGTATCACTCTCTACTTCTTTCTACTCATTATTTTTTTCCTATATATTGTACAATTCCAAATGATGCAGTTTTTTTTTGAGCATGTAGACAACTTGCCATGAAGAATGAATCCAAAGAAGCACCACCATTTTGGGCATTTTTTCATAGAAATGTGACCTTGTGAAGTGCAGCTGCCCGGTTTTTTGCAGGGACAAAAAAAGAGTTTTTGTTAATTCAAATGCTAATATCTTGCAATCTACACGGTGGAAATTTCTGAAATTTCTTCCATATCTTTTGACACTAGTGTCCTAGAAGATCCTATGGTTACATGAGTTGAAAAATGTTTAAAAAAAAATTGGTGCTTGTAATAGAAAAGGAAATTTTAGTGTGTTTTTGGTGAAGACATAGTCTCTAACCTTTAGGGATTAAGTCATCCATTGTAGGTACTTCAACCTTAGTAGTACAATGAGCTGATTACAAAGGTCTAACCAAGGGTGAAAGGAAAAGAAAAAGACCCCGTTTCTTTTGTGCTATATTAATTTTGCTATTCACACCACTCATAGCTAATTTTGAAGCCTTTAGTTGCAAAAAAGAAATAAGAATTTATAAATTTTTTCATGTGTCGAAAATAAAAAGTTCTTATGTTTTCCTAGGGATAAAAAGTGGGTGGGTGGGTGGTTAAACCACCTTTGCAATTGGCTCATTACTCATTGTAGGACTATAGACTCAATTGCGGATACCCCCCAAACTGCTACTTTAGCTATTGTTATTAGATTGGTCTCATTTTCATTGGTTTTCATATTATTGGCAAGTCACAAAGAAATGTGATATTTTGGGTATGGTATGCTAAATTTATGAAGGGTCAAAGTTTTTTTTGGTAGATGTTTTGGAATGATTTCTTCAAATTATGTACAAATTGATTTTGGAGATGTGTGCAGAAGTAATGATGGCAATTTCAGGCCAAGTGTGATTTTTAGTGTACCTACCTTACAATTGAAATTGAATATGGTAAAGAAAAAAAATTCTTACTGAATTAAAAATAATCTCTATCCCAAAGTGTCATCAAGTATATGGGAAGTTCCAAGTGAGAAAGTAGTCTTAGTTATGATTCAAATTGAAAGACTCTAGACATTGGCTATAGGTTCTAAGCACTTTTTGGCTCCCAAAATTCATAGTAATTTCAATCTCAGGAACAAAATTACAAAAAAATTGTAATTCCAATATTTCTTGTCTTTCTATAAAAGATAAATATGCATTGCCTCATATTGCTCATGATCTATCCTAGAGTTGCTTAAATGATCAGATATAGGTGGTTCTACCTTGTTGGATTCTTGGTTTGATTGAACATACAAAGTCTACTATAAAATAAACCAGTTGATGAGACAAAAAATGATTGTTTGCCCTATTGGCATTGTTGAAATTTTTTTAAATTCCAAATGAAGACAAATTTGAGAAATGGGAAGAACAATTGAATTTTTTTTCTCAAATTTTTTATGTATGTTGAAAAATTGACCCAAAAGAGTCTCTAGACTACTCCAAAACCAACAAATAATGTATCTATGATCATCATTTCACTCACTTAAAGCATTTATAATCTTTTATTAACATGGCTACAACATAAAGGCCTAAAAAATCACTTTGTGTCCCAAATTCACATTTGAAAGATGGAAGTTCTCATTGCACCGACTAATAACTCTGTCAATGTCATCCAAGAGGTTGATTGTTGCCACGAATTCTACCTAGTGTAGACCCAATTTAAGTCATTGAAAAACACTTCTCTTAGCTTCATGCAAGACTTCAATAGATGTTTTCAATGACTCTTTTGATTGTAATGGATTGGTTTGCCTTACTAGTGCTATAAGTCTTTGGAAATAGGGCAAAAACTTATTAACCATTGATGATAAAATTTGAGAATTTTGAGTTCATATTTTGAAAACAACACTTCATGTAATATAGTTGAGGTCAAAAATATAAATTAAGATCTCAAAAATAAAAATAAATAAATTTACATTTATTTAGAACATAAGAGGTTTTTCAGCTTGTGTAGAAGACCGCGAGTTCCCAGACTGTGAAAACTCGCTGAAAGCTGTCACAGAGGCAATTTGATGTGGCCAAGAGGCTGCCACATCAGATATTAATATTTAATTGATATTTTTTTAAATATTTAAAATTATTTTTTTTTAAATTATTTTTTATTTTTTATTTTTTAATATTTTTTAATTATGATTTAATCTGACGGGTTCATAGATTGGGGAACAGGCCTGAAATTGTTTCTCAGACCTTTGAAAAAACCTCTTATGGTATGTAGGAAAAAAAATCTTTAGTTCCCTTGGAAGGCTCATAGCACTATGATAGTAGCAAGTCTTGAAATAGTTTCATAAACAAGATTAATTTCAACTTCAAAAAGATGTTAAGCTTGTATTTCTTTCTTTTTGGTATACATCCATATAGAAAAGACTTTTTTAAATGCTAAAAAAGAGGATTGGATTTATTTTGGTTTTTAAACTTAAACGGATTCTATTGCAATGCAACAACAACAAAAAGGTTCTATTGAGAAGTTGGGAATGTCATTATAGTTTAGTAAGAATAGATAGATGATATATTATAGAGATGATCATGTAGTAAAAATTTTGTTGGATGAAATGGTGATACATTGTACATTTGATATAATATAAGCTATTAAAAAACAATACGTGCATCCATTAGAGATAATTACAAACTTAAAGACTAATTTATAGACCTCAATAACTACCCACAACAAGCCTTATAAGAATGACATTCCAAGTCTAATTAGCCATTATACTTTTAGATGTTACCTAACACAAATGTCTAGACCAAAAATTCTTAACAATTGCAATGCCAATATTTATAAGCTTAAAAATCTAAATATTGTAGTCATCTCCAAAGCTAGAATTTAGTCTTCCTGAATTTTTAATAAAAAACATGGGTGTCCAATAGCTCTTGTACACTTTGGTCAAAATATTGAAAAATGTATTGAGAATATTAAACAAGAGAAATTCATATTCATCCTAAAATAGTTTCATAAGCAGAAGATCATGCATATTTATGGTATAACAATTTTTATAACTTTTGATTACATGGTTAAAAAGTTATTGCATTATATGTGATTTTCTTTGATCTTTGGATAGCTTAGGCTCCTTTTAGTTTGTTTTTCAAAAAGTGATTTAGAAAGAACTAAAATATCGAAATTGGTTTTCTAGATCTATATATTTGTGGAAAGCTTTGAATCATTTCATTTTTATTATTCAAATAAAAGTTATGAAGAGTTTTAGTTTGCAAGTAGTAAAACCATTAGAGATTCCATAACTACCCACTAAACTAAAACTCCTCGTATTTCTTTTATCTCATTCATCAAAATGGAGTGATTCAAAGCTTCCCACATGTATATAGATCCAGAAAACCAATTTCAAATTTATAAGTTTTTTCAAAAATTGATTTTTAAAGAAATTTGAAAAGGTGCCTGGATTGCTCAAAGATCAAAGAGAATGACATATCATACAAAACATTTTAAACCATGTAGTCAAAAGTTATGAAAATTATTGTATTTTAAAATTTCAAAGAAAAAAAAATCTGTTTGTAGTGAGCTACCCAAGATTGCTATATTGCCAAAAGAACGCACCTTGGTCCTTAACCCCTAAAAGCCCATTGTACCCTCAAGGAACAATTTAGAGTTTGGGCACTTTTCGATGACCTCATTTTAATGAAACTTTTTGAAACTTTCTCATTAGATAGGAAAACTGATTAGCTATGTGGAAATATAATTTTTTAAATTTCAATCGGTACTTGGGAGCAAAAGTTATACCACAAAAAGCCAAAATTTCAACTCGTTGGGTAGAAGAATAAATTCACAAAAAAATATAATTAATTAATTAATTAATTATTATCATATAGATTATATTTTTGTCTACATAAGAAGTTGTGGTTCATTACATTTGGATTAGTTATGTGAAAGTCATGAGCTATCTTGTTTTTTTGGACAGTTTTAGCATCTTCTTGAAAAAATAACCTAAAGGATTCATTTCTAAATGCAATTTTCACAATTTAAAAAAAATAATTCTTGACAAGGTTAAAATTTCTTGCTAGAACAATCTCACCATTATTGTGTTTTGATCCCATCTTAAAGCTATTAACAATTTAGTTTTTCTTTCAATCTTGGATCTACCTCTATTTAATAATTTCTTAAAAAATGAAAATCATGCATTTTTTGAAGAAAAAAAAACTCATAGACTTTCAACTCAATTCTTCAATACAAATTTTCTTAATTTCAAAGTACAAAGTACAAAAAGTTTCAACAAATGGCAATCAAATTCAATTGAAATTGCAGGACAATGTTAAAAAAAATTCCAACTTTGAATACAAATATCTTCCAATCTATATAGTCAAACTTCATGGAAATTTTACCACATGATCTTAGACAAATAAAGTACAAGATCTTGCAATTAGGTTCCCCCAAAAAACTTTTTTTTGGTTCTCTTGGATGAACAAAGCAAAAAATGGCAATTTTGAGTGGTTTTTTGACAGAAAAATGCAGCCTTGAGTCTGAAAGGGTTGAAAGGTTTAGAGTGTTGTTATTGAGGATCCAAAGAATGAATTTAGACCTACTTTTGGGGCCCGTTTATACTTGGGGCCGGATTGAAGGCCAGCTGGAACTCTCCAAGTTTGAACCAATAGGATCACTCAATTTCTCCAAATCCGGCCCAAGGGGTTTATAATTGGGGCCGGCCGGAACTATAACTCATCCTATGTGTTGTCTTAGGTGGCATCATTTTGGCTCCAAACCATCCGGCCCCAAGGGAGTAATTGGGACAAGGTTTGTGGTGGCCGGAACTCCCATCTAGGGCCAGATTGGGCTCCTCCATTGGATCAAAGAAATCTCTAACTTCAATTTTTTAAACTTCACTTTTGTTTTCTTAAAATCTCTATTTTTTTCTTATTTGTTTGTCTTGGACCATGTTCACATTGCAAACATCAATCCTAACACCAAGCGCAAGCATACCCACAAGATGGGCTTCATTATCTCCCACCAAATTTTGGAGTTTCTTTCCTGATTTCAAATGTATGGGACAAAAGGATAACGTTCCAGTTGTGTGTGTGGGGAGTTGGTTGGAAATCAGTCCGCTCTCTACTTGCCAATTAATAAGTTGGGGCCTTTGGTTGGAGATGATCATCATTCCATACAATACCAATGGAAAGTGTAAAAGCAGGAAGCAAAATGGATCTAATAAGCAGAGCAGTATGGTCGTGGGTTCCCATCATCGGTTCCCATCATCAGGTTCCCATGTGAACCAGATTTGTCCTTTCTCATGAGATCCCCAAAAGGTCCTTGCTTACACCCACAAAATTCCCTATCATGCACCAACACTGGGCCACGCAGGACGGTAAATCCATCTCACCAGCAGGGTAATTTCAGGGTTCTCTGGGGTAAAAGTGAAAAAAGCCCCCTAGTTTGTGCCATGTTTGGAGTGGGACGGTTCTTGACCTCTCATAGCTAATTTGGGGATCTCTGAATGCAAATATGAATTTAGAATTTGGGAAAAAAAGTCACATGCAAAGAATAAAAAATTTATGTGTTTTCCCTTGGGTGAATCTACCCCATTGGTTCTACTTTGTGGGACGGGTTTAATGGCCTTCTTGCGCTACCATCAGGAGCAATATTTTACTCAAAAGCTATACAATTCAACTCTTGAATGATGTTGTGGACAATTAGGGCCTCTTTACATCTAGAAGCCGAACCAATTCCTCTCCAAGACGATTGTCCAAAATTTCAGCCCCTTTTGGGTTGGAGACTGGCCCCAACTAGTTATTATAATAAGATTATAACCAGGGTCAATTCTCCCATATGTAAAGCCCTTGGGACCAAGAAGTTGGGCTGGTTCAAAAAAAATTTAGAAAAAAACAGAGATGAGCTAAAATTTCAGGACCACTTTACATCTACAGTAGAGGCACCCAATGGCACACCTACACCCAATGCCATCCATTTCTAAGTCAATCATTCATTCTAAAACATAAATGTAGTGGGATTGTAGACTGCTTATCGTTTTAGGTCGAAAGCAATAAGCCATGTACTGCCTACTTACATTTATAGCCTGAAATGATTGTGTGTTGTAGAAACGGACGGCATTGGATATAGGTGCGCCATTGGGTGCCTCTCCCTTAGAGATTGACCCAACCTCCCTTGAAGCCGATTGCACAAAATCCAACGAATCAGATTTGTTGAAATTTTTTTTTTATGAGATAAGTTTTTTAATTGAAATATGAAATCAGCCCCAAGGCCAAGAATTGGCCTCCCATTTTTGGTGCACCCAATTCAACAAGATGGGGCCATGCTCAAGCCATGTCAAATCATATCTTTAGAATAAAAAATTCTAACCATGAAACTGGCCCTGACTCTTGGTGTACAGGAATTGGGGTTGATTTTAGCCTTTTAACCAATCACAAGTAAGGATTATTAGCCTCTGACAAAGCAAATTGGCCTAACTTCTCAGTGTAAAGCGACCCTTAGTGTATGATGGATGACAAAAGAATATTTTCTTGTAGGATAGAAGTGCAACTATTGATCCTCAATATTAGGGATAGAAAGAGAAGATCTTCTACAATATATTGACTTCCAATGAATATATTTGGCTTATTCAAAGTAGATGATGTCACATAATATGAAAATGCATGATTTCTATGGCCACTATCTCATTCTTCAAGGATTAATGAAGGCAACCCATTTCTGACTACTTAACCCTTAAATTTAATGTCAATAAGGACATTTGGCATTTGATGGTTGACAAAGAATCTTTGTATGTAGGACACAAGTGCAAGTATTGATCCTTGAATTTTGAGTGAAAAAGAGATATCTTCTATAGTATTTTGACTTCCAATGAGTGCTTTGAGATTTTCTAAACCATTGATTCCCATGATATCAAAATGGATGATTTTTTAGTCACCAAGGTCCATCCTTCAAATGCTAAGCAATTGAGCATATCTAGAGTGTAGGTATGTTGAAGAACAAATTCCTCCATGCACACAAATAGATTTGGAAAGGAGTTTATATTTTTTCAAAATTTTATTTCTCAAAACAAAATTACCATAAATTTTTTAGCTAGAGATTGAATTCATTCTACTTTGGTGATATAGGTTTTCTTCTTTCTAACTAAGGTTCGGTTGTTAAATCAACAAAAGCATGGTTGCAATATCAAAAAACTAATAGCCAATCATAATGTGCTTGAATTGTATTGGGAACTATGCTCTTATTGACATTAGATGAAATTTGAGGCCTTCAGAGGATCATTTTGGGTTTGTTCCCAAAACTGTTTTTGTTATAGTTGGCTTTCGTCAAGCCAATATTTACCAAAAAAAAATTTTAATTTTAAATTTAAAAATAAAATTGGGGTCCTGAAATGTGAAATAAATAAATAAATATAATGACATAGTAGTCTTTCATCCATGTAGGATTGATACAATAGTTTGCGTTCCTAGATCAATTTCTCCGTTTCTACAGTCCGAGAACTCACAGTCTTCTAGAAGCTTCAAATTTCATCTAATGTCACTACACATCTTCATTGAAAGGAATTGAAAGAAAACACCTTACATTGCGAGAATGGGGTGGTGATTAGAATGGAGTGCCTCCCATATTCCCGGGCATATTTTGAGATGATTCTAAATTAGCCAATGATGGTAGAAAGGTATCCAACTTGAATGGAGTGGTTGTGGGTTCAATACTTGGTGGGATAACAAGTTGTTTATGTTTTATAAAATTAACCTCTATGCTTGACGGAAAAAACCCCTTTAATAGTGTATTATTCAACATGCTTGTATCCCTTCCTTTTAAAAAAAAGTTGTACAATTTTTTTGATGGTATATCATGTGATACATTATCCTATTTTCAAAATACTCAAAGAACAATATTGCTCATTTTTTAATGAATAATTTAAACTTCACCTACATTTTCATATTTCATCCATTTTTATA
Source organism: Thuidium tamariscinum (assembly GCA_947034885.2). Classification (NCBI taxonomy): domain Eukaryota; kingdom Viridiplantae; phylum Streptophyta; class Bryopsida; order Hypnales; family Thuidiaceae; genus Thuidium; species Thuidium tamariscinum. The sequence continues at coordinate 39,541,544 of OX344750.2, forward strand.
GACTTAAACTTGTCCATCACTTCAACTAAGATTGCTTTATGCACTACCGATAACAAAATGGAGATTTTTCTTAATAAAAAGAACCCATCAATGCCTTGTTCTATCATCGCTTGTGTGATGCTAGGATAGAAGCTTGTGATAAGGTATGAGACTCTTAAATCACATAGGCATTAAGAACCGCCCCTATAAATGGCTTTGAAATGGACATGAGATAGTTTTTAAATTGACCTCTAGAATTATTGAATGAATTAAGAAAAAAACATTATTAATTACATGAGACATTCATTCTCTTTGCTTTCTCCATCTTTTGTAGAAGTTGCAAGTGAATGGATTATGGAGGACCTACAGTCATAAACAAGGGTCTATGACACAATTCATTTGAAAATTCCTCAGTAATTCAAAAATGCTTCAAAAAATATGAATCCACTTCTGTTAGATTCCTCATCTATTTCTCTTTGACTAGAAAATGAGCTACAAATATTCCCATCAAAAGAAATACATAAAAAAAGATAGACCAACCCTTAACCCCAAAACGACGCTAGAGCTATTTCCTAATCGATGAACAAGAGAGCATTTTGCAGTACAGGATAGAATTGTAAGCAATGATCTTTGAAATTAGGGATGGAAAAGAAGATTTTCTACAATTCTTTGACTTCAAATGTGCACTTTTGGATTTTGTAATACGGTGGAAACACCCAAAACCGTCCAAATAAGGAATTCTGCATAGTTGAAGGCATCTTTTACTAAAAATGATATTCTTCTAGTATTAACGAGTGAAAATCGTGAATATTCAAAAATAAATAAATAAATAGGAATTAGTATGTAATTTCTATAAATTTTCAAAGTGTTGGCTCCCTAGACCATTGGAACCATCCTATAGGTGTACCCTTAACTGAACTCTGATGAAATCAGCTGTCAGTGAGTGAAAATTATACATGTGTCTTACAACTGCATCAACAAATTAGAATTAAACATTTGTTGAACACTTTAACCCTTGAGTGCATATGCATCCAAAAAGTGGATGCGCCTTGGTCAACCTTGATTTTAACTTTAAGTATAACCATTTTTGGAATTTGACTTTGATTAAGAAAATGAAGCTTGACAAGTTTTCTTTCAATTTCAACTTGAAATTTTGAAAAAAATGCAAAATTGTAAAAGTTATTGCAATTGCAAGTTGTATGTGTTAAAATCCAAAAAACACAATTTGTTGTGTTTTTCATTCATATTTTTTTCTTTAAAAAAGAATTTTCAACTTAAATTACAAAATTAAGTTTGCCATTGTTACCTTCATTACTGGTAAAATTTTTAGATTATTCTAATATATATTCTAGTTGGTATAATTAATTTTTATCTTTAACTTTAAGAAATAACAATAATTTGTAATTTTCATAAAAAAATATTTGAAAAAATTTGAGTGAATAGGAAGTTCAATTTACTATTAGTAAAAAACATCAAATTTTTATACCTCTATTCAATAAAGTGTTAAATGTGGTTTAACAGGCAAATATTACTTCAAGGTCTTTGTTGTGGTTGTTTGGGGTCTTAAAAATAGAATAATCAATTGAAAATTTTGTAGATTAATATTAATTGCTACTTGTAACTCTTGAGAAAATTTCAAATAATTTGAATCATTTCTTCTATTTTTACGTATTTATTTCTAGTTTTTGCAACAAAAATGATAACAATTACAATTTCTTACAAAATCAATTGAAATTTCTCCTAATATTATATTTTTCATAATTTGAAGTAATAAAAATATAAGATCAATATTTGAAGGCCATCTAATATGCTAAATTCACCTTGGACATGATGTTTGACCAAATGGCAATGGATCCTATCGTTTAAGGGTTAATGAATGCTTATGGACAAATTTAGTGATACTCTAGGATTCAAGAATAGGTACATGGACAGAAATGGGTGTTACCTTACCAATGATTCCCACGGTTTCACAAGAGACGGTTTCCAGGTGACCCCACATCATTTAAGGGTTAAATGAGAGGTTTCTGAGCCTACGCTGGATTGTTTGGATTCATCCATCAATGAGTCTGTTACGGAACTTTGGTGGGACTTGAAGTGGCCGCAAGCACACCCACCCAACAAATTCTTTACTGTGAGTATGATGAATTGATTGGATGTCTTTCCCTTTATTTTGAATGAATGAATGAAGTATTGGATGATAAGTGACTACCCACATCAATATATCATCCAGGGTTGGTCAGTCCTGCGTCCTACTGCTTACTGTTCACTTAATGGCATCTTATATCATCACCTTCAGTTCCACATAAGTTACAGTACAGTTACAGTGCAATGGTTTATTTTTTTAATTTTAATTTTTTATAAAAAATAAATGGACAATTTCCATTGAAAAAGGAAAAGGTACATCCATGGGACCAAGGGAACTGGTCCCAAGTCATTTCTCAAACAGTGGTTAACTTTTACTGCAGACATGAGCATGTTCCAGCTCATGTCCTTTGCAGAACATTGGAAAGGAGCAATTGCCATCCAGGGCTTATCTAGTCTTTTTGATTTATTTTATTATTTTTTTGAAACAATAGAAAATATTAAAGAATACATCCAATACAAATTATTTTTAAATTACAATCCATTGCAAACAGGTCAAAAACACAGCAGCAGTGATCCCCGAACTAGTTTATAGAATCTAGTGCAATATGCTACCTAGTTTAGGGGATTAGTGCAATTTGCTACCTTCAAGATAAACTAGGGTGGCCCGTGCTGTTGCCACGGTCTAAAAGAAAAGAAAAATATATTTTTATAAATGTATAAAAACTTCAAAATTCAATAACTTTCATGGCATAGGTTGGAACACCGTGAATCAAAGCCCATGCACCCCTCCTCGCTGAGGGCTTTCCGACGGTACCAAACACACACCCAGGGGACTCACGGTCCGGGAGATCTCAACGTAACATATAAAAACTTCAAAATTCAATAACTTTCATGCCGTAGGTTGGAACACCATGAATCAAAGCCCGTGCACCCCTCCTTGCCGAGGGCTTTCTGACGGTACCAAACACGCACCCGGGGGACTCACAGTCCGGGAGATCTCAACGTAACAAACAAACATCCAAACAAACAGCTTATCTTCATAGGAGGATAAGCATCAACTTTGGCTATCTTGAGAAAAAGTGGCATTAAAAAAAATTAGAAAAGAAAGGATTTTGCAAGTTGTAAAGGATAATGGGGGGTACTAATACCCATAACTAACTACAGAGATGCTAATTTCAATGTAGAGGAAGTAACAAATTGGCTATCAAATTCTATTGGTTGTTGAAATCTTAGCTAAAATTTAATTTTTTTCAAGGATTTTTTCCTATAGAGATTTAGCTACTGAAATTTGTTAGTAGCAATGGAGCAAAATTTAGCTAGTTTTGTGAACGCTGCACAGCAGCCAAGCCAAAGGCCAGACAAAGCAGTTTCTCTGGTCCTTGTAGGAACGGAAAAAAAAAAAATCCAAAAATTTCCCGGTAGAGAAAATCTTCCACATACATAACGACTAGCAACCCCAAAACTTTGCAATGAATTGTAGTATTCTCTTCAATGAAGAATGCTCACTTGCCACACTCTAGGTTTTCATCATAAAGGTTGTATTGAATTTGATTATAAGTATTTCTCCATGAAGAAAACTTGACGGATTTTGTGATAAGGGTCATGACACTATGTACTTAATTGTTATATATGTAATATAGTGTGTCCTATACCATTGTCATAGTTTAAATAAAAGTAAAAGTAATTTTCTGATTTTTGAGACAAAAAAATAAGACAAAAATCAATCATTTTCACACTATGGACTCAAATGTCACAAAATCAAGCTTGTGCAACCCTAGGAGCTTTTTCATAAAATGAAGAACACAATCTAAAGATGCATCATCCACAAGGTCTCAACATTACAAACAAACAAACAAATAAACAACCTAACATAAAAGGAAGGATAGATGGATGGATTTTTACCAATAATAGAAACCATTAGGGGAGATTTGGGGCAAAAAAAGGGTTGTTTTGGAGTTGTTCCCCTGACAATTCCCTATATTGTGTAGGAATTGTGAACTAGTCCTGACAACTTGATTTTATGAATTTTTGGAAAAAAACTTAAAAACTTTCCCTTTCAAAAATTTCAAAAAGTATTAAAAAAAATTCAAAATTGAATTTAAATTTATTCAATTAATTAATTAAATTGATATATGATGTGGCATGGTTTTGGCCACCACATAGTCCTAATAATGGCATTGTCCCAAGCATTGTTCCTAGACTTTCCACATTATGGGAACTTACAATCTTGTATTAGCCTCAAATCTCTCCTAATGCATGTTCCAAGCTATTATATCTACACTTGATCTAACTTTTTACAAGTTAGACCTACTCAGACAATGTTTCTACTACTACTAATAGTAAACACTATTGATTCAATTTTGTAGGAGCCTCTTTTGAATTTTTAACAAGAGAATTTTTATGCTAGAAAAAAAAATGGGTTGGTTCTTTTTGCTAAAACAACCAAATGTACATTATTTGCACAAATGAAAAAGCAGCATGTAAAATTAGTGTACATTTGAAGAGGTGGACAATTTTAGAGCTTGAATGTATTTTGAATCTCCTACCTTATGCCAAAATACTTCATATTGTTGGGAATAAGTTGTAACCTTTACATAATTTCTTGATATCAACATAGACATTAAATGTTGGATGCATAGTTGATAAATTTTATCTTTGAAATTGATCAAAAGAAAAAAGTGAAAGAGAGAGAAATGGAAAAGAAAAGGAATAAGAACAGGATGCATCTCCAAAAATCTAAATTTGAATAAGAAGTCCCGATTCAATAAACTTTTTTCAAACAAATGAAAATAATTATTTCTATCTATGCCTTGAGACATGTTGTTTATTTGTTGGTTAGTGGGTTTCTTTTGTTACATTGAGATCTCCTCGCCCATGCATCCCCTAGTCATGTTTTTGGTATTGTCGGAAAGCTCTTGATGAAGAGGGTGCATTGGCTTTTAATTGTTTCATGGCATTCTAAAGCATAGTGAAAAAGTGATTGAATTTCAAAGTTTTCATGCATTGAAAAGTTTTTAAATTACTTTTACTTTTGTTTTGGTTGTGGCAACGACACAAGGCACACTATAGTAAGGGCAAAACACCCATTCCCGCACCTGCTCTTTGCAGTGGACTGTAGATTCATCCAAATGTGTCAGTAGACTTCCCTAAATGTGTTCGCCACATGTATGATTGTAATTTGCTGACAAAACTGAAGGACACATAGGGAAATTTGGTTAGCTGAGTGCTGATTTTCATAGGGTTTAGTTTTGGGGGCACCTATAGGACAGTTCCATGTGAATACATTGAAAATTTGTAGAAATTACATGCAGTATCTGACAAATCTAATTTTTTTTTAATATTCATGATTTTCACTCGCTAATACTAGAAAAATATCATTTTTAGAAAATGCTGAATTCCTTATTTAGACGGTTTTGGGTGTTTCCACTGTAGTTCATTTGAAACTAATGAACAATTCTACATTTACTGTTTTTATTATATCACAAAACAGAACCAATCGTATTGTCCCAACACCGAACCGTGGGCAGGTATAAATAATAAATATTCTTAATGAAATTGATTTTTCTTCTCAACAGTTATATGAACTAAACAGCATGGATGAAGTATTTATTAAACACTTCATCCATGAGATTATCATCCGTCTCTCCGGCACCGGCATTGTGTGACAAGTGACGACTACTATTATCCAGACCAAAGAACATCCTCAAATAGACAAATCATATTGAACTGCTTTGCAGGGGTCGAGCGGCAATAGGTCCCCCAACCCTTTGTTTGTTTTTTAATTCATTGATTATGTTGATAAGGTTATTTATTAGTTGGGCCCGGGGTTTCAAGAGGGCAAATTATAGACGAAGACGGCACAGATCTCAAGACTTGGAACCTATTTGTGGGTTCTTCTGGAACTGACTAAATTAATAATCTGGGACATTGATAGCTATTTATTTTATTAAGAAAAAATCAGCTAATAAGGACGTTTAAAAAATGAGGCAAAACGGATGAATAAAATTCTACCGATCCCAAGACAGTTATGCCATAATAACAATTATTATTATAGAAATTATTATTAATGAAAGTTAATTCTGCTCTCCAAGTTTGGAATTGTTCTGGACCCCCCCCCTCATGAGAATAATAAGTTGGGTATATTTGGAAAATGGACGAGAATCTTTTTTCTTTCTTTTTATTAACAAATGGACAATTCTCATTGGACGAGAATCTTTTGAGGGGAATGGGTGAGGTAAGTCCCGTCCTTGGAAGCTTTAATTTTCTCTTCAAGCCCCTAATTTTTTGTTTTCTTTGAAATGGATGCAATGAATTTTTTTCGGACTAGGGTAAATTTTCACTTGGTGGGAGTAAAATTTAACAATAAATAATGTCCTTTGCCTTTGGTTTTTAATGGCCATTGTCCTTTCAAAAAAAAAAAGTAAACAATAACGGGGACAATTAATCTTCAAAGGTAAGATTGTGTTTGGTAGTGGAGTTGGTGTGTCATTTGAATTCATGCAAGTAAACATACATTCAAATTGGTCTAAATGTATAACTTAAAACACATCGTTATCATAACAATCTAAATTTTAATTCTTTAAACATAAGATCAAAGCCAAATCTTAATATTCTATTTACAAAAATAATTGGGACTTTGATCAAGATTTAAGCCTAGCCAAAATAGAAGATATACAAATGTACTAGGTCCCAATACTTTTACTCCAAGTCTTCAAAAAAGTCTTTAAAGCTTCAAGAAACTTCAAACTTGAACCAAAATGTCCTTAACTCCTTAAAGCCCATTGTCCCCTCAAGAGACAACTTGGATGTTAGACACGTTCCGATGACCTCAATTTTTTGTGAAACTTTTTGAAACTCTCTCATAAGATAGGAAAACTCATTAGCTTTGTGAGAATATAATTTTTATTTCAATTGATGCCTGGGAGCAAAAGTTATACTACAAAAATCCCAAATTTTAACTCGGCGGGTAGAAAAATAAATCTACAAAAACTTAAAATTAAACCTTTAAATCCTTTATCTTATAGATTATATTTTTTTCTATATATGAAGCTTTGATTCATTCCATTTGGATTAGTTATGTGAAAGTATGAACAATCTTGTTTTTTGTTTAGTTTGAGCATCTTCTCGGAAAAATAACTTACAGGATTCATTTCTCAATGAAATTTTCACATTTTTTCAAAAAAAATTTGCCTAACAAGGTTAAGTTTACTTGCTAGAACAATCTCACCATTGGAATTATTTTGTTTCAATTCCATCTTAGAGCTATTAACGATTTAATTTTTCTTTCAATCTTGGACCTACTTCTACTTAATAGTTTTTTAAAGAATGAAAATCAAACATTCTTTTTTGGAAAAGAATTTCCTAGACTTTCAACACAATGTTTAAACACATAAATTTTTTAATTCAAAGTCTATAGTGCAAAAAAATTCAACAAATGAAAATCAAAGTCATCTGAAATTGTAGGACAATGTTCAAAATAACTATGTTTTCCAATTTTTAATACTCATATCTTCTTATCTATATAGTCAAACTTCATGAAAATTTTGCCACATGATCTTAAACAAACAAAGTATAGGATCTTACAATTAGATTCTCTAAGAACACTTTTTTTTGTTCTTTTGGATGAATGCAATAAAAATGGCAGTTTTGAGTGTTTTTTGATAGAAAAATGGCCTTGGGCCTTGAGGGGTTAAAGCATTTCCAAGGAACAACCAAAAATCATTGTGCTTATTTAGGGTTTAATTTCTACTAATATTTGTAGCCTAAGCTCAATCATCTAGATTGATGGCAGAAATATGAATCCTTGCTATTAGTAGGAGAGCTAACCTTGGAGTAATAACTAGTTTCATCAATCTACTACTTTTTAAATTGACCCAAGTACCATATATGGACTGAAAAAGTGTTGATATACATTTTTCATATGTCTAAGTGAATTGGAACTAGGGACTTATTGTAAACTACAAATCTTGAGTTCATAGGTGTTGAACGATTAGATTCTTGTGAATTTAGGAGAACTTGCATGAGTAGAAACAAGCCTCAATAGACTAAGCCTTAACCCCTCAATGCCCAAGGCACCAAAATCTGGTGTTTGCAAAATTTTAGAGTTGAAGAAAACCTAACCAAGTTATTGTTTTTAATAGTTTGTATTTTTGAAGAATTCTTTTTGAAGTCTACTTTAAGCATCAAAAACTTGATCTTGAAAATAATTGACTATGATTTTTCCATTCAAAATTTTGTGCATGGATACCCATTGCAATCTTGACTTTCTCTAGTGTTGAGGGCTCTTGGAAATGAGACTCAAATGTACTAAATCTTGGAAAAAAAATCACATTAGAAATTCATTTAAAAGAATTGTAGAGTAGATTTTGAGAAGCCATAAATTGATTGGAGTTATGCATATTAGACCCTTTCACCTCATATTTTTTTAGTCACCAACTTTTTAGATTTGACTTGCAAAAAGAGGATTGAAAGACTTCGTTCACATCACTTTTGCAATTTTAACACCTTCATGATCAAACATTATGATCTTTCATTCCATGAGTGATTTTGTCAGGTTTTTTTCCCCTAAATGATTGCTAATATGTCTAGTTTGAATTTATATGGTTACATTTTTTTTAAATTGATAAAACTAATTATAGAATTGACTTTTTGTTCACTTTAGAGCAAATTCCTAGAAGCTCAAAAAAGGCCTTGGACATTTAGGGGTTAAGACTTATATTTCATCTAACTCATTTGATTTAAATTACTTTGATGAATTAGACCAAGTGTAAGTCTTAAAGCTTGGTCTATTCATTCATATTTTCAACTAGTGTTGGTCTTGGTTTTGGTTTGAGACATAGAGAGAATTGGCCTTTGCATATAATCTATAAGATGTTGATCTCTTTTTCCTTTAGTAGACAATATGCCTTTAAGGCATGAAGCTAAGAGTGTGAAGATATGATATTGAATCACCATGTAGGCACTCATAAAGTTAGGATGATTGCACAAAAGACACACTAATTTTGTTGCATTTTATAATTCTCATGCCTTTTTCTAGAATACTCTCAGAAAAAAATTAATTAAAAAAAATATAGCTAATGAATACATCTATAAGATGAAGTTAAGTGCCAAAAGCAAATCATGGAAAAATTCTTTTAGTAGAAAAACTAAAAATATGCCAAATTTCAAGAACATCTTTAGCAATTCAATGGACATGGCCATTTTCCAAAAAACAACCCGATATACATTTTTAAATGCTTTACAAGTAGAAAGAGGCTCATTTTATAGACTTCTACATACACATGTAGTTAGATATTCTTAAAAAAAATTTAAATGGTAGCTAAAAATGTAAGACCATCTACTCCAAAATTCAATTCCAAATTTTGGATACTATTTTTTTTTCTGAAAAATCCCCCAATTGGCAAGTGTGAATTAGGATCATTTCCCTCAATTGGCAAGTGCAACTAAATGTTTAGAGTCTTCGAATATGCATCATAGCCGAGACTACTTTTCTACTTGGTAACTTACTTCCTACACACTTTATGACACCTTCGGGGACATGTGTCATGATTTTATTAGCCCCAACTCTGAATACGGAAAAAAATACATTGTAAGTTTTGATTGGAAATCTCTTCCAGCCTTGGTTGCAAATAGTTGTATCCTACAACTTGGGTATGGGTCCCTACTTGGGAATAGGTCGTTCTACCTTACAATTGAAAGTTGACAAGTTTTCTAATAAAGATAATGTTATTTACTTGTTCATCAACATTGAAAACAAGCTAAAACATGTAACATATACAAAATTTTGTATCAATAGGAGGTGCTACAAAAATGACAACATATTTGCTACTTGCCCACCACAACTTGAAAATGATTTTAGGTAAATTTAAAATTTTGTAAAATCTTGATATAAATGACTAAAAGTATCATTTTTATCACTATAAAAAATAATGGCAATTTGTACAATTTCTAGATAAAATATCCCCCGTCCTTTTGAAGTCAAGTAGCTGTAATTTTGATAGAGCATTTTAGGTTAACCCTTAAAGTTCTTTGACTATGTTTTCACCAAAACCCCTCCAAAACTGCCATTTCTAACACAAGTACCAAATATTTGGTAAATATTGTTTTCAGACACATATAATTGTAGGATCTTGTAGTATTCAGGTTTGAGAAGACAAGGAAAAAATTTCACAAATTTTTACCGTGTGGATTACAAGATATTAGTGTTTGAAGTTTCAAAAATCCTTTTTTTATCACTGCGAAAATCCGGGCAGCTGCACTTTACAAGCTCACATTTGCATGAAAAAGAGTCCAAAATGGTAGTGCTCCTTTGGATTCATTCTCTAAGGCAAGTTGGCTACATGCTCGAAAAATTTCAAATCATTTGGAATTGGACAACATACAGAAACAAAAATAGTAAGTAAAAAGAAGTAGAGAATGATTCAAAATACTAAATTGTTAAGAATTTATTTGTGAAATTGAAACTTGCCAATTCCAATAGTTCAAATGTTGTAATAAACAACCTACACCCAATTTTTTAAATTTTTTCCAAAAATATTGAAAATTGAGTAAAATAAAGGGCTTCAAAGTTTATTTTAGAATAGGGAATCTATAACTACTTGCAAACTAAAACTCTTCATAACTTTTGATTCATTAGTCCAAATGGAATGATTCAAAGCTTTCCATATATATATAAACCTATAAAACCAATTAAAAAATTTTATTTTCTAAAAAAGTGATTTTTTTATCTGCCCAAACTGCCCGAGTTGAGAAATAAACAACACATCATACGAGAACTTTTTAACCATGCAATCAAAAATCACAAAAATTGTTGGGCTTTAAAGATATTCTTTGTCTACACCTTCTATTAAAATTTGGTTCCAAAATATGAAAATCTCTAGTCACACGTACCTGCTTGAAATAGTTATGTTGCCAAAAAAGGCATGTTGGTCCTTTAGGGGTTAGAATCAAATTCATTTATAACCATTGCTTTACAAAACTTTAGTGTCCTAGAAAATTAAAATGTGCATATTTTTGCTTCACTAATGAAAATGGAATTAATGAATTTGTCCTATATATTTAGAGATCCTACTAACTATAGAGAATAGTCTCAAGTGATTAGTTCTTAAAAACTTTTTTTTGGGGCTTAACCTCAGACTTTCACAAAAATTTCCTTCAATTATCATCTAATTATTTGCGATAAATGTTTTGAATGTAGGTGTCTATACATATGATTTCAAAAAATGAAGTTTTACACTCATCACCTTGTCCTTCAAAAGTAAGAAAAAATAAATTTCAAAAAATGAAGTTTTACACTCATCACCTTGTCCTTCAAGAGTAAGAAAAAATAAAAATGATTTATAGCAAAAGTTTATTGATGACAAAATTGGAATAATTGTAAGACTCAATAATTTCTTGATTGGGAAAAAATTCACTTCTCACAAGTAGAGAAGGGTTCAATGGTTTCAACTATAACTTTAGGATAAGGTCCCAAACGCTTTGACAAGTACCAAGCTAATGCTCATATACTCTTTGACACCAAACTTTGCCATTATAATTTGGTGCTCCAAGCCCTTCTTTCTCTTAATATTTTTTCATTGAATTTTGTATGAATTATATTCTTCAAATATAATTTTGTGAAATATACATACTGACTACGAAAATATATTTGAAACCTATGATAAATGTTATAGTATCAATCACAATAGGCTACAACAAGTACAAATATTTCTACAATATTTGGCTAGAATTGCCATTAACTTTAGAAGAATAGAATGGAAGTAGCTCCAAGTGGGGGCAAGCCAAAGGTTTGATTTGTTTTGGTGAAAGCATAAAAATACTTGTTCATGTTGTTACAGGATAAGGAATGTAGGAAGAATATCTAAGCTTTTGAAATGAAAATAAATAAATATGAATACAATATTGTAAATATTGTATTTTTAAATTCTTTGATAGAAAAAAGTTCTCCAAAAATTATACGCAATCACACAAGTTAATGGAGCATATTAGAAAAATAATGCTTAGATGTTTAAATTGTTAGAAAATGGTGAAAACTTAAGTAAACAATCTTCTTAAAGAACTTTAGTAATATAATATTCCAATGAAATGAAAAAATAATGAAGGAATGCTTTTGAATGTCTTGAAATGCACAAGTGCAAATGACTTCTTTATATCTATATAAGGTAGGTACACCCAAAAAAGCCAGTTTTTCATACTGTGCCTAGTTCCTGTTATTAACTAGTTCAAATTTTTATGCAATCTTGTGGGAAAGAGAAATCATGTTCCAACGCACCAAAGAACGCACGATTTGGATACTGTATGCAAAAGTTATTAATGGTCAAAGTCTGTTTCTGAAAGCACCATCTACAATTTGCGAACATGACTGATTTTGGAAATGTATGTGCACTGTAGATGGCGCTTTTAGGAACATGGTGCTTTTGGGTGTACCTACCTTAGAAGACAAAGAATCTATTTTTATTATAATCCCTTGAAAAAAAAGAGCAACCTTTAGAAGAACTTGCTCTCTAAACTTACAATTGTGGTCAATTGTCTACGAAACTTGACAATACTAAAATCAATGAAAGCAACAAATTTCTAAAAAGTAAAAAATTATCTTTTAATTGAGTAAATACATGGTTATAGTAGGACTGAAAAATCCAATTCTTGTATTAAACTCAAGTGCATTGATCCATATATATTACTAAAGTTATATTGGAGCTTGTATTGAATCCACAACAAATTACATTGCATGTAGTTTCATATTTTCACCGGGATTTTCACCCTATATTGACCTAAGATTTCAAAGGCATTTCAAGGATGGTATACAAATAGTGGGTTATTTTTTTCCAACATTTTGAAAACAAAAGTCAAATTAGATCTTTTTGGCGCAATGCTAAATTTGTAGGGTGATTGCAAGAAAGAGTTGTAATATTTTATGTCACATTTTAAGTAATAGAGTTGTTTTCTACTAGAATTTTTGAAGGTAGAATCCAATGAACTTGAAATTTTTATTAGAGATGGCTAATTTTATTTCAATCATATGCCTTTTTTAAAAATTAGAAAAAATATATATTTAAAATTGAATTTTTTTAATTTGTCATATTTTGAGGTTTAGGGGGATGTAGTACTGGAAAATATTCAAAATTAATGATTTAGAGCTGAAATCTTTTTGGTCTATTCTATCAATAGAGGAACATGTACCTACCAAGGATATTTCAAAAATATATTATTTATGGCCTCTATGTTTGAGCAAATAGGACTCCCTTGTGAGTATACCTCTAAACATTGAAGATGGTTTTGGATTCACTTTTTTGATTAAATATGATTATCATTAAGTCTTCACAAATTTCTAATTTTTAGATTTGATTTTGTTCATCAATTTTTTATTTTTTATTAATTTATACCTCATTGTATCTATTTTATGCGACAAATTGTCTTTTTTTTCAAATAGTACTATTTCAATTTTTGCTAGTAGTTATAGTATTCAAAATGGTACTTTCAGCTCTCAATTTTTCAAACTAATGATTAAAATTGTTTTCTTTCATAGTACTTATAGTACTTATAGTATACAATACAAAAATTGCAATTTTGGAAAAATGCTATAAAAAATGGATGGCCTTTCTTACAATGACAATGACCATGTATTTCATTGTCATTAGGTTATTCTTCTTACATGTTTCCATAGTGATCAAGAACTTGTAAAGGTAGCAAAAAGTGATAACCAAATGTAACCTAGCTTTGCTTGTTTATACTTGTAACTAAAACCTTTTGTCACATTATATTATAATCCTTTACTTTTTGATCCCTTCATGTTATGTTTAACTAGAGTTTAGTGTTATTATTTCCCATGACGAATCATTTTCATTTTGTATAAAAAAAAAAATTGAACATATTTGTATAATTCTACATCATTGTATCTTATCTTTTTTCTATATCTTTTCCTTCAAATAAAAAAGAAATTAACTTTTATTTTCCATGAACCATTGTCATTTCAAAAAGTTGTGTGGATTTGTCTTTAGGATATAACCCTCAAAAGATGGATTGGTCATTGTGGAAATCATCCTTTTGAACTTTGTATAAATCATTTGCTAAAAAATATCCCCCAAACACTGATTTGAGGTCAAAGTATTGTACAATACCTCCCTTTAGACCACAAAATTCTAAATACAAACATTTGGACTTTTGTTCTATACATCGTACATAGAAGAAATTTTTGTCATCCATTGGAATGAGGGCCTCTTTACATATATCAATCCGTAGGTGTATTTATTGATATTAGAATATAAAATATTTTTTAATATTTCTTCTATAGTGTGGAATGCAATGATATTGGTGGAAGTAATTCTCCTACATTCTTCACTCAGTAATAATTGGTAGAGTTGGTCTTGTATTTTAGTACTTTTTCAATCCACTAGGCTTTACATGTTAGGCCATTGTTAGTTTCCATAGCATCTTTCTACAATTCATCATCTTAATAGAGTTGGAAATACTAAGAATGAAGTGTGCATTATTACATAACTTGTTAACCCCTAAATGTCCAAGGCCTTTTTGAGCTTCCTAGAATTTTCTATAAATTGCAAAAAATACCAATATTTTGATCAATTATATCAAAAAAATTGAATGGTAACCGTACAAATTCAAACTAAAGATGTCAAAGATCACATTGGAAAAAAACCATAGTTAGATCACTTATAGATTAAAAGATAATTATGTTTGATAATGACAGTATTGAAATTGTGAAAGTGATTTGAAGTCTCTCAACCCTCTTTTGACATGCTAAATCTAAAACATTAAAAGAGATTGGAGGCCTCTGAGAGACTATGAGTTCCTACACTTTGAGAATGCAAAAATCTGACGTGGCCACAACATCGCCATGTCATTAAATTATCTTAAAAAAGGTAATTTTGGACTTCTTTTTACATTTGGGGACCCCAATTTTTTTTGGTAAATGCCATCATGACAGTAGCTGACCGTTTCTGGCACTGTTTTGGGAACAAACGTAAAACAGCCCTTTGCACGCCTCAAACTTCATTTAATGAATTGGTCACTAAAAAAATGAGGTTAGAGGGGCAGAGCATGCACATCCTTAATTAACTATTTGTGGCTTCTCAAAATCTATTCTATAAGTTTTAAAATGAATTTCTACAATGATGTTTTCTTCAAGATCTATTGTATTTGAGGTTCATTTCTAAGAGCCCTAAGCACTAGAAAATCAAGATTTGTAATGGCCATCCTTGCACAAAATTGTAAAAAAACACGAATTATTAATAATACTAATCTAGTTGGATTTTATATAACTTCAAAGTATTTTTGACACTAGAATCTGGTGCTTTGAGCATTCAAGGATTTACTACGTCCTAACATCTATGGGCCAATGGATGGCAAGTTTAGTCATTTAGAAGAAAAAACACCCATCTTCAACAGTGACACTAAGCCTAAGTACAATGCATACAAGATTATCTATCAATTAGTACACGTTGCATTAGCTTATCTTAACCCTTAAGTGCTCCAATGTCAGTCCATATTCTAGACAATGAACTTGCAAGTGTTGGTTAGACCAACAAACTTCTCCATCATCTAATATAATATTCAAATCTTGAAAAGATAACCTTCCTTAATGACCAATACCATGAAATTGCAATCAATGATATTTTTTTGCAAAGGTATAAATATAATTATGAAAAAAAAAGGTTTGAGGTGTTAAGGGATTAATCTCTAAAAAGCCAGACTGTATTTTTAGCAATATAGTTCACCATGAAATTTTATTTTATTTTAAATTTCACACAATATATGTCTAAAGGATAGCTTAAGGCCTTACAATTTCTTTTATCTTTTGACTACATGGTTAAGAAGTTATTCTATGATATGTAATTTGTAGTTATTAATATAGCAAACAAATGGGCAATTTAGTTTTTTTTATTAAAATTAATTTTTAAGAAACAAAAATCTAAAGTTGGATTTCTACATTTATATATACATATGAAAAGCTTTAATTCATTCCATTTTGATTGATGAGATGAAAATTATGACTTTTAGTTTGTGGACAATTATGAATTTTCTACTCTACATGAAACTTTGAAGACCTTTATTTAGCTCAATTTTTAATATAAATCATAGGATTTAGATTGTTTATTTCAACCTTATAACCATTGGATTGACATCTTTCAATTCAATAACTAAATTATTAGCAATTAAATATTTTGAATCACACTCTATTTCTTTCTACTTATTATTTTTTTCCCTTTATGTTGTACAATTCCAAATGATTTGAATTTTTTTAAACATGTAGACAACTTGCCTTGAAGAATGAATCCAAAAAAGCACCACCAATATGGGCATTTTTTCATAAAAATGAAACCTTGTTGAGTGGAGCTACCTTGTTTTTCACAATGCCAAAATAAAGGTTTGTAATGATTCAAACACTAATATCTTGCAACCTACAATATGGAAATTTGTGAAATTTTTTCTACATAATTTCAAAACAAAAAACTACAAGTTCCTTAAAAGAAAATAGGTCCAAAAAAGAATTTCCCACAAATTTTACACTTGCACAATAGGTTACAAGTCAAAATGGTGATTTTCCATTCCCAAGGAAATAAATTTCACTATTGCTAGCTTTGACACACTCCCAAGGATTGAATTTTTTTTGTAATAAGATCATTTCTATGTTGATAAAAAGTGTGCAAAATTTCAAGGCCAAAAAATTCACACAAAAAAAATATATTTGAAATCTACCAATATGTGCAGTTGTGAGAAACAAATTCACTACTACCAATTTTGACACCCTTCCAAGGGCTAAAGAATTGTTTGTTTACCATGAAATTTTTGTCATGAGATCACCTTTATGTTGATATTATGTGTGCCAAGTTTCAAGTTCAAAAGATTCATCCAAAGAAGATATTCAAAATCTACCAACATATATAATTCTGAGAATTTTTTTTTACATCCACGTAAAACTTTGATCTACAAAATAAAACTTTCCAAAGTGTTGAAAAAACCATTCTCACAACTAGACATATTGGTAGATTTTGAATATCTTCTTTGGATGAATTTTTTGAACTTGAAACTTGGCACACATAATATCAACATAAAAGTGATCTCATGACAAAAATTTCATGGTAAATAAACAACTTGTCAACCTTTAGAAGGGTGTCAAAGTTGGAAATATGGAATTTGTTTTACACTAACTACACATGTTGGTAGATTTCAAATATCTTTTTTTTGTGTGAATTTTTTGGCCTTGAATTTTGGCACATTTGTTATCAACATAGAAATGATTTCTTGACTAAAATTTCATATCAAAAAGTAAATTTTCAATCCTTGGAAGGGTGTCAAAATTAGCAAGAGTAAAAATTTTCTTACAACTATACATATTGGTAGATTTCAAATATCTTTTTTTGAATGAATCTTTTGGCCTCAAAATTTGGGAGACTTATTATCAACATAGAAATGATCTCATGACTAAGGTAGAACCACCAATAATTGATCATTTAAGGTATTTTAGACATGATTTGGTATAGTGCAAGACAAAGCAAATATTTCCAAAGGTGTGATGATAGAAATGATAGAAATTACAAAAACTTTAGAAATTTTATCAGATGAATTGAAATTACTATGAATTTTGAAAGGCAAAAGTTGGGCTTGACCTATGACCAACATCTAGAGTCATTTGATTCTGATCATCCAAGAATTACTTTCCCACTCATTGCTTCATACTTTCTTACTCATTTATGTGTCATCAAGTTATTGGTCCAAACCTTCAAGACGTACAAAACGCACATTCCAAGGAAAAAATGGAAATCCAGTCCAACCTTAGTTAGAAATATGGTACCCTTTTGATTGGTTATTGGGTGGTAATCAAGAATGGGTGGTTCTAATGGAGAAACTCCCAATACCGTCCCTATGCCTTGTAGTGAACCCTAGACTCATCCAAAACCATCCCTAGACTGCAATGAATGTATTCGCCAAATGTTTGACTGTAATTCACTCACGCAATTAGAGGATACATACTAAACTTTGATTGCCTCACTGCAGATTTTGGTAGTGTTTAAATTTGAGGGCATCTATTGAACAATTTCAGTGGTTCAAAGAGCCAACACTTTGAAGAATTATAGAAATTACATACAACATCCGAAAAATCTATTTTTTTTATATTCATGATTTTCACTAGCTAATATTTAAAAAATATTATTCTTTTAGAAAAAACTACCTTAACTATATTGAATTCCTTATTGGTATGGTTCTGGGTTTTTCTACCTTACTTTAAAGTCTCATGTCCAAAAAAATTCAATCCTTGAGAAGGTGTCAAAGTTGGCAACAATAAAATTTCTTTCCTTGGGAATGCTAAAATGCCATTTAGACTTGAAAACCTATTGTCCTAGGAACATATGGCACATTCTTAACCCTGTAAGGACAGGTTGGTTACCATGGGAGGGAGGAATCACTAATTCTATTACAGTGCTTGAAGATTAGAAAAGCCCCTAAAGTGGTTTGTTTGAGTGATTTGATCCCGTCACTCATACAGCAAGTGGAGAGAGAATCTAGGAGTAGTCTAGTGCCTTTATACATGCAAAAATGCTAATTTAAAAAATGTCCTATAGATTGGGTTCTGCCATTTTGGGGGAATCTTGTTCTGCAAAAAAACCCGAGTGCCTCTATTGCTTTGGAAAGTGCCCATGCCTTATTCCCGATTACCTCAAGTACTCCCGAAAAATAAAAAATTGATGAAAACTTGGAATTCTGTCGTCTCCGGAGCGCTCTAAAATCATTCATCGGACACTTAGTATCCTTGGCGTTGCGACAGGGTTATTGAACTTCTATTGATTCATCAACAGCATTGGCAGCACAAACTTGTGATCCGGAGTCGGAGATTGAGGAGATGGGAAATCTTTGCGGATGCAGGGAGTGCGGAGGGAATTGTTTAATAATAATGGGTTAATAGTAGGCAAGAATAATCTGAAGATGGATGACAATTTTAATTTTAATTTTAATTTTTTTTTAACAAATGGATAACCATTGCATTAAATGGATGACAATTTCATTAGCAACTTAAAAGACTAACAATTTTTTTAAATCAATAAATAAAAGACTAACAACTCCCCTTCAACATGGCCAAAGGGAAAAGAAAAAGAAAAAAGAATTTAAACTTTGGGTCACACATTGACATTGAAATCATTAACTAACTTACTTCAAGAGTAAATGGAGAAATGCGGAGTACAACTTAAGGTTTAGGATCCACACCTTAATGTAGCTTGAACTTAGTCATGAATATTATAAGTTAGGTCCCTCAAAACCATCACTTTTTGATTGTCTGCCTAGTCATTAGTTGTTATAATTAGACTTGTCAAATTTTCATAATTTTTTGTTGCTAAGTGAAAAAGAGGTTCCAACGCACCAAAGAATGTAATATTTGGTTATATCATGTGAAAGTTATGAAGGAACAAAGTTTGGTTTTAAAACAATTTCTTCAACATAGATTCATAATTGGTTTTGGAGATCAATACTAACATAGTGAAGGTGACAATTTAGAATTAGTAGGACATTTTGGGATGTTGACCTTATCCACTAGGTGACAAAATCATGGGATAGAGGGACAACTAATAAGGTGTATACATCCCAATTAGCATTCACAAAACTGGCTAAATTTCGCTTCATTGCTACTAAAAAATTTCAGTAGCTAAATCTCTATAGGAAAAATCCTTGAAAAAAAAAATTTTAGCTAAGATTTCAACAACCAATAGAATTTGATAGCCAATTTGTTACTTACTCTACATTGGAATTAGCATCTCTGTAGTTAGTTATGGGTATTAGTAACCCCCATTATCCTTTACAACTTGCAAAATCCTTTCTTTTCTAATTTTTTTAATGCCAATTTCTCTCAAGATAGCCAAAGTTGATGCTTATTTATCTTGAAGGTAGCAAATTGCACTAAATCCCCTAAATTAGGTAGCATATTACACTAAATTCTATAAACTAGTCTTGGGATCATTGATCCCAATACTACAAGAGAAATGGGTGTTTTAAATATAGTCCTAGAAATAACATTTTTAGTAATGACCTTTTTAGGAGACTTTAAATAAGAAATAAGTGTCTTTCTAGTAAAATTCTACTAAAATGACACTTATTTCTTACTTAAAGTCTCCTAATTAAAAAGGTCATTACTTAAAATGTTATCTCTAGGACTATACTTAAAACACTTCTTTCCCTTGTAGTGCAAATTGCACCTTGCCTATACATAGCATCATCACTTGGTATACATCTCAAAAATCAATATGTAAGTATGTGGAAGATACAATTTTGGAACATCTACAAAATAAAACTTTGTCCCTTTCTAACATAAGCATATAATATCCAAATGTCACAAGTTGTAGTGCATTGAAACCTCATTTCACTCACTACAACAAAATATGAAAATTTGACCAATCTCATAGTAGTAACTAGGCATAGAAGTCGAAAGCGGTGTTTTGGAGGGTACTGAGGGGGATACTTGTCTTATCATAACTATGGTATAGAATGACAAGATTTAGCCCAAATAACTTTCATGTCATCTTTGGAGAAAATATTTCAAAGAAAGAAAATATATCAAAACTAGGGTACATTGATTTTTTGAAGTTTTTTGAAAAGTAGATTGTTTTTTCTTCAGTGATCAATTTTGTCATCCTTCCAACCCTCAAATTCACCATCCTCCTATACCATTGTCTAAACATTTAATTTCCTTTGAATTAAAATTTACATTAGTTCGAAGCCTCTAATCAACCATAAAATTGTGGGTTTTGAGTTCAAAGTAATAATTTTCTTGCATCCTTGCAAGATTAAAATCAGACATGGCCTTTTATGATATAAAGGTCATGAATCCTTCCAGCTCATCTAAGATGGAGTTGACAATGGTAGTCAAAATACTATGCAAAATTAAGAGGATGTAGGATTCAAACTTCTCATCTTTTTTTGATTGTTTTATTGTTTAAGTAAGACATCATTCAAAATTTGGAAACAAGGAAAAAAACAAAGTGTCATTCCTCTATAAAATGATGGCATCAAATGGTCCAATCAACCAATTTTAATGCTTCTCCCAACAAGTCTATATTATTCAACCCCCATCCATCTAATACTTGTCATGGATTCTTCAGGTATTGGCTAATATACAATGCCCCATACAAAATGAAATGCTAAAGTTTGATTGAAAGGTAAGTTTTAATCCACCCTTTTTGAAATTCATGTGATGAAAATATTGGCTATTTTTTTTCATTCACTACATGCTTTTGAATCCTTTCATATTACACCGAGGTTTTATAAGGTCCATTTTTGAAGGTCAACCATGTTTTTTCCAATTTTTTCATGTTCAATTTAGGGTATCCCTCCAAATGTATTTTTTGCAAATCAAATTGTATTTTTTGAAGTTTTAGTCTGTTGTTGCATTTGACTTTTGGCTTGTATAAGACTACAAATCCATTTTTAGGGTGCAAATTCTCACTACAAGTCAAATTATGTAAATACCACACATTGGCAACTTGGGAGGTATTTTTTTTAATATATTTGAGAATAATATGACCTTCAAAACTGAATTTGCATTATTTATAGAGAAATAGTGAGGAATTGCCAATTTGCAATTTTTTTACCACTTGAGAATAATGGCAAAATAATTCATGTCCAAGGCTAAAAGATTGTATTAAAAATAAAGATATCTTTCCCTCTCCATCATATATTTTACTAATACAACTAATAACCATTTTGATTGAAAAAAATACAAATTTTGAGATTTTGGTGAATTAATTAGTATTTAGGAGTTTCTCAGTTTACTAGTATAATATAGCAATGCAAGATGTATAAATTTTTACCAAAGTGAAATCACATTTAATTCTCATTTTTACGGTGTTAGAGCATCTGCAATCCTTCTTGTAGAGGGGACGGTAACTTTACTCTACCGTCAGAAAAACAATTTAGAATTAATTGCATGCTCCAATGCAACCGATATGGGGGACTGTAGTTCCACGGTCTCTATAAAGGACAACACGGTATTGGCAAATTCTGTCTTTTTGCCTGTCCCTTGATACATCTCGGCAAGTTGATTCCTGTGGTCATCATGATGGCAACTTTGTCTTCTCTGCTCTGAAATTTCAACAACCACGCCACCTCGACACCTTTTTCGATTGACTTCGAGAAAAATTGCAGATACAGTTTCTCAAAGCGGTCGCGTATTGGGGCTTCTCTAACGAAAATGGGCTTTGCATAATGTAGGCCTCGTTTTCAGCCCTGGCATTTGCCGTTACAGGGCCTATTTAGAGGGGATGCATTGTAGATGCCCTCAGTTCTAAATCCAAACATGTACATCACACTAAAAAAATTGAGATTCAATTCTCTAATTTTTATTGAATTTTAAAGTTGACACCCACCTACAACTAAACAGTAGGAAACAAATCTTTAATTTATCTCACAAATGCTATAGAATTTGATATTGGTATATAATCCATTTCTATCCACTAAAGCAATTTAGCCTATTAATCAATTCTAGCCATTTAAGCAATTAAGCAATCTAGGCTTAGAAAAAGTTGAGGAGAAAATTCCCCTATGTAGCGTATTTAATTTAAGGAGTATTTAATAATTTTTTACATTTTTTTCCCTCAAAAATAAAATTACCATAAACTTTTTTGGATGGATATTCTATTTATCCTATTCTCAATATATATAAGCAAACCTATTTCCTCCCAAAATTAATGTAAGTGATAATTGTGGCTTTCAATGTACATTTTGTGATTCATCAATGCTTTAAATGTATACTTTTTGGACATTTATGTTGCTCCTATCCATCCTACTATATGTGAGTTGTGACCTAAAATACAACTAATTGGAAATATAGCAACCTAATCTATGAAATTGGGAAGCGAGGTAGGAATGAGTGATCAACCTCGTGGATTTTGGCCCAACGGTATTAGTATGAGAGCATGAAAGTGTGACCATGTTTATAATATAAACACCTATAACATACTCCTTCTATTCCGCTAAAAAGCTCCAAATTAGATAGAATCTTTGTTCCACAAAAAACCTCCGTTTCTTAATTTTGACCATTTAGTATTAGTTTTTTTTCAAGTTTTTTGTGTTGAATGACCTTACGAGGGCAAGTGAAACAATGTGGGAGCAAACCTTAAGATTTGCAAGCTTAGCCTTGCCCATTTAAAGCTCATTGCATAAATTGCTCCTTCAAATACTAGTATTAACAATGCATCATGTACCCACTTTGTGCCTATGCAAATTTGATTATAAAGTCAACTAGTTTTGTTTTTTTGGGATATTTAGGTTAGAGAAGAAGATTCTAGAATCTTAGTGTTGCCACCACCCTTTAAATAATTTAAAATAATAGAAGCATCAACATTTCTAAACTATGCTCAAAAATCATACTTTGCACATGGATTTTGGATGTTTAAACAATAGCACCTAAACTAAACATTTTGCATAGATTTGAGGGATGGGTTCATTGTTCTTCAATGCATGTATTTCTAGCACTATGACTAAAAACATAAGAGGATTTTCAGCTCTTGTACAAGACTGCGAGTTCCCAAACGCTGGGAACGCATTGGGAACTCTGGGAACGTGATGCTGATGTGGTCGAGCGACTGCCACATCAGAAAATATTAATTTTTTATTAATTTTAATTAAATATTAATTTTATTTTTTAAATTAAATTTTTTTTTAAATCATTTTTTTTCTCTTTAATACATTCTGAAGTTTTTTGAAAAAATAATTAATTAATTAATTTTTTTCAAAATTCAAAAATTCAGATCAGCAGGGTGCTAGTCTACAGCAGTGGGAACAATTTTGGGGAACATCCCTGAAACGGTCTCTTCGGGGCCCAAAAATCCTCTTATGAATAGTTAATTTTTTAAAGGGGAAGATTTTAGGAGGTTTATAGTAGAACAGAAGGAGTAGGTTTTTATAGGATATATGCATTATTATCATAGAAGGTTATTATAATATAGACTCTTATATCACAGATTTATAGTCTCCTAGACTCATGGCTGACATTTCTAAACTCATATAATAGCACCCCTAGGTTTTGGTGTAAAAATGAAATGTAGTAAAATTTTAAACTTAACACTAGCTAATTTTTCCTTGTCATTAGACATACAAAAAATCAATGTATGTTTTTGTTCCATCTCACTTCCATTGACCCTAAAACTAACCTTTGAAGGCTAGTTGTTCATTGAATAGATAGTTGAAATCCAAATAGGTTCCAATTAAGTCAATTTTTATTAGATATTCACAATATTTTGACATATGGTGTGAACATGCAACCCCTTACTTGAAATTTAATTCTTTCCAAATAGGTGCTTGAATCAAAAGTTATACTACTTTGAACGTTTTTAGCAACTCAAATAATTTGGGCATCTTTTGCAAAAGCGCTCATCAACTTTTGAAACTTGGTATGTCTACAACTAATAAAATATGGCAAACAACTATCCAAAAGAAACAAATTTTAGTTCTTAAAACACATTTTACGAAGAGTCAAACTTTTTAAGCTATGTCAAGGTGATTTCAAGGAAAAAAACATTTTATTCTAACTTCAAGTTTTATTATCTTGCAATCTATGATGTCAAAGTTCTTGAAATTTTTCCCTTGCACTCAAATGTTTGTCTCCGATTTTTCACTGTTTAGATTCTAACAAAAAAAATTCCTCATTGCATAAGAAATCATCAAGAAATGACTAGTATATTGCCAATTCATTCTTGCTTTTGAAACTTTCTGTGAGCAAACCTAACATCACACACTTATCATTTCAATATTCAACAACCATTTTAAAGCATCCCCATGGGCCTCAAAGAATGACTCAGGGAGTGAGGAAACTTGGGGAATGGCTAGGCCTATGCAAACAAATTGCCCCACGGGAGGCACAGCCAAGCAAGAAGAAAGGCTGGGCCCGGCCAAATTCAACGATGGCTACGCCAAATGGTAGGAAGTTGGCCTGGCTCAATGTGCTTTAAAAATTAATTTAAATCCTCCTTTTGAGGTACTTTAGCATTGACTATGGGTTTATTTTCTTGGAATCTACAACAAAGGTTTTCGTATTCCGAAATTCTTTATTCCCCGTGCTTGTTTGCCATGTTGGGGTGGGGGAAATTTCTTTGGCCGGGCCCAAGCTTCTTCAATGACTCCCCAAGCATCCCCTGGCCGCACCTCTCCCTTGCACAGCTTGTGGGGATGCTCTTATTGGTCACGGGCTCAAATTTTCCTTACCATGTTTTGTAAAAATGAAAAATAATTTTTATTCCTACTTCAAACATTGTAATTTTTCAATCAATAAGGTCAAATGGGCTGAAATTTTTTCCACACATCCTTGCATTTGTTTAACATACTTCTGTACGGCTAGAATTGGAAAAAAAGAAAGTTTTAGTTTTGATTTTGCACAATGCATAAACAATCGGCAGTTTTGGACTTTCCCTCTTTCAGAAAACCCTCCGGGCTTTCGGGGTTATATATCAATTAGTGTAGGTAATTTAGTTGCAGCCTGGCTATGAATGGACAATTTTATCTACTGACAAAAGGTGGACTTTTGAAAAATATTCCTTTTCTATTTGCAGAAACCCATTCACTCACTGCTGCAACAAAAAATTCAGTTGCCTCAAATCATTTGTAGCTGGCAATTATCGATTACAGGACAAATATATTTTAATTATCCAATGAGGAATTTCCACTGATTTTAAGTTTGACAGCCATTTGTGTACGGATCAATCACTTGGTATGTGTGCAGTGTAATTACCTGCACCAACTGATTTGTTAATTGATTTTAAATGCTAGAAGCTACTAGCCTTACATGAATATTTTAAACAACTATATATAGAGATCCAGGGCTTTTTTGGGCTTTCTAGTGCCAGATTGCACCAGAAAAAATAATCTGGCTGAAAAGCACTACAAAAAAATGCCAAAAAAACTTGGATGAAATCGTCAAATAACTTTGAAATTATAAATAATATTAGA
This sequence comes from Thuidium tamariscinum, assembly GCA_947034885.2. Classification (NCBI taxonomy): domain Eukaryota; kingdom Viridiplantae; phylum Streptophyta; class Bryopsida; order Hypnales; family Thuidiaceae; genus Thuidium; species Thuidium tamariscinum. Next base: position 39,567,551 of record OX344750.2, read on the forward strand.
TGAAATCGTCCGATTGTGGATGAAAACTGTACTATACATCCAATAAGTGGATGAATGTTGCAATTTAGAGCACCACTACAACATTTTATATCGCCACTATGGCACTTCTTCAAATATAAAAAAAAAGCTTCGGTGTTTTTAATGCAATGGGTTTGCCCACTTGTTAAAAAAATGAAAAAAACCCTGTAAAGATCTTCCTCTTTGAATTTTGTACGAGTATTTGTATATTTTGTAAAAATATTCATGAATGTATAGGGTTTTCTAATCAAATGAAGTAGGTTACAATAGATATTATCATTAGGATAGTTCATGCTTTATTGTATTGATATTGTAATGAAATATGATGGATTTGGTGCATGAAAAACAATTGTCATATATGTATTTCATGTGGGCAAGAAAGTGGTTACAATTCAATGTGTACTTTGATATTTCAAATATCTCTATTTGGCTTAGATAGTTGTGGTTTTATTGGTCTTTTTTCCATTTATATTTTGAATTCCTTATAGATGGATCCATAAAAAATTTGGCTCAAAGACAAATTATAATTCAATTCTAGGTGGAACAAAAATATGTTTTAAGTGTTATAACCATCTACATTTTCTTTCTTTTATAGCAACCACTTGAATCTAAAAATTCCTTTGTTCTAATATCTAAGTGTTTTGAAGAAGGACAAACCACCCACCGTACCCCTCCCTTCTTTTTACACTAAATAGGATTAAGGGGATTAAAAATGACTAAAGGGACTTATCATAGAAGATTGTAGATGTTTAAAATATAATGTGCAATCCCTAAAAACTTAAATAACTAATCATGTACATCAAAGTTAGAAATCTATGTAGTATAAAATGATGATAAATTAATATAGGTCCATAAAAGTCCCTATTTAATAACTAGGAATAGTTGTAAGAAATTGATTTTTTATCTTGAAAATAATTAATTTTGTATGTTTTACCTTACAAAGCTAAGTCAATGTTGTTTGTTCTAAATATAATTCAAATTTTAAAATTTTTCCAATCCATGTTGATAAAAGAATTGTGAATGTTTTCTATAATGAAATTTTTGGAGCAATGTTCTAGATGTAGCATTCCTATTGAGCACTCATAGAAATAGTTTAGATAGATTCATATTTGAGTTCATAAAGTCTAAATATATACTAAGAGTGTCTTCTCTATTTTTTTATGACAAAGTTACATAGATGTTATAGACACTAGGTGGGTTTCAATTCATGTGCAATCCAATAATGTAAATAGCATTGTTAGGATCACACTATTAGTGTGTATTATAGTTAGTTAATGAACAATTAGCAAATTGGATAAAAAAAACACAATTGCTTTTAAGATCCACTATAAAACTAGAGAATGTTGATACCCAAATAGATGGATGGCAAGATGGATGGTGTTTGAGACAATGTTTGTTGCTTTAATTTTCTTCTCGATTGGGTTCCTTTTAGATCTTTGTAGGGTTCACTCATTTCATTTATCAAAACAATTTCCTATCTTGACATTCAAAACATAGATTGTTATAAAATCAATTGTCATTTCATTTCTTCAAAAAGTTCTAAATACATGTATAACACAATACCAATTTAGGACTACTCAAAATATCTCATTGTCCTAGTGTTTCAAAATAGTAAGAGTTGAAGGAAGGAGAAGCACCATACAATAATGTATGGTGCTCTACAATCTTGATTATCTTCTAAAGTTCCTTGATGTTTGTAGTCCTAATACTTGTCTCCAAATTAAAGCTAAAGTCTTCATCTATATTTATTTTGAATGAATTTCTTTATAGGATCCTTTGCTAGTAACTTCTTCAAGTACATCCTCTCCAAATTTTAGAGTGGTTATCCCTACCATTTGCAAAATTAATTCAATGTGCCTACACTTAAAAAGAAAAGCCTTTTTTTTTCCTTTTGAAAATTAAAGTTTGTCTTCTTTAGAAAAAACATGTAATTCCTATAATTTGTCTTTTCTACTTAGTATCTTGAAAGATAGTTTGTGGATAAATGTTAGAAAATTATAATTAGAAAATATCATTTTCATCTTTTAAAAAATGATGAAATAGAAGTTAGTAGTGAATGACAGAAAAAAATAAACCACTAACAACTTTGACAAAAATTATGAATTTTTAATATCAATGGTGAAAATATTCTAGTTTATAATTGGTATCTTCTTCTTGTATTTTTATTTGAGAATTTTCAAAATTGAATTCAAAAATTGACTTGATGTATTTATCCTACCTTCATTGCCTCCAAAATAAATTAATTCCTCATAAATTTTACCTCAATTACATTTGGAATTGAATGATTTTAACATTAAAGTAGGCATATGTCTACAAATTATAATAAAATTAATTGATATTTCTCTAGAATATATTATTAGCCACCCAATTTTACATATCAATTTAAAAACTTCTGACTTTTGCATTGTTTAATGTAGCCACCTAAAACAAAAATTCATGCATATATTAGGGTGATTAGTATCCATCCTAAAAATTTCATAAAAAAACTTGAAATCATCAAATCAATAGAGTATATATAAATTCTCAAAAATCCCAAAGTAGTGTCCTTAGTCCTTTAGAAATTCTACTACTGTATGGGGGATGCTAAACAATTTCAAATATGCACTCTATAATGACATGTTCTCTTGGTATTAGTGGAAACCATTCCCAAGACAATAGATAACTAGTCATATTTTTTCAAGTGGTAAAACTAGTCACATCGGTCCTATCCAAAGTTTTATTTAACTCCTAAAGGATTTAGGCACATTTTAGATAGAAGTTGTTAAAAAATTGCCACTTTTTAGGGTAGTGAGAAAAACTGTTTTTTTCTTTTCAAAATTCAATTATAAATTTTTTTACTAAACTACTATGGGAATATGTAGAAAAAATTCAAAAAATCTAAGAGTACAAATTGAAAAATTATAATGTGAAGTTAGAAGAAAATGCTTCTTTTGACCTTGCTTGACAAAGTCAACAACCTTTAACTTCTCCTAAAATGATATTTTACACTACACATGGTTACATCTAACTAACACAATTGCCAATTTCAAAAGTAAATGAGGAATTTAGCAACAGTTGTTTGAGCTCCTCAAAATGTTCAGGGCATCATAACTTTTGATCTAGGCACCTGAATAGAAAAAGAATTCATCAAGGGGGCATATATTTACACATTGTGTCTAAATTTGAGGAACATTTGATGAAAAATGACTTTGTAAGAACCTATACAAGATTTCTTAACTACATTGAATGGACACTTGGTCCTTCAGGGATTAACCTTTAAAATTATAGAGGCCCAAAAGTGACCAATGGATGACTTTCAGGATTATTGTAGAAATGAAGATTGCACCTATTTGATCCTTAAGTCAAATCATTGTTGGTAAAGTATATTGGTGATAGCCTCGTATCCTCTCAAGGTTGTTCCGTAAAGAATGCAACCTCCTATAATCAAAGTAACCACCAAAATGTTCAAATCATTGAACCAAAAGGTGCATTCTTTGTTCCTATAGTCAACAATGAAGTCATCCATTAAACACTTTTGGTCTGCATTTGTCCTTTATGATTTAATCTTGTAGGAATGCTAGAGACCATAGTGGTCCAATTGATGACACAAAATCATTCTATTCAAGACAAAAGTACATATGTTCATCCTTAAAATTTTATGTAGAAAAGGAGATTTTATTGAATAGTTTGACCTCTTACAAATGTTTTTGAAATTTTTTAAAGTGGATGATTCATACTATACCCCCAAAGGACAATTTCCATGGTGACCAACAAGCTTCTCTTTCCAAGGTTAAGCAAGCAAGGTTGATTTTCACAGAATGGTGCAGCTTTTAAAAAAATTTAAAATCAATTAATTTTTTTTAAACACATGGACAATTTCCATTGAAATAGTACAGAGAAGCAGAGGCGAGCTCCCCGGCGGGTCCGGTTGGTTTCACCGCACCCTCCGTCCCTTCTTGACGACGCTGAGTAAGTTATATGTTGTCCGTGATGGGTCCGGGAATCCAAGGAAGCGGACTCACAAGTTGCAGCAGCTTCAGTTGGACCCCCAATTCCCTGCTGGGGTGGACAGTGAAGGAGGAGCTGGAAACAAGGCCCGTCGTTGATTAGGGCCTAAAAATACAAAAAAGAATGGTAGCAAAAGGATTCGCGTGTATCTAGCATTCCGCGTTAGCTATGGAGGGGAGGGAGGGAGGGAGACTGTGCACACAAGCCTGCTGCAAGCCTGCAACTCATCTCATCATCACTGGTACAGTATTCTTCTGCAGACGAAGGAAGAGGGAGGGAGGGAGGGACGGAGGGACGGAGAGGGGAATCTTGGCGAGGCTATTTTTAAGCGCGGAGCAGACGACTGAGCAGACGGAGGTCACGGACCCCCCTCCCTCCCTCCGCTCCCCTTCAAGTTGGATTATGATTATTTCCCTTCGAAACCTCCCTGCGCTGCGAAGCCTCCTTGTTTCTGGGGTCGTCGCTTCTTCTCTCACAAGCGCAGCTAGCTGCTGCAGTTCAGTTCTGCGGTTCTGCCCAGGCTGGGCTGGGGCGCGAGGCTGGACTGTAGGTACCGTGTCTTTATTACGGTTTCTCGCGTTTGGTGCCGCTGCTTCCTCGCAGGCATAATTTCGTCGCCCCGGCTCTGACAAGCAACACTGGTTTTAGGACATGGGTCTTGCACGGCCGTGTCCATGGCTCCATGCAGTAATGATGGGTCGTCCACTAGGGAGAAAAAACCAACAACAACAACAAAGCCTCCGTTCATCCACACAGTGTCGGACATTACTTCGATACAGTACTGAATGGATCTCCTTAACTTACATCCAGCTACAGGAGGAACTGAAGCTAGGTTTCCTCTCCCCCCAAGTTATGGCCCTGTTCTTCTTCTTCCTCCCTCCAGGCCGAGGGAGGGTCTTAACCCACTCAGAGCATCCCCATGCCATACACGGCAAAGAGGGGCGCCAAATCTTGATTTGGAGTGCTCAGTCAGTTAGCCCGAGCCTTGTGGTTCTTCCTTGCCCCATTCCTGAAACTTTAATTGACACGTCAAGACAGGAGTTCATCAATTTAGTACAAGTACCTAAAACATGAAAAACTTCATTCTACTAAGAGCATCCCCACGCCTACACAAAAGAAGAAGCAAACTGGGCAAGTGGTCGGGCCCGGCCATGTGAATTGCCCCATGGCACGCACGGGGAAGGAAAAAATAAGGCCGGGCCCGGCCAAATTTGGTGATGGCTTGGCCAAATGACAAGCCATCAAGTGCACCCGGCATGCCTTTTTTTTTTGCCTTTTTTCCAACTTCCGAGGCACTTGGGATTAGAAAAAGGTTTTCTCATGTTGGAATCTCCTTAGGTGCCACCTTGAAGTCCGAAATAACTTGTTTCCCCGCCTCGTTGGCCGTATTGGGGTGGGACAAATTTTTTTTAGCCGGGCCCAGGCTTCCTTAATGGCTTCGCAAGTAGTCCCTGGCCGGGCCATTTGCTCGAGCCAGGCGTGGGGATGCTCTAATGAGGTGCATCTTATGAGTGACTTTGCACACAATACTTACCTTTTTGCATTTACAAGCCCAAGGGCCGAGAACTGATCTGCACATAGTAACTCGAAATCTGAACCAGATTACATAGCGTGCCACGCTTTGCACACACAATTTGGTCGTGTCCCCATCAAAGTATGGAGTTGACATTTTTTTTTTCATTTAGCAAGTCTGGCATGGGGCTCTCCCACTGCCTTGGCCCACCCAATGAACATGTTTTGCCTATTTAGCATGTTGGCATGGGGATGCTCTCAGGACGTAAGGACTCCGGTAAATAAGTTTTAAGGAATTTATGGAAACAAAGGATGGAATCTATTGATATAAGAAATCTGATAGATCTCTGGTTGACAAACATGTTGATAGAATTGCATCCTTTTAGGGTTTGCTATGAGGATAAGAGTGTCCAATAACTAATTGACTTTCAAAGGTATTGCAAAACAAACAATGCCTCTATTCATTTAAGAATATGATCATAGGCACTTCATGCTATGGTCAAAGATTGAGAGGTTGTTGATTTTTATACATCAAATTGCAAGGAACCAAGAATTTACCATTGTAATTGGTGGAAATTGATGGTCTTTCAACCTTTGGTCTAAAGTACACTTATGTTTTGGCAAACATTAGAAGAGATTTGAGGCCTTTAGAAGATTGCAAGTTCCTAGATTGTGGGAACGCAAAAACTACTTCATGAACATAGAAATACATGAATTTGATTTAGGTCAAGAGTGTGCCATATCATTAAATTTTTTTGACTTTTTTTTTTGCATTTGAAGACCAATAATTTTATTTACTTATTTATTTGATAATTGTTGGCTTGATAGTAGCCGACAATTTTGGGAACAATTTTGAAAACAAACATAAAATGGCCCCCTGGAGGCATCAAATCTCCCCTAATGCTATTGTGGTAATAGGCTCATGTCCTTCCAAGGTTAACTCCTAAAAGACCAAATGGTGGTTGAATGAAGTTTATATTTAAATTATATTTGATTTATACTTAATTTTATATAGGGACAAATTCAATGTAGAATGAAAGTTGGAAATATTGAAAGTAGGTTGCAAAATGATGATCTCAAAGAGTTTAATGAATGGAACCATGACATTAGTACATATAACAAAGACTTGTATGTGGTCTTTGTATCACTAAAGTAGCATCTAGAAACTAATAGTGGAATTTGAAAACCTTAGGCCAACCTAAACAATGGTCAAAGTTTCTTTTATTTTTATTTATATTTATTTATCTACTTAATACACATGAAAAGTGATTCACACAATTTTATAGTAGTTGAGGGATTCTTTTAGATAATCATTGTAAAGTTTAGAGACTCAAATCCTAATGCTAGAAGAATGTTGAGGACAATTTTTGTCTTTGATTTAGAAGGTCAACCAAGATTTGAGAATGAATGATTTTCATCCAATTTTTTGATTGCAACTTTATTAATTCTATATTATCATTAGTGACCAAAGTTCAAAATATTTTAGTTGTATTTTGATTATATAATGTAGAGGTTTATCAAGAAATGCTAAACTATTCAATGTATTTCAATAGATTGAGATGTTTCTCTTTAGACTTGATTTTGCAATTCAAAATGATTTCTTTTGCTTTTGACCAAATCTAAGAAGCTTCTAAAGTTTGATCTCTACTCCACTTGAAGATTTTGAAAAATTCTTTACAATAAGTATTTTAGAAAATTTTGATGTTGAAGGTCTATGACCAAATTTCTAAATATGGATGTTGCAATGCTATGATCTATAATTTACTTCTATTTAAAAAAAATTCTAGATTTTTTGAATATGATTTTATTGATTTGTATTTGAGATGAATTTTTCATATTTTTTCTTTGGAGATTTGTGATGCTTTGAATACTTTTGACAAGTATTGAGCATGTTATTTCATCTATGACAAATTGAAACCAAAAAATTCACTCTTATATAGCAAAAAAATAAATAGTACAATGTAAAGGCTTTCAAATTTAACTACACCATCATGGACTCTACTCTTGAGGGGCTAAAGGTTGAAGGTATAGTTTGGCCAAAAATTGTCAAAAATTGTCATATTCTAAGATATTGCCTATCTAAAAATAAAATTAGTTTTATGGAAATTAACTATACAATATTGCACTATCTACACTACTAACTATAAAAACTTTTGAAAAAAACATAGAACTTTCACTCTATAGGTTATAGTTTCACAACATTTAAAAAGAAAAGATTTTTTTTCTTGACTCTACCCTAAGAATCAACCAACTTCAAGCTATAGGCCTATATATGCAGATGCACCTATATGATCAATTTCGTTAAAATGGCAGTATTCCGAGTGCCATTTTGACAAATTCCTGTGCCATTTTGACATATTTCATGTGCCACTTTGACAAAGTTCAAGTGTCATTTTGACATATATTGTGTACCATTTTGACATAGAGGCTTAGTGGTAGAGGAAGAAAATGTGCCATTTTAACGGAATGTTGTGCCACTTTAACGGAATGTTGTGCCACTTTAAAGGAATATCATGCCATTTTATTGGAGTATCGCCATTTTAACGAAATTGACCATCTATAAGTCTATAAATCAATCAAAGTATTGTGGTGATTGGTTTGGTACTTTAATCTTCTAGGAAATAACTCATAGGATGAGATTTCTGAGGCTATACTTAAAATAGCTCCCCCCGAAGTGCTACCAACTTTACTATGGACACATGTATCTCCAAAATCAATTATATACCTATACGAAAGAAATTGTTTTAGAACCAAATTTTATTCCTTTGTAACTTTTGCATACTGTATCCAAATGCCACCTTCTGTGGTGCATTGGAACCCCCTTTTTTTTTTTTCCGAATCAAATGTAAACCCATTGAATTGGAACCTTCTTTGAAGTACCAACAAGTAAATATGAAAATCTGACGGTCTAACTAATAATACTACTTAGGCACAGAAGCAAAGTGACGGTTTGGGGGGGTACCCACGTTATGCCTGATGTTTCTTCAACAGTTTAGCAGCTTGGTTCCTCCGACCCAGCCCCAACCCGAGCACAGAAATCGCTCTGACTCTCTTTCGTCAGTGCACGTTGGGCCGTTGGGGGTGGGGAGCAAGGGAGGAGCAAGTTGAAGCTACCCGAGCTCGTCACGCGCCACCGTTGGATGGGAGCGTGATCGGGCTGGTTTCCCTGGATTCTGTTCCCAGGCGGTCCTTCTTCCCTTCTTCGTCTCCCTCTCTTGTCCGGAGCGGATCCTTTCTTTAGCTCTTCCCGAGCCTGCAATAACCCTTTCTCACCAGTGATCAGTGGTTGTGTCTGGGCAGGAGCCGAAACTTACATGCTCTGATTAGAATTATATATCTACCCCTTTATTGTCAGGCTGCCTTTCCTATTCATTGCATTGAGGCGCGCGGGCACTGGGCAGCCAGGCACCCCGCTTTTTGGTTGTCGTCGTCGTCGACCGTCAGTCGTCCTCGAGTCTGGGTTCTAGTGCTGCAAGCGATCCGCACCTTCGCCGCAACATTAAGTTCAGTTAACTTACTCACTCCGTGGCCCCCACTCGTGGCTTGCTGGCTGGCTTGCGTTGTGCATGTGGGCTTGCTCCCTAGCTCTCAACCTGCTGCCCTGGATGGCGGGGTGCTTCTCCCCAGTCGATCAGCCCGGCTTGCGCTTAGGAATCCGGCCTATATAGAGCTCGGTTTTCCTCCACTGCAAGGCTTTGGCACTTTGCTTCAGTGCTGCTAGAGAACACACTTCGTACTGGAGGTCGACGACAGGTCGTCACATCGAGGAGTTGAACCTCGTGAATCGCTAGCTGCACTTGGAGAGGAGTTCGGACTGGGACAAGGTTGCTACGGAGCCAGCGACGTCTTCGAGAAGGAGAAGCGAGCTAGACAGCGGAGGATCTTCGGGTACTCTGAATGTGCTCGGGCGGCTTCTTCGAATAATGTGTTGGACGCTGAACACATTCGTAGGCTTGGATATTCAAAGGTGTTCGGCGGGCGTCCTTTCCACACCGAATTTTTTTCGACGATGCACGGAAATGGTTTGTGGGAAATGCGTGTTACTGGACTAGCTCGTGAAGTGCAGATGTTGAAGCTTCGTGTACACACAAGAGGTGAGGGGGTTCATCTGTAGAAATCGATGGGTTTGGGTCCTTTCGGAGGCGATACCAACAGAGTACTTCGACGGCAGTAGAAGCTCCCATGAGGAGCATTGCATTCCTCCGTGCCTGACGGGATACCGAAATCCGGTGAGAAAAGGGAGTTTGTTAGATAGGGGAAGAGCATACGACGCTGCAGCCACGCTGGCTCGCTTCTTCATTTTATCAGAGCGAGAATTGAAACGGCAGCAAGCTGCGGTACGGTTGGTGGCAGTCCAGCCGAGGGTTTGACAACATAGTCACATGATCAATTTCTATTATTTCCTTCTCGCTGCTCTAGTAAGTGAACTTCCTCCTCGTCACGCACATTCCACCACCAAAACGATTGGTGCCGCAACTGCAACTGGGAGATGCCGCGAAAGGTTGGAGCGTGTGTCTAGCTCTCTCCCCCACTAATTGTACGTGTTTCCACATCGGGCATGCTCTCTCTCTTCTGTCAGTTGGCAAGGTTTACCCAAGGATAGGAATATGATGGTAATGGAAGAGAGGGCTGCCTGGTCCAACTGCAACACCAAGTCGATTATGGGTCCGCTTCACAGCTTCGCCGAGGAAGCACGAGTGTTCCACAAAGCGCAAATTTTGGAAACGAGCAGCATCCTGTCCAAGACGACAAGTTCGTTTTTCCAGACGAAGCCCGGATTCTCCTCGGTGACCACGGTGACTGACGGCGACGGCGACGGCGAGCGCACCTCGTCCGACACCGGCACCCCATTCGCAGTTGCAGCAGCCGACACTGGGATCCCCTACCAAGCGCTTGTGGCCGACGAACGTTTGTGGCGCATGCACTCGGTGGAGAGCTGCAGCGGCTTCAGCCGCGACGAGGGGACGAGCTTGGAGGAGGGTGAGGACATGAAAGAGTCCCACGAAGAAGAGGATGTGGAGATGGTCAGTTTCCTGGGCCGAGATGGCGACAACAGTAGTGTGCAGTCGAAGCTCTCTCCTCGCGGTCACTGGCGGCCTGCAGAGGACGATAAACTCCGGGAGCTAGTATCGCAGTATGGCCCGCAGAACTGGAACCTGATTGCGGAGAAACTGCAGGGTCGATCAGGTAATGTTCTTCCTAAGCACGCTCCGTAGTATTATATCGGGTTTTGGAATCGCATCCCCGTCCCAAACAGATTATCAACCCCTTGGACCGGTCGACACAATAATTAGATATCCAAAGCTGAACAAATTGACACCTTCGAAGGAACTAATTGGTCCTGATTCAAGCTTCTACCTCGTAGATTTTACTAAGTGTTGTGAAGTTGCTGAGGTGGGAGCATCGTTGAGCCGATGCAGCTCAACCACGTTAACATCTAGCGTTAACATCTAGCGTCGGAACGCCGGATCTAAGTTGGAGCACCGGTTCCAAAGAAATCTAGACTTTCTAGATAACAATAAAGTTTCAGTGGCACCGTCTAGAACGCAAGCAGGGCACTTGGAAAACTGAATTAAGAAAGTCATTATCCTTAACCCATGTACTTGTGATTCAATCTCTTTTTTACATTCGGAGCCTGATGTAAGTTAGTGATGTACTCAATTTGCGGCTTACGTTTTGATATGTTCCTGACCCAGAGACGGTCGCGGTGGTTTGTATGTCCAGGCAAAAGCTGCAGGCTACGTTGGTTCAACCAGCTGGACCCTCGTATCAACCGGCGCCCCTTCACGGAGGAAGAGGAGGACCGGCTCCTCGCAGCGCACCGCTTCCACGGCAACAAGTGGGCCATGATCGCGCGTCTGTTTCCTGGTCGCACAGATAACGCCGTGAAGAATCACTGGCACGTCGTCATGGCGAGAAAGCTGCGGGAGAGGTCCCGCGCCTCCGGCCGTCGCAACAAGGCATCATCTCAGGCGAATCACCATCGCCGCAACAACAGCAACATCAGCAACAAGGCGACTAGAGCCAGCACTCGCAGTACTCGAGCTTGCAATCATCCTTCTCCTGATTCTGCCCTCACGGCTTGGATAGAGAAGCAGCAGTCGGACGATCTAGCACGATCGCCACCCCTTGTGGCCAACACTACGAGCTCGATGAGCGATGTGTCGAGCTTGTCGCCTCGGAACGAAAGGGTGAACCTCGCCAGCTGTGGGGCTTCGACGTCGACGCCGTTGGCGAAACCGGATTTAAGAAGTTCTGTTGTTGCAGGTGCCCCTTCAGCTCGTATTCTCAGACTTCGCATTCTCATTGCATTCTGGTTTTTATCTAGTCAATGCTAGAAGTCGGTTACTCCGAATATTAGTCCCTGCATTTCTGTCAATGCTTGTCAATGCTGGAAATCGGTTACCTAGTATGCAATTCCCAGTACCTTTGATCCAATTTCAAGCTAATGCCTGATCAAAGTTGAAGTCTGCTTCTAGATCGATGCCCTCTTGAGGTTACTAGTCCCCCGCCGGGATGGACTGCATAGGATTTCTAGGTGCAGTTTCTAAATTCTCAGATTTAGAGTTACTGTCTGTTTCATGATGCACTACTAAGTTTACTAGCTGTATGCCCGGTAAACTAGGATCAGGCATCTGGGAATGCCGAGACAGAATGCTATCATTTGGATCCGATTTTTCAGTTTAATCACATGTTTCTCGCAAGTTTGGGTATTGTGATTTCCATTGAGATCATTATTTATTTTAGGCTTTTGTTGGTTTCTGATTGCACAGGTGGTAGCAGCAGGCCCGTGTACTTGCCGGGGTTGCCATCGAGTTCTGGGGAGATTTTCCACACCCATCTAGACAGCCAGATCACCGCTGGTCTTCTAACTCGTGCGGCCGAAGCGCGAGCGGAGATGAGTGCCTCTCTCGACCTCCCAGACACTACCACCACTGCTTCCTTCGTGGGGCTCAAGACCACAGTGCAAGGAAGCCTGAGCTACGCAGGCGGTGCGACTCACTGGAGTTCCTCCCTTCCCAACCCTTTCATCAGCCGCAATGGGGACTCCAACGGGGAGCTCAGCTACAGATATCAACATCAACGCAATCCCAGTACTCGAGTTTCGCCGGCTTTCAATATATCAAAGGAAGTCGGCAGCTGGGTGCCCATGGCCTTGACACCCGGCCGTGTTCAGCAGCGCTCGTGTAAGGACAGTAATGCGCTCTTTCTGGGACCTTCCACTTGGGCGACATCTGATAAAGGACTATCAGAGGAAGTTGCATCACCGCCGGGAAAGCCTGCACAAGTTACGTTCATTGATTTTCTAGGTGTGGGAGCGGCATGAACAATCAAAGCTCTGCGAATGAACTTGTCTACCCCTTTTTTGAGTGAGCTTATGATGAAACACGAGTTGCAACACTCATGTGAGAGTTCCCGGCGCTCATTTCTGATCTTCAATCCGTCGATCACCAAGGTAGGAGTGTACTACTTGATGGGGACACTTCTGGAGGTTTGATCCAAGGGTGCGGCGGATCGTGTATTCCGTAACTAATGAAGTGACTAGAAAGGAGAAATCGAGGAGAAATCTCTTGCAACGGATTTTAAACGACAGTTTTGAACAAGTTTCAGTGGACACTCTCAACAACGTAATCCCAGGCTTTTATGGAATCTAACATGCGTGCTCCAGCTACGACCTTAGGAGGCGACTCCTTTTTGCAGTGTATGCATACTTCCATTTATTTATAGAACATCGTGTGTGTTTTGTCTACAGTTCACGTATATATTAAATAGGTCTAGCGAGCTGGGTTGTCGATCACCTGGGACTTAATGTCCTGGTTGAACTGGCGACCTTCTAGCTCTTCGAACGGGCTTTTGACAGAGTGACCACTTTTGTAAAGATCGATACGCCCTCCTTGTACATTGGATGCTGATAGCATTTCATGGAACCTGAGATTTCTGATCGGAAATTGTGACTAAGAGAGAGAAAAAAATCCCTTGATTCTTGCTGCACTACGCACCGACGTTGACAATAATCCAAGATAGAGTGTGGGTGAAGAGACTAGACGTCGATGGGTTTGAACTAATATGTGAACGGCCCTGTCTCTGTATGAGTTATTGAGGCAATAAAAAATGACTCTCGAGTCTTGAAGGTTGCTATCATACTCCAGTTTCATACTCTCAGTGACTTCTTATGATTGTATAGTCTGGCTTTTTGTACTGGCCGAAATCAGGTTATGTTATTTGTCGTGCAAGGACCATGCTTGATTTCTTGACTTACTACTTGCTAAACTTGGTTAATGGCTAAACCGAACCAAGAATTAGGACTAAGGTGAAGGTAACAGTTTGTAGTAATCCGTACTACTCTCACTGAGGTGAATAACCTGCATGCTCGTGCTTACTATTCCGCAACAGCACAGTAGCACACTAGCTGGAGTTAGAGATTGTGCTGAGAAAATGATTTTGATAGAAGCATGATTCGAAATATACCATGAAAAATGTTTGGCGTCCTTGTGCACCAACTGTTTTGTCAGCTCAACTAGAATTTCGACTTATACTATGTGAATATGTGATCGAAGTCCTACTGATGTCAACGCTCTCGTTTATTTAGCAATAGTTATATCTTTAAATTGATTCGTTTCGCAGGGGATCTAGCACAGTGAGTGTAGGACTGGAACTCACTTACACGAGCCAGTGAGCAAGATCCTTGCAAATAACGTTGTTTATCTGGACACGATTATCTCCGAGTATGAATATCGATGCTCATAGTTTCTGATGCCGTTCACTGTTGCTAATATTGTATTCGAAACAATAAACTATGGATGTCAAACAAATGAATTGATTCGAGACTAGATCTTCTGGAATTGCAATATATACGTGGTGGCGTTTGGCTAGAATTCAAGAACTAGGTTGAGCAAGATGATGGACACTGTATAACCCCATAGGATTGTCGAGTAGCTAGAGGCCGGTCCCGGCCTAGCCTGCAGATTGTGAGGTCGTCGCCACTGGCGCGCGCTTCCTTCGTAAAACGATTGTATTCTCTGAGGTTACTACTCCGTATTAAAGTCACATTCTCAAAGTCCTCTGGACCTGCCTATCTCGGTTTAATTTTTGAAATTCCTGCGGAAATCATAAAGTCGCGCATATATGTATCTTCTTCCGCAGGAGGTTGATTCCCTTTCAGAAAATCTGAACTTGATCGATCTTTGTGGCGTTCAGGTTATGTGCAGACAGTAAGAAGCTCATGACCATAAATTTGCCATCATTGAATCATCAAATGTTAGTTCCAGGTCCAGGCATGTGTAAGAGTACAGTTACAGATTATGAGTCCTGAGTCACTCGTCATTAAGTTACATGAGCTCAAGGGGTACACCCCAAGGCCGGAGTCAGTGCAGTGCAAGGTAGACTTCTCCGTCTTATTAAGATGAATCTACTGCCAGGTCGGGATGAATCATTGTGGTTAAAAGCATCTGGGACTCTTCAGTCGTAACAGCATGGACAGATGATTTAATTACTGTTTGCCACATACCAACTGCCTTTGTCCAGTCTTGGAAACCAATAAGCGGGTACAGCGCGTAATGATCAAGCACGAGAATGATTAACCGGATAAACATCAGTGAAAGGACAAACTAACGCTATGTGTATGGAAAACTTGTCCGATTTAATCCAAATCGTGCACACCAGTGACACCACTATATGACAGTCGTGCAACTCCAGATGAAATCTACAGAATTTTCTGGTCAACCTTTTTACAGTCAGGAAGGTTTAAAGCCGAAGCAGATTCAGCATGTACAGTGCCATTGGGCCAGGTGAGTCAGGGATAATATGATTGTGTTCTGGCGTCTCCAAACTGTCCAAAGTCCACCTTGTATATATAATTATCCGGGTCTTGTAGTGGGAATGGGAAAGTAATCCAGTGTGTCTACGAATACCAGTACGATTGTAGATCTTTTTTTCGTAACGGTGTTTTGGCATGTAGGTTCATCCGGCATCCCGGGTTCCTTTTTGTACTTAGAAATTTCATATGATATACGTACGTTCAGAAAGTGTGCTCACTGGCTCAGAACAGATGTCAAAAGTCTCAACACTGTGAGAATCGCCACCAGTTAAAAGGTTTGGCTTGCGTCAGTTACACACGTTAAATTGATTGTCAGCTGGCGTCCGGACTGAAATGTACATGGTGGGTACTGACTCCAGCTAAAATTGTAATGGTACTTGGGACGGGGAATTTTCTTATTTCACATTTTTTATCATTTACGGAGTATATTTTTAATAAACTACAATATGGTACAAAGCAGAGGCAAACGTCATTGCAAGTGGACCTTCAAAGTTTTGAAAAAAGCTACAATTCGTGCCCACTTTAGAATAAGTATGGGACCTTTTCTGACACGATTATGAGGCAATTAAGCTCCACTCGTACGGGTGCACCAGAAACATTTCTTCTGTGCGAGACTTGATTCATATATCTTAAGCCTTAAGTTATTGATGCAGTATGTTGAAAGTCAAGACAAAGATTTTTTTTCAAGCTCTGACGGAGTGACGGCTGACACTTGAGAGTCAGTTACATATCGTGGTTTAGTGATAATAAAAGAATTCTGAGCAATTTTTGCAAACTTTACCCGCCAGCCAAGCGAGCCAACGTGCCTGGAGTCTGTTACGTTGGACGCAGTGACATTTGGGCATGGGTGGCAAGCCAGTTCTTTCAACTATTGCAAGTCTACAGTTCTTCACCTTGGAATTCAAAAATTAAGCTGGGAGTACAATGGACAATGACCGACCCTTGCCTCGATCCATACAAAATTTAGATTAATTAATTACAATGTTCATTTTCTCCCACAACATCGGTTACAATACAAATCGGGCCCAGTTTAACTTAATATGGGAGCACCCCAAACCGTCAACATAAGCAATTTTGCATAGTTGGAGGCATCTTTTCCTAAATATAATATTACTGTAGTATTAGCAAGTGAAAACCATGAATATTAAAAAAAAAATCAGATTTTTTGGATGTGATTGTAATTTTTATAATCTTTCAAAGTATTGGCTACCTAAACTACTCAAACTATCACATAGGTACACCCAAATTAGAACTTTGCAAAAATCAGTTGTCAACGAAATCAATTATAAATAAGAGTCCTTCAAATGTGTCAATGAATCAATGTTAAATATTTGACGGACACATTTGCCAAAGTCTAGGGACATAATTGGGTGAATTTAGGGACAAAGAATAGGAACATGTTTGAGAATCATGGGTATTTTTACAATTCTACCTTATAACAAGACAAGGCCCAAACCAAATTTTCCTAGGTTTGATTTGTTTAAAGTCAAGAAGTCCTTGGAAAATGGATTTATACGATGAAATGACAGATAATTGATCTTCAAAAAGGCCCAATGATGCGGTGTACACATTTACCTAGGTGAGATAAAAGTCCTTGAATTTGGAGCCTTGGAATTATAATCAAATTCAATTCTTAGAGGTGGGTGAGTGGGTCTGACTTTAAATTAGGAGGTCGGAGTTCCTTATTAAAAAAAAGTAAATGTAAAACATGCAAATTTTCAAATATTTTTTGCAATTTTGTCCAAATTTACGAATCCTATTTAAAAAATTTATTAAAAAGTTTGGTGGTTCATTTCAATCTCCCTTGTTGGTTTACGCCAATCCAAAGGTCATTACCTTTGAAAAGGGGACTTCTAATAGCAAACAATGAGATTTGAAGAGGGAGACTTCTCAATATTCTGGCCCCAGTTTTTTGTTGTAAACCTGGGCTCATTATCGAACAGGCAGGATATCGTGTAAGTGTGTAACGCAAGCACAATGTGGAGAGATTCCGATGGAGGAAAGCTTGGTTAAGTGTATACCAGCATGTATTTGGAAAGTACATACGTGATCTGTAACTCAAACAATGTGGTACTCCTTACTATGTTTAGTTCATAATGTCCATTTATTTTTATTCTGATTGATTCCCATGCTTTCTGTTTTTTCCTATTTTACGCAAACCATGTCGAGTAGATCACGTTCCTCATCAACGTACGTATGCTTGCTTTAGCTTCCTTAGTATGCTCATCGACTATTACAAATAGAACACTCATGCACTATAATCAAAAGGCAGCGTATCTGTACAATATATAGTATACTCAAACTCCACCACACGTACTGTCCTCCATTCCCGTATCCAGATTCGGCATTTGCTAGAACCAGCGATCGACAAATCCCGACAGACCAGTACTGCAGTAACGTAACATTTAAATCCATTCCTGAAATCCCTGAACTTCGTGGACACCGAAGTGGCAAGCCATGCACAAGCTTCTCACTGTTGCACTCTTCTGGGTTGGGACGCTCCATTGAATCTCTCAAAACTCGACTTGATAAATCCAAAAAGTCTAGAGACCCCATTCCGTAGATCGAGCAACTATGCAATTGTAGAGCTCAGCTAAGAACCCGATATCTAGGCTTGCAATACATATGAACAAGAAAAGAATCGCGACTCTAGATGTAGCTAGGTTCTGAAATGAAATGAAGATGAGGTCTCGATTGTGATGCCGTAGTAAGATAGGGTTTGCAATTAGGTCAACCTTAGAAGGAGCTAGTGAGCACGGCATAGATTCCAAAATTCCATCGTGGTTGCATTATAAAATTGGCTCTACGACTTCTCTGGTAGTGCTTGCTCGTCTACAACTCTACATTGAGTTGTAAATAAAGATCGTGGAATACAGACCGGCCATTGAATAAAGACCATTCAAAATCAGGTGAATCAGGCCACCAGGGAATCCAACGAGGGTTCGTGAAGTTCCTCGATTCCTGATCGAGTTGCTTATTAATTTGCACGCTAACATTCGCAAGGAATAGCCCCACATATACTTTGATGCCTTGACCTGTTTTACGGAGCGATGTAGTCGAAGCTTGCTCGCCACATAACTTACACACAGCCAGATGATTCGTAATGTTCTCTATCTATCTTTGCCAGGGTTCCAGGCTGGGGTTGATGCCTTGAATGCGGTGGGGATAGGCTAGCTACGGCCTCACGACCCAGTCAACAATTCCTCGTGCTTGCGTGCCTTCGCCGGAGCCGTTTCTGCACTAGGATCATCGGACCGTTATGTCCTGATCCTGGGACCGGGAGTACTACGAGCTACTGTACTGGTATACTTGATTTCGTCAGGAAGAATAAGAAAGAAGGAAAAGGAAAAGGAAAAAGAAAGAAAGAAGGATCTCATGATGAAAAAAGAAACAAGACAATGGGGTCTGCCAAACTTGTACGTTGTTCAAACCCTGAAACGATGGACCTATAACCACTGGTTTCAAGCCCCTTTGTCCATCAATCAGTTTGCTGCCATTTCCGGACTAGATATGTACGAAAAATTTTATATTTATTTTTCGGAGGTGACGTTACATGTCATCTGTACTTCCCTAAAAATTTAGATTTTTTTGAGTAAAATTGATTTTTCTAAGAATTTTTGAAAAAAAAGGGAAGAAAAAACATAGTAAATAGAAAATTATCTCAAAAATTCTGAAAATTCCACCATGTGTGTACATTACACTGGCAAACATCATGGTGTAAACTGAATTTCCGTGTCTTTCTATAATTACAATGTAGAAGACATTGAAAATACATCCAAAGTTCAAATTGCAATAAAATATTCAAAATTATGAGTTTTTTCAAAATTGCAATTGGAGAAGAAACTAGAAAAGATGATCATGATTTTGTTAGTTGGGCTCAAACTCAAAAAATATTATTTTTGTGAAGAAATTCCAGATTTAGAGCAAGGAGCAACAACTTCCCTAAATACATTGATAATAGCATAATTTGTGATTGATTTTTTTTTTCTAACTTCTCATTCAGATAAAGGCAAATACAAACTCAATTAGGTACTCTTCATAACCTTCTATGAAAAGTCAACAAGTAAAATATGGATGAAAAATTGCTTTCAATCTTTGTATAGACTAACTTCTTGTCATCCAACTGTCACAAATTGGCATTGCCAACATTTTTAAATTAACAAGTTGTATATGAATCACTTTTCACAAGGCCTTGGGTCGAGGTAACTTTCATGGACCTTTTTCAAAGAAGCTTGGAGGAGGCTTAGGAAAGTGAAGAAAATTCAATGACTAGTTTATAAATTGTATCGTGGATATTTTCTAAGGAGTAGTAATTTGGTACTCCGTATGAAAGATGCTAGGAAATTTGATTTTTAATCGTGGATTGGAAAGATTGGGGATTAGTCCTAAGAGCTAAAGTATTGAAGGAAAAGAAGGGAGGGGGGGTACTAATACGTTATGTGATATTATAGCCAACTTATATATGGAGTTAGGGGCCGATGGATGTCATTGATTATGAATGAGATGGGAGTTTAGTTCTTTTAAAGTACCGATCTTATTAATCATTTGTAAAGTTCACCAATTCTAAATTCCACATTTAAACCAACATTTAGCTCCTTTACAAAATCATTCATCCAAAATCTCACTTCAGGGTAAGAATGTTTATTGTCCTAGGACTAACATGATGACAAATGAGGATTAATATGCTTCGAATTATTTAAAAAGTAAATACTTCCTACATTATCCTAGACGATGGAAGCATGGTTGTATAGGGTGATTGCAAGAAACACCTACCAGTTTTGTTGAGTTTCAATTTTGAAATGTTATAACTTTTAAACTATGAACTAAATACCAAAAATAAAAATAAAAACTATTTCTAAATATCTTGTTTGCAATTGTATCCCTTTTTTTTTAAAATAAAATTTAAATCATTTTGTATTTAAAAGTCAATTTTGTTAATTTGTCACACTTTGACATTTAGGGTTTCTTTATACCATTGAACAATTTATATTAATTTTTTAAAATTTGAGCTGAAATTTTTGTGTTATATTTTTCAAGAAGGCACACGTGATCCTACCAAAGGAAATCCAAAAATACATTAATTATTTT
Organism: Thuidium tamariscinum; assembly: GCA_947034885.2. Lineage (NCBI taxonomy): Eukaryota > Viridiplantae > Streptophyta > Bryopsida > Hypnales > Thuidiaceae > Thuidium > Thuidium tamariscinum. Next base: position 39,587,973 of record OX344750.2, read on the forward strand.
ATACCCTCCATGTTTGTACAAATAGGCCTCCTTTGTGCATGCACTTCTAAACATTGGAGATGGTTTTGAACTCATTTTTTGGGTCTAATCTCATCACTGATAAGTCTTCCTCAATGGCCAATTTTTAGTCTTATTGAAAATGATTTTTTCTATTTTCTATAAATTAAAACGTGAACGTATGTATTTTCTTGGCCATATTCTTGACTAGAATTCTGGCCATGAAAATACATACTTCCACATTTTAATCGGCCAAGAAAAACATTGACAACCCCACTCCAACCTCCCATTGTTTGTGAGGTATTTTCTTGTGGTGTTCTCTCTCTTGACTCCTGAGGGTATCCCCCTATGAAGATACGCTGTTTGTTTGTTTGTTACGTTGAGATCTCCCGGACCGTGAGTCCCTGGGTGTGCGTTTGGTACCGTCGGAAAGCCCTCGGCAAGGAGGGGTGCACGGGCTTTGATTCATGGTGTTCCAACCTACGGCATGAAAGTTATTGAATTTTGAAGTTTCTATACATTAACAAAATTAGACCGTGGCAACGGCACAGGCCACCCTAGTTTGTATGATGTCTCGGAGACATTCTTTTGCCGATCACTAGGGGTTCCGTATCTCATCACTTTGGGTGTTGTTTCTGAACCTTTGTGCAACCGTTTGGGACTCCAAAGTCTCAGACCTGTGTGACAGTCCCTTTCCTTTCCTGTCTGAAAAGTGTCAAAACCAACCCCTGGCTGGCTGGCTGGCTATTTGGGGGAATCTAGCTCGCTCTGGCATTGTGTTTTCAGTTTGTGGTACCATGCATTTCTACATTGGAATCATCAATCTTGCTTTTCGTGTTTCCCCAGAAAAAGACTCCCAAGCAATCAACGCCTTCCTTCTTCCCTCCTCTGCCTCTGGCTCTGGCTCGCGCTCTCTCTCTCTCTCTCTCTCCTGCCTGGGTCCCAGGGTGTAGCAGCTGCTGCCCACAACGATCGGCTCCCATCCCCAAACCGAGAGCACCGCTCCGTCATCAGAGGGATGGAGGAAAAGGCACATTCTCCACCCACGTGAACCCACTTGTTGGTTCCTGTCCATTGCGCTCCTCAGAACCGATGATCGGCGCAACCTAATAATAAATGGAAGTTGAAGTTGTTGATTTGAATCCATCCCAGGTTTCGACACAGGCAACTGAAGCCTTCCAGTTCCATCTATTTACAGATAAGTTAGTACGGCCATTTCATGGTCCGATCCGTTCGCTGCCGGGAGGGCCGGGAGGGGAAGGCAAATATCTGCCTCGGATAATGGGTCGTCGCAGCAGTCCCGCACTCCCGCTCGGTGCCTCGGTCCCTCCCTCGTAGTGACTCCCGTTCCTTCCCTGCCTGCCTGTCCGTTCAGAGAATCATCAATGCTGCTTCCATTGCCGTTCCTAGATTCTTGAGCTCCGTCAGGCACATGCTGGGGGATCGTCGAGCTTTCCCTGAATAGAAGCCTCGCCCTTCCTCCCAGACGGGCAATGATTTGGGACCGGAGGACGGAGGTACACTGGACGACGTTAACTTACTAGTAAGTCACTACTGTTCTCCAAGGGCATTGGTGAATGGGGGAAAACAATTAAACAACAGGCTCCTGGACTTGGACCTGCATGCAACAGCATTCCTTTAATGAAAAAAAAATCAGGGGGTCAAAACTCAATTCAGCAACTGCTCCGTTTCCGTATTTGTTTTAAGAAAAACTAAAAAAAACTGCACACCTGATTATATTAGGAGTTTGTCAGTATTCATCTTTATCACATATTCTCTCACATTTGGTTGCAAGCTACGAAGTGAGGTAATCAACACTTGAACAGCAGGCGAAGTCCTTCCAGCCCTAGGACCCACTTCAACAGTGAATGTGACTAGGGCTGTTGGTGTAAAAAAAAGGAATCGATAAAAATAGTGAATAAGGTAGAACCCATAACTGATCATATGAAACCCTTGAAGGCCTAAGGCCATTTTTGGGGGTCAAAAATCACTCAAAACTGCCATTCTTGTTGCATTCATTCAAGAGAACAAAAAAAGTATTTTTTTGTAATCTAACTACAGGATCTTATATTTTATTTGTCTAATATCATGTGGTAAGAATTTCATGAAGTTTTACCATATAGATTGGAAGATATTTGTATTCAAAGTTGAAATTTTTTTTTTTTTAACATTGTCCTGCAATTTCAAATAGCTGTGACTAACATTTGTTGAAATTCTTTTACTATGGGCTGGGAATCAAAAAAAATTGTATTGAAGAATTGAGTTGAAGGTCTAGTTTTTCACTTTTTTGGGTGTTTTCAATCTTTAAAGAATTATTAACTAGACATAGATTGAAAGATTGAAAGAAAAAACTAAATCATTAATAGCTCTAAGATGAGATTAAAACACAACAATCCCAATGGTGAGATTATTTTAGCAAGCAATCTTAACTTTGACAAGCAATTTTCTTTTTAAATTGTAAAAATTGCATTCAAAAACAAATCCTATAAATTATTTTTTCAACCAAACTACCCAAAAAACAAAATTGTGCATAACTTTCACATAACTAATCCAAATGTAATGAATCAAAGCTTCACATGTAGACAAAAACTATGATATGTAAGATTTAAAAAAATAATAATTTAAATTTTTTGTGGATTTATTTTTTTGCCCACTAAGTTGAAATTTCAGCTTTTTGTACTATAGCTTTTGCTCTCGAGCACCTATTGAAATAAAATTATATTCCTATATAGCTAATTAGTTTTCCTATCTTAAAAAAAAGTTTCAAAAAAGAATTAATTAAAAATTGAGGTCATCAGAACCTACCCAAATTCCAAATTGTCCCATGAGGAGACAATGGGCTTTTAGAGGTTAAAGTATTCTAGACTTGATTTGGTGTAGTGCAAGGCAAAGAAAATATTTTCAAAGGTGCAGTGATAGAGTATTGGGGATTTAAGACATTTGGTAATTTCATCACATGAATTGAAATTGCTATAAATTTTGAAAGGCAATAAGTGCTCCAAAATTATGTAGCGAGTCTCTAGACTCTTCCTATTCTGATTAGTCAAAAAACTACCTTTCCACTCATTGCTTCTTACTTTTTTGTTTACTACTTTAAAACATGTGTCATAAATATATAGTCCCAACTTTGAAAAAGAAAAAGAAAACATATACTAGTATTAATTTGAAATAAGTTAGTCTCCAAGATTGGCTATAGAGCAATGGTAAAAAATGGGTGGTTCTACCTTACGGCTTGCCTAGCACTACAATGAGGATGCAAAGTCAAAGCACTAATGCATTTACTATTTACTTTTGCATGTCCTAATTGCACAAACTTTGGTAAAGCAATAACACCTATAGCTTGCATTAAGGAGATTTTAATTCCCTTTTGGACTATTATGTAGGCAAGTCAATGTTGTTTAACCCTTGAACAATGCAATGGATGTTTATTGTTCAATGAATGACAAAAAATCCTTCTATGCAAGACAGAAAGTATAGATGTTCATCTTTGGGATTTTGTGTGGACAAGCCAAAGGTCTCAAACAATAGTTTGATCTCAAATGAGTGTGTTTGGATTTTCTTAAGCAAATGATTCACATAGTACCCCAAAAGGATGATTTCTAGGGTAACCATTCTTTCTTTTTAGGCTAGATTAAGAATTAACAAGGATATTGAATTATTGATGAACCTCTATAATCTATATATGTTATAAGTAGGGAGTAGAAGACATTAGGGGAGATTTGAAGGCATTACATCACTATGAATTCTTGGATTGTAGGAACTCTAGGAACAATACCACATCAGTCAAGCTTTATATGGCCAAAACACTGCAACATTAAATATTTATTTAATCATTATTTTAAAAGAATATTTTTCAAATATTTTTTTAGTTCGGTTTTCAATTTTTTAATACTTTTTGAAATTTTTGGAAAAACATTTATAATTTATTTCAATAATTCAAAAAATCAAGTTGTAAGGGTTGGTTTGTAGTTCTTAGAGTCTTTAATAAACACAGTGAATGACCTTGAAAAAACCCTGTCTTGCTCTCAAATTTCTCCTAATGTTTCTATTACGCGTACCATTATGACATGTAACAAATAATACATGTTTAACTTATCAACCATTGATTGGGCTATTAATAGTTCTACATACATTCTCATTTAACAACTTTTAGACAATTCTAACACAAAGCATGGTATACTTATAAAAGATGTTCTAACTTCTAAACCATTGGTAACATTTAGTATCTAGCATTTCTCTATGAGGATTGAGACAAGGGAGGGGTATGATATTGTGCAACATATATGAGATTTTAACACTTATTAACCCCTAAAGTTCCTTGATGCAATATATTTTTACCAAAATCCCACCAAAATTGCTATTTCTAATGCAAGTACCAAATAATTTAGAAAATATTATTTTTAGACACATATAATCATAGGATCTTGTAGTATGTTAGTTTGAAAAAATGAGAAAAACAAATTCAATTTTTTTTACCATGTAGATTACAAGATATGAGCATTTGAATTGACCAAAATCTTTTTTTTGACCTTTTATAAGTTCACATTTTCATGAAAAAAAGTCCAAAATGGTAGTGCTTCTTTGGATTCCTTTTTCAAGGCAAGTTGGATACATGCTTGAAAATTTTCAAATCGTTTGGAATTGTACAACATATAGGAAAAAAATAGTAAGTAAAAAGAAGTAGAGAATGTTTCAAAATACCAAATTGTTAAGAATTTATTTGTGAAATTGAAACTTACCAATTCCAATAGTGCAAATGTTGTAATAAACAATCTGCACCCAGTATATTAGTTTTTTCCAAAAATATTGAAAATTGACTAAAATAAAGGACTTCAAAGTGTATTTTAGAGTGGAGAATCCATAACTACACGCAAACTAGAACTTCATAACTTTTGACTCATTAATTAAAATGGAATGATTCAAAGCTTTCTACATATACAAATCTATAAAACAATTTCAAATTTTTGTTTCCCAAAAAATAAACAACATATCATGTGATAACTTTTTAACCATGCAATCAAAAGTCACGAAAATTGTTGGGCTTTAAAGATATTCCTCGTCTATACCTTTTATTAAAGTTTGGTGCCAAAACATATAAATCTCTATTCACATGTACTTGCCCAAAAATTTTATATTGCCTTTAAGGGTTAAAGTAACAAGCATAGAATTCCTACTATTAATAGAAGCAAAATTTAAGCCATCTAAATCAAATTACTCAAAAAAGGGATGATTCCTAAAGCATGCCCAAATAATTTGTCTCTTAAATGCCCTAAGTGTTTTTTTGGCAATACAAAAATTTTAAGGAGCTCACTACAAATGGAGATTTTTTTTCTTTAAAATTTTCACACAATATGAACACAAGGAGTAGCTTTAAGCCTTTAACGCCCAACAATTTTTGTAACTTTTGACTACATGGTTAAAAAGTTATTGTATGATATGTGATTTTCATTACTTAGTGGGCAATCCAAGAAAATCATAAAATTTCTTAAAAAATCACTTTTAATGCAAATAAAAATTTGAAATCAATCCTCTATATTTATGTATACTTAGAAAGCTTTGAATCACTCCATTTTGTTTAACAATTTGAAAGTTACGAGGAGTTTTACTTTGGGGGTAGATATGGAGTCTCCAAAAACCTTATCTACCCACGAACTAAATTTCTCATAACTTTCATCTCATTAATCAAAATGGAGTGATTCAAAGCTTTCTAAGTATATATAAATGTAGAGATTCAATTTCAAATTTTTATATTTCAAAAAATATATTTTTAAAGAATTTTTCTGAGCTCCCTAGATCACCCACTGAGCAATGAAAATCTCATATGATACAATAGCTTTTTATCCATGTAGTCAAAAGTTATAAAAATTGTTGGGCCATAAAGCTACTCTTTGGGCACAATTTGTGTGAAAATTTCATAGAAAAAAGTTTTCTATTCATAGTGAGCTTCCCGAAATTGCTATATTGGCAAAAGAAAATCCATAGTTTAGGCATTTAGGGGTTAAGTGGGTGATTGCAAGAAACACTTGTCCTTTTTTTTGTCCCCTTGACCTTTAGTAGGTAATTTTTTGCTCATAACTTTTGCATCTTTTTTCATATGACTTTAAACTTGAAAGAAAGGTGCCTACAAAAGTTTTACATTTTGTGTAAATTTTTCAATTTTTTCAAAATTAGTCTACTATTTTTAAATTGCCCCTGATTGGGTGTCTATTTTGGCCATTTTGGGGGGTTTTAGTCCTATTTTTGACCCAAAAATGCAAATTTTGAGCTGAAAATTGGCATGCAAGGACCTCACCTAAAGTTACACAAGACCAATAAGAGATTTTTTGAAAATACTATACTGTTCAACCTCCACATGTCGTCAAAGTGGCTGATTTTGTGTAAGTGTAGAGAATAGAATTAATTTTTTTCAAAGATGAAATCTGTTGGAAAAGACAGACCTTTACTTGGAGAAAAAAATGAATTTTTCATTTTCATTTTTTGATCTTTTTTACTATTTTTACCAAATTAGTGAAAAAAGAGCTATTTTCATTGTATTTTCCATTGTCTATAACATTTAGAGAAAAAAATTCTTAGGCCTGAATTTCAAGAGACATAATATTCTCATTGCTCTTCAAATTATCCATGTTTTTTTCAATTTAAAAAAAATTTATTCCAAAAGTCACAGGACTCACAGGACTCACTGATTTTGAGCCATTTTGAGCCAAAACCGGTAAGTGTTTCTTGCAACGACCCAAGTAGATAAGTATATGGGTGATGTTTAATAAAAGGATATTGAAACTAGGGCACAAGTATTTTACAATTGTAATTTGATACCATACTATTTTTACATCCAATATTCAAATTTCATTCTTTTTATTTCCACATGCAATTGTTGCTTCTTTAATACTCATGTAATACTTGGTGGTATGCAAATCGAACCTAAATGATATGTAGGTAAAATTTGTCTACTTGTCTTAAAATACAATAATAGTTTTAATATTTTTTCCTAAAAATAAAAACTCCCTCGAAAAATAGAGCCAATGTCTTTCAACTATATGAAAACTCATGTATAAGAAAACATTGATTATGAATTTCAAAGTAGGGATAGTTATACCTTCTTCATTGCTTCAAATTTCTTTTAAGAATGAGAGAAATGAAGAACCAATTAGGAGCTAGAAATTATGGAGAAGGTGTGATATCCCATTTTTTTTGTCTTGAAAATGAAACTATAGAATGCATAACAAGATATAGGAGTGCAAAACGTGCAACTAGTGAAGGAATAAGAAATGACAAAAGTGCAACTAGAGTAGAATATTCTTGTTCTACAAAGCTTTTGTAGTGTCTATTATTCACTTCTAGAAGAGACTAATGGATGTTATAAACCTTTCACAAATTTTTTTTTTACCGAAGTATTCCTTCCCAAAGTCAATCCTAAACCATGACCCTCTCCATTCTTTAAAGAAGTTTTGGGAGGTGAAGAAGCTATGACTACGCTTAGTGCTAATGTTAGATACATATACCAAAAATTGACTCTCTACTTCCATGATCAAGGCAAGAAGTTGTAGTGGTCAATTTTGCACTAGGTTATCTTATCTACACTAAATAGTGACTAAATCAGGTTGCCATATCCCAAGAAATTTATTGTAGAAGTCATCAAAGTCAACAAATATTTCTACAAACACAATTTCCATTTGTATTCATAGAAGTTTAGGAGTTCCAACTACACTAGTAACTAATTCAAAAGTAGTGCATTCTTATACAGTGACAATAAATATTTATATAGTATAGAATGTCGAGAAATTAGTAAGGGGAAATCTAATTTCACTATTTCATATATTAAGTGTTGTTGGGTGATTGCAAGAAACACCTGTCCTATTTGTTCCGTTTGACTAATTTTTTCGGGAGTACTTTAAAATTTGAAAATTAATTTGAAAAAAATTTGAAAAACATGAATAGTGTATATACCTCTAAGATGAAGGTTTTCACTGAAGGAAATGGATAGAGAAATTCTCTAAGTAGGAGAACTTGAAAAGTGCCAAACCTCCAGAAAATACATACTTTCATGTTTTAATTAGGGAAAAATAGTAAAAGTAGATATTTTCAAAAAATAAAAAATGGACATTTGCAACAACTTTATGGAGATGGTCATTCACAAAAAGACCCACCAAAATAATATTTTATATATTTCAAAATACAAGCAGAAGGGAGCTCACTTTGTAGACCTCCACACCTCACAAAATTAACTTTTTTTTAAAATCCTTCCTTGGAAAGCTAGAAGTCTACTAGAAGACCATCTCATCCAAATTTCATGTTAAAATCATTAAAAAAAGGTATAGCTCAGGTACTAAAAAACCCTAAACTACCAAGTGTGACATCCAATTGGGGTCTATTTTTGGATAGTAAACTATTTTTGAAAATTATGAAAAAATTATGGAAGGTTTATGATAGTTATGAATACCTTCCCTACAAATCTTGAGTCAATCGGAGCTAAAACACAAAAGTTATGGCCAAAAAACAAATCAGAATGCAACGTGTGACACAAAATAGGACAAGTGTTTCTTGCAATCACCTTGTTAGACTTGCAAGCTGCAACAAAAGCACTTGGATGCTTGGGTCAGGAAGGACAAAAGAAAGTAAGCTTAAGTAATCACACTAACTAGTGAAATTAGATTGCCCTCACTAATTTCTTGACATTCCACACTATGTAAATTATTTTTTGTTATTGGAGAAGAATGCACTACTTTTGAATTAGTTATTGGTGTATGAACCTCCATGTTTACAAATGGAAGTATTTGTTGAAAGATTTATTGACTTTGTTGACTTGTAGAGTAACTTTCTTAGGGTAAGGCAACCTATTTATAAAGGCAGCCTAATTTCACTATAATTTAGTGCAGATGCTCTTGGTTCTCCTAACTGCTTGATTCCGCTACCAGTAGTCCGAACGGTTATTGTCACGAGTTCTATCCAGAAGATCATTTTTCAGTGAATGGCGTTTGCCGGTGCATCATCATTAAAGAAATGATTTCTCATGTTGCAAGTCGTTAGGTTCACGTGGCCGAGCACGTGACTTGATTCTGCTGCCGTTTAACTTCGTTTGTCCCCAACTCCCCATTGATTGATCAGTTCATGTTCGGTTCCTCCCCTTCGCCGCTTCATAGACTTTCCATGTGGTTCATTTGTTTCCAAAAATTGAGAAATTGAAAAAACAACAACTTTCCATGTGTCTGAGGAATCTCAGCCTCAATCGATCAACGACGCAGTTCACTCCCCGGCTCCATTCTCAAGGTACATTCAAACAAGGGAGTATATATCTTTTTTTTTTTCTGAAAAGTCTGTGATGTTGTCATTAAAGAAACAACGGAGGCTTTGTCCATGCAGAACTGGCTCGCTTTTCGAGGAAAGGTCTGATCAAACTTCCTCTGAACTCAGGTGGGTACACCCAAAAGCTCCAGAAATTGGTACTGTGCCTAGTTACTATTATTAGGCTATTCTGATTTACCCACCCCAAAGCACCAGAAATTGGTACTGTGCCTAGTTACTAGTATTAGGCTATTCAGATTTTCGTATAGTCTTGTTGACAAGTGAAAGCACATTCCAATGCACCAAAGCGGAATGCAACATTTGAATACGGTATGCAAAAGTTATTGTCTCCAAAAGCACCATCTACACTCTCTGTACAAAACTGATTCTAGAAATGTACACAAATTGTAGATGGTGCTTTAAGGTCAGTTGTACTTTTGGATTTACCCACTATATGTATCTTCTATCTATGTAAAAGCTTTCTTATTTAATTCAAAGATTGGGGTTAGAGCAAGGTCCAATCCAATTTCCTCACTATGTATCATGTATCCATCTATCCATCTACCTAAGCAAAGGTCTACTCTTCTTTCTTTTTTCATTCAATTTAAGGATTGGGATTGGCTAAGGAGCCGTAGAAGACAATTTTGTTCTCTGCCAAGGTCCTCTTATCAAGATGCAAAAGAGACCTCCCCCGGCCTCGTTGGTCAACAGTGCTATTCATGAACCCAGGGAAGTTAGATAGTTTGGTTGCCGGATCGATTCCTCTTGCTCCCCAGGCCGTATTTCTGCAGGGGTTCAGTTGCTGTGACATACTATTTTATTCTTCAGCTGCGTTGAAAGTGAATCCATTCATTCGTGCCATGAAAAGTTGTTGCCGGAGGGTGAGTGGCAGGTCCCTCATGGGCCCAACCCATTGAAGCGGCCCTTTGGAGTTTGTCTTGGGCTCCTTGGCTCGTAGCAGGTGCGGCAAGTACGGTGGATTCTCTTTCTCTCTCGCTCTTTCTCGCTCTCTTTCTCTCTCTCTCTCTTTCTGCGCGCAGGCCAGGCAGGGCAGGGAACTGAGGGAACTGAGGGAAGGTCACGTTTCCTCTCCGGCCTGTTCCCGAGGGCCGAAAAGGAGCCTCCAAATTGACTTGACCTTCACGTTGGTCGGCATGGAGGCATGGACCCTTTGACAGCCTTTGGAATTTGCTAATTGCATCGATCGCGCAGCATGATTTCGGGAATTTGATTCCTGGCGGGAGGAATCGAATCCGCAGGGGCTATTGGGGAGAAAAAAACAGGACCACCCAACAGTGGGTTCTCTGCAACAAATGCGGCCAGCTGCAGCTAGCCAGCTTCTCGATTATCTAGATTCTCGAAACTGCCCTGGCCCTGCCGCAGTGCCGCGCCGCTTCAAATAGGAGTGAGTTCAAGAAGCAGGGCTGAGTATGTTTTATTGTCTGGCCCGCCTCGTCCAAGCACATGGAAAGAAAGTCCGGGAAACACATGGAGTCATGGACGTCGATCCGGAGGGAAGGATTCCCAAACCCCCCGGCCAGAGAGGGAGAGGGTATCCCCAGATTCTCGCTTCTTACTAACTTTGCTTTATTCGAGGCAGCGCAGAAAGCGAGCTTCACTGGAGCGATGCAAGCTATTTACATCCACGGAAATGGGCGAAGCCTGCAGGACATGGACGAAAGTTGATTTATTTATCCGAAGTAAGGTGGGTACACCTAAAAGCGCCACTTACTCTTACTGTGCCTAGTTCTTGTTATCATGCTATTCAGATTTTTATACAGTCTTGTTGGCAAGTGAAAGCATGTTCCAATGCACCAAAGAACAGAGGATTTGGATACCATATGCAAAAGTTATTAATAGTCAAAGTCTGTTTCTAAAAGCTCATCTACAGTATGACTACATGACTGATTTTGGAAGTGTATGCACATTGTAGATGGCATTATAAGGTCAAGTGCCATTTTGGGTGTACCTACCTTACTCCATAGTATACATTCATATAAGCCTTGAATGTCAATGCGGACATTTTTGTATTAGATTAATGACAAAAAATCTTTCCTTACAAAACAGAAGTGCAACTATTCATCCTCGGTATTAGGGGTAGAAATGAGAGATCTTTTACAATACTTCAATTTCAAATGAGTATATTTGGCTTATTCAAAGTAGATGATGTCACACGGTATCAAAATGCATGATTTTCATGGCCACCAATTTGTCCTTCAAGGTTTGGTAGCATTTTGCAATTTCATCGATTGAAAAAGGAAGAATATTTCGTCAAATATTGCTTGTAAAAAGTTTTTCATTACTTTTTAACAAAAAATTGCTCAACCCACCCACCCTACCTTCAACCATGTCACTCATTTGGCAATTGTTTGGCACATAAAGGTGTCAATTCATACTATTTTTCACTATATTTTTTCATATTTTTTTAATTTGTGCCTTGTAATTTACTATAACAAAAAAGATTTATGGATCAAAGTCCAACCCTTGCTTGGATGGAATTCACAAAATGTAGTAAAAGATGTGCCTTAATTTTTAAAAAATTCTTTTGTCACATTTGTAACTTGCAACAACTGTTTGAGGCAAGTTAGTTTTTGGCAATGTGTTGCGAAAAACAACCCAATTGATATATATGTGTACTCATTTACTGTATATTGATGTTGTTTTGATTTTTGTTTTGTTTTGTTTTTTGGGTCTTGGTTTGGGTGCAAGGAATAGTAGTACAACAACTTTCTACTTTTGAAGGTTTTAGTGTTTCTTATATCTAGAGTGTGGAAAAGAGATGATTCCATTGCAATATTATTTAAAAAAAATGGGGTTTGAAGAAGGTTGCAAACTAAAACAACAATGACATTACTTGTTAAAGTTTTGTTTTTAAATTACAAAAAAATCCATCAAAAAAACTTAATGAATTAATAATTGCAATGTGCACTAGTTGAAATTCAACATAATTATTAGGATTGTCTTTTTTTTTTTTAAATTTGTTTCTTAGAACATCATTGTTGGTCTAGACTTTAGGGGCCTTCTTGACGCCACATTCCTTTTGTAATGGTAGGAATGCTTGTCTTTGTCTCATAATATTTTGAATTTTAATCAGTTAATTTCTTTTATACATGAAGAATCATAATCAAATGCAAGAAAAGGTAATATTACAATAGCCAAGGTCATTACAAGGAACATTTGTCCTTTTACATGTTTTTTGGGTCTTAGGCAATTTATTTTTTGTTCAATTTTTTTTGTGTTTTGTGCTTATTTGACATGATTTTGGAATAATGGTACATGTGGTAATTTTTTCAAACTTCTTAAAATTATTTTAAAATTTTAAAATTTTCTTCAATTGCATGTATACCTTTTTGAGGTCTTTAATACTATTTCTCATCCAAAATGCAAACTTCAAGGATGCAAAATTGGGACAAAAAGACTCCTTCTAAAATTATACAAATGTGTAAATAGAATTTTTTTTATATAATAAAGTATCCACCTTCTACATGTGTTCAAAGTGCACTAGTTTTGCGTATGTGTAGAGGATAATTTTGGTTTTTTTTCCATCAATTCTTTTTACTATTATACAATAATCAAATTCCAAAGTATTCATTTTTTTTGCATTTTTCATCAATTTTTTTTGTGCATAACTTTAGAGATAAATTTTTGCCAAGCTTAAATTTTCACACATACTATTTTGAATGCTTTAAAAATTATCTATATATTATTTCATAATTATTTTAAATTTTAATTTCAAATCAGAGATACTCTAGAACTTAGGTTGTTTTGAATCCAAAGTGGCAAGTGTTTCTTGCAAGGATGATTGCAAGAAACACTTCACGTTTTTGGCTCAAAAAGTTGTTTTTGGATATAGTACTGCAGTACTACGCGATCCTGACAGACAACGTGTTTGACGCGCACCTACAAATCTCAATTGTTGATTTTGCACGCCTATAGATCTGGACCATCATTGTAGTACTATCCAGTACTATTGACTACTACAAGTACTTCACAAGCCACATGGAACAAAAAATAGCAGAAAAAGGATCTATGGATCTTTTTATTTTTAATAATTAAAAAAAAAATCAAAAAATTATTTTAAAAAGAACCCATTTTTCTAAACAAAATTGAACTCATATTGCAACAAAAAGATTCTCTAAATTTTTTTCCCCTCTTTGTAGCATTTATGCAAAGGAAGGTCACTTTGATCCCATGTAGGACAATAGACATTTTACTAATTTTATAAAAACTAATCTTCAATCCTTAAAATGTTAGTAGACCTCCAACTTGTCCAATTTGTGGCTTCAAATTCGGATTTTTGAGTCAAAAATAGGACTAAAAACCTCCAAAATGGCCAAGGCAGACAACCAATCGGGGGCAATTTTAAAATAGTAAAATAATTTTTTCTAAATTGAAAAATATATAAAAAAATTTTGTGCATCTTTGTTCCAAATTTCAAGTTGATAGGGCAAAATATGCAAACGTTATGAGCAAAAAACTACCCATTGGAGGTCAAGGGGACAAGAAATAGGACAAGTGTTTCTTGCAATCACCTGCAACTATAGTACCTAATAGCAATTGAAATATATTTTCAACAAATATGAATTTGTTACAAGAAAGTTAAAGTCTATTATTGTAATAAGCCCAAAAGCTTTACAAACTTGATATCTTAAACCAACATAAAGTTCATTCATAATCATGGTTCTAGAACTCACCTAAAATGGTCAAAATTTCTTTTTGAATTGACTAGAAGGTCTTTGTAAATTGTCACATCATCAAGGTCCTAAAATAGAATGATTTTAGATGATTGTTGCAATAAACCAATGTTGTATTTAATGAGCTATAATCCTATATTTTAAAATGAGAAGAATGTTCCAAAGATATCATCTAAATTAAAATATGGCAAAATCTTGCTTATTTTTTTTTAAGAAGATTGAATTGCAGATTAAACCTAAGAAGATTAAATATAAAATAATTCTTTACGCTTCAGAACTTTAAAGAGCTCAATCTTGAAATAATATGCATTTTCACATATTAATCCCTAAAGTCCCAAGGCATTTTTTAGCTTGAAAATCACTCAAAACTATCATTTCTATTGCAAGTTGCAAATTTTTTTAAGTTTTCATCTTCTTGCATGTTTGACTATAGAATCTTCCACTAGATTTATATGAAAATGTCTAGTAGAAATTTCAAAAACTTTGACCATATAGATTGCAAGATATTTGAAATTCAAATGAAGAAAATAAGTTTTTTAGCACATTTCATGACAAGATTTTTTGGCTTTGAATCTTTTTAATTAAATTTTTTTGCACTATTGAGTTTGAGGTTAAAATTTATTTAAATGAAGATTTAAGTTGACAGTTATAATTTAAAAAACAAAAAAAATTATACTTATCACATAGAAACACCAAATTGTTAATAGGTCTATTGAATGAAACACCAAATCATTAATAGCTCTAAGGTAGAAGTACCTATTTCAAAAAAAAAAAATCCTTTAATGGATTTATAGGCTTTATTGTGGACAACATTTAAATACACTATTTTTGAAAAAGATCCTCTATTTGTACCTTCATGTCCTATCATCTCTCTTCTTTTATTCCTTCCGGAGAAATGCCAAAGGAGGGTTGCTATTATGTGACCCTAGAAGTGTGAGCCTATGAAGATAGAAAATCTTCTATGATTATAATGTATTAATATTATAAGGTAGAACCACCTATTCTTGATTAAAGACCTATACCCAACCCATACCCAACCTATAGAATACGGCTATTTCCAACCAACGTTAGAAGAGATTTGCAATCAAAGTTTGGATTGTATTTTTTTTCCATTTTCAAGGTTGGAACTAATATGGTCATGACACATGTCCCAAAGTGTCTTAAAGTATGTGGAAAGTGCTAAGTAGGAAAGTAGTCTTGGCTATGATCTGAATTAGAAGACTCTAGACATTGGCTATGGGGTTCAATGCACTTTTTGGCTTCCAAAAATCATAGTAATTTTAGTTTGTAGAATAAAATTACAAAAAATCTTCAATCCCTATATTTCCTATCTTTATATATGAAAAAAATTTGCATAGCTTCATACTCCTCATATTCTGTTCCAGAATTGCTTAAATAATCCAATACAAGTGGTTCTACCTTAGATACCTATATTATGGGTGTTTATGTTATTAGTGCCTTCAATTGTGGTAGTAGATCTACTTATGTATATACTCAAGGCTCACATGCTCACAATTCATATTCACATACTAGTACTGTTGAGTGCTAGAGCTAACTATAATAGGTGAATCTATGAAACCATAATGGGTACTAATGAAAAATCTTTGAATAAAATATTCATTTTCAAGATTTTTAATTGTTTTAAATTGCATTGTTTCTCATCCTTATGTTTGCACACACTGAGTTCAATTTTATAGTGAATTTTCCACATTTTACATGTGAAATGTTTTAGTTATTTGTTATTGGTACTTTTCTTTTTAGATGGAATTGAAATACCATAATTCCAAAAGTAAGAATGTTTTTGCAAACAAATTTGAACTTGTCAAGGAGTTTTTTGAAAAATTATGAAAATTCCATTCATCGAAAATGATTTCTATAAGTATTTTTTTCAGAAAGATGCTTAGCTTGTCTAAAAAACAAGGCTATCCATAATTTTCTCAGTATTAGCCTAAAAGGAATGATTAAATTATTTAAATGGAGAAAAAATTATAATCTTCGAGAAAAGAGAATTTCATTAAAATACTTCAATTTCTGTATTTTTTTAATGCCTAGACTATTTTTTAGACATAGGATGGGCATAACTCTTGCTCATGGCTAGCAATTGAAATAAAAAATTTATTTTTAGAAAGATAATAAAGTGATTTCACATCTTCAAAAAATTCAAAAAATCATGCCAAAAATTGAGGTCACACAAGTGATTGCAAGAAACACCTATCCTATTTTGTGTCACATGTTAAATGCAAACGTTGTTTTATGCCATAAGTATTGTGAAAATGATATAGTGGTTGTGAAATTTGGAATGAAGCTTCCTCAAGCATGAAAGATTTTACTTGAATTTTTACAAATTTTTCAAAAATGATAAAGTAAGGGGTATTGAATTTTAAACTTATGTCACAATGTCACACATGTGGGTTTGGTGGTTTTTAGTACTATTGAGTACCTTTTTTGAAGAATAACATTGTGAAATTTAGTAGACTGGGTCTTCTAATAGAAACACACTTTTTTAAATGAAGGATTTCTGAAATCATGTTCCAAGTGTATTTTATATTGGCTTAAAGTGTGTATTATTTAGGTTGAATTTAAGTTGAATTAAATTTCTTTTTATAGTTCTAGCTTTGATATTCTATCTTTGTCCTTAGTTGGCAAAAATGACCATTTTTTAAATGAATTTTAAAAATAAATTTTCTAATTTAAGAAAATAGAAATGTAGAAGTCTCATTTTCTAATGTAAATTGTAGGATGTGACTCAAAATAGTATTCCACAATACACAAAAAGACTCAATAGTACTACTAGAAACCTATAGTGCCTTCAATTTGTTCATGAAAACTTTTTTTATGGCAAAATTAAGTATTGCCATTCATCCTTGCTATTTACTAATGAACATTATAAGTTTTTTGAATAGTAGATTTGAAATCCAATTGACTATTCAGATGTCATATTCTATACTCCAAATAACACTGAAGGTGATTTATAGTACAAAAAATAAAAATATTCTAAAATAAAAAACACAAAAAATGATACAAGTGTTTCTTACAATGGCTATATAGCAAATAGTTGCACCAAAGTAGTATGTAATTTCTTTTTATGTGCACAATTGAATAAGATTCTTAATATATACAATCAATGAATTATGTTGTTTAATTCTATTAAATGTAGATTTTTCTAATATATATTTTTTAATAGCTACAATTTCATCAAAAAATAAATTCTAAATTCTATCTTCAAATCTTTAGAATAGGAATGGTGGGTGATTGCATGAAAGACTTGTATTATTTTTTGTCACACGTCTCATGCTGATCTGTTTTTTGACTATAACCTTTGCATTTTTGCTCCAAATCATTCAATATTTTTAGAGAAGGTACTCATGACTATCATACACTTTACATAATTTTTTTCATAATTTTCAAAAATATTTTGATATAAAAATAGTACTAGTCATAGAATGTCACAAATGATAATTTGGAGGTTTTTAGTACTAAGAAGTACCTTTTTTTTAATGATTTTAAGGTGAAGCTTGGATGAGATGGTCTTCTAGTAGACTTATAGCTCTCCAAGGAAGGATTTTTGAAAATAGTTAATTTTATATGGTGTGGAAGTCTACAAAGTAAGCTTCATTCTGCTTGTATTTTAAAACATATAAAATATCATTTTGGTGGGTTTTTTGGTGAATGACCATCTCTATAAAGTTTTTGCAAATTTTCACTTTTTATTTTTTTAATTTACTTATTTTTGATATTTTTCCCTAATTAAAACATGAAAGTATGTATTTTCTTGAGGTCTAGCACTTCTCAAGTTCTCCTACTTAGAAAATTTTCCTATACAATTCCTTCTTTGGGTACCTTTGCCTTAAAGGTGTATACATAAGTCATTTTTATTTTTTATTTAAAAAAAATTAATTTTTTAATTTAATAGTACTCCAAAAAAGTCAAGAGTGCTATTGCAAAACGCAACAAATAGTACAGGGTGAATGCAAGAAACACTTGTACTATTTTCCATCACAAGCTAATTGCTGATCTGTTTTTTGGCCATAACTTTTGCATCTTTGCTTGAAATGACTCAAGATTTATAGGGAAGGTACTCATGTCTATCATACACCTTACATAATTTTTTCGTAATTTTAAAAAATATTTTAATACTAAAATAGTACTAGTGATTAAATGTCACAAATGAAAATTTGGAGGTTTTTAGTACTAAGGAGTAACTTTTTTTAATGATTTTAAGATGAAATTTGGATGAGATGGTCTTCTAGTAGATTTACATCTCTCCACGTGAGGGATTTTGAAAAAAGTTATTTTTATGTGGTGTGGAAGTCTACAAAGTGAGCTTCTTTCTGCTTGAATTTTGAAACATATAAAATATTATTTTGGTGTGTTTTTTGGTGAATGAACATCTCCATAGAGTTGTTGCAAATGGCCACTTTTTATTTTTGTATTTACTTATTTTTACTATTTTTCCCGAATTAGAACATGAAGGTATGTATTTTCTTGAGGTTTGGCGCTTTTTAAATTCTCCTATTTAGAGAATTTTTCTATCAATTTCCTTCGGTGAAAACCTTCATCTTAGAGGTCTATACATTGTTCATATTTTTCAAATTTTTTTCAAATTAATTTTCTAATTTTAAAGTACTCTAGAAAAAGTCATTAGTACTGTAGTAAAACGCAACAAATAGTACAGGTGTTTCTTGCATTCACCCTACAAGTCTTTCGTGCAATCACCCTGGTACATTGAATAAATTGTACTCTTGAACCCCTAACATTCAAGTGTAGCATATTTTTAAAAATCAATACTTCTTACAAATTTAATTTTATAAAATAACAAATATATTGAATAAAGTTTGAAATGTTCATATTTACCTTGATTATGAACTTTAGCTTCAGTGAACTAATAGTTCTAAAGTTGTATTTGAAAAACAAACACTTTGACAATCAAAGTGTCAAGAAATAATACAAGTTTTATCCATGAATCATCACTTTGCTCCATGAAGTAGAAATCACTATTGAGGTCACCAACTCAATTCATTCAAAGTTACCCAAAACTTTGATTGTAGATACTATCTATGGCCACCATTCATCCCATGACAATTGCAAACTACATTTCCCAAAACCTCATCACACACATAAGGTGCATGGAATGCTTGATTTACACTAATTTAGAAGAAAATTCCAATATTTGTACCCAAATTTAGAATAGAATCCTTATCTCTTTGAGCCAGAACTAAACTCTATCCAGAATGATCTTTATCAAGAAATGATCTTCACGAGTCATGACCTTTTATCAAAAAATGCAAGACGATCTACACTCATAACTTGTATATAATGCACACATTTAAAACAACGAACAGTGATTTTTGTAAAGTTCTCAATACATAGTCCACTGCGTCCAGTGTAACCTTCAGCATTTGCTATCCTGGATTTTGCGGTCATTAATTGAGATGTGTCCTGGATGTGAAGTTTGGATCTCTATACACAACACCACAAAACTCGAGAAAAAACTCAAACTAAAAAGTAGTTATTGGAAAGTACCAATATCGTGATTATTCGCCAGTATAACGCTCGTGGCTCGAATGGAAATGGAAATGAGGCAGGAGATGGGGTTGTTTACCATCACATATACTGATCCACAACCTTCCATTCGAAACCGCTCAGTAAATTCATACGCAGTGACCAAAATTTGGTCGCAATTAACAGCATTGGCTCTTGATTAAGTATGAAAGTAGTGAATTCAAATCATTATATCACTCTTAAAGAGTGTAGATATACATCAGTCTGAAGTGTTTGGTCTCTTGTACCCAGATATCTCTTTACAGCTCTATGCTTCACTCAAAAATCAAACTCCTATCAATACAGTATGTTTAAATCTGCTCATGGTGATGCAAAATATAGTATATCTCCTCACATGATTTTCCTCACTGGTCCTCCAAAATTTCTCCCGTAAGGAGCTGAAAAGAATTGAGGATTTGCTAATTAATCGTTCATCGAGGTGTGTGTGTGTACAGGACACTTATTGGCAAGCAGTCCAGGTCCCTGAATGCTGCCGCATTTAACTATTGAATTATGCGCTCAATACTTTCTGGGTCTCCCTGGTGGGGGAATCGGGCTCAACATCAGTTTCCTGGCAGTCAAATAGATTAGCAGGTCAGTGTGTTTCAATTCCCACAACGAGTACTACATATTGTACTCAAAACCTGTGATAAATATTTCATAATTAGACTCCATCACATATACCACTGTCATAAGCATCGCAAAGAGAACAACCTAGTACAAAGTATTTAATTATAATTATACAGGAAACCGGGTAATCATCCATGAATTGCACAACTAAGCTCCGTCACTAATTCATTTCATTACTCACATGTTGTTGAAATCTTTCAAGGACTTCCTCCACAATCGGCCCCGCTCAGGTCCACCCGGCTTGGCATGTTTCTTCTCCTGCTCGACTTCTTTACTAGCCTTCGCTTTGTTGGTCATGCCTGCTTCCGGTGGTGGCACCTTCACACTTGCAGGTTTCTTGGAACTGGAACCTCCAGATCCTGCAGATGCTAATTAACAAGGATACGCATGAACAACACAGTTTAGAAATAAGAAATTATATGAATTCGAGCTCCATGGACGGTAGCGTAACATGAATGGATAAATATTTGCATGCATCAATAAAAAGATTCTGAACTTGATACATGAATTAATGGAATATCGATCACCTGCAGGGACTGGAACAACAGCGGCGGTGGTCGTCTTGGTCCGCTTGCGACTTTCAGGAGGTGATTTGTCTATGGCCTGTATTTTTCTTTTGTCTTTCTCTGGTTCCCATGAAATTTAGCACACCAAATTTGAATCAATAATGTCTCAAATAGATCGATATTTTGATCGGACTGGCTACGTACCCCAGCTCTCTAGCTACTAATTATGTAAGCTATGAAATGAATCGATCTACTTCGTAGAAATACATGCATACTACATTTGGGGTTAATTAATTATTTAAGCAGCGAGTTCTTACTTGCGTTTTGCTGTTGGAAGAGCTCTTTCAGACGATCAACACCCTGCGCTTGCAGTCCCGCTTGCTCCCTCATTTTGGCCTGATCGACAATGTCATTCATTAGACATTAATATTTACAAACTAAGCCTGCTTCCGAACTACATATATTTATATTAATCAAGTGTCTGCAATAGAACAATTTGTGAGGTCGATCGATCAGTGAATGCAATGAGAGTCAAATAGTCTCTGGCATGGAAATTGAAATATGGCAGAACACATATGTACCTTGAATAATCTGCTCCATTTGTACCTCCGACCTTCCTTGGCCATCCGCTCCTCAACAACAGTAGCATTGTTCTCTCCAAATCGTCGGCCATAATGTTTCCGCCACAGCCCATCTGTGATAGAACTCAAATCTCTTCCCTGTAACTCACCAACCAAATGAAAACCAATCAATAATTGAAGAAAATGCTTAATCTAGACGACCAGCAATACAGTCGTTCGGTTCAAGCCTTATGCATAGAAAGCACGCTTCTCCCCTTCTAAACATTTAAAAAGTCGAAGGAAAGACACAGACTTTTTATAGCTAGCAAACATTGAAATTACGTTAACCAGCAACCAATTCAATAAAATCAACTATGAAATTCAACTACAGATTAAGTACATTGATATATATACGTACATTCTTTCCCGTCTCAGTTTCGATGAACTCCAGATGCTCTGCCGTGCAATGCAGCCGAAGTCTCCTCAGCAAAGGCTCGTTCGTCGTCCCCACGTCGCCCACACGACGCAAATGGTCGATGGCACTTTCTTCACTCACTTGCTCCAACACAGTCGGAGGCGCCATTCAATCGAATCGAATGTGTGCAAATCAATCACTAGATGAACTCAATGTTCTACTTTCTGCAGTTTCAGTAGTTCATGAATTTCAAGTACGTATTGCAGGAACGTTCATGAATTTCAAGTAAGTATATGAAACTCCGCTTCAAATTACAAGACCTGAATTACTCGCACTCGAAGCAGAGCTAGCTAACTAGAAACGTAAAGCTCCTGTAATTAATCCTGTTATGGCAAAGTACCGAAAACAACTAAGGCTAATCTCTCCCAAGGTCTGGAATCCAAAAATGATCCATCTTCACTTCCTGGACTCGCTTTTATACTTTGAAAATTTTCCTCCTGACGAGTCATGTACGCATGGGTGTGATGAATTCTTCCTCCTGACGAGTCCATGTACGCATGGGTGTGCATGATGAATTCTTCCTCCGGACGAGTCTTGAAGCTTGATTTCTGGTCTTGGCAAAATGAATCCTCCGACCGATGCCACGAGTAACTGCAAACTGTAAACAAGCCCATTACCGCCACCTTCTCAATTCCGTCCTCAATTACAGGTTGTGTTTTTTTTGGCTTTCTAGTGCCAGATTGCACCAGAAAAAATAATCTGGCTAAAAAACACAAAAAATGCCAAAACGAACTTGGATGAAATTGCTAGACAACTTTGAAATTAAAAAAATTAGATGAAATTGTTTGATTGTGAATGAAAACCTTATTATACATCTAATAAGTGAATGAATGTTGCAATTTGGAGCACCACTATGGCATTTTATATTAGAATTATGGCACCTCTTCAAATATAGAAAAAAACACCATGATCCTCATGCGCCCATGAGGCACATTTTAGAAGGAAAGTGTACACCACATGTACATGAAGACATAATTGAAAAGGTGGCGGCAATGGTTTAGTTCACGTTACATGCGTTGTTTGTTGGATTATGCTTCTCATATAGAAGTCTAGTTATTGTAATTAGATTTTCATGTCAACCCAAATTGTTTTCAATGTTTGAGAGCAATTCAAAATCCCCGAAACACAACTCCTATATTATATGGCCTTGATTATAATCACTTTTAATGCATTTTAATCTATTCTCAAAGTATATAATTTGCTTTGATGTAGGAAAGTATTGTAGCCCTTTTAACCCCTAAAGGACCAACATGCGTTTTTTGGCAACATAGAAATTTTGGGCAGGTACGTGTGACTGGAAATTTGCATATTTTGGGCTAAAATTTTAATAGAATGTGGGGGCAAGGAATATCTTTCATATGCACAAATTTCATGACATTTGGAAATATGAGTCAAAAGTTATTGCATAATATGTTGTTTGTTTCTCAACTCGGGCAGTCCGGGCAGACCTAAAAAAATCACTTTTTTAAGAAATAAAAATTTGAAATTTGTTCTTCAGATTTATATATACTCAAAAAGCTTTGAATCATTGCATTTCAATAGTTGAGATGAAAGTTATGAGGCTTTTTAGTTTGCGGGCAATTATGGAATCCCTACACCAAAAAAAACTTTGAAGTCCTTTATTTTACTGAAATTTCAATATTTTTGAAAAAAAATAATGCTATTGGATGTAGATTGTTTATAACAACAATTCAACCATTTGGATTGGAATTTTTTAATTTTATAACTTATTTATTAACAATTTAGTATTTTGAATCATTCTCTACTTCTTTCTACTTATTATTTTTTTCCTATATGTTATACAACTCCAAATGATCTGAAAATTTTCATGTATGTAGCCAACTTGACCTGAAGAATGAATCCAAAGAAGCACAACCATTTTGGACATTTTTTCATAATGATCTAACTTTGTGAAGTGCAGCTGCCCGGTTTTTCGCAGGGCCAAAAAAAGGATTTTTGCCACTTCAAATGCTAATATCTTGCAATCTACATGGTGAAAATTTCTGAAATTTTTCCCACATATTCTCAAACTAGAGTACTACAAGATCCTACGGTTACATGTGTCAAAAAATGATATTTTTCAAAAATTTGGTACTTGTACAAGAAATGGCAGTTTTGGAGCATTTTTGGTAAGAACATAGTCAAAGAACTTTAGGGGTTAACAAGGGATCCAAAAATGTAATTATATATATGAAATGAATATTCTTTGAGGACAATAATAGCATTAAAAATCTAATTGTATGAGTTTTTTTAATACATGTATCATAGGTCAAGCCACTCAACTTTTGGGGCTTTTTAATAAAAATTTAATTTTAATTGGAGAGAAATTCTTGTATAGATTTTTGAAAACTATGAAAAGGTGTTTCAATTTTTCATATATATTGTGAATTTCTTTCTGAAAGTATGTAATGCTACATTTTCTACATATAATTTTTTTTTAAATTTAGCCTTCACCTAAATTTTTGGTCTTCTTAATTTCATATAATTTTAACAAAAGCCATCCTCTAAGCCGTTTTCATGCCAATGAGGGCCATTGCAAGAAACGGTGGTACTATTTTGTTGTCACAATTGGACATACTCTCTCATTGTCTGCAATAACTTTTGAAGCACAAGTCGAATGAACATGAAGTTTTTATTGAAGATGTATAACTTTATTTTTATCAAATTTATTATTTTTTAGAAGTTAAAAAAAATCATTTTATACTTATAAAACTATTTTTGTTAATTTATCACAAGTTGAGGTTTAGGGGTTTTCACTACATTATGAGCCCCTAAATTTAAATATTTGGAGTTGAAACTTTCATGGTCTACTTGAATAATAAAAAAACTCATATCTACCAAAGGAAATCTAAAAATATATTATTTTAAGTCTTCCACATGGGTACAAACAACACTTCTGTTGCACACAATTTTCGAACATTGAACTGATTGAAGATGGTTCTTGGATCTTTTTTTGGTGAAATGTCATCAATATCAACTCTTCCTAAATGGACAATTTTTAGTTTTAAGAAAAATTATTTTTTCTATTTTCTATAAATTAAAATGTGAAATTACAATGACAAAACTACTTTCATGAGATTTTGCACTTTTCTAGTTCACCTACTTAGAAAAATTTTCTATACTTTTCCTTCTTAGGGTATCTTTTCCTTAAAGATATATATATATATATATATATATATATATATATATATATATATAAAACTTATTTTTTATCTTTAAAAAAAATTATTTTTCTAATTTTAAAGTACTCCCCCAAAAAAATAGGAGTACTATAAGGAAATGCTACGCTTTTTGAACGCCATTTCTTGCAATGACCCATGACCCTTGTATATAATACAAGAGTTGCATACTCGGATTCAAAGTTCAAAAACTAGACATTTTTGGAGTACAGTGAATTTCAATGGCTTCTTTCTTCTTCATATAGGGTCTTTTTTCAATAAATAAAAATTGAAAAGTTGCGCATACTAGTCTAGTTTGTGTGCTTAAAATTTTATATCAAGGTCGTTGCAAAAAACACCGTGCAAAAAGCATAGCATTTTCAATAGTACTTTTTTTTCCAAGAGTATTTTAAAATTAGAAAAAAAATATTTTAAAGTGAAAAATATATTTCATCTATAAACCTTTAAGAAGAAGGTACCCTAGAAAGGAAAGGCATAGGAAAAATCTCTAAGTAGGAAAACCAGAAAAGTGCAAAATCTCATGAAAATTAGTACTTCCACATTTTAATTTGTAAAAAATAGGAAAATCAATTTTTTTAAAACCAAAAATTGGCCATTTGAGGAAAGTTGATTTTGATGAGATTTTACCAAAAGAACGATCTTAGAACCATCATCAATGTTCAAAAATTGCGTGCCACGGGAAAAAATTTGTACTCATGTTGAGGTCATAAAAAACGTATTTTTAGATTTTCATTTAGAATTTATAGGTTTTACACCTATGCAAATAGACCATGAAAGTTTCGTCTTCAAATCATTAGATTTAGACACTGTGAACGTAATAATAACCATAAACTACACCCTGTGACAGCTCAACGAAAATGATTTTTAAATATAAAATGATTTTTTTTAATTTATGAAAAACAAGAGATCTAATAAACCTCAAGTTAGGTATGTTCAATAAAAATTTCATGTTCATTGGACTTAATCTCCCAAAGTTATAGTGGAAAATTGTCCATTACACTTAAGTCCGGAGGGTTGCTCAAGTGGTTTGCGTTGTGATGCGAAACAGGACCAGTGTTTCTTGCAATGACCCATCAATGCAAGAAGTTATGAGTAAAAGGAGGTTTAGTCCTAGACTTATTTTTTGCAACCATTTTTTGACATTTCAAAGCCATTTTGCGAACACGAGTTAATTAAATGATATGTTCTTTCATCAATCTGTTTGTATATTGGTTTTGAAGCACCTTACAGTTCAAAGGTTTTTCATTTGAGTAAGTTCTAAAAACAAATTTGACCTACAAATGAGTTTTTAGGAAAATTCAGCATCCTTTTTGAACACTAAAACAATACAATTCCTCAATCTATGTGGCCAAATGACTACAAATTTGTTTCACATCATCTACAATACATATACTACAAGATTGTATAGTTGAGATTTGCATTTACCTTAGTGATATTTAGACCTTTATTACTTCTAAAGCAATGATGTTTTTAATCCCCAAAAGGCTTGGGCCTATAGGGATTAAAGGGCAATGGCACATTTTGAGGTGCCCACCTTAGTATTGTTTAGAAATCATAGGTTTGGCATATAAAACACAAAGTTTGGCACAAACTATTCACAAAAAATTGTGAATAGTTTTTTTGGATTTTGTACTTGTTACACTTGATAATTATGTTGTAGATGTGTGGTACATTGTATAAGATAATCCATATTTTTTTTATTTTAAAGAATATCTTATTATTTATCATTCAAATTCTTGAATTTGTTTCACTTTAAGTTTTTATGGAGGGGTGATATTCTATTGGGTACCCAAAATCCCAAACTAATGAATCTCACTAGCTAGGAATTTTAGACAGTATGTTCTTCCACTAATATTGTAGTATATTTATAGAGGGACAATTAAAAATAGAGAATGTATCTTCTCTTCTACAAGGGTGTAAATATGTCTTTGTTTTCTATCCACCTATAGACATTTAAGATAAACACTTATTTGTCATTTATTTCCTTGAATGTCTTCTTCAAGAAATTCTTGCAAATGGATCATTTTTTATTTTTTTCAGTTGTTTTAGAATTTCTATTAAAAGATGAAATCTAGAAACATTGAAGAAATATTGAAAATACTTCTTTTTGAGATTCAAGCATCATCATCATACAATTGATAAAGTTTCTTATTCTATTATTTTAGAGTGGTATACTGTAACAAAATAACTAAAAGATCTTCTAGTTGAATTCATTACAAAAAAACAACATAAATGAAGATTTTAGCTTTACTTTAGACACTACCATAGTGCTTTGATGTAGTTTTGGGCCTCTAAACAACTTTAGGGGTTAAAAGCAACAACCAATTTGTGCACTTGAAATGCTAAATTAACTTATGATGTTGAATAAAATGTGAATGTTACAACCAATAGAGTTTTAATACAAAATACAAGGCAACACTAAAAATGAACTATATTTTTGTTTAGTGCCTTCTATTTCAACCTATATAATGTGCTAGCTTCATTATTCACTTCAAATCATATTCAAAACAATGTTTAAAAATGTTATTTACAACATAGATTTAAACTAGTGATTTTGGGAACCTAGAGGTTTGAAGTGCCACTACCTTATTCTTATGTCCTTACAATGTAATGGGCCTTGCTTGGAGACTTAGACAAGTGCATAGTATATACATTGGTTTTCTATGGCCAAATAGTTATGTAAAGGACTAAACTACGTTTTATCTATTTCCAAAATTTCATCCTAGCACATTTATTTGTCTACTATGTATTTGAACTAAACATAGTAAGGCTGCTTTTTAATATTGATAGTAAGAAATTAAAAATTCTCCCCTATATCTATCTTTTTGTTTGTCTTTGAGTGTGATTGTGATGGATTTCATGAAGCTTCTTCAATTAGTATTATTAGGATGAAAGACACTTTCTATAACAATTACAAACCATTCAACTTGTAGAGAGTTGAGCAATTAGAAATTAATCAATTACTTCAACCTTCTAACTTTGAAATATGGGCAATGGCTTGAAGATGGTTACATCGTTCTTTATATTGCATAGTAGGTGAATTTCATCCATTGTCTTTGAAGAGGTTTTATAAAAAATATGTTTATATATGGAACTAACTTCAAGTCATATAAATTACTTTAAAAAAATAAGTTATATAGAGTTCAGAAACAACATATCCTACAATAAGCATATTACTACACTACATTCATGCACATTGTTCCTATTGCTTAATTTTGATTCTTAAAATGGTCCTTTTTACTTGACTAAAACCTACAAAACGAAACTTGTTAAGTCTAATTTCTATTCCACTTGAAAATGTTGTATAATTACCTTCAACCTCAATATTTTCTAGTGATTTGAATTTGAGAGTCACCAAGTATATTTATGCCTAAAAAATTTAGTTTATACTAAAATTCTTAACACTAGAATTGCACTAGAAACCATTCTAGTCCAATTACTCTTAAATAAATTTGCAAATTTGTCAATTCAAACATTGGAGAGTGGAGGTAGAATTTGATGATGAAAAAACAAAAGTATAACATATTACATTTGAATAATTGCCAACTTGCAAATTCAAATAGACAACCCATTTGAATTCTTATCAATCCATCTTGAGCCAAATAGTTCAGTTTCATGCTCTATTTCATTTGGTTTTCACACTTCAATCACAAGGTGGGATAACCCTTGAGGGATGTTGGGGATGGAAACTATCTCATGGATGACTTCATTGTTCACTGTAGCAACAAAGAATTAGTCCAATAATTAGAATATTTACGAGACTACAATTTGGCAATGGGGGCTGGGTCCTTCAAGGGCAAAGAAAGACCCAGATGAGTTCGGAGAATGAAGCTTCGAAGATACAGTTCTGAAGTAGTTAACCTCCCGTCCAGGTTCATGTTATTGAACAGGCCAAGCTAGAGTAAACCTTCTTTGACAAACATTCAGGTCTGGGTTTGAACTCTAGCGCATTAGCTTACAGAAAACTGACTTCGGTCAAGGAATTAGAAACCACAGTACTTAAGAGATGCATGCACAATAAATTTGGAATTACGCCACCAGCCATTTTCCCCATAAGCCAATCCAAATCACCCTTCACGAAAGATCACAAGAATCCTTCGGTTACAAGCACCCAGAAAACACCAAACTACTAATCACTCAAGAAAACAGGCCAAAAGCAAGTCAGTGAGATAGATTTTCAGACACACATTTTGCGGTCATGCAGAATTCTTGCTTTGTTACCCAAACATAGGGATCACACACTGAACCCAACTAACTTGGACAAAGCCACATGACAAAACCTCTAGGCAAAATTCTAATTAATTCCTGTTCCTGTTGTCCCTGTTTCCGCCTTGGAATCCTCCCGCTTGTTGCGGCTTGAAGAAGCCTCCAGCCGCGGGTGCTGCCTGTTGTACCACTCCTGGCAGCTGGGGCATGTTTAAGTGTGCCAACAGCTCAATGGTCTCCCGATCCACCTCAATCACATCAGTCTTGATGGCGGACTCCTCAGGCACGAAGTCCATGCGCCTCTCACGCTCCTCCTCCTGCAACTTCAGTGAAATTCCACGCACGGGACCCCGCTGGATACGCTTCATCAAGTGAGTGGCGAACCCAGCGATCTTGTTGCGGAGTCGCTTCGAGGGAATGATCGCCACTTCCTCAGCAATCTTCTTGTTGGTCTGGAAGTCCAGAGTCATGCGAGAGTAGTACCTCTCGATCATGACCCTGGAGGCCTTCTTCACGGTTTTGGTCCTGACACGCCCCTGGGTCACAATCACATCCAATTCTTTTCACATCCCCGCACATGTCCAAGCATATATGTCATCGTAACCAAGTAACGTAAATAACAATATCAAGTAGTCAGGGGTCAAGGTTATCGGCCATAACCCTCCCCTACAAACTAAATCAGGATCATCAAGTCTTTAAAATCTCCAGCTCTCTTGCGATGGATAGGGTGGGGGTTAATGACTGTATTCCTTCGTCATTTCCAACCGCAATGCATCATAATCCAAGGAAAGTGAAAATCAAGGGATATGCTCGCAGTAGCATCCAAGCACTCACATGTAAAGACCCAGCATAGGACTAAAGCCTAGTGCGAAACCGCAGTCAAAGTCCACTAAGAGTCCAAATTAATCTTCGCCACAGGAAACAGAGCTCACACAAGAAGCGAATACTTCGTCATGAACCCCAAATCCTAAGGCGAACCAAAGACCACCGCCGGACAGACGACCTTACACATCCAAATCACACAAGCTTCGAACTCCATTTCACGCTCAAGAAGAACCACAAAAAACCTACAACAACTGACCTATCTTCAAAACAACAACAATCGCTCCACCCACACTAAACAGTCCCTAAACCCCCTCAAACAATCTTAAAAAGTGAGGACAAATGACAAGGCTACTCTGCTCAATCTCCATTGTGAACTGAACAGAACCGAACTGAGTTCATAAGAACTAAGCCAGACGCATCCAGAACACAGTGGGGGAGGATATGTTGTCAATCTCGCAACCCTAAACAAAGTTGAACCCTAAAACTGCAAGATGAGAACCAAAGAAAGAAAGCGAAGCCGTCTATCGTGAAAAATGGGAGAACTGGTGAGGAGGCGTTACCATGTTGACGAAACGAAGAAAAACGAGTCGCGCACGGGTACGAGAGACAACACGCTCCGGTGGTGAAAAACAAGGAGTGGCGCTGCGAAAAGACTCGGCCCTGCTCCCGGCTAGGGTTTTGGAGACGAAGGAGAGAGCAGGGAACCCTGACTTTCACTTTAAAGTCGGGGAAAAGTAAAGTAAACAGATCGGAACATAGTGTCGCCAGACTTTGTGGAAGTTCTGTGGAAATTATTGCCATTCAGTTACATTTCAATCGACATTCATTTAATTATTTAATTACAAATAGTGTGATTTTAGTAAATTATTAGTGTCACACGCATCAATAGGATGATTTATTTTACATGTATTACACTTGATCTCAATACATTTTTTACTTGCTTTGGTGAA
Source organism: Thuidium tamariscinum (assembly GCA_947034885.2). Lineage (NCBI taxonomy): Eukaryota > Viridiplantae > Streptophyta > Bryopsida > Hypnales > Thuidiaceae > Thuidium > Thuidium tamariscinum. The sequence continues at coordinate 39,618,815 of OX344750.2, forward strand.
AATAGAGAACTTGGAATAAATGAGAGAACTACAATTAAAATTGTTTGATAAAATAGTGGGTCATATTTCTATTTATAAACCATCCTAGGGCTTGTTGGAAGTTGAGAGGAAATTGATTTTCAAATCATCTTGGAGTACATTTTTTTTAGACATCATACAAAAGATTATAAATTTTTAAAGAGCTAAAAGTAGATCTTGAAGAGTCTCTACTATGAAAGAATTAGAAACCACCAAAGAACAAAGATAGGGTCTTTTTCATAAGAAACTCAACTATTTAGAAAGATAAGTACTTCCAATATAGTCCTTCAAATTGTTTTCAGAATAGTTTCAATATATCTTAGAAACATTCTCTAAACATCCTAAATTAAAAGTATACTTTTAAAACATATGCCTATTATTTGATATCTCCATTTCAAATATCTTTTGCTCACATATAGGCCATCACTAGGGGAGATTTAAAGCCTTTAGAAGATTGCAAGTTCCCGGACTGTTGGAATGTTGTATAACTCTAGAAACGTTGTCACATGAGTAATCTAATGCAATTGAAAGATAACCAAGTCAAAAAACATTAATTTTTAATTAATTACTAAATATTTTTCAAAATCAATTTTTGGTTTCTTAATTCCTTTTGAAATTTTTAAAAATAAACTTTTTATTTTACTTTTAATAAAAGTTGAATATTTAGACCAACAATGGCTAGTCTACAATATAGTGAACAATTTTAGAGATTAGCCCAAGGTCCAAAATCTCCTCTAATAGTATTTCATACATACCTTTCCAAGAAATAGATGTACCCTTAATATTGCATCTCTTTTTAGAATTATTTTTGTCATCTTTGATAGCAAGATGTAATATGATAAAACCGCTGATAGTTGACCACTTAAGTGATTCTGTGTATGTTCTAGAGCAGTAAAATGTAATGTACATTTTTTGCCTTATAGAAAGATAGAAGTCTTGGGCATTGCCAATTCTTTTGTGATTTTTTTCTTTGAATTTAAAGTACTATGATTTTGGAAGGTGAAAATTGGCTTGAATGCATTTATAATGTATAGAGTCTTCTAATTCCAATCATTTAAGAATTACTTTCCTACTCACTAATTCAAAACATATGTCATGAGCTTATTAATTCCAATTTTGAAAAGGAGTGAAAAAGACATTCAAAGCTTTGGTTAGAAATGTATTCAAGCCTTCAATGGAAATGGTTGCACCTACATTAGGAAAAAATTGAACCTATAAAGAGGCTTTGAGTTTTCTTACTAATTTTAATACAAATCGAATGAGCATGAATATGTCCACATCACCATTACAACTTCCATGTAGGATTGTATGTGGCCACTTGGCTTATAGATATTTGTGGAGGCTTGTGATCCATCCTTCATGATGGAATCATCATGAGATTTATGAGATTTTGGAAATGGATTAGATGATGACAAATTTTTGAATCCATCATGCAATTCTTGGCCCAATTAGTGAGTTGAGAAGGCTCTTTTTTATCCAAATAGTTATGAGATCATGGAGATGGATTGGATAATGATGATAAATTTTTGAAATCATGAAGCAATTCTTGATTCAACTAGTGAGTTGAGAAGGCTTTTTCTACTCAACCTCTTTACAAAGAAGCCTCTTTTGGGGGTCAATTTTCTCCTAATGTAAGTTGGGTATGAATCCCTAGTTGAAGGTGAATGGTTCTAAAAATAGTTACAAAAGAAGACTATCTATTAACCTTGGAGCCCTTTGACATCCAATTTCTAGACAATGTATAGATTGAAATCTAAATTTATTTCTCATTACAACTTGAATGAAAGTCATCCTAAATTTTTGAGATACTTTATAATGTTTTGGTCCTATCAAAGGATTGGATTTGGTCTAGAGCACATTTTATTTTTCTAAAATTACAAATGTAGAAGAATGTAAAGTAGTTGATTTGGATTGACTCTAGTTATAACTTAGAATTGCAAAAATGAAGTCATAGTCATAATATTAAAGAACATAAAAACTCCCAAAAAATGACTATGTCAAGAGAACCTCATTTCAAATCCTTTCCAACAAATTTTCTCAGAAAATGACAATAATATGCTTGTAATTGAATTAACAAGGAATTTTGAATTTTTTCTTTCAAAATTTATAGAAAATTATTGGCAATAGCATTGGTGAATTTGACTATGTAGATAGAATCTAAAACTCAAACTGTACAACTTTGCTTTGTATTTCAATTCCAAAATTTTCTTCCAAACAATAATTTTTGATGATTTTTTTGAAATCGTCAATTTTGGTGATGAGTCTAGATGCTTAGGAGTTAAAGATTCAAATAATACTTTGGAAAAAAGAATATTGTTTGGAAGAAATAATGCCTTTAGTTGAAGTGATTTGTTCTTCATCCAAAATATAAACTTTGGAGCATTTAAAATTAGGTTCAATGATTTACCTCTAACATAGGATGTATTTAAAGTGAGCAATTTTCATGACTTCTATAAATGTGTAGTACTAAAGTTTAGTCATACATATTAACTAAAGGGTGATTGCAAGAAGCACTTATTGATTTTGTTGCATTTTTACAATACTTATCTTTATTTTTTTGGAATATTTTAAAATTATAATTCCCTTTTGGTAAATTAAAAAATATATAGCCAATGTATGCATTCTTAAGAAGATTGTACAAGACTAAACTTTAGAACTAGAGTTCATTTAAAGTACACCTATAACTAAGTAGAAATTCATAACTTTTCCTTCAATTGTTCAAGTAATGGATCATAACTTGTATTGAAATTTCTTTTCATTTACCAATTTGACCCAATAGAAATAAATCCTATCATTTATTAGTAAGTGTATTAAGTTGTAATTTGTGGCAATTAGAAGTGTGCTTATTGTTGTAAGCATTGTATATTGACATTTGTAATGCTTGAGACTTCCTTTATTCTACAACTTTTTCTTCCTTTAACCTTGGTAGTTGTATACATTGAATGGCATGGACATTGAAGTTCCTTGTTACCAATGGACAAGGCTAAAACATAGGTAGGAAGAGTTGGTATGGTGGCTTGAAAAGTTGCAGAAGCTCAAGGTAGGTGTGTCAATGGAGCTATCAAGTTTTGTAATGGCATTCAAAGGTATCCAAAGTACGAGGATCCTATTGCTACCTTTTTGTGTTGTCAAAGCTCTTACAAGTCTTTTATTTGGACTCCATTTGTATAATATAGAAAACTACTCAATAATGACAATGGGTGATGTTTCCAAAGTTGAAAACTCATTCCCAATTGGAGTTAACTAACTCAATCCAATCCAAAAAATGAGTGCATTAGATTAACACCAAGGGCTCATAAGGCATAGAAAAAAAAATTGTAAATATACTTCCAATCATATGAATGAAGCTATAGCAAAGAGATGAAAGACATTCTTTTGAATTTGAAAATTAGATTGAAAAAAGATCAACTTCAAACCTCAAATCTCAAAAATCTGTACATTTAAATGTTCTAAAAAATTAAATGTCAATTCATTACATGTTGATACAAAGAATCCAACATCTATAATTTTTTAATTAAAAATAACCTTTTTCATAGACCTCATACAATAAAATGGCTTGGAAATGGTCATTTTTGAGCTAAAATCTCACATAGGCATGTAGGGGTTAAAAAAATCTCCACTACTTTGTTAAAAAACAAAAGTGAAACCAACTTAACTAAAACAATATTGATGGAAATTTTATAATATTAACCTTCACTATAGGTGTGAATTATAATAGGTACCAATATTCTATACTATTCTATATTTAGAAACATGGCAATTCCTAACCACAATACAATAATTTTTTATAGAGATGTTTTTGAGGTTTTTAAGCAAGGGAGAAACAAGTAGACTTAGAAAGCTTCTTTTTACTAGATTTTCTCTAAACAAAAAAAATCATCTTGAATGTCAAAATCAAGTTTTAGACCAAAAAGCCAAAGGTACAAAATTTCACATCACATATGTATCATTTTTCTTAATACAATACCATACATGTAAGTCAATTCATAAATAACTCAAGAAAATTTGGAAGATGTCAAAATTTTAAAAATTATATAAGAGGTTTTTTTGGGGCTCTAAGAGACCGTTTCAATCCCATTCCCAAGTCTATGAAGCAGTTACTACTGGTCAGATTAAAAACTAATTAAAAACTAATTAAAAACTAATTAAAAACTAATTTAAAAATTTAAAAATTTAAAAAACAATATTCAAACAATATTTTAATTCTTTTTTAATGATTAAAATTTTTATTAAATAGAATTATCTGATGTGACAATCTCTCTGCCACATCAGATCGCTTGTGTGGCAGATTTCAGCAAGTTCCCATAGTCCGGAAACTCAAGGTCTTCTAATGTAGCTAAAAAACCTCTTATGTTTGCAATTATTTCTAAAATTTGAAAAAATTGTTCTTGCAAAATATTAGAAAAAGGAACACATTCAACTATAAATAGAAAGAATCAATCCAAAATCAAGAGTGTCCTCATAAAGTGCCAAAAAAGAAAAAATTCGTATCTGCTTGTCAAATTGAGAAAAGTAAAATATTTTGACAAGAACTTGGAAACAGACCTACACATACCGTACCCCATATAAATCAGAATCTAAAAGACTTGAATTGAACTCAGTGACGTGCAAATTCAATGTATAAACTTAGAATACAAAAAAATACATAAAACTCAACCATTCTTCAACATGAAAATAAACTATTTGACCATTCATAGGCCGCCTCTCCGACCTTGCAGGATTAACAGAAACCTCCCCAGTCTGATTATTATGACTTCTTCAAGCTGCAAGAGCAGTACACCTTAAAGACTAAAAAAAACTTTCCCACTAACCCTGCAAGTTGTGTCGCCACGGTGTAACATGTAAACCTGTAAAAGAGAGCATCTCAATTCTAAAGGATGAGAGCCACTTTGATTCCAGCTCAGATGCAAAGAAGATTATGCACCCAATTAACACAATTTTACATCTGGAGTGGCCAGAAACCGAAGCCTAAAAGTCCCACTAACTTAAATTATTCAACTAGAGTTACTGCTACCTTTACTTTGAACGTATTAATCAGCAAGCATCAGTCCAACTCGAGGTCATGTACACGAAAAAAGTCCTGTTTACGAAGCTAACTAGGTGTCGAGAAGCCCGATGAGGATGCTTCTGATGTCCGGTTCGAAGAGCCAGCTGCTTCTTCTGCTACTTTAGTCCAGACATTAGCCATTTTCTTTGAGTAACCAACCTGGGCAAGTACCAAAAAAAGCCATCAATAGGTTTAAACCGCCGTTGAAGTCAATAATCAAAAGAGCCTGTGAGAAATTAATTTCATCGTTGGATGATATTCATTGTAGACAGCCTAGTAGTTTCCCCATTGCATTCATTTAAGACATGTTTAAGGTAAACATTCTCTCAATTATCCCCCCAAATACCTATATCCAAAACGAGAAAAACAATACAAACTCCGTACATTCCGTTTAGTGAGAACTTCAGGATTTCAAGGATTTCAAGCACAAACCAATCCACGTACACTGAGGCCTCTTTAATATGACTCTGTAATATCTTTCACACTTTCCACCCTATCATTGATTGTAGCACACTTGTCTGACATTTATACTATTTGACCTTCAATACGACTGCCATCCAAGCAGTCAGATTAAAGGAGTTCAAGAGAATTAGAATCTAATGTAGTTTAGAATCCATCTAATCGATTGATCACGACAATAATTCATGATTTCACAATTCAATGACACGTAGCTATCCGGCATTTTACTCATTATTCTGAACAAGTACAGCCCCTTGACAATTTACCTGGGTTTGGACTAAACCCCTCAACATATTCATGAAGTCACGATTTCTCTCTTCTTCAAACCGCTCCAGCTCTGATTTATTGCGATCCTGCAGTTTACAAAAATGCAATTCAGTTCAATACACCAACAAGAGTTCAGGACCGCAAACCGTAGAAAATGCACTCCCTGCACACATTCATCTCTTATTTAAAATGTGATACCGGTGTATACCTTGATCTGTTCATACTGATTCTGGGCAAGCTGAGACGCTTCTTCTGTATTTTTTAAACTTTCTTTGAGTTCTTCAGTTTTACGATTCTGTGACTTGCTGCCTCCAAAGACCTTATTCGAGGCAGCCACCGACTTCTCGATTTGCTTATTTATTGCTACCACATCGGTAGCGAGAGTTTGCACTGTAATTAGTGCATTATGGCGGTCCGAAAATGCAGTGTGTAAAGCCTGCATCAATCCTAGATACTCGTGCAATTCATCCTGCCACCATACCATAATCACAGTTGGTCAGGATCTGCAAAGCGTGCACATTAAACAAAACAGACATCAGGGATAGAACGTCCAGTAAAAAGAAAACTGCCTGGTTTAGGACAGTATGCATACGTCTTCTCAGTTAGTAAAACTGTCAAAAGCGTAATTCTGGCTCTCCAAAAGTTGATCTGTACTGTTGCAGCATCTTTCTAACCATTAGAATTGTGGGCTCGTAGACTTGTATAGAGATTAAAACTGATTACTAAAAAGAGTCAAGTGACAAACCAAGTGTTTGACAGACAGTGCATTTGATTCTCGATAAAAACGGCTTGCTTTAACAGCAGCAGTAGCTGTACGCTTTGCATCTGTTGCAAAAGCACGCTGACAAGAGACCATTGTATTCTCTGTCTCAAATTTAGCCAGTTTGATGAAGGCTAGGCCTAAGTCGCCCATAACTTCACCAACTTCCTGTTGCCCTTTCACCCACGCCTCAGCCTGCATAGCATCTAAGTCCTCGTGAGCAACTTGCCAAGCCTCAGTATCCTCTCGTGAATACGGGGGAAAACATCTCAAGAATTTCCGAGACATCACGATTTTAAACTACAAACAGGATGTCCACCGTAAATACCATAGAGCCCTTCATATCCATATAAGAGTAAATCCTACCATCCAATAGAAATATAGAAAGAAATTATGCTTTCAATCTCTGGTGTACACAGTTTGAAAGCACCGCCTGGCCTAATTAAACTACAAGTTACCTGCTGAGACGCATAACTCAATTGGCGTTCGAGATCCGTTAGCTTGTCTTTTTTCTCCAAGAAATCCTTATCTTCTTCAATAACGATAGGCTTTCCACTACTCCAATCATTTGTGACTGATTGCTTCAGCTCTTTGAATATCCGAAGCAGATCCCGACCTCCTCTAGCAGGTTGCGCAGCCTCTTGAGGACTCAGCATTACACTGCTTTCACCAAAAAGTTGGAGCGGGAGTTTGACAGCACCATCCAGCATTCGGGATGCAATATCTGAAGTTGGTTGAAGAGGCAATCTTCCCTGCATATAACAAAAAAACTTACTTCAGAATTTGAGCTCACTAACCAGAAATCTCTAAACTACGTATTGAAACTGTTGAAAATGACATAATTCAAAAACAAAAGACTTATACTGCTCAAAAATGTGACATACTAATAGCCCAGTTCACGGGCTCGGCTTTCCTCAAATATGTGACATAGCTACCAGAGAGATAAGCACCCACATACCTCAAGTCTACCCAGACCCAAACTCCAACTTTCTGGTTAAACACTTAAAAACCTCACCTCAGTTTGAAGAAACTTTCGGAGCTCATCGCTGTGACGAAGAAAAGGATGGGCAGCTAATCTGGCCAAGTATTTTTCCAGGGCAGCTCTCCGTTGCTCAATGAATTCCACCTTTTGCATAACTTGGCTCTCCACAACACTTTTGTCGGGACGGGAGGGGATGAAGTACCCTCTGTAACTTTCTGCTAGCCTGTCGGCCAAGGTCACAACATCGCGAAACCGTCTCTTCACACAGAACTCTGTCCCCAAGTAGGATGCAATGTTTGTGTGTGTAGTGAACTTGTATGTCATATAAGAGGACCCTCCTGGTACCAGAGAGTTCCCTGGTTCTTGCACTTTTTGCGGATCCGACACTTTCACTTTCAGAAACTCCTCCGACGACGAAGGGGATGGTGAGAACGAACGAGAGGATTGAATGCCCACGTCACGTGCACTACCATTCGAATCATCGCCCATGTAAGGGGAAAAGATAGCATCCGCATAAGAGGGTGGCTCAATCATAGAGTCTCTGAAACTGTTGCTACGGCCCGAGTCCTGAAATCCTTTCCTGTATGAATCTTTAAACATGCCTACAGGCTGCTCCGGACTTGTCGCAAGAGGATGAGTGTCATGAAGTACTGAGCCTCCACCGGACATGGCGCTCCGGTAGTCACTGGTAGAAAGATACGATTGAGGATTGTCTTCTAAGACCAAACTTTCCATTGCATCCGTCGATGTGTAGAGCCGCGCCTGCTGCGCATCATCCTCTCCCGAACCCATCATGGCATCCAACGACCCCGGAACCGTCTATCGATAAATGCAGAAGTTACACTGCAGCTTCGTCCCGATAACAAGCTCTATGCGATTAAAATACCTGTTGCAAAGAATATTGAAACTTAAAAAAAAAACTCCACACAATCTAGCCCTTCAAGCAGTCATGTTCGACACTATCATCAGAAAAAAACATTCAAATTGACACTAGAATCGAGTTCACTAGGCATCTATGCAAAACTTTCAGAGAATAACACAGCACTGAAAACAATAGGTGATTGACAGTAGGACTTAAGCTGACGACATGATATTTACTCAATTCTATGGTCTCGGGAAAACCATCCATCGGATTTCAAATCCATATTATGATGCAGGCGACAACAAATTGCTACAATTTTCACAAAATCGATCAATCGCTTCACTGTACTAGTAAATCGAACCTTTGAATATATAAACTGAAACAAGTGTCTTCAATCGACTGCATCTAAGATATGAGTTCCCATCATCGACCCTGCCTAAATATGAATAGTGAAGAAGGGCATAATAACCATCACTAAAGGAAGTCATTGAGCATTTATCAATCTCAAAATCCACATTTTGTGTGCTCGTAGTATTCTTTTCAACACAAGTGACCTTCGTGTCAATTATTGTTGCTCTCAGATGAACTTTGGAAGTGAATATCTCTTCGTTTTTGGACCAAAATTCTCTACTGTCAATTTGCTGTTCAATTATTGTTGCTCTCCTCTTCATTTTCGGACCAAAGGTACCTACTTCCACTTCAGCATGCTGCTTCTTCTATTTGCTAAGAAACACACATTACTCTTTCATCCAGTCAGTTTTCGCTAAATTGTAGAACGAATACAGGTGCTCATGTCTCACTAACGTCTAAATCCTACATCAGCAGTGGCAAGGAAGCAACAACGGACTCACCCAAAGCTGGCTGTAATCCAAATTACAGTCTTGAGAACGATACAGCACCACGATGGTCTCTAGTTTAATTTCCCGGCTTATACCCAAACAGACTCTAATCCTTTCAAACCCTATCTGATGTATTGAAAATGATGTTTGGCTTACCCCTTCGGTCGGACAACAGACCTAATGAGTACCTGTTTAACTGATTTGTGCAGTGCTAAAACAGAAGGCACGTTCCAGAACAGCCACCTCTATCTACACGATGTCATTTCCAGGTAAAGGATGCAGTCCCGATCAAAAGCTCCTGTGCGACTACTAGCTAAAAATAAGCACTCATTGAGATTTTCAATATCCTCGTCTCCATCTACTTCTTCCATACCATAGAACCATTCACAAGAAGCCTTCCTCGATTCGATCTAGCGAGAGAATCGGTTACAATCACAGTGCTATCTATCAACCTCTACCCCACACACTTCAACAGTGTTCACACTTGTGCATACAAGTTAACCTAAAAAACAAACAAACAAAGCCTTACTCAAGATTGCATAACTATACTAAACAATCAATCCACAACCACCAATGGCCCAAAATCGAAGCAATAGGATCACAAACCTCGTCGGAAATAGTGTAGCCACAATACCGATACAGAGAAACCGTATTCCGCAGCTCTCCCTTCGCCAACACGCATCGCAGAATAGCAATCTCCCGCAATCGTCGAGATTCCGCTACCTCACGAAAAATCCACGCTACTCCACATCCATGACTCGATGAATAAAATAATAGATAAAAATAATAATTTGAAACCAATCCTGATGGCTTTGGTCGGTGGTCGCCACCGTTCAGAAACGCAAGCCCGACGAAGGGCACCACGACGGAGGACGCAAACAACAAAGTCGCTCTCCCTGCTCACTGCACTAAATCGGGCGTCGGAAACCACAACCTGCTCCTCTCGGCAATTGCAATCTGCTCGGATATCTCGTACTGAAAGAAGCTCGGAGAGGGAGATGAGATCCAGTAGCCGGAGCAGCGATCCCTCAAGCGTCCTCAGCCATAGCTGTGACAGAGGGCCTCGAGCTTTAAGGTTAAACCCTAATGGAGAACCCTGTTCAGACGGAGGGAGACAATTACGCTCTCGATGCCTGTTATTGGCCAGCTTTGACACGGGTCCTTTCCTTGTGCAACAGCGACTGATAACTAAAGGACGATAAACCCGATCCACGAAGCCAAGTGGAACCAGCAGGTTGGATTTACCCCGGGGGAAAACACGGGAATTTTTTACTTTTTACACTTAATTTTGTAAGGGTTCCTGTAGGGGACGGAGACGCTCCCAATGAGGGGAACTTGGGGAATGTCGGGGTTGGGGAACTCGGGGAACCTTCTTTTTTTTTCAAATTTTGAATACATATTTGCATTTGCAGAGGCCGCCAATTAAAGGTTTGGCCTTCAATATACTTTAGACATAGCTCAATATAGGGGGCTTTTTCTTCCTTTTGTTGTTGATGAACCCAAAACTTATCATGTTGAGTCTACTTTGTTGGATAGATTTGGAGTCCTCCAAGGTAGTCTATCCTAAAAGTAACTGTTTAAGGCTAATCTACCTTATTCATGTATTTTTATGGACAAAAAATTTTATAGCTCATTTTTAAAATGAAAAAAATAGATGCACAATGTAATCAAGTAAGTTTTGTATTTTTTCATTTATTATTGAATTAATTTTGATTTTTCAAAGATTTGTATTCCAGACACCTATTTATGACTACAAGTTTCTTAATATCTATTCACTTATAACTTTTAATGAGATGGGAGGAAACCAAGGTCAATGATTGGATCCTACAATAAATAATAAGTTTTTAAAAATTTAGTGAATGGTTAAGGAGGTCCTTTTAAGGACCACCTCATATCCATTCAATAGTTGATTATAGGAGCTATTTGAAGAGGATGGGCACTATTAGAGAAAGACCACTATACATGTTCTTGACATGAGCAATTCCAACTTCTATTTGTCAACACATATCTCATTTTCATTGCCACAATTGTATTCCTAACCTTTACAACAAATAGATCCCCCCCCAAAATGAAATTAATGACCTAATTATTATGATTTAGAATTAAATGCAAAGCAATCACTATACAAGTGCAAAGGGATAATAGAAACTATAGTAGAACCTTCCTAAGTCAATATTTTGTAAGTCAATAAACCTCTTTAAGGTTATAGAGTTAGGTCCCAATTTAGAAAATACAATAAGTTGTAGGACTAAATGGGTTGCCAAAAAAAACTAATGTAAACTCTTAAAAAATCTTTTTGGTCATGATAAGGTCCATCTTTTCTTCAAAATGTGCCAACGACACTAGTTTGTGAGCCTAAAAGCATGAGCTTAGGAGCAATGAGCGTAGGTTTTGTGAGCCCAGAGAATTAACCAAACAAAATTGTGAATTTCTTAAGCCAAGAGAAAAAAAAATGAAGTCATTTAAAAAAATCTATTTATAGTAAAAATTTAGCTTTATGACCATGGACCTATGACCGTGGACCTATGACCATGGAAATGTGGTTAATGTATTTTAAAATTTCAAACCCTACTATCTCTAAAGGGCCTCTCAATACCTTCCAAAAATTTTTTTTGTGAGGTTCAAAATCCAGATTAACAAGGGTTTTTTGAGGGTGATGGAGTCGTGGAAAAACAAAAACAAAAAACAAACGACTTTATCACCCTGAAATTGATCTCTCGGTACCAAGAGAAGGTTTTCGAGGGTGAAAAGTCGCAACAAAAATGAACTAGTAACAAAGTCGGAAAAAAAGAAAAAAAAGTTGAAAAAAAATGAAAAAAAAAGTTCTGAGAGCTCCAAAGCCCTCTACCTCTAGCAAGAGGGATTTTGGAGGGCGATGGAGTTGCAAAAAAAATTTGAAAAATAAAAAAAAGACTGAAAAATAAATTGAAAAAAATTGACAATTTTTTTTTTGAAAAAAAAGTTTTGAAAGTCACAAATTTCAAATCTCATGAGGGGGATACTAGATATAAAAATCCAAAATTCTTAAAGCACGGTAAAAGGTTTATGCCCTAAAAATCACTAAAAATTTCACCAAAAATTCTAGGCTCATAAGCTCACAGGCTCATGGGCTCACGCTCGTAGGCTCACAAAATAGCATCCCCGAAGATGTGCTACCTATACAACTTCATTTATAAAAAGATTATAAATTCTTGAATGGGTAAACTCCTCTAAATCAATAAATACCTCTATTGGAATATTGGCAAGTGATCCGGGTCCTATTACTTTAGAGAGATTTTGTTGTAAAACCAATGACACAAACAATACAAGGAAATTCACATAAGGTAAACCAACTTATGATAGGCAAATTGACTGGTTTGCTTTTTAGGCATATTTGAAAAATTTTGATTTTTTTTCCATTTTAAGGCAAAAATGACAAATGGGAGAGTAACTAAATTTTTTTTCTTGACAAAGTATGAATTTATTATAAATTTTTGAAGTGAATTGGACAAATGGCTTAAAGTAGTCTCTAAACTACTCAAAAGTCATCAAAAACTATAACTATGGTGGTCATTAAACCACCTAATGCAGTTACAAAATTTCCTAACATCGTTGAAATATTTTATAACATGGACATGACATAAAAGAATAAAAATTTTAGTTCATGTAATGAATTATACTAGAAAGGTGCAGGTTCCTAAAGTAGTCTCTAATATCTCCATCACCATCACTCAAAACATTAATTTCATCCATTAACCTACCTAAAGAAGTCTTGTTTACATTAATTAGGTAAAAAATTGGCATGAATTGATGGAAATTTGTAATGGGTCATTTGATAGATGTCTGTATTAGGGAGTTGACTTGTCATAGGTTAGTTTACCTTATATAAAATCCATTGTAATCTAAAAAAATATAAGAACATGTCATCATGGCATGATAGTGTGAAAGCATTACTTTGAAGCCACTTCAAATGATGTCATCTTCTTCATTATATTATCATAATAAAAAATCATTAAAATTACATATAAATAAATATTTTTTTATATAATACATGCATTTGTAATGAGACAATGTTGTCCATTAATTTTCCTTTTTACATCCGGAGAATAGGAGCTCCTCATACAAGTTCTCTTTTCTTTTTAGAACACACTATTGATAGTTTTACAAATTATCTTCTTTGGATCATTACTATGTACTATATATTAGTTGTAACATTGTATACTTCAATAAATAATGCTATAGTAATTTAAATAGTTTTTAAATTATTAGCTTTAGCATTTAAATGTACCCTATAGTAGGTCTCACATTGTTTTTGAAATAACTACTAGTGAAGTGTCTGGGTCTTCAATAACTCATAAAGCAAGCCCCCAAAAGTTGCAATTGTCTATAATTGCATTTAATTGTTCAAATCTTGTTTCTATTAGGGTTTCATGTAAGTGAGGGCTAAATAATTTCTACATTCTACAAAATTTTGAAGTATTCACCAAATATTGAAATCTCTATTGTTAAAGATATATAATAAGGGAAGTTTCTAGAAGAGCTTTTAAAACTAGAAATAAAACTTTCTAGATCAAAAGGACTCAAGGTAGTAGTATCCAAGGATGTCAAGACTAAATAAATCCTTAGTCTTAACAATGCACCTCTTGTGTTTTAGTTTCTTAATTATATATTCTAGCTTCTTGCTTTTGATGTATTTCTTATTCTTATTCTAGTTTATAGTATCTCCAACATCTATAAAGCAAATTGTGAAACTTTCTTGGAGATGCTTCTTGAAGGAAGATATATACTTGAATGTTTCTTACATATCTATACAATCAAATTCAAAAAAACTCATCACTAATTTTTAAAAAATAATTATCGTGTAAAACCAGAAATGTTCAATGAAATAATTCACCAAATATAGAATTCACTTTTCTGAAATTGAATTTTGGTATGCTTGATTGAGATTGAGTACAAATTGAATGTTAATTATTCTAGACCAAAATTGCCAATTGTATTCAATACTATGCAAGATTCTTTGAAATTTAAATGGCATAATAGGTAGTTTATAAAAATAGTGGACGTAATTATATGCACTAAACTTTACCCCTAAATGCCCAAACACCATTTTTTGGCAACATAGCAATCTTGGACAACTCATTACAAGAACAAAATTTATTTTTATTTCTTTGAAATTTTCACATGACATATGCCCTAGGAGCAACTTTAACCCCTAAGGTTCTTTGACTATGTTTTCACCAAAAAAACTCCAAAACTGCCATTTCTAACACAAGTACCAAATATTTGGAAAACATTGTTTTTGGACACATATAATTGTAGGATCTTGTAGTATTCAGGTTTGAGGAGATGAGGAAAAAATTTCAGAAATTTTTACCGTGCGGATTACAAGATATTAGTGTTTGAAGTTACAAAAATCCTTTTTTTATCACTACAAAAATCTGGGCACCTGCACTTTATAAGCTCACATTTGCATGAAAAAAAGTCCAAAATGGTAGTGCTTCTTTGGATTCATTCTCCAAGGCAAGTTGGCTACATGTTCAAAAATTTTCAAATCATTTGGAATTGGACAACATATAGAAAAATAATAGTAAGTAAAAAGAAGTAGAGAATGATTCAAAATACTAAATTGTTAAAATTTTATTTGTGAAATTGAAACTTGCCAATCCCAATGGTTTAAATGTTGTAATAAAAAAACCTACACCCAATGTTTTTATTTTTTTCCAAAAATATTGAAAATTGAATAAAATAAAGGACTTCAAAGTTTATTTTAGGGTAGGGAATCTATAACTACCCACAAACTAAAACTTTTCATAACTTTTGACTCATTAGTCCAAATGGAATGATTCAAATCTTTCCACGTATATATAAATCTATTAAACCAATTTCAAATTTTTATTTTCTAAAAAAGTGATTTTTTTTATTTGCCCAAACTGCCAAGTTGAGAAATAAACAACATATCATGCAATAAGTCGATAACTTTTTAACCATGTAGTCAAAAGTCACGAAAATTGTTGGGCTTTAAAGATATTCCTTGTTTCCATCTTCTATTAAAATCTGATTCCAAAATATGGAAATCTCTAGTCACACGTACCTGCCCAAAATAGTTATGTTGCCAAAAAAGGCATGTTGGTCCTTTAGGGGTTAATGCCCAACAATTTTCATAACTTTTGACTACATACAGTACATGGTTAAAAAGTTTTTTTTATTAAATGCAATTTTCATTACTTCATAGGCAACTCAAAAAACTCTTCAGGGATCAATTTTTTTGTTAAAATTTTTTTTCATTGAATTTTTTTTGAAGATTTATACAAAGATGGAGAATTTTGAATCATTTCATTCAAATGAGATGAAAGTCATGAAGAGTTTTAATTCAAGGGCAATTATGGATCTTCTACTCTAAAATATAAACTTTGAAGTCCTATATCTAACTCAACTTTTAATATTTCTTGAAAAAAGTAAAATCATGGCATGTAGAATATTTGAATTACAACATAGCAACCATTGGGATTGGCATTTTTCAAGTTCATAAGTAAATATTTCAAAAATTAGTATTTTGAATCATGCTCTACTTATTATTTTTTCCTATATGTTGTATGATTCCAAATGATTTGAAAATTTTCAAGCATGTAGCCAAATTGCCTTGAAAAAAGAATTTAAGGAAGTACCACCATTTTGGACATTCTTTTCATTAGAAGAAATCTGAAGGCATTACAAGGCCATTTCGGGTCTATTCCCGAAACGGTTCCCAATCTGTTGGCCGCTGTTAGGCCGTCTTTAATCAAAAAAGAAAAAAGAAATAAATAAATTGGATCCTGAAATATGAAAATAAGTCAAAAAAAAATTTGGAAAAAAAAATTAATTACATGGTAGGGTCACGACCACGTAGGATTCAAGTTCACAAGGCAAAAACTATGTTCCCGCAATCTAGGAACCCGCAATTTCCTAATGCCCTCAAATTTCATCTAATGTATACAAATGTGACCTTATAGAGTGCACTTGCATGAAATTTTATGGGGCCAATAAAAGAATTTTTGTTCATTCAAATACTACATCTTACGATATATACAATGGAAATTTTTGAAGTTTTTTCAAATCTTCTCAAACCACTATCCTATAAGATCCTACCAAAATTTGGTATTTGAATTAGAAGTGGTAGTTCTTGAATAGTTTTAGTAAAAACATAGTCAAAATCATTTAGAGGTTAATTCCTTGACTAAAATGCTCAAATCTTTTTTTGAGCTTCAAAGAATTTGCTCTAATTGAACAAAATGACAACATTTTGATATGCTTTATAATTGTTTTGAAATATAACTATACAAATTCTAATTAGACATATTGTAAATCACTTTGGATAATAAAACACAACAATATCACTTATAGATTGAAAAATTATAATGTTTGATCACAAAGGTGTTAAAACTGCAAAAGTGAATTGAAGTCTTTTGATCCTCTTTTCACATGTCAAATCTAAAAAGTTGGTCATAAAAAAAATATGAGGTTAATAAGCATAGTATTTATAACTCCAAGAAATTTATGGCTTTTCAAAATCTACTCTACAATTTTTTAAATGAATTTTTAATGTGATTTTTTCCCCAATATCTAGTGTATTTGAGGCTCATTTCTAAGGGCCCTCTACACTATGGACAATTGAGATTGCAATGGACACCCTTGTGCAAAATCTTGAATAGAAAAATTATGATCAATCACTTTGAAGATTAGATTTTTGATGCTAAAACTAGACTTCAAAAAGAATTTGTCAAAAATATAAAATTTTAAAAATAATAACTTATTCAGATTTTATTTAACTTCAAAGTTTTTTTGGCACCCAAATTTGGTGCCTTGGGCATTTAGAGGTTAAACTAGACTTCAAAAAGAACTTTCCAAAAATATAGACTACTAGAATTAGCAACTTGATTGGATTTCATTTAACTTCAAAATTTTGCAAACCTTGAATTTTGGTGTTGTAGGCATTTAGAAGTTAAAAGGTCTACAGAGCCCGCTTAAGGCTTTTCAAAAACTTTGACAAGCTCTATTGACTTCATGATTTGAAATTTTTGCATGAATCTCTTAGGATGGATGCTATGCATTATTAACTACATGTGAAGCTTTGTTTGATGTGATTCTAATAAATATTACAAAAGTAAATATATATTTTTAATTTCAATGTTGAATTAGGTAGCAAAAAATATATTCTTAAAGATTATTAATTGTTTGGGGGGATTGTATAGATTTAGACCTATTAAAAATTATTTGAACCATTAAATTAGAATATTGAGGTAAAAGTTATGAAGAGTTTTATTATGTGGTCAATGATGGTAGAAAATACTCATGAAGTCTTCTTTTGTTCTTGATTTTGAAAAAGAAAAAGAAAAAAGACATTAATTGTTCACTAAAACATTCTTACCATTGAAATTAACAATTTTCAAATTCTTTCAAAAGTTATTAGCATACTACATAAATCTTTCATTAAGTAATACCTCCTTTACATTCTAAAAAATATAAATATGGAAGTTTTTTGGTTAAACCTTTGTATTTACATTCTCAACCCATTTTCCAACTTATTGACTAAAATGCACAAGTTATAGGACATGAGTCCTTTTCTTAAATGGTTGAAAGACTAAACTTTGCCCTTTGGAAGGGCTAGAGAAGCCTACATGTTGAAGTTTAGGCACATTGAACTTACAATTGGTGGAGATATTCACTAAAAGGTTTGGCTAAAATGTACTTGAACAAGTTAATTAAAGGAGCCTATGGTTGGATTTGATTTTAAAAAACAAATATTGATGAAGATTTTGACCTTGCTTTGGGGAGGAGTATTTTTGAAGTAGTTTTGGGCTTCTAAACATAAGAGAATTTTAGGGCTTCATCTCACTGCTTTCCTCTCACTATCTCGAGAGACTTGTTACACATGTCAGTAAAGTGGGTACATCCAAAGGTTCTACAAATTGGTATTGTCCCTAGTTACTATTATTAAACTGTTCAAATTTTCATATATTCTTGTTTGCAAGTGAAAGAATGTTCTTATGCACCAAAGAACACAACATTTGGATATAGAATCCAAAAGTTATTAAAGATCAAAGTTTGTTTATGAAAGTCTTTGTACATAATTGATTTTGGAAATGAACACAAGCTATAGATGATGCTTTAAGGTAGCTATATTTTTAAGTGCACCTAAGACTCTTCAATATTTCATAACTAATTCCACCAAGCTCCAAAAAATATGAAACAACTTGGATTAGATGTCGATTCTATCTTTTAAAGAAAATTATTGAAAAATATTTCAAGATGTATTACCTCCCCAAAATTCTGTTCTGGCCGTTAAATGCTCCTGCCTTATCTTAGTTAGAAATGCGGCAAGTAAGCTTACATAACATCATTGATGAAACACTCCCGTTAACCCCTAAAATGCCCAAGGCACAAAAGTTGCTATTTCTGGTATTTAGTATTTTTGGATAATTATTTTTGAAGTCTACTTTAAGCTTCAGTAATCCGATCTTGAAATGATTGACTATGATTTTTCTACTTAAGATTTTGTGCAAGGGTACCTATTACAATTTTGACTCTCTAGTGTTCAAGGCTTTTGGAAATGAGCCTCAAATACACTAGATCTTGGAGAGAAAATCACATTAGAAATTCATTTAAGAAAATTGAGAATAGATTTTGAAAAGCCATAAATTGATTGGAGTTATCCATGTTAGAGCATCCTCACCCCATGGCTTCCCTATCCCTATCTGGATGGTTTTCATCCAAATAGGAAAGAAACCCCTCCCATCGGCATACTATACATGTAAAATTTGAGATGGAGGGGTCCCAATTTTCCAAATTGGATGTCGGATAGGGAACTGGTGTGGCTTCCCTATCCCTATCCGAACTGGTGGGGAGGGGCTTTCCTATCCCTAACGCCCTCGATGAATATAAGGGATAGAGAAAGGGATAGGGAAGCCAAGGGTGGGGATGCTCGGCCCTTTCACCTTAAATTTTTTGGATCACCAACTTTTTTAATTTGAATTGTGAAAAGAGTATTGAAAGACTTCACATCACTTTTGTAATTTTAACACTTTCATAATCAAACATTATAATCTTTCAATGCACAAGTGATATTGACATGTTTTCTTGTCATAAGTGATCTTGAACATGTCTAGTTCGAATTTGTATGGTTACATTTCAAACAAAAATTGATGAAGTTCATCATAAAGCTGACTTTTTGTTCACTTTAGAGCAAATTTCTAGAAGCTCAAAAAAGGTCTTTGGCATTTAGGGGCTAAAGAGTATTTGAGAGAAGTCTCATGGCTTAGTGAAAACAATTTAATATAGTAGTGCTCCATAACTTATCACTTTGCCATCACATCAATAGCAATACAAAAAAGGATGCCCAATGTTTCTGTCGAGAGGTATGCGAATAAAGAAACAATGGGCAAGAATATGAAAATGAATGGCAATACCACTCGAAGTAGATTTTGAGTTTGGTGAGTGACAATTATCTAAGCCTACAAGGTATCGACTTAAAATTCTGTGACGAAAAATTCCAAATTCCCAAACGAATAAATCCAAGCATTCTTATATAGAAAGAGGAAATCAACAACGAACCAGTACTTGATGACAACAATGAATCGAGGAGAACTTCGTCTACACCCAGCTCAATTCAACAAATACCAACCACCTAAATACATGTAAAGAATTCCCACCAAATATCCACGTAAACAACAGCTTTCCATCTTGTGGCCAGTCTTCATCACAGCCAACTTATGGCCAGTCATGTTCTGGCCAGTCCTGAATATAATAAATTCTGCGTGATACAAAAAGAGTCAACCCTACCTTTCTCCAACTCTTCAATTTACACAAACCCTCTAAACTATCTCTAAAAGCACTACATTGCATACAGGTTGTATGCCATAGCCGGTGTATGGTCCTCAATTTTGGTTGAATACTGAATGACAACGATTATAACAAACCCGAGGCCATTGGCCACAAAACTTCGTACGAAGTCGACGCTTCAAGAATCTGCAGAAGCAGAAAAACTACATCAATAACGCAAAAGAGAACTTGAAGATTTCAGACAATTTGATCGCATTCATCTCATTAACGAGAAAGTATGTCAAGATCATACCGTACTTAAATGTCCTCTTGCATGTGGTTTGCATCACTCTGGCTATCCAAAGGCATGTACTGTGCCATAATTGCCCGAATCTCAGAGTCCATGTATGACTGCACAACCGAAACACAAATTAACATCCACCAAAAAAACTAACAAGATATGAGAAGGTCTGATCGCACTACTATAGTGACATGGAAAGAACAACCGAATTTAAAAACTACTATACACATACCCGAAGTCGGTACTTGTAGATAGTGTATCCCACGACGCCGATTACAGACACAACAGCCAATACGATCAGCGTCACTACCCACCCAAGTTTTGATTGTTGACTCTGCTTACCTGCACAAAGAAGTGAGTAAGAAAAAGCATTAAGAAGAATTAATTTAAACAACAATAGAAATACATCTAGCAGACACAACAGTGTCACTATATCACTACTCCCAAATCTCTCTCCAGGCACAAGTATCAACTGAAGCACGCTTCTAAAGACACACCAAATACGAAATTCTCACGAAGAGGCAAAGGAAGTAAGCAGAAAGACTTACTGATGCATGTGTCATGCTCGCTGATGTACAGCAGATCGCTGCCACACTGACAATCGTATCCGCCCCAAGTGTTTGAGCACTGGCAGTCCGGACATTGGCATTTTGTCTTCCTTGCACACTCGTTGATATCTGCACCAATGCAATACCCAAAACAACTTCATCAAACCATACTAAACCTACAAGCATGTGTTGTCAACTGCTTTACTAAACAACCCCTCCACAAACTTTCCTGCATTCATCCAAATAATCCAGAAAACCTCAATACATGACACTAAGCCTAGCAATTATAGGTAAATCATCGTGTAAATACAACGTGTAATACAAGAGCAACGGCCCATACCAACGCAACCCGTTGTCGAGTTCATGCCGTCACCTTCAAAACCTTCGGGACATTTACACCCAGTAGATTCATCCTGGAACCAACCAAAGCTTCCATCATTATAGCAAAACCACATATGGATCACTTGCACTTGGGACCAGTAACAGAAAAAACCCAACCCATCCACCAGAATTATAAAATTCAACCACTCACACCATTCAGTAATATCCTAGTCAACATCTCATACGTCATATAACTTGCCCAGGAGACTCAACGTCGCTCTACCGATGTGCAAGAAATCCAGTCGCTACGAGAGAATGAATCCAATATCTGCAGGCCAAATACAAAACACAGAGCAAAGAGCATAATTTTTACTTGAAACTGCATGAAGTCATACCTGACAAGCGGACTTCAAGACACTATCCCGAGTCTCTTCCCAACAACCCCCATTCGCAACCTTGCAACGACCAGGACCCTTCGCTGAACCCACAAACAATCAAATGAAATTCCAATTAATTACGAATGTGAATACTTTCATCACAAATCAGCCATAGGCAAACAACGGAGAACATCTGAAGCCACATCGAGTAAGTTTACTTCAAAAAGAGAGTTCACAACTATGACAATCCACAGTCCGAACCACAAATAAAATTAAAAAAACAGAGTCATCAACAACCTCCAACTAAAGAATTTATCCACCAATAGAAACTAACCTTCGCAATGTGTATAGCCATCGCCTACAAACTGTACACCCGATACAAGTGGACACTGGCATACCCGTCCACGGAAAGTATCCTGTGCAATAGTAAACAGAAGTTACTCAAGATAGCTGACACGAAATACAGGTTCTAAATTCATTACTACCTAAAAGAGCATGCCTTGAACCAAATATGAACGTCCACTACCCAAGCCGATCAGGCAAATACACAACAAGAAAACCAAACACCAGACCCCAAAGCATGTCACACCAGCTAAATCACGACAATCAAACGTCCATTAAACTACCTGGCACGCCGTCAGGTTGCCGCTGCTCCAGCACCCTCCATTGTTCTGCAAACACTCGTTGGTCTGCACGGAATCGCTCAAACAAACCGGGGGGTCGGCGGTCTCCTCAAACCCGGAGCAGATGGCCTTCAACACTGCTCCCTTGTCCAACTTCCCTGCGACAACAAAAACACAACCAACACGTCAACCCAAAAAAAACCACTCCCAATCTTCACACACAAGGAAAACGCTTCCAAATCTTGGACAACAAAAAAACTTCAGGACTCCGAAACCACTGGAACAACGCAAACAGAAAAAAAGGCACACGCTTCTCCACTCAAAGGATCTCACGGAAACCACAAGCGCTCAAAATATCACACCTCGGTATTGCCTCTGGTTGATTATCAGAGTCGGCAAAATCGTCACGTCGCCACGGGTGCCCTGACCCACCTGACAAACACAAAAAACACTCAAACACAACAAAAACACCTCACCTACACATCCACAAAATAGGCAACAAACACATGCAAACAGACGCACCAACAGCTCTAAGAACTCCACGCCGGTAGCACACAGAAAAAATATCCAAAACACACCTGTGCATCTTGCTCGTGCTTCAGAATGGGATGGTCTTGGTCAGCATTGGGGTCGCCCATGCACTTCTGCACCGCAGCCACGTCGATGGCTGAAGAAAAACAAGTGCGAACACATCACACATCACACAATTCTCGGCGAAGGCAAGGAACAGAAACCACAGCGGAAAACACACAAATCGAACCACCACTGCACGCAGGGATCTCTCCACTCCCAAACAAAACAACAAGGAAAAGATATCTCACAAAGAGACTTGATCACTTCCTCCGCGCAAGTCGGACCGTACTTCTTCTCCTTCATCGGGCAACGAATCTGGAAATCCGTCACGAAGTCCCACCACTTCCAAGGCTTGCCGGTGTCGTTCGTCACCTGGAACACGCACAGCTGACGAAGATTCTCGGTCACCACTTCCTTGCCGTCGTAACCCACAGAAAAATCCTGCTCAGGATCGGGGGCACAGTACCGACCGCGGTTGATGCACTGCGACTTGCACTGCTTGCTCTCGATGAAAGCCTAAGCACAAGACACTCAACTCTCAGGGACTACCATCTCGTGCCTCGCAGCTTTCAAAACAAGAGCAAGGAATACATGGGTGGAATGGTCAAACCATAACACAGGAGGAGACACATGAGAGCACAGGAGTGCTTCATGAGGGTCGGCAAAGACCAATGCCCCAACGGAACCAAAGCAAACGGACAACGCAATCACGTCAACAAAGATACGGCGTAGTGGCTCTACCTGTGGGCAATACCAAGTGATGTAATGCGGGGTGAACTGCGTGAAGCCACCTTGCTCGAGAATCTGAGCAACGCCCTTGTAGTTGCGCACGAAATCCACCTGGGCATCACATTTCGGCCCGCACTCGTCATTGCTGTTCGTCCAGAATTCATACTCCACTCGCTTGTCAGGGTGCGGCAGCGACTCTCGCCAGTCGATTTTGATCGAAACCATCTCCTTGTTGCTCAAAACCTTCTTCAGACTATCCCCAAAGTCCTTGGTTACGAGAGCAGATGGAATTGTAATGTTTTCAAGATACTGAGATGCCACGGGGTCCTCATCGGGAGAATCCATAGTGATAAGCTTCTCCTGCTTGTCATCCGCTACTAGCACGGCCGCTGCTCCTGCTTGTTGAGCGAACCAGACCTTGGTTGCGAAGTAACAACCTGTATTCGATTGCCGCCCGATCAAGAAAGGCAAAATCGAAACGCGGTTAGTCAAATGACGAGGACATACAGGCAATCGTGAACATGAAATTCCTAAAAAGAGACTGGTTAAACAGAAAGAGAAGAGCATAACAGAATTGACGCTAACGATATACTTTTGTCGCGTTGACAAAGGCAAAGCCAATCAGACGAAGCAAATTACTCTGTTTGACGGACCGAGTAGGAACGGTCGTCGGATCCGATAGACTCTAAGCAGAATTACCCAGAGTGAGCACTAGCATATCACGACCGCATTGCAGCTGATACAGACATCTACCGTTCTGGTTCAGTCAGTAACCAGAACTCTCAACAAAACCCCGACAAATTCAATCGGGTAAAGGCTTTGGGGGAACGAAACAGTAAGCACAGACTCGAATGGCAGCGTCAAAGGTCATTGCTTGTCCACAGGATACTCCAGCAGGTGTCAGCACTCATCGATTAAGTTAAGAAAGTAAAGTCGTCCAATATTCATGCATTTTCCACGGACAGTGGTAAGGTAATGCAGATAACTCTACTCAGAAGCAGCTCAAAAGACTCTCCTGCCAAGAGAGCTCACTTTCTCGAAAGACACGGAGCTACATTGCACCCTAACCGGCAGTAGCTCCGAACCAAGCACACCGTCAATCAAGCAAATAAATACATGCAGGAACACTGCATCAGCTCCACGGCCATGTACACCGCACACGATGACAAATCGCAGACACAGCTGCGCAGTCACAGCAATGCACTTCCACTGCAACCGAGCTGGCGGAACAGGAAAGACTACACACAGACTGGAAACCGAACTTACCGCCACGATCGATGAGCGCGAAAATGGGACGCATGCCGGCTCCAGACTTGAATTTGTCCGTCGGAAAAACGTCGCACGCTTTGGCATTCACGTCCGGGTACACCACCGTGCCACCCAGCGTACCGCCATACTGCGGCACGCCAAAGTTGCCGATCGCGCTCTGGTGCGTCCCCTTCAAACTGTCCGGCGACGTCACCGTCAACGCCGTCTCTTCCACCACGAACGTGCTCCACGCGGGCACCACCGCCACCAACAAAACCAACAGCACGGACACCAACAAGAGCCTCGCCATCTTCTCCCTTCCTGATGGCCAGACGGGTCCTCCCCCCGGTCGAAACAAAATCACGCCGCAACCATTCACGAACAGGATGTCTCTGGCGTCGTCACCCCCGAATTGGATCCCTCTCCCATACAAGCTCAAATTCTGAACATCAACAAAGGAGAGAAAACCCCTCGCCCTAACCCTGCACCGCCCTAATCTTCCCAAATCAGAGTGCCAACCCCCGCGCAAACCCTAAACAGGCTTCCACACAATCCCTGGCGCACTGCACCTCTTCTTCTGAAATCAAAACCAGCGTGCAAACATACCCTGAAAATTAACCGAGAGTCCGAAAAATCTCGCGAAAATTGCGAAAATTGGTGCTTGCGATCGGCACTCGAGTTCAATCAAAATTTGATGGAGAGGACAGGGCAACGGCAGTGTTAACTTAAGTTAAGTGGCTGGATTTCTTGCTTTCGCTTCGATCGCGGTCCTTACGGAAGTATGGCGATGGGCGTGGGGACCAAGCTCCGCGTCCCCGTTCCGGGTGTCAGCAGGGGTATCATCTAGGGTATCCGTATGGGTTTCTGACATGTGCAATGAGGTCCGTAGGCGGTGGACCTGGGCGGTATAGGCCAGGTATCGTTGTGACGCTGCCACGAAGCATTTGCCACTTGGGCAAATTGGATGTGACGTGGCGGAGTGACCGGTTGGTGGAATCTCGTCACAGCCCATCAGCCATTGGCGGACTGGCTGTTAGCTGGATTTATGATTACCACGTGGCGAATCCGGTTGGAGTATTTCCATGCCAGGGTAAGGTAGTGTGACACTCACTATGGTCTTCAGGTTTGTTCCCACCTTAAGTTAATGGGGGGCATTCTTGTGTTTCATAATGAACTAGGGTGGTAATTTTTTTAATGTATAGAAACTTCAAAATTCAATAACTTTCATGTCGTAGGTTGGAACACCATGAATCAAAGCCTGTGCACCCCTCCTCGCCGAGGGCTTTCCGACGGTACCAAACACGCACCCAGGGGACTCACGGTCCGGGAGATCTCAACGTAACAAACAAACAAACAAACAAAAGAAAAAGAATATCCTCCTATGAAGATACATTGTTTGTTTGTTTGTTTGGATGTTTGTTTGTTACATTGAGATCTCCCCGACCGTGAGTCCCCTGGGTGCGTGTTTGGTACCGTCGAAAAGCCCTCGGCGAGGAGGGGTGCACGGGCTTTGATTCATGGTGTTCCAACCTACGGCATGAAAGTTATTGAATTTTGAAGTTTCTATACATTAAAAAATCTACCTATGAAGATATTTTGTTTGTTTGTTTGTTTGTTTGTTACGTTGAGATCTCCCGAACCGTGAGTCCCTCGGGTGCGTGTTTGGTACCGACGGAAAGCCCTCGGCGAGGAGGGGTGCACAGGCTTTGATTCATGGTGTTCCAACCTACGGCATGAAAGTTATTGAATTTTGAAGTTTCTATACATTAAAAAAATTAGACCGTGGCAATGGCACGGGCCACCCTAGTACGATGCTAATTTAATGTATAGATGTATAGATAAGGTAGAATTTTCATAATCCATTAAGGTACCATAAATGGTTTCAATATACTTATTCTTGTCATTTCAATACAAAAAAATGACAAAAAAATGACAAGAGGAAGTATAATGAAACCATTAAGGTACTAGTAACTTGTAAAATTAGTGCATTCTCTCATGCGGATTCTGTTAGTCACCTAACCTACATAGTGAGTGATGTCGCATGAACATAAGAGTATTAATACAACCATTAATATTTGGAAAAGTAGTAGCTAAGTAGCTTAGTAGCAAAAAAAGGCTCATTAAATCTTTCAAAATGAACATTTGAGAAAATTTTGGGTATTACTAGTGGCCCATTAATATAATAACATTATTTCATAAGAGTTTTTGGAGGCCTTTATAAGACTAATTTGGGGTTATTTCCCAAAATTGTTTCCTATATTGCATACCAACTACTATTGGTGTGAATATTCAGTTTTTTTAAAACTAAAGAATTTTTTTTCAAGAATTTCAAAAAGTATTATAAAAACAAAAAAATGATTTTAATTTTTTAATTTTTTAAAAAGAATATTTAATAATTAACTTTAAAATAATAATAAATTAATATTATTTGTTGTAGCAATCTCTTCATGATGTCAAATTGTTTAAGTGGTAGACTTCAGAGAGTTCCCACAGTCCAAAAACTCATAATCTTCTAAAAGCCCCCCCAAACATCTAATACCAAAGCCTAAAATTATTGTCCATATAGATTAGGACATATAGTCGAGAAGGGAGCTAAAAATTGAACTCATTAATGCAATATAATTTTTATGTATGATAAAATTTCATAGATTATGAGCCTTTTAGCTTTGTCCAACCCAAAAGCTAGCTCTTTAGAATATCCGTTTTTCTTTATGGAAAGCAAGGGTGAAAAATTCAATTTACACATTCAATATGGAGTGATGAAATTCCCCTTTGGTGAAGAGTGAGAAAAATTCACATCCAACAAGGAATGAGATTCTTGATTTGTGAAATGTGGAAAAAATTAGATCCAAAGTTCTTCCTTTTTGTATGCAATGGGTCAAAGTCTCTTGTTTTAACAATAACATTTTAATTTACAATAGACAACATTTTAAAGGCTTTGGTTTGTATTGTATACAATACACTAAGGTCTATGATTTTCCTTGATTTGAATTACCACCTCTATGTTTTCTAGACTCTGCTACTAACATTGATATGACAAGTATGCACCTTCTATCCCCCATGTTGCTTCTCCCCTCTCCTTTTGTTTCCCCTAGCTTTCTCCTTCTAGCCCCGGCCTTAAAATCTCTAATGAAAATCTTCAAATTGCAAAGTGCTTCAAAATCAACATGCAAATACATTGGTGAGAAAAATGTCTTTCAATTGACTCATTGTGTTTGCAAATTGACTTTGAAATGTCAAAAAAATACAAAAAAGAATGCAAAAAACACATCTATAATTGAACCTCCATCTACTAAAATGCTTCTCAATCACTCATAACTTCTTGTATTGATATGAAATTTTAGCCACACAAACTAAACCACAATGCATAACTTTTTTCAAAAAACAAAAACAAAAAAACAGACACAATAAGAAGAAGAAACAAGCCACCAAAGTTCACTTTAATCCAAAAATGTCGAATTTTTAAACTTAGAATTGCTCCCAAACATTCAAAACAACTTAGATTGCTATGAAAATTTGAAGACATTAACTAGATTTCTAGAAGAATACAATACAATACAACAAGTATTCATTGAAAAAAAACATCGATTGAAGAAGATACAAGCCCTCAAAATTGCACCTATCAACTACAATTTAGTGAACTTAAATTGAAGCTATGAACTTTGATTGGCTTTGAAAACATGTGTATATCTTGGATTGATCTGAAAATTATACCACACAAGCAAGCCTAGTATACACAAATTTTCCAATAAATTTTTAAAATTAAAAAATGGGATGCAAAAGTTACAACACTTTGAATCAGATTGCTAAATTATGTGAGGACACTTTTCATCCCCTTTGGCAATGACGGATTAAGGTATAGATGTGGGCAACAAACTTAGGATCTTTTTCTTCATGGCCCTTGCAAGAAAGGAGATGAAGGTTTGTATTATGTTCTATAGTTCTAGAAAATTCAAATTCTCATAGGTCCATGTCTAACATAGTAAAAAACATAAAAGGATTTGCATCTTCATTACTCTAATGTAAAACTCTTGCTACATCAAAAAATACTTTCATTCAAAATTACTAATGCATGCTTGAAATTGTCCACAAACTTTGGAGAACTTGCACATCTCTTCGGATATTACCTTGTCTCTAAAAGCAAGTCCATTGAAATGAAGCTTTAGACTATTCATGAAGAAGCACTTTGGAGTTCATCTTTTCTATGATGCATGCTTTGTAACTTTTTCAAGTCTACATTATTCTATACCAAAGACAATACTTTCAATAGCAAGGATTGATACCCTAGGTATTGTGTTTGTATTGCATCAACATTTTTATCTTTATATAGGCCTTCAACAATTTATTATCGCTATAAGGAGAAACTTAATGACCATAGAAATTTACCTTTTTGATATAGTACAAATTTTTCACTTAAAAAAAACCAAAAGTATTCATTAGAGACCAAGCTACTCTACAAGACATCCTTACTTTTATGTAAAATTCCAAGGATGAATAATTGCACTTTTGTCTTTCATAGAAGGATTTTCCATCATCCAATAGACACCTAGTATCCATGAGGGGCTTTACAAAGTCAAACATTACATCACCTTCCACAATGCACTAGTAAGATTGATGATGCCGGCTCTTACAAACTTTGTCATCGCTAGATATGAATGGTCAATAATTATAAGTGCACTTGTAATCAACATTGATCCCTAAAAGCCCAATAGGTTAGGACAAAATCCAAAAGTGTTATAAAATATAAGCTCTATAATTTTTTTAAAGTTAGCATGAAAGAGGATAATGTAAAGCACAAAAAGTAGAAAGTATCATGTAGTCAAAATTATAAAATTATTTTTAGACTCTCTTCAAATGAATTTTGAGGATACAACTTCAAAAATTTATCAAAAATATAATTTCTATCATTAAGATTTGAAAATTTTCTTGATTGGTCAAAATTATGTTTTTAATTGATTTGTTAAAAAATGAAAAATATCTAGTTATGAGAGCATCAACCTTTTCTCCAAATAATAAGTTTTTTAGCACTAAACAATTCTAAGCACTTTGTGCTATATTTCTCTTATAATTTTTGTTTGACTATATCAATCTTACTTTTGAATATAAATGTTGAAAAACAATCTGATATTTTGAAAATTTGAAAAAAAAAGTTTGAAATTTTTTTTATTCTATCCAAAAATTCTTCCTAAAGTCATGCATTGACCAAAACATTGTTGCTTGAGTGCTTTTGGATTAATACTACTTTATGCATATTTACTACTATAAAAGATAAATTACTTTATTGAATCTTAATGGTAAGTGAAAAGAGATTCCAATTCAATTTAGGATGGATTATTTTGACACTATATTAATACATTATGAAATTTCAAATTGTAGATTGTAGGTGTGTCAAGAATCAACATTTGGCTCTCCAAGGCTCTCGTGTTCTGATTGTGTACATTTGTTGTCATCAATAATTAAGTTTTTGTGTGCCTTTTTTATTTAACCTCTAAGCACCCAACCCATGTTCATTAAAATCCAAACCTTTTTATACTCATTCTAATTAAACTATCACATAAGAAAAAATCCACACTAACTAACTATACCATTTGGTAGTAGAGACATGCCCGGAGGTACATAGAAAGGGACGTCCTTTGACTGTACCATTGACAAGGTTATAACAATCAATTAAGGATATCTTTCAAAATGGAGAGGCGATATTTTCACCCTTAAGGTGCTTAGGGTTAAGTTTGCACAAACTATCATCTACAATACCAATAACCATGTAGGCCTCATTTTGCCAACAACCCAATGACATAACCTACAAATCTTTTCATCTTCAGAAATCCTCAACCTACAAGCTTAGACCTTCTCATCGCATAAACTTTTCTATCATCGGACCTTCTCATCACCCTCAGCAATTCTTTAGAGTCAAGATAGCAAGAGACTATAAATTTTGAAGTGACACGTCTGCTTTAAGTTGGACCTACCCAAGATTAATTAATTTCCATCATGCAAGCTTTGAGAAGTGAAATTAAAATCATTTCTTGCCGAAGTAGCTTTGATTTTACTTGCAAGTGATTTCTGTGCAACATTTTAAACTTTGAAAAGTGCTCGAGTTCCCAAGCCGGGCCAGGTAGCGAGTTCGCTTGCTGTTGGCTGGTTTGCGTCAGTTCAGACCTGGGTCTATGACCTCCACAGATACCCGGAGCGATACCCGGGAAGCCGACCCTGTCGCCACACCCGCGTCCCGCTTGTTTCCTCCTCGAGGAGCAGAGATCTAAGTTTAGCCCGCCTTCATTTTGCATCGCGACTGACGACTCACACAGAATTTGCGCAATTTTCACGAGATTTTCCGGATTTCTTCACGCAGATTTCCTTCAGTTTTGGATATCGAGGAAGAGGTGGTTGCCATTTGAAAGGAAAACCACAATTGAAGAAGCCTTGTTAAGGCAACATTGGAGTTCGCGCTTGGTGTAGGGCGGTGCAGGGTTCACTTAGGGCGACGGTTTTTCTCTCCTTTGTTGATGTTGGGAATTTGAGCTTGTATGGGAGAGGGATCCAATTCGGGGGTGACGACGCCAGAGACATCCTGTTCGTGAATGGTTGCGGTGTGATTTTGTTTCGACCGGGGGGGGCCATCAGGAAGGGAGAAGATGGCGAGGCTCTTGTTGGTGTCCGTGTTGTTGGTTTTGTTGGTGGCGGTGGTGCCCGCTTGGAGCACGTTTGTGGTGGAAGAGACGGCGTTGACGGTGACGTCGCCGGACAGTTTGAAGGGGACGCACCAGAGCGCGATCGGCAACTTTGGCGTGCCGCAGTATGGCGGTACGCTGGGTGGCACGGTGGTGTACCCGGACGTGAATGCCAAAGCGTGCGACGTGTTTCCGACCGACAAATTCAAGTCTGGAGCCGGCATGCGTCCCATTTTCGCGCTCATCGATCGCGGCGGTAAGTTCGGTTTCCAGTCTGTGTGTAGTCTTTCCTGTTCCGCCAGCTCGGTTGCAGTGGAAGTGCATTGCTGTGACTGCGCAGCTGTGTCTGCGATTTGTCATCGTGTGCGGTGTACATGGCCGTGGAGCTGATGCAGTGTTCCTGCATGTATTTTTCTTGCTTGATTGACGGTGTGCTGGGTTCGTAGCTACTGCAGGTTAGGGTGCAATGTAGCTCCGTGTCTTTCGAGAAAGTGAGCTCTCTTGGCAGGAGAGTCTGTTGAGCTGCTTCTGAGTAATCTGCATTGGCAAATGGCGTTCTATCACTAGAAATTTAATTCTGTTTTGGAAGTTATTGAGTTATTAAGTAATACAAGGTCCTGTGCATTGAAAAGAGATTTCTTCGCTGTCGTTTGGTCGTCCGACATTATTTAAACTTTGAAAATGAAATCGTCTGGCTTTAGCATCTAATTTATTATTGGTAGAACGAACACTAGTTAATGCTTTTCAAGTTCTAGAGCGTATTTGATTGCAATCTGTGCCTGAGAACGGTACTGCGCGGTCGTATATAGTTTGAATTGCACGCTGAGTTTTATTGATTACTCCGATAAGAGCATATGGTTTTGTTTTCAGTCTCGACTTGATGGGTATACATTGGTACATCAGCTGAAGTGCTTGTGCGAGATATGAATCGGAAATACTTCGCTTTTGCTCCTATATATATAATTGTCACTGCTCCTTATTTGATTGCATAGGATTGTAGATTATTAAGCTGGCGGTATTTGGACGGGTGCAGATTGTTACTTCGCAACCAAGGTCTGGTTCGCTCAACAAGCAGGAGCAGCGGCCGTGCTAGTAGCGGATGACAAGCAGGAGAAGCTTATTACCATGGATTCTCCCGAAGACGACCCCGTGGCATCTAAGTATCTTGAAAACATTACAATTCCATCTGCTCTCATAACCAAGGACTTTGGGGATAGTCTGAAGAAGGCTTTGAGCAACAAGGAGATGGTTTCGATCAAAATCGACTGGCGAGAGTCGCTGCCGCACCCTGACAAGCGAGTGGAGTATGAATTCTGGACGAACAGCAATGACGAGTGCGGGCCGAAATGTGATGCCCAGGTGGATTTCGTGCGCAACTACAAGGGCGTTGCTCAGATTCTCGAGCAAGGTGGCTTCACGCAGTTCACCCCGCATTACATCACTTGGTATTGCCCACAGGTAGAGCCACTACGCCGTATCTTTGTTGACGTGATTGCGTTGTCCGTTTGCTTTGGTTCCGTTGGGGCATTGGTCTTTGCCGACCCTCATGAAGCACTCCTGTGCTCTCATGTGTCTCCTCCTGTGTTATGGTTTGACCATTCCACCCATGTATTCCTTGCTCTTGTTTTGAAAGCTGCGAGGCACGAGATGGTAGTCCCTGAGAGTTGAGTGTCTTGTGCTTAGGCTTTCATCGAGAGCAAGCAGTGCAAGTCGCAGTGCATCAACCGCGGTCGGTACTGTGCCCCCGATCCTGAGCAGGATTTTTCTGTGGGTTACGACGGCAAGGAAGTGGTGACCGAGAATCTTCGTCAGCTGTGCGTGTTCCAGGTGACGAACGACACCGGCAAGCCTTGGAAGTGGTGGGACTTCGTGACGGATTTCCAGATTCGTTGCCCGATGAAGGAGAAGAAGTACGGTCCGACTTGCGCGGAGGAAGTGATCAAGTCTCTTTGTGAGATATCTTTTCCTTGTTGTTTTGTTTGGGAGTGGAGAGATCCCTGCGTGCAGTGGTGGTTCGATTTGTGTGTTTTCCGCTGTGGTTTCTGTTCCTTGCCTTCGCCGAGAATTGTGTGATGTGTGATGTGTTCGCACTTGTTTTTCTTCAGCCATCGACGTGGCTGCGGTGCAGAAGTGCATGGGCGACCCCAATGCTGACCAAGACCATCCCATTCTGAAGCACGAGCAAGATGCACAGGTGTGTTTTGGATATTTTTTCTGTGTGCTACCGGCGTGGAGTTCTTAGAGCTGTTGGTGCGTCTGTTTGCATGTGTTTGTTGCCTATTTTGTGGATGTGTAGGTGAGGTGTTTTTGTTGTGTTTGAGTGTTTTTTGTGTTTGTCAGGTGGGTCAGGGCACCCGTGGCGACGTGACGATTTTGCCGACTCTGATAATCAACCAGAGGCAATACCGAGGTGTGATATTTTGAGCGCTTGTGGTTTCCGTGAGATCCTTTGAGTGGAGAAGCGTGTGCCTTTTTTTCTGTTTGCGTTGTTCCAGTGGTTTCGGAGTCCTGAAGTTTTTTTGTTGTCCAAGATTTGGAAGCGTTTTCCTTGTGTGTGAAGATTGGGAGTGGTTTTTTTTGGGTTGACGTGTTGGTTGTGTTTTTGTTGTCGCAGGGAAGTTGGACAAGGGAGCAGTGTTGAAGGCCATCTGCTCCGGGTTTGAGGAGACCGCCGACCCCCCGGTTTGTTTGAGCGATTCCGTGCAGACCAACGAGTGTTTGCAGAACAATGGAGGGTGCTGGAGCAGCGGCAACCTGACGGCGTGCCAGGTAGTTTAATGGACGTTTGATTGTCGTGATTTAGCTGGTGTGACATGCTTTGGGGTCTGGTGTTTGGTTTTCTTGTTGTGTATTTGCCTGATCGGCTTGGGTAGTGGACGTTCATATTTGGTTCAAGGCATGCTCTTTTAGGTAGTAATGAATTTAGAACCTGTATGTCGTATCAGGTATCTTGAGTAACTTCTGTTTACTATTGCACAGGATACTTTTCGTGGACGGGTATGTCAGTGTCCACTTGTATCGGGTGTACAGTTTCAGGGCGATGGGTATACACACTGCGAAGGTAAATAGCTCATTCTCTATCATTGCTGGTTTTTGAGATTCTGAGTACATGGGAATACTGATTTTTGACATGCGTGTATTCATCATGGATAATCTAGCGTTGCATATAATTAATCTGCATGTGATTGTGATGTTCACTTATTTTATTTTGTGAGCGATTCATGTCAAAGAGTTCGCTCACTTGAGTCGATGGTTCGCGGGATTGTCATTAACTTCTGATGTGGCGTTCATTTGATTGTTTGTGGGTTCAGCGAAGGGTCCTGGTCGTTGTAAGGTCGTGAGTGGAGAATGCTGGGAAGAGACTCGGGATGGTGTTTGGAAATCCGCGTGCCAGGTATGAGTTGGTGCAGATTTCGGTATCGTCTGGTCTTTGCCTATATTTTGTGTTTGGACTAGAGGTACCGGAATACCTGGTTTCACGCAGGAATATTTTGGAACTTCTCATGATCCAGTTGATGGCAGACAAGTTTTTAGGTCTAGTAATTCGCAGATTTGTTGACTATGCTTATTACGATGGTGGCATTGTTTAAACTTGTGAAATGTAGGTGTGAGTTGTGACCTGTGCTGTTGCTGATCACAAGTGTGCGCCCAACATACGTACTTTTGCCATAGTAACGATAGTTTTTTTGGTTGGTTCCAGGATGAACTCACTGGGTGCAGATGCCCTGAGGGTTTTGAAGGTAGCGGCAAGAACACCACAAGTGGTTGCGTAGGTATGGGGCGTTACTCTTTTACCTTCAGTTATGGTTATCTGGTGTGGAGGGATGCTGGATTATATGGATGAAGGGAGGATAGTTTTAGAGGGGATTGTGCTTTAGAGCGTGTGAAGTATTTCGAATGTGGGTCTTCTGGGGTTTTCTGACTATTTCTGTTCGAATGGCATTGGTGCAGATGTCAATGAGTGTACAAAAAAGATGAAGTGCCAGTGTCCCGACTGCCAGTGCTCAAACACATGGGGCGGATACGAATGTCAGTGTGGCGGTGATTTGCTGTACATCAGCGAGCATGACACTTGCATCAGTAAGTCTTTGTCCTTGCTGCTTTTGGCAGATTTCGCTACTTCGTGAGGATTCAGTACTTGGTGGGATGATGGGAGGGTGATGTAGCTGGTATTATTAACCGAAAGAGAAGTTCGAAAATCTGGAAATGTCAGCCTGTTTTGAGGAGTATGCTCGTTCGAGCGATTTTCTGCTTCGAATGTTCTTGTTTTTTTCTTAGATGTGAAACGTGTTAACGTCATTATCTTGTTTCTTTCTGTGCAGGCAAGCGGAGTCAGCAATCGAAACTTGGGTGGGTCTTGACGCTGGTTGTGTTGGCGAGTTTGTCTGTACTTGGTGTTGGGGGATACATCCTCTACAAGTATCGACTTCGGGTACGTGCGAAATGCACTGGCTCAATGCATTTTTTCCTGTTTGCTCCATGCTTCTTGTATGTAGTATGTTGGATTTCTGTTGCAGATACTAATTTGTGTTCTGGTTGTGCAGTCATACATGGACTCTGAAATTCGTGCCATCATGGCACAGTACATGCCATTGGATAGCCAAAGTGATGCAAACCACGTGCATGATGAAATATGATTGCGGTAAGGTTTGGGCACTTGTTTGGGGTCACCATGGTGATCTTCTGAAATTTTGAAATTTTCCTTTGCGATGTTGATTTGCATTTTACGCGCTATTGATATGGATCTTTTGCTTTTGCAGATTTTTAAGGTTCTTAATGCGTCGAAGCCTTATCATGTCATGTTGGGAGTATTCTTTAGTCTCCATTGATTGGACATAGCTTTTGTTCTGCAGGGGCAGAATAGCAAGAATTTGGAAGGCAGCATGTGTTGTTCTGTGCTTTTAAGAGCTAGCTTAGAGTTTTTTGTAAATTGGAATGTTGATAGGAAGATCGGTGTAGAAGAGGCGACGCTTTTTGTACTGCGCAGTCATGATGCTAAGCAAGGCTGGTTACCGAACTGGTTTGTGAAGCTGTGCCTTCGTCTGTAGAGGCTGACCTTGAATTCAGGTCTATTTTGGACACGAGTTGGGTTCATGAATTTCTTTTTGGTTTTATGGTCGGATTGAAGTGCTGTGCTACATGTGATTGTTATTGTTGGAATCAATATTGTTATTTCACATAGACATCGTCTATACTGGATGCATGGGAATTGAAATGTGTTCTAGTATTTAGTTTTGGACTGGACTACAATTAGTTGTTTGGTATGTAATTGTGCTGCCTCACCACTGTTATCAAAAGTGGTTTTCCTGAGTTCTTCACATAGGTGTTTTTCTTATATTTGTGGTTAGATTCAAATACTTATATGAATTGTTGTTGAAGTTTGTAGTGACATACTACAGTTACAAGAATTCTTCGTCATGCACTATTTGGGAAAGAATAATGACTCAGTATTTGAGGAGATTATAGAATCAATTTTATTTAGAATCCAAAAAGAGTTGAGTGCTGGAGGAAAGCGCGTCAACTTTGGATGACAAAAGTGCACAATCGATTCTTGGACCCATCCTCAAATTTTCGTACAATGAAGGCACCCATAACCAACCATTTAATCAATTTTGGAGTAAGGTAAGAGGCTCAAAAAGTGACCATCTAAGCGCTGATGTGCCTTTTTTATGTATCTCCTAATATGGAAATATTTTTACTTTATTTTTCAGTGAAAGAAAAATCTCCTAATATGGAAATATTTTTACTTTATTTTTCAGTGAAAGAAAAATAGATGAGGAATCTAACACAAGTTGTTTCATATTTTTTGAAGCATTATTGAATTAGTTATGAATTTTTGAACACAGTCTACTATAAGTCCCTATGTGTGATCATAGGCCCTTGGAAACCCATCCATGCATAGTTTGAAAAAAAACCAAGGCTTGTTCAAAAACTAGCATTGCAACATGTAAAAAGCAATGGAAATGGTTTCTAAAAGCATCCCTTTCTAAATCTGAAATGAATGCTTGATTTAATCATTATTTTAGATTTTTCAATACTTGTAAGAAGGTAGTTGAACGATGAATTCTAATTTTGAATTAAATTAGTAGACACCTAGCCACTTAGTTAGGAATGAACAAAATGTGGTTCTTAAACCATCCATTGAAGAAGTTAAAACAAAT
Organism: Thuidium tamariscinum; assembly: GCA_947034885.2. Taxonomy (NCBI): domain Eukaryota; kingdom Viridiplantae; phylum Streptophyta; class Bryopsida; order Hypnales; family Thuidiaceae; genus Thuidium; species Thuidium tamariscinum. The sequence goes on from OX344750.2 coordinate 39,656,374, forward strand.
CTCATTAAGCTCCATTGTAATCTAGATTAATCTAGAGTTCATTTCTCCAAAGTTCACATGTCCATTTCAGAGCCCCTACTGGATGGTTGAAAATGCCCGCTCGATTTTAGAGCCCTCTCCTATAGTGTAAGGTAAAGCAAATATTTCCCTATGTGTCAATATAGAAATGATGGAGATTGCAATAATTTTGGTAATTTTTTTGCTTGAATTGGGGTCACTATGAATTTTGAAAGACAAAAGTTGTTCTAGTCCGATGTCCAATGTTTAGACTATTCTAAGATTGCTCATTTAAAAGTCTCTCTCGTTTACTTTGGTGGTCTAAATCAAGGATATGTATTTGTATTGTGACAAGAATGGAAAAATTGATGGTCAAAACTAAGAATTTATGCTTGGACATTAGTCCCAACTTCTTTTAAATATACTATTGATTGTTGATGGGGTGGTGGTTTGTGATGGGTGCCTTCACCATAAGTGTTTTTTGGCAAGCTTGATAAATCTTCCAAATCCCACTTCCACTTGCAATAGGTAATAAATAAAGCCATACTTCTTGGTTTTATATGATTGGAAGCTTGCAATTGGTTCTTTACTAAGAATACAAAGTAGCAATAGGAGTAGTCGACTTTTAAATTATAGCCCATGATTTGTAGTATAGTGGTACAACTCTAGAAATGGGCAATAACTTAAACTTTTATCCATTGCAAAATGGCTATCTTTCATTTGTTCGACACTTTTAGTCCTTTGTGGCTTTTGAAGGTTCAAAAATGGATAAACTTATTTCTAGTGCTTTGAAAATAGTCATAGTTTATGCGTACTATATCCAAAAAATGTATTTAAAGATAAAATAGAGAACCCTTTTAAATCACAATAAGGTTCAATAAAAGGAAGGTCTAATGAAATGTAATGGTTCAATGATACAAATGCATTAATCTTGATGTTGGGCTTGAAAGTAGCTTAATGGATGATTTTCAAGATTACTATAGAAATGAAGGATGCATCTACTAGTCCAAAATCATTGAATCATTTAAAAAAAAATATAGTATCTTGGTAATGAATCTCATCCTTTCAATTTTAACCCTATAACACTCAAAGTGGTTGATGAATAACTTTTTAGATTGTTGTAAAGATGAAGAGTTAAGCCTATCGGTTCAAGAATCATGCTCCACTTTAATTTTGGAAAATTACCTTGTTGATGGGTCTTGTCTATTCAATTTAATTCCAAAATGACAAGTTGATTAGTGTAGACATCAATCTTTTTCATACTACATGGATTATCAATTGCTTAACCATTAAAGGATGCCACATTAGGGGAGATTGAGGCCAAAACAAGACTACAAGTTCTTGGATTGCTGGGAATAAGGGAAGTACATAGTGGCAAGAATGTGACGTGGCCAAGACTTGGCCACATCATTTTTTATTTTTTGAATTTTTATTTTTGAACTTTTTTCACATTTTAGGACCCCCAAATTTTAATTTGTATTTAATTTTATTTAATTATATATTTTTTGGTAATTATTGCCTAACAACAGCCAAACATTTTTTTTAATCTATTTCGGGAACATCAAAGATAAATAGCCCTCTCTTGCCTCAAATCCCCCCTAATGTAGACGTTTATTATTGAGCAATGGATGAGAAAGAACCCTTCTTTGTAAGATAGAAGTGTAGATGTTCATCAATAGAATTTTGTCTAGAAAGGGGAAGTCTTGCATAGTAATTTGACCTCTAATTAATGCTTTTCATTCTTTTTTTAAATAAGTGCTTTAAATTGCATCAAAAAGGATAAATTCCATAGTGATCAATCCATCATTTAAGGGTTAATAAAATCCAAGAGCACTCATTAAGGTCAAACTATGGTACAAGACCTTTGGCCTTTTTTTCACAAAATTGCAAAATTTCAAGGATGGACATCTATACTTTTGTCCTATTTAGGGTAGGACCCCTTAAACTTGTCCTTGTATCCATTCATGTACAATAGATTTCCCTAGAAGTGTCCCTAGACTTCAATTAAAGTGTCATTAAATTGTTCCCTTACTTATTAGCAATTAATTTATTGCTAATTTTGTGAGATTTTAGTTTCACATCTAGCTATATGATAGATATAGTGGTCTAAAAAGCTTCAACTTTGAAAATCCATAGAAAATACCTACTATATTTTGAAAATCTAAATTTTTTTCTTTGGAAATTCATGATTTTCAATTGCTAATACCACAAAAATATTATTTTCAGGAAAAAGTGTCTCCACTACTATGCTCAATTGTTGATACCGATGGTATTAAGGTAGAAGGTTCTTAAATGGAGTAGGTTCTAAAATGGTGCCCTACCTTAAATGTACAGTACTTGTACATTTTGCTTTTTCATAGCCTTCAGCAATGTACTGACAATGTACATTTTAGCTAGGGCACCATTTTAGAGTCCTATGCCCTTTCAATTATAAAATTTGATAACTAATTCAAAAAAACTTAGAAAAATATGAAACAACTTGGGTTAGATGTCAATTCTACTTGTCTTTCAAGGAAAATTTACTGAAAAATATTTCTAAAATTTTTACCTCCCTAAAATTCTGTTTCAACACTTAGATGGTCCATTATAGGACCTCTTACCTTAAGTGTTTCTATAGAAGAGGGATTCTCTATCATTTATCAGACACTTAACTTAGGGTCCGTTGCATCCTTTTTAAGACCCCAAAACCTCACACTCATTGCCATAGTCAACGTTCTTAATTTTTGAATGCATAAAAACTTTGAAATTCAATAACCCGCACACTATACGTCGGAATGCCATGAAACCAAGTTTGTGCACACCTTCTTGCCAAGGGCTTTCCAATGGTACCAGGATTTCCACCTAAATCAAAGTAGAAGTAATTTTCTCATTTTTTAGAACCAAAAATAACTCAAAAATCCTTAACTTTAGTTCTTGCATTGGTGTAAAACACACATTGCATACACAGAGTAAACTTATTACACCTAGAAACAATTTGAATATAGAGAAACAGGTAGAAACACTTCAAGAAGCATCAGGCGCAAATTTCTTGACCTTCGCTAATGTAACCACAAAGCGAGTGATAGAGGATTCTTCATTTTTTTAGAAACCTGCATTCCAAAATCTTGCCACTCTTGATTTGGACTTCTGATAGAGCAGCCCAAAATCCAAATCTGGTTTCAGTTTTCTGAAATTTGTGCTGCACTGCGCTTAGAAACACACTGGAGCCTCCAGGTCGGGCAGCATCAGGAGGGTGGGCGGGTGTCAGCTTCTTCGTCGTTCAGTCCCGGGTATCAATCAACTGGAGTTTAGTTTGAAATTGACCGGCGGGTGTTGCAACTGGGTCCCCGGCGTTTTGAGAAAAACGTCGAGGACTTAGTGCCGAGGGTTTCCCTCTGTATCCCTGAAGCTCCTCTGCTCGTCGTCTCTTTTGTTTGGCTTGGCTCCTCGTTCGCACCATCCCGGAATACCGGTACCATCCTCATCGCAAATATTCCCACGTCCGTTCTCCCGAGTACAGAGCTTGAATTGCGATCAGCAGAGGTTGCAGGAACAGTCGTCACAGCGAATTGAATCGACAAACAACCTACGGCGCCATGGGGTTCTTCCTCATTTCCTTGTACTTCGTGCTCTCGGGGTTAGTGGGCACGCTCGGCATCAAGCTCTGCTACAACAAGGGCCCCAGCACCAACATGTAAGATCTTCTCTCAACTAATTGCCTACTTGCCTCAAGATTTTGGGATGGAGGACGAGATCTGCTGAATTCGGGGAACTCATCACAGGAACCCTAGAAATACTTTGGAGGCGGAATCGTGTTGCTTGCGAAAACAGATGGATTTGTGATTTTGAGCTTCTTAGGATTTGGGAGCGGACGGGGAATGCATATCAGGAGCCCTAGAAGTGCTTTGGAGACGGAATCGTGTTGGTTGTGACGGCAGAGGGATTTTTGATTTTGAGTTTCTTATGATTTGGGAGCGTTCGGGGAATGTGTATCAGGAGCCCTAGAATTGCTTGGAGATGGATCTTGTTAGTTGTGATAACAGATGGATTTGTGATTTTGAGCTTCTTAGGTTTTGCGAGTGCTTTCTGTTTAGGGATTTTAGTTTGGCGATTTGTGTCCATGCAAATCGAGTTTTTGGATTAGAGGATTTCTTGTTGAGTCCGGCTTTCGTGACTAGCGTGGTTATTTTGATCGCTTGTAGATCTTAATTGGATAGTGTTTATATATCCCACCGCATGTTCTTCATCATTACAAGAGCTGTTACGTCTCCGCTATTTTGTTTTTGGGGAAGTGTATTGAGATGGTGCTTCTGCGTTCTATAAGAAAGAAATGATTATGCACATGCAGCTTTTAAAATGGGCACTCTAATCTGCTGCTTCTCTGTATTGATGGAGTAGTTTTTAGATGGTGTCTATTAATGGAGAAGAGGATTGATCTAAACGGCAAACAGAGTGCGTTTGGAAAGGATGACTATGATGGAGACGCTAACTTCGGTGGGTTGATGTGGTGCAGGCTCAACGTAATGCTCGTAAATACTGCTGTGATCTGCTGCTGGCTCATGTACGTGTCTCTCTCACTCAATACTCTCATTTCTATGGAGTGTATGTTTAAGCTTTGGTATTGTAAGAGCAGAAGCGCATGCTGGAAGAAAGCTTGTCATTTTTGAGACAAAGAACCATTTTTTGGTTAGCTTATCTTGGGTGTTTAGATGGGAATTTTTGGTCTCGAAATCCTTTATTTTTAGTGCTTTATGTACTGTCTAGAAATTGCAAGATAAGAAATCAACAGATTTTTAATGAATCTAAAAATGAATCTAAAAATTAGTCTTCTCAGTTTGTGAATTTGATCTACGGAGCTAAGGTTCGTCTATTTGAGCATTCAGAATTGACATTGGCTCTGATGATTTGTTCAGGTGGGCGATCGTATGGCTAGCGCAGTGGAAACCACTGATCAACCCTGTATTGAAAGGTGAAGGTGAATAGCGATGCCAGCCAGGCTGGGTTAAGAAAGATTGAAACCATTTCAAAAAATTTGACGTTTGTAGCAGTTTGTATTTCATCTGTATTTCATCTCCTCGTTACGCCTCTTGAGTGCTTACAGTAGCATGTCTGAGCAACGAGGGTCTTGCAACTGTTGTGCACCTAGAAATTCTTGGCAAGCATAATGAAAAGCTCGTAGCAATTTATCTGACTGAAATTATGAGGTGGACTGTGAACACGAAGGATTGCTATTTTCTCTTTCTCAATGAGCTTTATCATGCACCGATTAGGGTTACTGATCACTGATTTTGTTACTGATTTGTAGAGGGACAACGATGCATTTGCAAACTTCGGCCAAAGTGGTTTACATGTTTGCCAATGTACGTTTTCTGCGTTTAGATTTCATGTCATGACCAATTTTGCACGGTGCAAAAAAGCTTGCACTTGCTTTTACACTCAGCCTTGCCCCATCCCCTTGTCTTCACTTTATACAAGTTGTTAAACTCAAATAAATATTACAAACCTCTACTGAATACAACGTTTCACTAATACTGAATATTGTTTCCTAAAAGCCATTGTCGGTCCAAGATAACTGATGACCTCTAGAATTGCAGATGTTGCGGCAGCTGCAGAGAGGTGTCATGGAAATAGTTTTATAGTGTTGTGTGATGCTTAAACCTCATATATCATCGTGAGAGTGATTCTGGACTTCGCCTTGACTATCCAGAGGCATGTACTGCGACATGATTGCTCGAATCTCTGAATCCATGTATGACTGCACCAGTGATAACACGTACTCACGTGTCAACAGGATGCAAAATTCTCCAATTTAGGATCATCAGAAGTTTAAAAGTAGATCAATTTCAACAAAGAACAAGAAATTAAAATCAAGTCTATGTGGAGCATACCCTGAGGCGGTACTTGTAGAGGATGTAACCGCCAAGCCCAGCAATGGAAAGACAAGCCAAAACAATCAGCGGCAGTGACCACCCCACCTTGGACTGCGAATTCTTTCGGTCTACAGAGTCAAAAACGAGTAAACCATCTAGTTAAAGAAACGTCCTCATAATTTACACGAAATTCAAACGCTTGAAAGTGCCATGCACTTTTCAGTACACCATACAGGAGAATGACATTAACGCCTCATCAAAGACAACATCACTAGGGTAATGAACTTACTTATGCACGTATCATGCTCGTGAAAGTAGAGAAGCCCTCCAGAACATTCACAGTCGAACGAGCCCCAAGTGTTTTTGCATTTGCATTCTGGACACTGGCACTTCAGCTTCATCGAACATTCGTCAATATCTAAACAAAGCACAACTCATTAAATGTCTTGCCATTGCGCCACCCAAACCCGGAAATCAGAGTTCAGTCTCAAATTTGAACACCTGGAGCTTCACGAGAGATCAAACTTAAAGTTTCTTTCAATCTTCTGGGAAGATGTCCACAGCTAGCCATCAGACATCCCAAGACTATTTCCACATTTTGCGATGATAAATACAGTATAATTCCCAAATCACTCCGCCCCGAAAAAGAACGTACCAACGCAACCAGCGGGAGCCGACCCGTTCCCCGTGAAGCCATGAGGGCAATAGCAGCCCGACCTTTTCCAGGTCTACACGTTCCCAACAATAACAGCACTCATAAGGTTCCTAGATTGCGATCTGTTGATACGCTAGTGCGCAAATAGAATCACAGAATTATAGCGAAAAATAATATTGGAAATTCTGCAGAAATTTATCTCTTAGGAACTCTCATTCCAGCAATCCGCACAAGAACCCACTCACATGGCAGGCCGAATGATGAACTCCATCTCTTGTATCTTCCCAACATCCGCCATTGTCCACCTTGCAACGATTCGGTCCCTTGGCTGTGCAACATCACTCTCATCAGCACCAAGGGAGTACAATTAATGTACAGACTCGCTGATTAAAACATTAATCCGCGAGAACTTGAGACGAGCAAGAAGGGTCAAATTGACACGCTAGATACCTTCACAATGAGTATAGCCGTCACCCTCAAATTGGACATCATAAACGAGAGGGCATTCACAAACTCGGCCTCTGAAGGTATCCTGCAATCAGAACAACAAGATCCTCTGAAACGATTTCCCGAACTCAGAAAGCAAAAGATTTTCAGCAACCAGCCTTTCATGAATCAATTCACCAGTACAATATCGCACAAGATTCCAAAAAACAGATAAAAGATGCGTGCACAATCGCTTATTGACATGCAGAATACCTTGCAGGCGGTTATGTGGCCCCTCTGCCAGCAACCACCATTGTTTTCCATACATTCATTAGTCTCAATACTTTGGCTCAAGCAAATAGGTGGGTCTGTGGTTTCTTGGTAACCAGAGCATATGGCCTTCAATACCGCCGCCTTCTCTAGTTTGCCTGCACCGCCCGAAACACAGTCCCGTCCATCAATTTCTCAAGATTGACTATGAAAATTAGGACGTTCAGACTAAGGCTCTTGCACGACTACCGCAAGAGCTAAATCTAAGAATTGATGCAAGAAAAGGGGGCATAATGAAAATCCACCCACGGACCTCGATATTGATGTTGGTTGATGACGAGAGTGGGCAAGATGGTCACGTCTCCCCGATGTCCATTACCAACCTGCGCGACCTGCTCGTTCTTCAGGATTTCGTTAACTTCGTCAGCATCTGGGTTGCCCATGCACTTGCGCACCGCGTCCACATCGATGGCTGTAACCAAAACCCGACAATTTGGTACATGAACTTGGAACACTTAATTGAGAAAAAATTGAGATAAATCTTGGATAGTACCACCGCATGTTCACGAGTTCCGCAAAAAGGGTCTGCTGAACACAGGACGTTACTTACAGAGAGATTTGATGACTTCCTCGGCACACTGGGGACCATATTTGTTGTCCTTCATCCGGCAGCGGATCTGGTAATCTGTGACAAAGTCCCACCACTTCCAGGGCCGGCGAGGAATGCTTTCGTTCGCGACCTTGAATACGCACAGCTGCCTCAGATTCTCCGTCACCACTTGCTTCCCGTCATAACCTTTCGAGAAGTCCTGCTCAGGGTCTGGAGCGCAGTAACGACCGTTGTTGATACACTGCGCCTTGCACTGCTTGCTCTCAATGAACACCTGAACAAGAACGCACCGACAAGGCTTCCAATGCTTAGGGCTAGGAAATTCCAGAAGATGCTCTCCAAAGTTTCGCGAACATTTCAGATGATCGGGTTCAAGATTTACCATACCTGTGGACAGTACCACGTGATATAATGGGGAGTGAACTGAGTGTAACCACCTCGCTCGAGGATCTGAGCAATGCCCTTGAAGTTGCGGACAAATTCAACTTGCGAATCACATTGAGGACCACACTCGTCGTTGCTGTTGGTCCAGAACTCATACTCCACGCGCTCGTCGGGGTGAGGAAGCGACTCACGCCAATCCAGTCTCACTGCCACTAATTCCTTCTTTGCCAATGCCTCCTTTAGCTTGTCGCCAAAGTCCTTCAAAATAAGCGCAGATGGAATGGAGATGTTTGGCAGGTACTTCGATGCCGCTATATCTTCCTCGGGAGAGTCCATGGTGATGAGCCCCTCCTTCCTGTTGTCTGCTACAAGCACTGCCGCAGCGCCGGCGAGCTGCGCGTTCCACACCTTCTCTGCGAAATAACAATCTGCAGGAAAGTGATTCTATCTCATATTCCACAATACCACAATCAAAAATGGAAATTAATGAATCTAAAGACCAAGTTGCGAAATTATCCACAGCAGGAATTGATCGACACAAAACGTGGGCAGCACGAAAATTTCAACTTAAAAAATTCAGAGATTCAACTGAATCGGCCGAATCGGCTGTACCCGAAATTCAATTAACATACAAACCTTGATCCAAGAGCGGTGTAATCAGGATTCTACACTAATGTTTCAGGACGCAATTCAATTCCCAGGGAACACTTCCCCTTTTGGATTCCACTTGTGGTATTCCCAATTGTTTCTCAGTGTAGTAATTCAACAAGTCGAATTGGCGGTAACAAAGCTTAATTGTACCAGTTAACAGACAGAATTGAAATATCGAGTTGATAGCCGTATAGAAACGAAATTTTGATTGAGCAGCTGGAGGAAAGGGAGGAAACGTTACCGCCGCGATCGACGAGGGCGAAATTAGGGCGTTCGCCGGACTTCGCCCTGAAGTAATCACTCGGAAAATTTTCACAACCCTTCGAATTCACCGCCGGATACTTAACTAAGCCCGTCAACGTGCCGCCATACTTCGGGACACCGAAATTACCAATTGCGCTCTTATACGTCCCCTGCAAACTTTCCGGCGACAGCACTGCTAAGCTATTCTCCTCCACCACGAAGTTCCCCGCAACTCGCACCACCACCAACATCACCATCACCACTACCTCCACCATCCCGAGCCTCGCCATCTCCTCCCTCGCCATAGCCTCAAAACAACTAAAATACCAAGAAATCAAGCCACCAACAACAGCCACATGACCTCTCAAATTCCTGAAGCAAAACCTCTTCAAACGGCGTCGGGAGCTCGATATGTGATGGCACGCGAGGAATATTTTTTTTATGCAAAAATTGAGTCAAAGATGGCGTCACCGATCAGAAAGTCAAGCAAAAAAACATAGCCCACGTGACCGCCTCAGTCTCTCTTCTCCCTCAAGCAAAACTCTTCCGCCAGGTGCTCGCTATGAAAATTAAACGAAGAATTATTTTCTGATGCAGAATTTGCGTCAAAGATGGCGATAACACAAAAAATCAAGCAAATATATAACACTCCGATCGCCGCTCCAATCTCTCTCCCTTCAAACAAACCTCGTCAAACCACTCCAGGTCATCGATAAAGCAGAGAATTATTCTTTGATGCAAAAGTTGCGTCGACGACAGCGTCAACACTATAAAATTCAATCAAAAAAGTAGAGTCCGACTGCCGCTCCAATCTCGCCTCCCTCGAGCAAAGCTCATCCAAACTGCTCTAGCTCCTCCAAATGTACACGAAAGCCAGAATCTACTTTTTGATGCGCTAAAGATGGTCGCAACAATCAGAAAAAACAGAGTCTGATCACCCGTCCTATCTCTCTCCTTCCTAAATTAAACCTCATTAACTGCTCCAAGTCCTCGATACGTCAAGGAAAGCGAGATTTTTATTTTTCGAAGCTCCAAAGACGACCGCAGCAATCAGAAAATGAAGCTGTAAAATCAAGTCTGATCGTCGCTTCAATCTCTCTCCTCCAGACCTCGCCAAAACTGCTCCAAATCCTCGATACGTAAAAGGAAACAGAGAATTCAAAATTTTGATGACCGCAACAATCAGAAAAATCAAGCAAACAAAAAAAACAGTCTGATCAGCGCTTCAATCTCTCTCCTCCCTCACGCAAACCTTGTCAAACCATTCCGAGTACGTCCTCGATACGTACTTAAGGAAAGGGAGAATTGAAATTTCTAAAGCGCCAAATATGATCTCAACTATCAGAAAATCATCAAGCAAACAAACACAGGCTCTTCAAAATCTCCAGGCAGTCTATATCCTCATTATCTTAAAGGAAAACAAGAAATTGCGTCAAAGATGGCGAGGCAGATCCCGACATGAGCGAATTGCGTGCGAGGAAAGAGCTGCTGCTTCATCATTGCCTGTAGCACTTTTCAATTCTCCGGGGACGATACGAGTTTTTGGAAATTGCAATACCAGGGGTGGCCCGCCAGCTATGATCCCAGTCGGGATTCACTACAGTAGAGAGACTTGATAGTCAAATGTCTGATCCAGATTTAGTGCTCCGGCAAGCCATTTTTCTTGTGTCTGGAGCGAATTCGTCTAGTTCGCGGGTATGGGACTGAGAGAGATGAAGAGCGGGATTGGGTGCCCGCTTGCTGTCGCCTTTTGGCTTTAATTTTGGGAGAGAACGGATATTTGGCGCTGACAAATATTGAGCACTTTTCACTACAAAGCACTTTCAATCTAAATTCAACAATTTTCACTCCAAATGTCTAATTGCAATAAAGAATGTATAGAGTATTTGCTTTATTGCATATTTTGGTACCAAATATCAAATTTTTGGTGCTAAAACTAGACTTCAAAAGAATTTTTTTGAAAATATAAACTATTTTTAATAATAATAATCTAATACAATTTTTCTAACTTCAAAATATTGTTGCCACCAAAATTTGGTGCCTTGGGCATTTAGGGGCTAGAGTGGTGCACTTGTTCTTTCAAATGTACAATACAAGAACTATTTCAACACCAACATTGGCTTAAGGTCAAGCAAGTTGGAATACCAAAATAGAATAGTATTGGATTACCAAGTTTTATATATCATGGTGCATAATCAAAGTCTTCTTCCACTTGTGCCCTACTTTCTAAGGTTATTTTCTCCCAACATCCCTATTGCTTTTCTCCTTCTTCACAATACAATAATATTTCTCTCTTTACTTGTTATAAGCAAGACTTTCTCCCTACTTTGCTTCTATTTTTTCCATTGAAAATCCTATTAGTACACCCATGGTCTTAAGAATAGGGGGGATTTGAGGCCTCCAAAAGACTGCAAGTTCTCATAGTCTAGAAATGCAAAAACTACTACGGGAATATAGAATTGAAGGAATCCTACACAATGGAGAGAGTGCCATGTCATTAAATTTTAATTTTAATTTTTTTAAATGAACTTTTTTCACATTTCAAGACCCAAAATTTATTTTTTATATTTTTGATAATTGCTAGCTTAAAAATGGCTAGCAATTATAGAAACAATCCCAAAACAACCCTCCAGAGACTTCAAATCCCCCCTAATGCCTCCAGTATAGAGTACAAGACCATTTAATAGATTGGCCTAAAGTTTAGCTTGTACAAGGTTGCATGAGTTTCCCCACCCCCACCCCACCCCACCCCTCTACCAACTTTCACTTCTTATTCACTTCCAGTAATTCTTCTTTCACCTTCATTCATACCCTTTTGGCCCATGCCATTCTACTTGACAACAACCCCTAGTTTCCTAGTAAGGACTTCTATGCAGCATAATCCATAAATACATTTCCACTTTTTTATGCAACTCAATATTGTTACAATTATTATTTTATTTCTTTTACAATATTGTCATGCCTTTAAATAGGATTGATAACCAAAAAAAATTTATATCTTACCTTCAAAGCCTCTTAAGCTCTAAAGTCTTGTAGTACCTTTGAAGAACAAAATAGATTTTGGGTAGGGTCTTGTAGTCTAGATTTCTATGATGATTTCATTGAATTTTTTTTAGAGGACAAGAAAACACATTAATTTTTGGAAAATATAATTTTTATTTGAATCAATGTCGGAGCAAAATTTTTGCCAAAATAACCCCAAAATAAAACTCATTGGGTAGTACTACCAAAAATTAAGTCAATATAATTTATTTAATAGTTTACATCACACAGAAAGTATTTTGTCTACATAGAAAGATTTGAATTGTTTTTTTGGATAGTATTGAGAAAGTGGTTGAAAATATTGATTTTTGGGCAATCAATATATTTTGAAAAAACAACTTATAGGATTTACTTTAAGTATACTTTTTGCAATTTTTCAAAAACAATTTTTGATACAGTTTGATACAATTTTGTTCATTTGCTAGAATAATATAATTACCATTGGGATTATTGTGTTTGAATTTCATTCTAGACATATTAACAATTTAGATTTTCTTACAATCTTGCACCTTCTTTCAATTGACAATTTCTTAAAGAAGGAAAACCAATTATGTATTTTTTTAATTTGTTTTTGCTTAGAACTATGAAGATTCAAAGCATGGAAATATTCTAGTCAAGTAAGGTGCAAAAGAAGATAGTCATTCATTTCAAACGCAAACATGTTACAATCCACATAGTCAAAGTTTCTAAAATTTCTTTTGACACTTTTCTTTTAACTAATTTATTGTAGGATCCTATGGTTAGATATGGAAAAAAAACAATTAAATTTATTTTTACACTTTGCAATAGATATGATATTTTTGATGGAAATTTGATTGGAAAAAAAAGCTTATGACTTTGGAGGTCCACTAAATGGATGGTGAAAATTTATCACTTTTTGGTCTTTCTAATTTATTATAAATACACAAATGTTTGAAAGCCATATTATATTATTTGGATTTGGATTCAAAAGCAATGAGTCTATTATCAATTTGATATTATTAGGCCTATTTGTATAGCTCTATGAGAACCTAATGAATTAATCAAGAATCTTGTAGTTTTTTTCTAAGAAGATGCTTAAAAATTAAGATTGTTGATTACTTTTTCATTAGTCATGACTAGTTCAAAGAGAATAAATTAGATTTATCTATATAGACAAAAATACTTTTTATGAGGAAAAAAACTTGAAAATTATATTTTGTTTTTTTGTGGTTTTTTATGTTGCATGGCAATCCCCATTTGGGGCTTCAGTGATATAACTTTTTCTCCTAAGCATTGATTTAAATAAAAATGGTATTCCTAGCTAAATGCTAATATGTTTTCTTACTTCTTCAAAATAAATATCAAAATATCCCAATGAAAATCAAAAACCTAGGAACCTATCCAAAATTTATTTTGTCCCCAGAAGGAATGATTGGATTTAGGAGTTATTCCTAAAAGGATAAGTTTATAATTATTTTCAAAAACTTCATTTTGAAAATACTTCTAAATGTGACATTTTGTATTCATTTTTGGAGATGTGATTACTGGTCTTCAATTAGTTGTAAAATTTTGAAATTACAATGAATTTTAATATAAAGTAGTATAATTCATATCAAATTGCAATATATGCTCAAAAAATTTGATAGTCTCTCCATTGGTTTATACTATAGTATAAAACATCATGGTGCATATTTTATTGCATCATTCTAAAATTAAAAATTAAATACCAAAGTTGCATATATATTTTTCCAAATTGTTGGTCAATATAATTTTCTTACAATCTATATTTTAAGTAGAATTACAAAACAAATAGCCAAACACTAGTAGATTGGCACGTGCAAAGAAGCAACTTGTGGGAAAAGTTATGCCAAAAACTACACAAGCTTTGTAGTTTTGGGCATGATTTTCCTTGTCAATTGCTTTATTGTAGATACCATTAGACGGGATTTGAGGGCAAAAGAAGACTACGAGTTCCGAAATTGCAGGAAGGCAAAAACTGCCGCAAGAATACAAGAACGTAGATAGCTTACATGGTCAAGAGTGTGCCATGTCATTGATTTTTCTTAAAAAAATTAAAATTTTTTTTTTTCATTTCAGGACTAACATTTAATTAAAAATTATTTATTTAATTGCCGGCCTAACAATTGCCAACAATATTGGGAATAAATTTCTAGAACAAGCCTGAAATGGGCTTCTTTTGCCCTCAAATCCCTTCTAATGCATTTCTACTAATGATTTCGGGGCTTCATTATCAGTAAGAAAATTTCCATTGCCCAAATCCTCCAACCTAAAAACAAGGCCTCCAAAACTTTAGTAGGGCATGACTACTAAGTTAGTGGGGAAACCGCAATGGAGCCCAAATTTTCTTTCTTACAAATGGATTCCCTTCTTTTCATCTAAACAAAAAACAAAAAATCAATTTCCTTGGTACTCGAGTGATGATAATTGGTAGGTTGGCAGCATGCTAGGCCCTTAGAAATGAAAGAATTTGACTTCTATCATCAGAAAGGTGTTTCCACTCGTAAGATATTGGAGGTCTAAGTTAGAAGAAAAACATTCCAGGAAGACTTTCTTGGAGCCAGAAAAGGTTGGGCTCATTTAATACAATTCTAAACCTTTCCAGGAAAGATTTTGGGAGTGAGATCATTACCATCATTTTACTATTATTAAAGTGATATTATGACGCTTTTTCCAACCCTTTTTTCTACTCCTATGTAATATTTAATCCATAAAGGACTAAATTAGAGTATTTCACCCATTTTCAACCACTTAAGCAATTAAGGTAGGAGGTCCATAAAGTGACAGTCTAAGAGCATTCCCACGGGGACACAGCCAGAGCCTCAAACTTGGTGTGGAGTCAAAGAAACTTCCCCACGGCACGCAAGAAGAGGCTCAAAATATGCCCGAGCTCGGCCAAAATTGAAGAAGAGACGGCCAATGGTGAACAGTGGCCGTGGCTCTCCACTCGATTTGGCACAATTCTCCCCAAAGATACACTTTTATAATCAAAAAGTGAATGGGGCCCAGACTTCATTGATGGGATCGGAGGATACTTGAATTCGGGGGGGAGATTCTTTGTGTTGCAATAAAATAAAGAAAAGTGACCGGGCCGTGTCTTCCCATTCCGTGTTGCCCATGGGGCTTTTTCTCAAGACATGGCTTGGGGTCTCTGAATGAGAGCTGAAATGCTCATACTGTGTCCCCCAAATGGTGGGAATGCTCTAAGTACTGAAGCTGAAGTTGAATTTGGAGAGGGGATACATCTTGAAAAAAATTTCAATAAATTTTATTTGAAAGAGAAGAAGAAATGACATCCAACCCAAGTTGTTTCATATTTTTTGGATCTTTGTGGAATTAGTTATGAAAATTTGAAGTTGAAATCCATAGGGCTCTAAAAGCGACCAGTCGACCACCATCTAGAATGTACACAGTTTGTACATTTAAGAATTTTGCTGAAAGCAAAATGTACCTCTGAGCCATATTTGGTTCTAAATGCCTTGTCGGAGTTTAAGCCTCCTACCTTACACATATGTAGAGTGCAAATTTTTTAAGTGCAATTTTCTTTTATGTGTAGAAATAGAATTTAGAAGGATGCTATATTTTTCAAAATTTTGTTACACAAACTGTAAATACTATGAATTTTTTAATAAAAGATTTTCTTCAACCTATAATGGTGATATAGGTTGATTGCAAAATCAACCAAGGGCTAGTTGCATTTATGAGAGCCTTACATCCAATTATAATGTGCCACAATTGCTTTGAAAACTACACCACAACTTTACGGAAAGTAAACAACCTATTGATTGGAAATGGCGTTTGATCATAAATGAATTGCCATCTTCTAGTGATATAGTGATTTTAGAAAGTTGATTACAAATGGATCTTTTTTTTAATTTCTTTGAAATCTTCATACAACATGTGTCCAAGGAGTAGCTTTGAGGCCCAACAATTTTCATGACTTTTAACGGAAGATATTAAATCCTCTATTTTCAGTAGGCTCAACAAGGCAGATTTACATTAGGGAATAACATAGGATTTTTTTGTTTTTTACAAATTATGAATTCATATATGTAATTAGAGTCTCCAAATTAGCAAGGAAAAGTCAACAACATACCTGTGACATGGTACAAAATAGTGTTTTCTTTTTCACTTTTACCCTAGAAAATCCAAAATTCACCTTGCTGGATCCACTTCAAATGAAGGATTTAGTATCATGCATTTTAACTACATGGTTAAAAAGTTACTATATAATATGTAATTTTCAATGAGCACCTGAGTAGATCAAAAGAATTCTTCAAAAATCACTTAATTTTTTTTTTTAGATTTATGTATATGTAGAAAGCTTTGAATCATTCCATTTCAATTAATGAGATGAAAGTTGTTAGGAATTTTTGTTTGTAGATAGATATGGATTCTCTACTCTAATATGAGCTTTGAAATCCTTTGTATAAGTCAATTTTGAATATTCCTTTGAAAAAAATAAAATCATAAGATGTAAATTGTACAACATTACAACCATTGAGATTGACACCTTTCAATTTCATAACTAAATTCTTAACAACTTAGTATTTGAATCATTTTCTTCTTCTTCTTTTTATTTTTTATTTTTTTCCTATATGTTGTACAATTCCAAATGATTTGACATTTTTCAAGCATGTAGTCAACTTGCCTTAAATCATGAATTCAAAGAAGCGCCAACAACATAGACATTTATCATACAAATGTGACCTTGTGAAGTGCAATTGCTTGGTTTTTCACAATGCTATAAAGAAAGATTTATGTTGATTAAAATGTTTATATCTTGCAATCCATGAGGGGAAAATTTTTAAAAAGAAAATTTTACTTCTTCTCAAACCAACATATTACAAAGTGCCTATGGTTACATGTCTTCAAAAATGCTCTTTTTTCCCCTAAAATTTGGTACATGTACTAGAAATGACAATTTTGGAGCATTTTTTTTGTGAAAATACAATATAGGAATTTTAGGGTTTGATGTCGCTAAAAAAATCGTACTTCATGGCTTTAAGGGATAACCTGCACTAATTCAAGTTAGCATGAATTTGATAAATTACTATCACGTGCCTCAATACCTTAAATCAAAGTAGAACAGGAGTGAATAAGTTATTCCTTACATAAAGTAAAGGCACCCAATACTACCCCCTATTAGCAATCAATAGGGGCCCTATTTCCAACCAAGGTTAGAATAGATTTCAACTTTGTCCTTAAAATGTATCATTAGGAGAGATTTGAGGGCTCTAGGAGCCCGCGAGTTCCCATAGCCCGAAATCGTGTTATCTGCCACGGAAACGCAGTTCAGCAGGGAATCCTATATAGTCGAGCGACTGCTACGTCATTAACTTCTTCTTTTTTTGAATTTTTTTGGGACTTCTTTTCATATTTCAGGACCATTTTTTTTTATTTTTTTATAAAATGCTAGCCTGATAGCGACCAGCCGTTCCCCAAACCAATTTCGGGAACAGTCCCGAAACGGCCCTTTGGAGCCCTCAAATCCCTCCTAATGGTTTTTGTACTTTTCAAGGTATAGGCTCATAAACTAATGACACATAAGTGAGCAAGAAAGTAGCGGAAGCAATGAGTGGGAAAGTAGTTCTTCAATGATCAGAATTGGAGGAGTCTAGGCACTGGCTATTAATAGGTCCAATACACTCTTTGCCTCCCAAAATTCATAGGAATTTCAATCCAAGTGATAAAATTACCAATTTTTTTGGCAATCCCTGTCATTTTCATCAATGCACCTCTGGAAATATTTGCTTCCCTTTGCACTACACAAACCATGTCTAGAATTGCTTATTTGATCAGTTATGGGTGCCTTTACCTTCGATGACCTCATGCACAAATGTAAAATAAAAAGCATGTGCCTGATGACCCCACAAACCCAAACCGACAAGGCAGTGAGATATGCCTGCCAGTGGACTTCCATGAGCACCATGTTTTTTCTGTTCTTTTTTTATAGAATTGAAACATTGTGCCACGTTTTGAAAGTTGAGGCCTAATAACAAAAGTTATCCTTGAATCAAGGTCTGTACATCATCCGGCATTTCATGGATTCATGGATCCATTCATTGCCAAATGCCAACAGGGTGGAGTCCAGGGCTTTTTTTTCTGGTGAAATTTTGAAATTTTGCCAGTTTGTCAGAATTTGACCTCTCCTGGTTAGTCCCTCCAAAATCTGGCCTCTGCAATGAAGCCAGCAAGGGGGACACTGGTCCAAAAAAAACCTCCACTGGAGTCGTAGGGAACTTGGTCTCTCTTTTGTGATATTTTTTTCAGTGTAAAAAAAAGAGGCACTCAAATGGACCCAAAGTTACTCATTTCACTGATAAGGAGCAACCTAAAGT